>CM062817.1:810981155-812181155 GCA_031772625.1 Pinus tabuliformis | reverse complement strand
ATGATCATCATTTTTGTCGTCTTCCTTAATGCCATCTCCATCTACCTCCTCATCATCATCTTGAATGTCTAAACTAGACCCAACATAATTTGGATCAATCTCAAGATCAATTGGATCTTCTAGAAGACCCGTGTTCTGCAAAAAAAAACATTCAAAATGAAAAGTTATTATTTATTTCATGCAATATTTAATATTTATGTTATGTTTCTAATATTACAACATATGAAATGGAACCAAAATCATATTACATCATATCAAAGTGCACATATATACCATGATAAAATTTCAATTAAGTTACAGCTAAGATGTCATTCCAATGATGTAAAAACATGCAACAATTCTAATAAAATTTATTAAAGATCATTAAAAATTCTGTCATGCAATTTACTTACCATTCTTCATTTCTTGTGTTACAAACGCATAGGCCTTGGATGACTTTAATTCTCCCATATGGAATAGCTTCTTCCCAAACATGTTTGAGGAAGTGAAGAAGGTTATCCAAGTCAGGGATGAACCTGAGGAGGTAACCATGGTGGCTATACTTAATAAGAGGGTTAATTCGAATCTTTTTACTTCATTGATGCATTTAGAATCACATATAAAAGAGCATGTAACCATAAAATGCATACATATACATAAACAAAAATGAAAGGAAATCATGAGAAACAAATCACAACAGGTTGATAACAGAGTTCACCTAGTGTGGGCTATGTCTCTAGGCTCTGCTCAAAGTGGGGAGGCCATTTTCATTAATCTTCAGCAAAAAATAATATTACATGCATGTAAAAAAGGTACCTTATACCTCAATTTTAGGGGATGGCCTAAAAATTCACACCTCTGCTAAAGTAATAGACTACCACGTTGAGTTCTTAGCACGAAATCATGTCAAGTGACTATAAAGTTGACCCCTTTTTGACACCACTGAAATTTGGACCCTCGGGAATCTCAAATATTTCCCAAATATTCCTTCTCGCTAGTTGACCAGAATATTGCTACTCAGATGACAAAGAGGACTTCACCATTTCACTCCTTGAAAAAAAATGAGTAAAATGAGTATAAAGTCGGATTGGTTCCCAAACTATCAAAATTTGGCCCTCAGTAAATCTTTTAGATTCCTTAAGATTCCACAAATATTCCCCTCTGCAATTTGACAGAAGATTTGTTTCCCCAATCAGAAAACTGATCATGCCATCAGAATCTTGGTGAAATTATGGTTTGTTTGAGTATAAATTTGGCATGATTCTGTAACTGCGAAAATTTGGCCCCAAGAGAATCTTTTAGATTCCTCAAGATTCCACAAAGATTCATCTCTACAAATTTACTAAAGATCTGCTACTCAGATGAGGAAACTGATTACACCACTAGACTCCTCGCAGAAAACTACGAAAAATGAGTATAAATTTGATATACTTCTGCCTCTATAAAAAATCAGCGTCCCAGGGAATCTTTTGAATTCCTCATGATTCAGTGGGTTAGGTTTTTGTCTTGAATTGCATTCTGGATCTAGGTTCTGTGTGTCTTTGTTCTTCCCTTGGTCGAATGGAAGAGTGGGTTTTTAATTTTTTTTTATTGGTAGAGTTACCAACACTGCATGTGCTTGCACGTTGGTTGGCATGTTGAATTCGGTACTAGAAAGTTCCGGTTTGAAAACCCCATGTTGGTTAATTTTTGGTGTTTTGTGGTTTTTTTTGGTGTAATGTTATGGGGCCACCTATTTTGGTCAGGCAGGTTTGATCGCTGCTGAACCTTCTTCTAATATGCAGCATATCCATTTTGTAACGACTTCCCATGTTGGCCGAATATATATATTATATATAATGGATGGGGATGGCGAGGTTGGTGGACCGCTACGTGTTTTTAAATATTTATTTTTAATAATATTAAAAAATATTGGTTAAAACCCACCGAAGATATTTTGGGGTTACAAAAAAAATTAAAGAGGCGACGAATTCACTCGTTCCGCCTACCGAAAACTGTCACCGGCAAGTGCCAAATTGTTGCCTCAGTAGTGGTTGTCAATGAGCCTAGTTTGACCAAAACTTTGACTGACCATAAGTTTCACATACAAACTTGGATTGAATTTTCATTTGTGTCATTGGAAATATTACCATGAGATATTCAATTTGACACTACTTTCACTTTAATCCAACAACCTTTATTTTTTATCTTTTCCAAAGCCACTTCTGAATTCTGAACATTTTTGGAGCCATCTAGATCATTCCTTCCCACTGAGGAGCTTTTGGTCCTCCAAAAGTATGAACATAATATGTAAATGCATATTCATTTGTCAAGCCACTCTTTCAACATCTACACTCCATGAAAACTTGTACATTCTTTGCAAATTACATATAAGACCACAAACGATTCAAACAACCCCATACTTGCCAAGAGTTTCCAATTTTAAATCATAATAGAAAACAATACCCCATTTATCAAAAAAAAGGAGAAAACACCATTGTTGCTTTAATAAGTGATGGAAAAAACATCATCACTTTTACAATTATATTGCAACACATGATTTATAAATGCAGCCATTACAACCTACTATATCTAGTAAAACCATCTCTTACCCAACAAAGTGAACGGGTCATATCCTTGTGGTGGATTCTCTTGTTGAACTTCTTCACCAGTTGGTTCCTTCATAGGATCTTTCTAGGCATAGAGTATGTGACATGTGGCTCTTTGGTGTCCAACCTCGTTGCAGTTACTACAATGATTCTTGTTCCTCCAAAATTTCTGGATCATCTTGGAACACTTACTCCTGGTGCGCCTCCAATAAGAGCATGTGGAATCCTCACTATCATAGTAATGTGATGAGCTACTCCCATCATCCATCGTTGGTTGGTCACTGTTTGTCTTGTCGAATTCTCCAATCTCTTTTTTGACATACGCAAGTTCATCATAACAAGGAAATTCCTTCACTTTGATGGGATTCACAATGCCTTGGCCTTTAATGTCGAGGAATTTCTCTTGATACCCCATATTCTTCAAAAATTTTGATCCAATTCTTGTAGTATGTTTCTCAAAAGCATCAAAATCATCGTCATAAAAATAACATGAAATTGAAGAATCACTTTTTACCTCAGGCTTGTTATGCTACAACCTTTCGAAGGCCTCCTCCTTGGCTTGTAACTAATGTTGCAAACTTTGTTTCTCCTTCTTAACTTCTTGTAGGAGTCTCTCTAGTTCAAAATTATCCACTTCAATTCTTTGGTTGATCACTTCAAGTTCTTGTAGCCATTAGTTCCCTTCTGTCCCTTGGCACAATGTATGTTGAAATCTCTGAAATCGGAACCCAAGTCAATAGGTACCCCTTCTCTAATCCCAAGAGTTACAATCTTCATTTCATCATCTGAGTTTGATTCCAAGTCAATTGGTCCAAAACCTGCAAATCTTGTAGTTGTGATCTTCTCATCATCCTTTGATTCAGATTCTTGGTCACGTTGCGCAAATGTAACTCACTTCTTCTTCTCTCGTTCCTCTTGGGCCTCAATTCTAGGTGTAGTTTCCAACAATGTTCCTCATTGTTCTCTTCTTTATCACAATGGGTAGAAGAGTGATGGGCATGGAATCCAAGTACAACATGTTTTGGGGCTCAAAGCCCAAGTTTTGGTCAAAAGTTTTGTAAGACTCCGCGAATTGCGGGCGAAGAGCACGGAGTATAGGATGAGGCATAGATTTGTCTGCCTTAAATTATTGTAATGTAATGTAAAGTCATGTTGACCTACCCATGGTCCGTGGGCCACGGGAGTGTATAAATAGAGCAAGGCTCTAAGTTTAAAGATAGAGAATTAGAGAGAAGAGCAGGAATGTTTCAAGGATAGAGGAAGTGTCTAAGGGTATTGGATCGTAGTGGTAGGAAGAGGCTCTACAGCTAAGTGCATAGAGGCGTGGTAAAGTCCATAATTAACTATGTGGACCCTAGTAGCTGAGTGCAGAGGGCGGTGTCGAGTCTGTAATTTGGATCAAAAGAATAATAAAGAGGAGTTGATTCCTATTTCTCTGTATCTTTTGTGCAGTGTTTTCTTTACATTTATATTGGTTTATATATTGCGCGAATTGATATGATTGTTAAATATGTTGTAATATACATTAATATTACATACACAAGTTAAGAAATTAGGTAATAGCAGATTAAATAACAAGGGACTTTTGTATTATATGGGTTGTGCCCCGAGTAGGGCTACGTAGAAGCAGCATCACAGGTTGCGAAGGAAGAACAAGTGCACATAACGACGTGCACGCAGGGGAAAACTGTGGACCTCTAGAAGCTAATAAGACATCCCTAAGGTGAAAAACCTAGTTCTAGCACCCTCCCATACTACTTCGAGTGAGACCTCAGTCCGCTCATCACGGACTATTGCCAAAAGGGCCAGTAGTACTGAGATTTTCTTGGCTAAATCACCTTTGAACCTGGGTCAGGCACATACAAGCCAACAAATGGTTCTATTGCTGGGACCAGGATATGCATAAGGGATGTCTGATGTCATGCCACTGGAACCCAACAAAGAAATAAATTGAAGAGTGGTTGGACAAGAAGATTCACGAGTTCACGATGCAGGAAAATAGAACTCTGCAAGTATCTAAGGAACAGTGGTTGGAGCGCTACTTGTACATGGAAATCCATGATTTTTTCTTTGCATCCTTTCCTTCTGAGCTATATGAGTGGATCATGAAGTTAGCAGATAGCCGATTGGAATTCTTGGCAGCAACCTTGGCCTCAACCTCAATCTCAATCTCAACTATGGGAACAAGGAGTGCAAAATCCTTATGGGAGATTGTCTCAATATTAGCAATATCCTCCATCATATCAGAATTATCCTCCCCCACACATTCCACAACTAAATCGGCAGCCACAACTTCAAAATCGGAACCCTTAACTTTCATTACCATTTCCACAACAAATCCCACAACAAAACCAAAGTCCTCAACTCTTACTGCCATTTTAGCATAATCCAAATCAGCTACCTGCCCAACCATTACCAAACCCCAACAATAAAAATCCTCAGAATGCTTACATGGTGGAAGGACAACAATTTCCAACTTATATGATCACTCCTCTAGATCTCGATGATGTTCAACTAAGATTTGGTAGGATATTAAAAAAGGAAAAACCTTTTGTAGTTATTCAGGAATAAGACAATTCTGAGGAGGATTCTCTACAACCCAATAAAAGTTTTGAGGGAACATCTCTCCAAAACCAAAATACTGAAAATGAAAAATAGAAGGAACCAGTGAACTCAACTCCTATCATTGAGTAGCCAATATCTACTTATGTACCTCCCTTTCCTGAAAGACTACAAGTTGATAGAGGAGTAGAAAAGCAGATCATGTTGCCCAATTATGTTTTTCTAGATGAATTGAAAAATGTTTGTATCAAAATTCCTTTGTTACAAGCCATTAAGGAGATTCTGATTCTAGCTAAAACAATAAAGGCATTGAGCATAAAGAAACCAAGAAGAAAAGAAAAATAAACAAAAATAATTCACCTGGTAGGAAAAATAGAAGATATAATGATGGGAAAAATTGCCATACAAAAATATGTAGAACCAGGAAGTTAAATTGTGAAAACACACATCAATGGAGTTGAAATTCCAAATACATTGATTGATTTAGGGGCAACAATAAACATCATGAGCAAACAAGCCATGGAACAGCTCAAGCTTCCTAATCTTCTTTACACACCTACATTACTGTAATTAGCCTACAGAGTTGTAATCAAACAACATGGAGTGTTAGAAGATATTTCAATATCCTTAGATTCTTGGGAATATCTTGTTGATTTTATGATATTAACCCCCAAGAACAATCTAGGAAGACATCCATTGATATGAGGAAGACCTTGGCTAGCCACAGCTGATGCTTTCATTAGCTGTAGATCTGGTGATATGTATATTTTTTATGGGAATTCAACAAAGAAATTCACTCTATACCCTCCAGCAAGAAAAATCATAGAAATAGATGACAAAGAATGGATTGATGATGACAATGAAATTTAGCCTCTCTTTACTATTTTAGATATTAGTGAAGATAGTCAAATCTTAAATACAATGGAAAATTTTGAATCATCTCAAGAATGTGAACATGATCAATTTCAAGAAAAATCCATCATTGAATATTTGTCATCTAGGCAGATGTCTCTTTATTCTATGAAAGAATTTGGTAGCTATACAACTAAAATATTTCCAGGGAGAACATTGAAAATAAGCAATAACTTGGAGAAATTACAAAAGGCAAAGCTAATCAATACATTACAACAACATTCTGTTGCATATGCATGGGAATATGCTGACATGAAAGGAATTAGTCCTAAGACTTGTATTCATCACATCTACATTGAGGAAAATTGCACACCTATCAGACAACCTCAGAGAAGAATGAATCCAAATCTTAGGGAAGTTGTGAAAGAAGAGTTGCAAAAACTGCTGAATGTAAACTTCATTTACCCAATTTCAGATAGCCAATGGGTTTCCCCTTTAGTGATTCTGCCTAAAAAGAATGGTAAATGGAGGGTGTGCATTAGTTACCGAGAATTGAATAAAGCTACCCTTAAAGATCATTTTCCTTTGCCCTTTATAGATCAAGTGTTAGGTACATTAGCAGGTAAGAAGTTTTCTCATTCTTGGACGGTTTTAGTGGTTATAATCAGATTCAGGTGGCACCTGAAGATCAAGATAAAACCACATTTACTTTTCCATGGGGAACTTATGCCTACCGAGTACTTCCTTTTGGGTTATGTAATGCACCTGCAACATTCGAAAGAGCAGTACTAGGAATTTTTTCTGATCTAATACATGATTGTGTAGAGGTATATATGGATGATTTTATAGTCTATGGGAATACATTTAAAGAAGCTTTGGAAAATTTTGAAAGAGTTCTTAAAATATGTAAGGAAGAAAACCTTTCACTAAGCCATGAAAAATGTTTTATGATATTTACAGAAGGTATTGTTTTAGGGCTTCACATTTCAGGAGATGGGATTAAAGTTCATAAATCTAAAGTAGAAGTCATCTCTAAAAAATCAATTCCAAATTTCCAAAAGGATGTTCGAAGTTTTATAGCATTCACAAGATACTATAGACGATTTATAGAAAATTTCACTAAAATAGCATCCCCACTCTTCAAGTTACTCACCAAGGATTGTGAATTCAATTGCAATTCTGACCGCTATATAGCATTTGAGACTTTAGAAACAAAAAATTCTGAAGCACCCATCTTGAGAGGTCCAAATTGGAAGCTACCTTTTCACATTTTAACAAATGCTTCAGATACATCTTTGGGAGCTGTATTAGGACAAACAGACTTGATTCCCTATGTCATCTACTATACAAGTAAGAATTTGACTCACACTGAGTTGAACTGTCCTGTAACTGAAAAGGAATTTTTAGTTGTTGTTCATGCAATCAACAAGTTCAGACATTATATAATAGGCTATGAAACCTTTGTTCATATAGATCACTCTGCAATTAGATATTTAATGAATAAACCTATTACTAATGGCAAAGTTACAAGATGGATTTTGTTGTTGCAAGAATTCAATATTACTGTGCTAGATAGACCTGGAAAACAAAACACAGTTGTTGATTTCTCGTCCAGAATTCAGAATATCAAAGATGACACTTTGGTTGAAGATAAGTTTCCTGATGAATATCTTTTTGTAGTGACTACTCAAAATCCTTGGTTTGAAAATATTGCTAATTACTTAGTCATAGGGAAATTTCCTTCACATTTGTTTCCTAGAGAAAAAATAAAAATCATTCAGATAAGTGCAAGGTACTCATGAATTGTATAAAGCAGGCCCACATCTTATGATCAGAAGATGTGTTAGGGAATATGAAATGCCTGAAATTGTTAAGGCATTTCATGATGAGCCATGTGGTGGACACTTTGTTGACAAGAGGACAACCTATAAAATCCTTTCTTTAGGATATTATTGGCCATCCATCTTCAAAGATGCCAAACAATATGTCAGGAGGTGTGACAACTGCCAGAGGGTAGGGAAACCTGGTCCTTCAAATGAAATGCCACTGCAAGTTCAGGTATTCATTGAACCTTTTGAAAAATGGGCCTTAGATATTGTTGGGCCAATTAGTCCTTCAACTAAGCAAAAGAAATATATATTGGTATTAATTGATTATGTCAATAAATGGGTAGAGGCCAAAGCATTACCTTTTTCTAATGAAAAATTTGTAGTTAATTTTCTTTTTAAGGACATCTTCACTCGTTTTGGTGTTCCAAGAGAAAATGTGACAGATCAGGGATCTCAATTTACATCTAAAATGGTGGAGGCTCTTGTGTAAAATTACAAGATCAAACATAGGAAATCTACTCCCTATCATCCACAAGAAAATGGTCAAGTTGAATCTACAAATAAGGTGATTGAAGGAATTCTCACTAAGACTGTGCATATGCATAGAAGAGATTGGGCAGAAACGCTTCCTGAAGCCTTATGGGCCTATAGAACTGCATGGAGGAATGCAACGAGACATATAACCTATGAACTTGTTTATGGGAAACAAGCCATGTTCCCTATAAAGTTTCAAATTAAAACCTTCAAGATGGCAGTCCAATTGGGATTGGATTTATCAGAGGCACATAAACATAGATTGGAGCAACTCAATGAACTTGATGAAATCAAGCAAGATGCAGTCCAAAGAACCAGTATAGTCCAACAATAGAGGGCTAAATGGCATGATAAATATATTAAGGAAAAGAAATTTCAATCAGGAGATTGGGCACTGTTGTTTGATTCAAAGTTCAAAGATTTTTGAGGGAAGTTTCAAACTCATTGGCTTGGACCATATGAGATTGAAAACGTTTTTAACAATGGAGTAGTGAGAATAAGAAAAATAGATGAGGAAAAGGTACTTATTCTTTTAAATGGTCATTGGCTGAAAATATATCAAAAACCAGTTTCAAGAGAGTAGTTCATTAGGATTTTCCAGGATAACCCTGAAATGAGGCTAGTGAAGAAGAATCTTTCTTCTCCACTAACTTAGTCTTTATTTTTCCCAAGAAATGACTGATAATTAATATATATATATATATATATATATATATAGAGAGAGAGAGAGAGAGAGAGAGAGAGAGAGAGAGAGAGAGAGAGATAATAAATTGTATAAGATTGAAAACCAATCATTGATTGGCATACTTATACAGAACATATAGGGTGAAAATTAGAGATTTCTGACATCCTATATTTTCCATTTCCTTTCTGTAATAAGTAGTGACAAAAAGCTACATTTATTTGTAGTATAGATTCTAGAATTTCATAGTCACATTCCATCTCATTCAGTTTTCATTCTGTTTTACAGTTCCACTTCATCTCATTGTCATTTTTCATTTACATTTTATTTTTACAATTTTACTCCATTTCACCCTATTTTTCATTTTATCTTACATATCATTCCATCTCACTATCATAAATCATTTCCATTTTATTTCTACATCCATATTTCATAAGCCATATTTCACTTTTCCTTCTTTTCACATTCTGTAGCTGGTTCCATTCCACAACTAATCTGATTCTGCAGCTACAGCTTACTTATCAGCTCTGGCACAATTGTACAACTCACAAATAAATCATGAATGCAGGGAAATTGAAGAATCAAGCTTTGGATATCAACCATGCTCAAAGTACCTATGGATCAACACCAAAATAATTATCAAGCAAAAGGTTAAGTTCTAAGGTAAAATGCAAATTTATTTCAAATAGAAAGTCATAAACATAAGTTATGTATAATATGAATGATCATATGTCTCCTTAACAAGTCATCATTTGATTTCATTACCACATCTCTGCCACATCTTCCACATTCGATACCTGTTATGAAACCAGCTCAAGAAAAGATAGAAAAGATAGATCAACGCCTTAGAATTCAGCCTCTTCAAGGGGAAACCTCCTTTGCATTACATAAATGAACAATTCTTGGATGATACAAATGACAAAACCTCCTTTCTATATATAGGAGTCTAAGGAGTCACAATATAATCGAGCCAACCAAACAATAACAATATAAAGCCACAAAAATAACAATAGAGGGATTCTATAGGCACATTAATAACAATATGGGGGCAGTGGGGGCACACCAATATAAATAAGGGGTATAACTACAATAGTAATGGGGTAATCACTAGTATTATACAGACCCAACATGCCCATCTCCTTCAAAAAAGTGTTGTCCTCAACGCTTGAGTAGTTCTGGATACTTCTGCATAAAATTCTCATCCTCCCATGTGGAATCTTCAGCGGATAAGTTCTTCCATTTGATAAGGTACTCTGAAATTGATCAATTTCGTAGTTGTCGAGTTCTTGTTTCTATAACTGCTTCCGGTTCCAATATAATTTTTCCTTCCTCTTCAAGTTCTGGCAATATTGTTTGAACTGGGAGCTTGTCGCCTATAACCTTCTTTAAGCATGAAACATGGAAAACTGGGTGCAATCGAGAAGCTACAGGAAGCTCCAATTTGTATGCCATAGTACCAATCTTTTGCAACACCTTGTACGGACCATAATACTTTGGTGATAATTTATTATCCTTCTTAGCTTGCTTGAGGGACATTTTCTTATATGGTTGTAGCCGTAGGAATACCTAATCACCTACATCAAAACTTCTTTCACTGCGATGTTGATCTGCCTGTTGTTTCATTCTATTCTGTGCCAACACGAAGTTATCCTTTAAGAGTTGGAGGACTTGTTGTTGATGTTCGATGTGATGTTCCACTGCCTGAACCTTAGAATTTTTTCTTCAATATGATGTGATGGATGGTGGTTGATACCCATAAAGTGCCATAAATGGGGTCATTTTTGTTGCTGTATGAAAGGAAGTGTTATACCACCATTCAGCCAGAGGCAACCATTTGACCCATTGTGTCTGTTTATCAGATACAAAGCAACGAAGATATCCTTCCAAACATTTGTTTACTATCTCAGTTTGCCCATCAGATTGAGGATGATAAGATGAGATATGAGCTAACTGAGTACCAAGACAAGAAAATAATTCTGTCCAAAAATTTCCAGTGAAAATGGGATCTCTGTCACTTACAATAATCTTTGGGTTTCCATGTAGCTTTTGAATTGTTTCCATAAATGCAGTAGAAACTGTATTGGATTTAATTGGATGTGATAATGCACAAAAGTGTGCATACTTGGTAAGTCTGTCAACTACCACCATGATGACACTCTTTCCCTCAGACTTGGGTAAACCTGTGATAAAATCCATTGATACCTCCTCCCAACGTTGGCTTGGAATGGATAAAGGTTGTAATAGACCCGTTGTCTTAATTGTTTCAACTTTATTTTGTTGGCAAACCAAACATTCTGCCACAAACTTTTGAATATCTGATTTAAGGCCATCCCAAAAAAATTCCTTCTTAACCCTGTGGTAAGTTTTTAAAAATCTTGAGTGCCCTCCTAAGGGAGAAGTGTGCAATTCCATAAGAATATTTTGTTTTAGCTGGGAATTCTTACAGAGGTATAAGCGATCTTTGTACCATAACGAATCATTTTTCTAGCTAAATGTATCAGACATACTGGAATCTTGTTGTAGCTTTCGAATAAGTGCCCACACTTCTTCGTCATTCTTCCATTCCTCCCTTGCTTCATTTATCCAATCTGGTTGGATAATAGAAATAGCGCACAACAATGCTTCCACATCCTCATCCTTCTTGAGAGTGCATCTGCCACCACATTTTGCTTCCCTTTTTTGTAGATGATTTCAAAGTCATAACCCAACATCTTTGTGACCCACTTTTGTTGCTCTTCAGAGGATAATCTTTGTTCTAAAAAGTATTTAAGGCTATCATGATCTGTTTTTACCTTGAAGTGTCTTCCCATTAGGTAGGGTCGCCATTTCTTAAGTGCATGGAGTATTGCCAACATTTCCTTCTCATAAATAGCTTTGCTTAGAAACTTTCCCTTGATTGGACGACTTTCAAAAGCAATGGGTCTTTCATCTTGCATTAGAATAGCACCAATTCCATTTCCTGAAGCATCACATTCCACAATAAAGGTTTTTGTGAAGTCCGGTGTAGCTAAGACTGGTGCTTGGCACATTGCCTCTTTAAGATGTTCAAAGGCCTTTGTTGCTTCCGGAGTCCATGAAAATGCATCTTTCTTCAATAATGTTGTTAGAGGCACTGCTATTCTCCCATAATTCTTAACAAACTTGCGATAATACCCTGTCAACCCAAGAAATCTGAGAAAATGCTTTATGGATGTGGGTATTTTCCATTCCTTAATGGCTTTAATTTTGGTAGGGTCTACCTTAACTCCTTCATGAGATACAATATGACCCAAATATTCCACCTCCTGGACTCCAAAGAAACATTTGGATCTTTTGGCATATAATTGTTTCTCCTCCAATAGTTGTAGCACCCTGTCAACATGTTCAACATGATCCTTCCAAGACTTGCTGTAGATAAGTATATCATCAAAAAATACTAACACAAATTTTCTAAGGAATGGTTTGAAAATTGAATTCATCAAACCTTGAAATGTTGAAGGTGCATTGGTAAGGCCAAAAGGCATGACCAAAAATTCATAATGACCCTCATGAGTTCTAAATGCCATTTTCGGAATGTCTTCAATCTTCATTCTGATTTGATGATATCCTGAACGAAGATCCAACTTGGTGAAGTAAATTGATCCATGCAATTCATCTAGTAATTCATCAATGACAGGAATGGGGAACTTATCTTTAATAGTGAGCTTGTTGAGCTCCCTATAATCCAGACACATGCGCCATGATCCATCCTTCTTGTGCACCAATACTACTGGAGCAGAGAAAGAACTTTGACTCGGTTGAATTATACCAGCCTCTAGCATTTCTGCAACCATACGTTCAATTTCACTTTTTTGGACATAGGGATATCTGTACGGCCTGATGTTTGGAGGAACACTTCCTGGAATCAGATGAATAGCATGATCATGATCACGCATAGGTGGGAGACCTTTGGGAGTCTCAAATACCTTGGAATGATTGTCCGGGACTTTTTGGAGATCTGGAGAAATAGATGATTCTAATGTGGAAACATCTAGCGAACATAATTGTGCAATTACACCCCTTTGCTCCTTTTTTAGAAGCTTTGTCATACCATTAGAGTTGATTATCTTTCCTGGTTTCCCTGCAATACCCCTTAATTCAACTTCCTTTCCTTCCGTAGAAAATTTGATGAAAAGTTCTTGAAAATTAAAAGCTATTGTACCCAAGGATTGTAGCCATTGGACTCCTAGTACAACATCAGCACCTCCCATTGGAATGGAAAGCATTGGGCTAGTCAATACATATTCTCCCATGGATAGCTTGATATTATGGCACTTTCCAGAGAAATTTATTGTTCCTCCATTTGCAATCATCACTTGACACTCTGGTGCTGGATATAAGAAGCAATTCAATTTTTTTGCTACCCTACAATGAATAAAATTGTGGGTGCTTCCTGAATCAATCAACACTATCACCTTTTTCTTCTTGATTTGTCCTTCTATCTTGATGGTTTGAGGAGTGGTAATTCCTACCAATGCATTACAAGATATGGTCGGATTTATTTTTTCTTCATCTAGGCTTTGTTCCTGGAGCATATCCTGTTCTTTTGACCTTTCTTGCTCCTTTTCTTCTTCCTCTTCACAATCTATGTAGAATAATTTCTTCTCAGCACACTTATGACCTTTAGTGTATTTGCTATCACAACTATAACAAAGCCCTTTTGCTCTTTTTTCTTCCAATTGTTGTGGTGTCAACCTTATAGGTTGTGGAAGACTAGGGGCAACTGCACTTCCGTCTTTATAGTTGTGAGTGGTATGCTTCCTGGTTGCCATAATTTTGCTTTCCATTTTTCTTGCTAACCTGAATGCCTTCTCTAATGAATCAGGTTCCCAAAGTTGAACATCATGTTGGATATTATCTTTTAAAGACCCTATGAACACATCAATCCTATGCTGCTCTGGAATATCTTTTACCCTTATGTTCAATTTTTGGAACTCCTCAATGTGCTCCATTATTGAACCCTTTTGTTTGAGACTTATCAATTGGCTAAAAAAAGTGTTGCTTTTTGTATCCTCATAATGTGCTATCAATTCTTCCGTAAAAATTGCCCAAGTGATAAATTGTTTACGAGAACAAAGCCATTGATACCATACAAACTGATTTGGTTCCAAATATAAAGTTGCCATACGTACCTTTTGTGTGTTTTGCACATTATTGAGATCGAAGAACTGCTCCATCTGTAATATCCATGTGGCGGGATGCTTGCCATCAAACTTCTTCATATAGATTTTTGGAATATGGTGGGTCTTCGATCCAACATTAGAGTCTATGGAATCATGATTAACATTTCTTTTTTTCACATCATGAGTTTCCTTTACAACCTTTTCACCATTAGTAAGTATTTCTTGTAGAAAATTGTCAAATCTGTCTTCAAATCTGCCATGTCTATCTTCAAATCTTTCTTCAAATCATCCATCTTAGCTTCCATGCCCTTTATCTTAGATTCCACGTCATTTATCTTAGCATCTGTTAGCTTTTGTGAGCGTGACATTTGTTGCACTTGTTCTTGTAATTTTGATATATCATGTAGAATTTCTTCCTCTTCTTCATGAGTCATGCTAGAGCTTTCAGGTTCCTTACTAGATGTTTGCATTTTCTTTCCTCGGGGCATCAGTTACCGATAATAATGCTTTACTATGCCCTTTGAATTCCTTCAAACCAAGCTTATGCAAAAATTAAAAAAAAAACTACACACCTTTTTTTACTTTGTAGAAGCCTGATGTTGAATCCGATGTATCTTTGTAATTTCGAATCATCCAGTTCTGAAATTGTGACCTGTAGTAGCCTTCTATGTCCTCTTTCCAATGCCACTAGTCTGATCCAAATTGGATTCTCCAAGAAAGCGTTATGCACAATCTCCCACAGTGACCTGATTATAGACTAGTTCAGTAGAGCGAAATTGTATGAAGTGCCACGTGTCACTGTTTCAACCTTTGACTCTGAACAATATATAAAAGCAAACTACAGTGTATCCTATTTCCTTACCTTCTTACAAAATTTCAATCCGATGCTCAGAAAGAAAGTTATGATGCTTTTCCCCAAGTCACCTGTTTTGCGTGTAATTCAAGAGTCTGAAAAAATACCAACTTTCTCAGATCATATCCCCGAAAATGTCACGTGAAAATCTCTGAAATTCGGACCCAAGGTTCAGTACGATTTCTTCTCAAATGGGTTTCTTTTGCGACTTTTGAAACGTCACAGAAAACAAGTTATAGCGAAAATTCCACAATGACCTGTTTGGAGCAGCGAAACCCTAGAATCCAAAGCTCTGATACCAAATGTTATGAAACCAGCTCAAGAAAAGATAGAAAAGATAGATCAACGCCTTAGAATTCAGCCTCTTTGAGGGGGCAACCTCCTTTACATTACATAAATGAAAAATTCTTGGATGATACAAATGACAAAACCTCCTTTCTATATATAGGAGTCTAAGGAGTCACAAGATAATCCAGCCGACCTAACAATAATAATATAAAGCCACAAAAATAACAATAGAGGGATTCTATGGGCACATTAATAACAATATGGGGGAAATGGGGGCACAACAATATAAATAAGGGGTATAACTACAATAGTAATGGGGTAATCACTATTATTATGGGCTAATCATAGTATTTTATTTCTACATCCATATTTCATAAGCCATATTTCACTTTTCCTTCTCTTCACATTCTGTAGCTGGTTCCATTCCATAACTAATCTGATTCTGCAGCTACAGCTTACTTATCATCTCTGGCACAACTGTACAACTCACAAATAGATCATGAATGCAGGGAAATTGAAGAATCAAGCTTTGGATATCAACCATGCTCAAAGTACCTATGGATCAATACCAAAATAATTATCAAGCAAAAGGTTAAGTTATAAGGTAAAATGCAAATTTATTTCAAATTGAAAGTCATAAAAATAAGCTATGTATAATATGAATGATCATATGTCTCATTAACAAGTCATCATTTGAAATCATTACCACATCTCTGCCACATATTCCACATTCGATACCCAACGGTCTATAATGATTTCACCATACCACACCTCTGCTACGGTCTCCATACTATGTACTTAAAATGGTCTCTAATGACTCCATTTGATAACAGTCACAACCACGATATGACCAAAGTATTCACGTCTCTCCAAACCCTCACTATCTACTTATTCCATCCAAACTCATAGTTCTTTTTCACCATACGCACAGACAGTCATTTTCATATACCGAGAGAGTAATTCTCAAGGATAGCAAATTCTATGAAAGAGAGACCATGGGACTCATTGTTAAGGCAGAGCCCGTAGGGGCAAAGTTTATGGAAGGGTACCCACAACTCAAGGAGATGCTGCAAGAGACTACATGGCTCAAATTCATTGAAAATTTTGATGAATATCACAAGGAGATAATAAAATCTTTTGCTTGATCATTCGATGGTACAAAAGTATAGATTGGAGACATTAAGTTTGTAATAACAGAATCTTACATAGCAGAGGCTACAAAGCTTCCAAGACTTGGTGAGAGATGGTTCAAAAACAAAGAATTTCACAGTGAATCATAGAAGGTAATCCTCAAGAACCCAGGTATGGATATCACTGTGTTTAAGAAAGGAATTCCTATTTTAGCACTCAAAAATAAATGGAGAAGCATGATTTTGATATTACAAAAAATTATTACCTATGAGGGAAGATTGTTATAGACATTTTTGTGCCTTACAGCATTGAGCATAAAATGTCCATAATCCAAGGGATCCAAAGTCCCTAAAAGAGTTGTTCCTGCCCCTAAAGGAACAAGGTCAACCAATGACAGCTTCTCCCAAAAGTTCTCCACCAAAAACCACTCATAAACAGTCAATTCAGGATCAATTCAGAAGCTCTTCTAGCTGCCTGCGTTGCAATGCACCCCAGTACACTAGTTAGGTGCGTTGCAACGCACCTAAAAGCACTACCAGGGTGCGCTGAGCGGGAAATGACAAATGGCAAGCTCATTCAACGAGGTGGAAAGACCATGGAAGCTTCCAGAATCTTCTCCAATGACACTTGCCTCAATGAATTCGACTAGTGATGAGTAAGAGGCTCTCAACCTCCAAGTGGAAGCAAGAACTGATAGAGAGAAGCCACAAGTCAAAACATAAGCTGACTCATCCTCTCTACTTACATCTATATATGGATCCCTCATACAAGAGATCCAGAGGCTGGAATTTTGTACTTTGCAGAGAATTGTTGTTGGTTTGAGATTGAGATTAGTACATTGGGTGATTTATGCTTTGTTGGAGGAGAGGAAGGGATTCCTTTGCTGGGAGGTAGATGCTGGATCGCGACTCACTTGGTTGTATCTCCTCTTGGAATTTATTATCATATCAATAAAGCTATTTGAGTTTCTCCTATATGCTTGTATATTAATGATGTTTTGTTATATTTGCATATTTAGTTTATATCTAATCCTAAACTAGTTATGAATGTAAATCTATGTCTTTTGTGTAGTTTTCCTCTCTTGTGATCTTGCAGGAACTTGGTGAAGCTGGACTAGTGAAGGAGCAGGCAGTGGGAAACAAGCAAAAGAGGAGAGTGATTGGATTGACAAACTAGCGAAAGACATAGGTTAGTTACATCCTTCTTCTCCATTTACATTTCATAAAGAAGAATACTCAGATAGTTTTCCTTGTTTGCTGCTAAGGCACTATCACACCTTAGTGTGGGATAGGGGCATTCCGAATGGATACTTTTCCCAACAACAAATTGGCGACTCCGCTGGGGAATGTATCTTGTTAGTTTATTTGTGTTTCTATTGTTGTTCATCTCATAAACTCAAGAGTGTCGAATCGAACTGCATTTGCCATTTACAAATGCAAAGTAGAGATCTGCTACTCTAGTCCATTCGTTGGGCCTGTTTATGATCTGAACAGCTGATCCACAAGTGCTCTAACAGACCTTTGTGATAGATCTTAGTCCTCCTTTAAATCATCCCTCTGATTGTACCTAATTGATAGCTTTTATCCGGCCAAAAACTGTAGATTAAATTGCAAACCGTGACCCAGAACCCAGAAACAATTCTTGTTTCTGCTTCAGCGCAGACTCTGTGAAGAGGTTCTGCATTTCAATGTAGGTCCCGAGAAGGCTACCTACGCTGAAGTTCAGTTTCTCTGTGCTGGGGGTGCGCTGATCAGCCTTTGCCTTGTGCAGCTGTGGTTCCCTACTTCCTTTTGCTCAGTTTTGTCTCCGTTTTTGCAACCTGTTATCAGTGTGTGTACCTATCTGAAAACCCCTTTTCTTTGCCTCAATTCCGCCTCAGTTGTATAAAGAAACTGTATTTGTTTTTGTGTATTTGTTACATCATTTGCAGTTTCCAATTACAAAAGTAAACTAGTCATACTGTCGCCCTTAGATCTAGACCTGTCATAAGTGTCGTTTTGATCTTAGGAGTGAGTTTGTTTGCTGTTCACAGTTGATTACGCTTTTACTTTTGTCTTTTGGTTTGAATTTATGAATTTCTAGTGTCGAAACAAGTAAATCATAAAGTGTCGTAATCGTCTTTTTGATTTCAAAAAAGGAGCTTGTTTATGTTTTTCACTTGAAATCGAATTCAAATTTGTACAACTTTATTTTTAGGCATCAATATTAAGAAAGTGAAAACGAATACATGCATATGTGCATTTTCATCTTGACAGTTTGTATGTTGATTTAGTAAAAGTGCATTTACAGTGTGCTCTATGCTCTTTGAGAAAAGATTGTGTCTTTCTTTTCCCCTTGTAGCTATGATTTTCATTTTTGAAAAGATATAAAAGCTTGCTTATCATCTTTAGACTGCATTTAGGAATTGTATCATACATCTCGTGGTGATCCAAAAAGGCAAACTTCTAAGAAAGATCAACCTAAAATAAATTGAATGAACTTAACAACGCTTTGTAACTTAACGCACAACATAGAGGTCTAGGTTAGAGACGTGTTCCGGCGTCGTAAAACCTGGTCACTAGTCGCCTCACTGATGGTTGGGTGATTCCTCCTGAGAGACGATAAGTGCCAGTACAGATTGTGCTCCCATGTACCGTCGAGTATATATTGGGAGACCCCTATAGGAATAAAACCTTTATCCATAGGAAGCTGTGTCGGCTGCCCTACTGATCGCAATGCACTGAACACAGCATTCGGGAAGATTGACCGCCCATACCCTAAAAAGTATTCTGTGGTTTTGCGAAAAGTTTGGCACACCCTCTACCTAGAACTCCAGAGCAGTCCCTTTCGTTCCTTTCCAGACTCCTTAACGGAAAAGGTCCATCTGAGAACTTGTCACTTCAGGCTCATTAAAAATCGAAGGAGACTAGAGTCATCTTTAGCTTTTTCTCAACTCTTTAAAATTGAAAAAGCAAGTTGTGTCTAAAAAGCGTCTAAAAATTTATTTAATTCATTAACACACTTTCCCCTTTTATATTTTGGTTGATCGAGTAATCCGCAATCGTGGAAGAAAGTCAATTGAAACCTCGTCGTTCGCGGAGGCTTACGAGTCAACCATCTTTGTCTCCGGAATCGAAAACAGTACGGACAAAGTGAACTTGTTTAACCGGTTCGAAATCTCCTATCAAAGTTAGAACAAGTGTTCCAACGACATCCGAGATTCCGGTTACTCCAGACATTTCTGGAAACCCTGCCTCTATAGAAGAAGTTCAACAGCCACAGAGGGACAGTGATACTGATCCTAGTCTGAGAGCAAACACTTGTGTTATTGAACCAGTTCCATCTACAACCGGTTAGGAGAGTCTTGCTCCTCAAACATCTATCGCTGTCGATTCAACCCCTTCTTCGGCACCAGAAATATTTTACAGACCTGACGGTCTTCCCCTTCCACCTGGTTTGATTGCGATAGAGGAAATTGTAGAAGATCCGCAAGCAAGTACTCCAACACATTTTGGAGTCGGGGTCACTCTATTTCCTTCGACATCAGAAGTTAGTCTACCACCAGTGGAAGTTCCTGTAGAATCGCTAGGTAATCTTTTGGATAGAATCAAAATGTCTGAACAACCGTCAACATCTAGGACTGTGTCGAATGACACAGCGACAGCAGAACTCCCTGCCGTCACTCCGACAATGTTTGTCGGTGTACCATCTGTCCCGACTAGCCCACAACCGCTAGAAGGAGTCCATCCAGGGACTATTTCGACAGTATGGTCCGTTCCTGTTTGTTCCTCCGGAATAATATCCGGCAACTCTTATGTTGAGACTCGACAAATTGATCCATTTGGAAGTCAATTTGGGCAATCCAGTCCCCAAGGGCAGACAATCACCTTGAGTTCCGGATTACCACCGTATGGGGGGCAGTATGCCCTTTCATTACCCCCTCCGGGAGGATATCCATACGGGAGTTCTCAACAGTATTCAGGTTATACTGGAGTTATGACAAGTGGTTGGGTACCTATACTACCCCAACAACCAAGAGTTGTGTATTCTATGCAACAATGTGTACCTATGTCAAACATCCCGTCAACACCAGCTATTGTAACAGTGTGACAATTTCAAACGCTGCCTGTTGTATGTCAACCTCAGATTTCTCAGGTTGTAATGCAACAACCCCTTGACCCTGTGACTCAACCACAATCGCCAACTGGTGGGACGACACAGGTCCAAACGGGTACAATTACCCCACACCTTGGTCCAACGGTTAGTATAGCGCAACAGAACATGGCTTCACAACCGTGGCTGGTGCAATACGAACAACCACAATTCCAACAAGTGTACCAAGGTTCTGAGTAGCAGATCTTTGCGAACAGTGGACAGCCGTACATTCAAAATGGTCAAAATCAACCACTTTACAGTGTTCATGTCCACCAACCGTATTAGTCGTACCAGCATCAACTACATTATGCTGGTATGCAAAGGGCAACTGCTCAGGCAATTCCATCGTATCCTGGGTATGCTTCACCTAACCTGAATCAACAGTTACCATTCGTGGCAACTTTAGAGTTACCCGATCTACACCGGTTAACAAACGATCCAATTGCTTACGCCCCTTGGTGGCCAGCGATTCCTCATAAACTTCCATCAAATATTCCTAAATTTAATGGAAATCCAGGTGAAGACCCATCAAATCACGTGATGACATTTCATCTATGGTGTTCATCAAACACCCTAAATGATGATTCGATAAGGCTTCGCCTTTTTCAGAGGACGTTAACGGGTCCAGCGGCAAAATGGTATATTGAATTGCCTAGAGCTTCGTTCGACAATTTCAACACCTTAGCCACGACTTTCTTAACCCATTTTCAATTACCGATAAGGTATGAAACGGGAACGAAAATCTTAACCAACTTTAAACAGACAATAGCCTCTCACATATCTGATCATATACATGAGTGGCGACGACGTCGTAGGATGGTAAAAACGTACGTTCCCGATCAGCTATTAGCTGAATGGTTTATCAAGTCGTTACTTCCTGCCATAACGGAAGATGTGGCAAAGGGGGGAGTCGTAACAGAAGAGCAAGTTATCGCTCATGCGCAATATCTAGACTTGGTCTATACTCAGTCTGGCACGCTCTACGACAAAATACCTGACTCCCCTAGACCGGAATTCTCAATTCCTCCTCCACCTAAATCAAACAATGACTCTCACGCCGGCGATTGCGTGATTGGCACGACAAACGTGAAATCGACAAAGGCTGCCTCCAAGAAAGCCCGTAAGATTTCAGATCAAAATGCAAAAGACGAAATTCTTGCTTCGGAAGTAAATGCCAAAGAAACCAAACAACCAGGAAGCAAGAAGAAACAAAGCAAGGGGAAGAAGAAGAAATAGGGTGAATCATCTCCTGAAAAAACTTCTTCAAACCCTCCTGGAAATAGGAAACCACCCCCCACAGGATGTCACATATGTGATGAGGATCATTGGACCTCACAATGTCCATACAAAGCTGAGCTTAAGAGATTCTTTAAAAGTTTGAAAACCTCAGCAGTGTTAACTGATCCGTTTCCAAATCCAGGGACAAATCTGGTTGATAGTGGAAATGCTTCCCCGTCGCAAGTGCTAATGTTGTCGATTTCGAAGCAGCAAAATGATGCTTTGATTTCGACAAGGAACAAAGATTACGGGAATCCACAGCTGTTGAACGACAAGGATAAAGATCAACCAAGTAGTTCGACGACAACTTCGACAGAAGTTGTACCACCCATCATTCCTGAATTAACAATAAAACCGCCAAAGGGAGTAGTACACAAGTCGAAGTTTAATCCTCGTGCTAGAGCGGCACAGCATTATAACATAGTGGAAGATTTGGCCCAATCGCCATCCGCTATGTCGACTCTTGAAGTACTAAAAAATTGTCCATCCCAAAGGCAGGCTTTGTTATCAGCCATTGGTGGGGTTGATCCTAAGGATTCCAATCTTGTATCCTTTGACCACAAAGGATACGATCCTCAGTTGCCAGCTCAACTAGCTTTCCTTATTCAAGTGAAAGCCCTCAACAAAAATGTTCATCGAACAATTATTGATGAGGGGGCATCTACATGTATTATGTCGATGAGTTGCTAGAAAACTTTAGGATCTCCAACCTTGTCGCGATCTTCGACGACATTAAAAGCATTCGACAGAAGGACATATACCCCATATGGTATCCTAAATAACTTGAAGGTTGAACTAGGGGGAAAAACAGTAGAGATAGATGTTGAAGTCATCGATGGGAATCTTGATTACCACATCCTACTAGGAAGGCCCTGGATATATGCCATGGCCGCAGTTGTGTCGACCTACTTCAGGAAGATTGCATTTCCCTTTCAAGGAGGAATTACAGTCATCGACCAACAAAATTTCCTCCCGACAGTTCACAAGTTACGGGAAGCATTCCAACGATCCATGGAAGCAATCATTCGCTTCAAAATATTGGAGTAGGTCTCCTAAAAGACCCTGCCTTAATGGGTACTTTTGACCTACCGCCTTCGAGTAATCTGGCGGAAGTGGTCACAGTGGAAACCTACAATATGAAATCTTCTATATCTAATGGATTCGAAAGATTCCTGAACATTTTGTCAACATGGATCATCGCCATTTTAGAAATATTGTAGCAATCAATTTTCTTGGCCTGAGGGGCAACCCCAAATCAACGCTCATCAAGCGCTTGGATAGATAGGTCTAGAGAATATGGTACCCCTTCAGATCCTTGGTCGCGATTGCATGGAACCGACGAAGGAATTGTCCAATCAATGGTAATTGACGGGGCACCATGGAATGATTCCCACCATCGTTCCCTTCTCCTGGATTGTGGAGAAGATACTCAAGACGACCTTTATCATCCTTCATTTTTTGATTTTCTATCAAATACTGTAAATACAGTGGGCACCGAGGATGGTTCTTATCTCGTGTCAACCTCGTTAAAAAATGAAACAAGGAGTCATGAGGATAGTTCTTTTACTGTGTCAACCTCATTAAAAAATGAAACAACTCCCCTATCCAAATCTCAAAGGTAAACTTTCATTCCAACCACCGAGTTGAATGCAATGAAGCTTTGGGGGGCATGCACCTCGATTTGTGTTATTATGCTGGGGGCATGCAAACTTATCATCGAGCAGTTTTAGCACATAGTTCATGCTCGTTAAAAAATAAACATAAGATCGAGCAAGTGTTTCAATCCGCGTTTAAGCTCGTTAAAAAATGAACTATCCTCCGGTAAATAACGACCGTGAATGTAACATTATTAGCCATTAAAGCCTTGGTCTTGTTTGCACCGTCACCTCCACTTTTCCATTGGCTGATCATTCACCTCCATTTGATTATCTACCCATTTTGAGGAACAACTGCGAAGAGTGATTTCACTAGCCATCCTTGTGACACTGCCATGATTGGAAAATTCCAACCCTTACCTGGAATCATCTGTTACCCGTTTATCACTCGTTCCTCAAAAGACGAGTCTTCTTTAAGCTCTTTTCGTTTGACTCATAAAATATGAAAAGATTGCCGAGTTTTGGCCTTCCAGCTCGTTAAAGCGACCGGAAATGCTATCCCTCCTCTAGATTTTAATCTTTTTGGACCTGAGGGATTATTGCACAAAACGATCGAGCGCTTGTTTTGTTCGGCTCGTTAAAACTATCGAAAACTCATCCCTTCTGTATTGTTTTATACTTTTTCGGACATAAGGGATTAGATGACGAAAAAGGACTTCCGGAGTTATCTTTACGTACCTTTTCAGACTCTCTAAAAATGAAAACGACTGAGTTATCTTTGTCATTAGACTCGTTAAAAAGATTAATAGCGACAAACTTGTCTTTAGACAAGAACGAGTTTCACTATCGCTAGGCTCGTTAAAACATAGCGATGGGTTTGCCCGAAGGGAAAATTATAGAACAAGCATATGTTATCCTCCTAAAGCTTGACAAAAATAAAGAGGTACTGGTCAGAAATGACTGGGGAAAAATTGGGAAGAAACTCAAAGAACCTTTATTGGTAGCAAGTCGCTCTTGAACATGACACTTCCGCTCCGTGCCTGAGTTGGGTTGGGTTGTTTCATTCACCGGTCACATCACCATGGTCTCGCCATACCATCCATCTTTGGGGTAAATGCTACCAATCCATCACATAAGTGTCGCCGATATGTTCAAGAGAAGTCATCCAGAGAAGTCAACCATGTCCCATCCACTACCATACATTATCCTTCATTCTTTCATGACCGCCATCCTGAACCATATATCATCAGATCGTTTTCACCTCCATCAAAATCATTTTCTCCGTTCTGTGTCACTGATGTGGGATACATTAAGGCCCTCCTTTGACGGATCGCTTCTTGTCGACATCAGCTCATTATCCAAGAAGTTGATTTAGGAACACCCCTTCAGTACTTTGAAGCTTGCATGCCTCAATGGCAAGTTTCTCACTTCCGGCGACAGGTATACATCAATGACCTTCGACCGAAAGATTTTGCGTGGTGTTCGACGCCAAGTCCTTTATTCACACCACGTGAATTGTACTGCAGTACCTTGAGGGTCATTATCATTATCGGTGATTCCTCTCGTGCTTGTTAACAGTTTACATCATTGACTTGTAATCAAGCAATGTCTTTCCATGTTCGACTTCAGAACATTTCTCACATGGATCAACTTGTACTTAGAGTAAAGATCGGACGAGATTGAAGACCCTGGATCTAGTTTCATCCATCCGGGCTGCGCTATATATTCAGGAAAAATAAAGACATTGACATGTACAGCATTGCAGCAGATAATCATCCTACCAAAAGGATGATGATTTCATCAAAATCATCAGTCTACCATCAGACAATTGTCTATTCTATGTACAGAAAATGAATTTATAAAGTTGAGCATGGGAATGCCTGCCTCAGCTAGATCATGAAAACAATATGAAAAATAATGTATTGTATTGCATATTATTACAGGTCTCCTCCCAACATTGGAAGAACTTCGGATCCTCCTAATAAAGCATTTCACCCGATAAACGGCCTCATACTTTAGGGGGCAACTGTTATAGACATTTTTGTGCCTTACAGCATTGAGCATAAAATGTCCATAATCCAAGGGATCCAAAGTCCCTAGAAGAGTTGTTCCTGCCCCTAAAGGAACAAGGTCAACCAATGATAGCTTCTCCCAGAAGTTCTCCACCAAAAACCACTCAAAAACAGTCAATTCAGGATCAATTCAGAAGCTCTTCTAGCTGCCTGCGTTGCAATGCACCCCAGTACACTAGCTAGGTGCATTGCAACGCACCTAAAAGCACTACCAGGGTGCGTTGAGCGGGAAATGACAAATGGCAAGCTCATTCAACGAGGTGGAAAGACCATGGAAGCTTCCAGAATCTTCTCCAATGACACTTGCCTCAATGAATTCGACTAGTGATGAGTAAGAGGCTCTCAACCTCCAAGTGGAAGCAAGAACTGACAGAGAGAAGCCACAAGTCAAAAAATAAGTTGACTCATCCTCTCTGCTTACATCTATATATGGATCCCTCATCCAAGAGATCCAGAGGCTGGAATTTTGTACTTTGCAGAGAATTGTTGTTGGTTTGAGATTGAGATTAGTACATTGGGTGATTTATGCTTTGTTGGAGGAGAGTAAGGGATTCCTTTGCTGGGAGGTAGATGCTGGATCGAGACTCACTTGGTTGTATCTGCTCTTGGACTTTATTATCATATCAATAAATCTATTTGAGTTTCTCCTATATGCTTGTATATCAATGATGTTTTGTTATATTTGCATATTTAGTTTATATCTGATCCTAAACTAGTTATGAATGTAAATCTATGTCTTTTGTATAGTTTTCCTCTCTTGTGATCTTGCAGGAACTTGGTGAAGCTGGACCAGTGAAGGAGCAGGCAGCGGGAAACAAGCAAAAGAGGAGAGTGATTGGATTGACAAACTAGCGAAAGACACAGGTTAGTTACATCCTTCTTCTCCATTCACATTTCATAAAGAAGAATACGCAGATAGTTTTCCTTGTTTGTTGCTAAGGCACTATAACACCTTAGAGTGGGATAGGGGCATTCTGAATGGATACTTTTCCCAACAACAAAGATTCGGATGTATGTATGTTTATCATATATGTTTATTGATGAACTTTATAGAAAATGGAAACATCATTCTCCATTTCTTCCTTCTAAACAATCTAAGGAGGATGGCTTCAAATGTACAGAAGAAAATAGATTCCTTGGAGACAACCATGTTCCATCATGGGTTGGTCAAAATACTAGTTGAGTATCATGTGAAAAGAATAGGAGATACATGGGAAAACATTCTGATAAGAAACCATTTCCAAGAGGCACTAGAATTTCCTTAAAAGATAGTATCAGAAAGAGTAGGAGAAAGAACACTAGTCTAACCATTCAAAGCAATCCTAAGCCCTCAGTACAAAAAAATGATGAGGTACCAATCCCTGAAAGCTGGTGGAATTACAACTTAGAAGGAGCTCCAGACTTTGAGGTATGGTGAAGAATTTATCATCAAAGGAAACAGAGTTCATAAATCTAGAAGAAGAAACTCCAGTATCATCTCCTGAAAATTTTCCATTTACATACAGTCCTCAAAACTCTCCTAGACAATATTTTGAAGGCAGCCCCAACAAAGGATCCCCAGGTATAGATCTAGTACAACAAAAAATTTATGATTACATAGAATCACTGGAAATGAAAAGTGCCTCAATGGATCCAGGATCCTTAGCCAATCTAGAAAAACATGTCAATCCACAAGAAATCTATGAGTTAGAGATATTGAACCAGCATATCAAGAAAGAAAATGAAACCCTGAAGGAACAAAGCAAATTGGATAAAGCCATTTATGATAATACAATACTACACCTACGGCTATGGTACAAGAAGAATAAGAAGTTGAAGAGGAAGAATAGAAAATTTAACAAAACAATGA
This sequence comes from Pinus tabuliformis, assembly GCA_031772625.1. NCBI lineage: Eukaryota > Viridiplantae > Streptophyta > Pinopsida > Pinales > Pinaceae > Pinus > Pinus tabuliformis. Next base: position 812,153,788 of record CM062817.1, on the reverse strand, counting down.
TCAACCTTAAATACAAACTTCTCCCGAAGAATCTGAGGATGTCAGTCACTTCAAAGAGGAGCAAGAGAAGAAAGTTAGATGTATTGGCATAGGTATCTGAGAAGATGCAATAGGAAAGAAGAGTTCACAGTTTTGGCAAAATTGCATGGGGACATGCAATGATTTTGCAGTGGGGGTATGTTGTACCTCAGAATTACTCTCTCTTTGACAACTTTTCTCACTTCTTTCTCTTGTTTTTCCATCAAAGACAAATCCCCATCACTGATAAATAATAGATTTTGTCTCAAGGAATACATTAAATAATTGACATGTTATACTTTTATGTTTTTGCTATTTGAAATAAGTTTTTGCAACCTAGCTATAGAACATAGCCCATTATGTAGCTAATCATGTGTTCTGTAGCTATTTCCATGGTTGAATAGGTTGTAGGTGTCAAGCGAGGAAACTGGCCACATGGGCATCTCTGGAATGGTCACGACATGGATACTCTCCTAGTTACCTAGCCCAGATCGAAAAAAAGCCAGCTCGAGACCACAGTCAAGGGACGAGTCAAACGAAGAAACTCGAGAGCAATATGACTTTGTGTCCGCTCTTCATGGCTAATTAATAAATCTAACAATTTTGTTGTAGCATTAACTTGAACTAGCCACCGGTGGTAACAGTTCATGTAACCATCTCACTGACTTAAATTCACCTGTAGCTGATCAACCGTTTACGCAGATCTATTGTAATGCGTGGAGACCACGTGTAGCTAAATTCTCTAAAAAGACAGTTAGGAATGTTTCTTTAAATATCAATTGTAAAGAACTGAGAAGGAGTTCGAATTTCTATATTTATTAAGCTCAGACTTATAGCTTTGTAATTTTGGAGCTGATTTTCTTGTTAATAATATGAAGCTGTGTTTGACCAAGTGATCATTTGAAAGAGTATCTTCAGCTAGTTAGCAGCTCAACTCAAAAAGTTGAAGAGGGCCCCTGCACGGAAGCAGGTTTTTTTTTTTTTGTTTTCTGTTCAGTTTAGTTTCATTATTTGCTTTTAGAAGTATTTGTAGCTTACATTGATTTCCTATAGTTTGTTTTATTTTAATTTTGTTCAGTAGCATAATGTTAGAATTCGATGGTGCAGTCTTGTTTCTCCTATCTATTTCATAAATGAAACTTGTTTTGTTTTAATAAGGTAAGGTGGAAAAGTAACAAGAATGCATTGTGGATTAGTTTACTTACGGTTTGTTTCCTCTGTTATTTATTTCCTAGTTTAGATTACCAATGCATTGTGTGGATAAATGTTCTTTTTGTCACCATCTCAAGTTGATATCCATCCTAACTAAATGATTAAACATTCACTTCACACAAGAATTGAAATCAATTAGTTACTCTCTACATATTTTATTTAGCTCTCTAAACTATAAAGTACAGTAAGTTGCTTGGTTTCTATATCAAGAAAGTTATCTTTCAAAATTGGAGGCTTGGACAACTAAAAGTGCTTTAGTCAGTTTTCATTCTCTGTAATTATTTCAATTTTCCTTACAACTTCACCTTTTAATTTTTGACTTAGGATTAAATGACAAAATAGGATAGATGCTCTATTTTTCCTTCCCTTAACTTAGATTTTGATTAGTTCACCTTTAGGAAATTTAGACTCAGTTTCATCATAATTTAGACTGTACATCATTAGAAGTCAAGGAAACCCCCAAACTAAACAATATATAAATACAAAACAATAAAGTAAGAAGGGTTAACTAGCACATACAGTGCACTACACTTCATCAACTTATGAGCCTTGGTTGATAACTTATGCAAAGCAATTTAGGAAACTAAATTGACTGAACAACATTGTACAGGCTGTTGGCAGTGGAGCAACACAAGAGATGAAACTAAGACTCTAATGACTATACTGCTTGTGCACCTATATACCCCTCAATCCCAATTGAAGCAACTATGTTGCCTTGTCTTGGAATGTGTGTCAATTGACCAAGGGTCTGGTGAATGCTACATATTACAATCAAGCTAGTGTGAAGCTGAGATGAGCTCAGAGATGAACAATAATTTCGGAGGTGTTAGACTTGCTTTTCATAAACAAGGTCCATTCAGAGAGCTGGAGTTCTACCAGTGTGTCGCCAAGTGTTGTAGCGGCTAGAACCACCCTCCAAAATTTTTCCTTAGCTTGTATTCAAGCCTCCCTACCAACCTTACACAACACTTTGTCTTGCTTCGTCAAGTACTCAAGCTTCAAGTGTTTTTCTCACACAAAGGTAGTCTGTAGATCATAGTTGATCCAACCCCCTCATAGGCTGCACACCTAGACTTAGTCTAGTTGTAGTTTGAGCCACTTCCCCTTAAAAATTGCGCATTTGTTGAAGGAAACCAACCTTCCCTCAAGAAATTGCACAATCCTCTCTGACAGCTTGTTGGGCTCCAAGATTCCGCAATCTTGCCAACCAACCCTCCGAGCATGATTTGCACAAAGTTTCCTAGTAGCAGGCTATTCACCCTAGGATTTGTGAAAACCTAGGCAGCAATCATATCCTCTACCTAGAAATTGTGTAAATCTCCTAGGCAGCCACCCCATCTCCCAACCGGAAATGCACATTTTTCTTGAGTAGTCAAGCAGTCTCTTGCATGTGTAGTTGAGTTGACAGGTTCCCTATGAGACTGAGCAAAATAGTCTCGCATGCATGGGATACTTCTCCCAAGGTAGCATGCAAAGGCATCCCTTGTTTTAGGGATCTATGTTTAGCAGTTGGAGGCTACATACAAGGAGAAATTCTGAAACGTCCCACTAAGTGTCACTTCTCCTAGATTCATGGCATGCGTGTCACAACCTCAATATTATCAAATCTCATCAACCAGACTGTTGCAAACGCATTCCTTGTTTTAGGGATCTATGTTTAGCAGTTGGAGGCTACATGCAAGGAGAAATTCTGAAACGTCCCACTAAGTGTCACTTCTCCTAGATTCATGGCATGCGTGTCACAACCTCAATATTATCAAATCTCATCAACCAGACTGTTGGGTAGTGGAGGCCCCACATAACGATTTTGGGACCCAAGTCCACAATTTTGGGAAAAAGTAGGGTAAATACTCCGCGAAGTGCACGGAGCACGAATTGTAATGAGTCAAGTCAAAGGGTTGTCCACCCAAGAATAATGGAAAATAATGGGAAGTGAGTCAGCTACCCATGGTCCGCGAACCATGGGAATGTATAGATCGAGCAAGGCTCTGTGGCTAGAGGTTAGTTTTTTGAGAAGTGTTTGGTTCAGATATTGGTGTTATGGGTTTGTGAAGACAGTATTATCTGTGTCTGTAAGTCCGAGTCAAGGGTGTTGGTAGATGGATAGAGGCTCTACATCTATGCAGAGGCCTAGTAGCGTCCGCATCTGTGTGCACGAATCCCTACAGCTGAGTGTGAAGGGCAGATCTGGTTGTATTGACAGGAGATTTTAATAAAGATAAGTGGTTTCAGATGTATCATGAATCTAATGTGTTCTGTTTTATGCATATGTTATATGAGTTCATATCTTCTTATAATCACACAAATTGGGTTTTATTGTTAAATGTTTGCTTAAAGACAGTAACAAGAAGATCAGATATATAATAAACTCATTAATAATAAGTAGTAAGAAAGTGCCTTGGTCTGGATCTACGCCGAAGTAGAGTGGCGTGAGGCCATAGATTGGTTCGCAAGCCTTCCAAAACACATCAAGACATCCCAAGGGTGCGGAAGCCTAGTTCCAGCACCCTCCCCTACTACCTCGAGTGAGACCTCAGTCTGTGCTTCGTGGGTTGTTGCCGAAAGGGCTGGTAGCTACAAGATTTGTTTGGCTAATAACTCTTCCAAACCTGGGTCAGGGCCAAATAAGCCAACAAATGGTTCCTTTTCCAGGACCAAGATCTGCCTAAGGGATGTTCAATGTCTGAACACTGGAACCTTACAAAGAAAGAGCTTGAAGATTGGTTGCATCAAAAGCTTCACGCGTTCATGGTACAAGAAAATAGAAATCCACGAATATTTGATGAAAGGTGGTTGGATCACTACATATACACAGAAATCCACGAGATATTTTTCGTGTCCTTCTTGATAGAGCTTTATAAGTGGATCAAAAGGCTAGCTGATAGTGTGGGAAGGTGCAGACTTGATCACGCAATAGTGTGGACTCTAGAGCTGGTGCGCAGGCTAGAAGCATCTAAAGATAAGATCACGAGAGCGATAGATCATTGGCTAGATAGGGTAATAGGAGGGTTTAGCACTGAGTTCGCGATAGACACCACTGTCAGTTACAATGAAGTGGAAAGGCGTTTTCTCCAAGGACCGCGGGGTAAGTACATCAAATCGTTGAATACCTAGATTAAAATGTTGTTATGTGAGAAACAGGTTATGCGAATCCATTGATGTCTTGGGTAACACGGAGCGGAAGAGGTTACTGAGGGATCGAAGGATTAGAAAATAGTCCACTAATTTCACGGTCATGAAAAAGTGAAGAGGAGTTCACTGGTTTCTCTCTGAGAAGCATGGTCCAGTTGATAAACTAGCGCATTCTACGGTTACCACATCCACATCCGCATCCACCCACACCATCACCCACTTCACCCACATCAACCCTACCTTCAGCAACCGCATCTCATCCTACCCCACCTCCACCACCTCCAAGGGTTGGAATGGTGAATGTGATCAAGTTGCCTGTATTTAGGGGTGTAGGAAATGAGGCGCTAGATCAGTTCTGGTTCATGGAAAAGGTAGTGTGGGAAGCCCAAGGCATTACGGATGATAACCTTAAAAAGGCCACTTTGATGAGTGCGTTGCAGTATCGCACACTGACGTGGTATATAAAGTACTCTAGAGATCACCTGAATGCAGGAATAGTGGTGATTTAGGACGCACTGAACAAGTAACTTAGCTGACCAAAATAGAAAACATAGATGATCATCGAGTTTAAGGAGATTGTGATGATTCCTGGTGAAACCCTGTGGGATATGGATCAGAGCTTGAAAAGTACAATCCGCAAGGCAAACATAATGCTGATAGATGCATAGCACTGCACGTGGTTCATGGTTTCATTGACACCACATCTAAGGACAGCGCTATCACAACAAAAGATCTAAAACCAAGCTGAAGCATTGGAGACATCGATGAGGTTGGATGAAACTCCAATACAGGATTTGAGGTTGGGAGTTCAGAAAATCCACGTGCAACTACAAAACCTATGCATAGAAATAAAAAGTTTGAAACAAGATAAATCACCTCGGGCAGAAGCACTCACAGAGGTATGGTGCATAAAATGTAAAGGCCAGGTCCAGGACAATGATCACTGTCCGATATTCACAAACTATCAGGCGGGAGGGGGACTAATGCCATTGCAACCAGAGGCATAAGTAAGGCCGAGCGCGGTGCCCTCACTCTGGTGTACAATCTTTCAGGTGGGAGGAAAGCACAACATAGACCACCGTCATCTATTGCCAAAACTGATACAACCACCTCAGTAGCTATTTTGCAATTTTTGTAGATCAATGGGCCACAACGAACACAATTGTCGAAGTTATGTGTTGCTGATGGAACGGACACCTGCTTATAGGATGCAGACTGAGGCGCAAGGTCATGATGTAGCTACAGCGATAGTGCAGGGCATATTTCAGGGATGCGAACAGGGACAGTGAGGAATGGGACTTGGACGAGGCCGAGGATAATTAATTTGCTACAATTTGTGAAGGACCTGGGGACTACGCGCGGGATTGCACGAACCTGACCAGAACATGCTACCCGTACTGTTACCAATTTGTTCATAACACAATAGATTGCCCCAGACTAATTGCACAAATGTGGGAAAAAGGGGTGTTGCAGGCTACTCCCACTGAGAACGTCCAGATGATGAAGGTAGAACCGGATGAGGAGGATCCTAACGTGAAATGATGCTTAGAAGTCGTGCAGCTATAGGAGAAGATAAGGGGAAGCAACCTGAGGAGGATGCATGGGTTCACAAGGCCCCTATAAAGCAACCTGAATTTGATTTGGAATGTGCGAAGGAAACCTTTATGGAAGCTAAGAAGAGCTTTCTAGAGCCTTCTACTTCGGGTAGCAAGGATCAGACTGAGTTGGAGTTAGATACTTCTATGTTAACTACCTTCTTAGAGACATTCATGAAGCTACTATGGGACACTATAGTGGTGAAGGGATTGCAAGAATTGATAACCAAATGCGCAGGGTCCGGTGAACCATGGATGATCAGGAAGCTAGGCAAGCATGCTTTTTTCACAGGGCGGGAGATATGGTTGACTGCCCAGATTGGCGACTATGAGATGGATTAAGTCGTTCTAGACTTAGGGTCAGATGTGAATGTCCTACCTAAATAGACATGGTAATGCATGGGTAAGGGGAGGTGTAAGGACCTGCAGTTCTTGGCATAACCGCCCGGGTGAAGTGCGACTTGAACGAACAAGTTGAAACATAAGCAAAGGCAGCTCTATGACCAATGTGCGAGGTGACATAAGTAATAATGTGCGTAGAAGGATAGAGTGAAAGTTTATATGACATGGGGAAGCATTGGCACACACCCATGGCCGACCTCCATAAGGGAGCAATTAAATGAAGGCAAACATATCATCAGAGGGCGAGTTGCAAAGTGTAGGGGCATTCAAACATGTGGAGGACGAGTCATCTTGGGCAGCTTGACTTGCCCTTCCACTCATGTCAATAAAACATGTGATGGAGTCATTTGGAACAATTGCTCAAGAATTCAACAAGTCTTCAACGCAAGAAGTGCGAAGTGATAAAGAGCCGCAGCGAAGGTGAAGGCGTAGGTCGTAAGCACCCAACCTTGGGTAACTCCTTAAGGTAGCACAAGTTCTTGGAAGGAAGACGAAGGCATGGTGCATGGGCAGAGATGTCGGGTGCTTGGTTGGCACGGGTTCTTGGGTGGCTCGGGTGAGTGCATGTCCATCGTGCAAAGAAAAACGTGAAGGTGGAGAAGGGGACTTGGGTGAGGTCGCCCACCCGCCATGCGGAGGTAAACAAAGGGTGACTCGAGTGAGGTCGCCCACCCATCATGCAAAGGTTTTCTTGTGAAGTTTGGTTGGTAGCTCGTGTGAGGGCGCGCCCACCCGACTTGGGCAAAGGATCTTGGTTATCACACGGAGGTGTGAGAAGTTGTAAATTTGGCTAAGTATGAAACTTGGTGTTTCCCAAGTATACTTGTAAAGCTTTGTAACATTGAAAGATTGTATAATATATTATATTCGGGTAGACTCATTGTTCAGGGAGTTTCCCTTCCCTTTATACTATGCAATTGTGTTCTCTTGTATAATTGCTGATGATAATGAATGTGTATGGGTGTTCATTGGTACAAAGGAAACATAATACTTACCTGGTCGAGAAACACAAACTAAGTAGGACATATGGTTAGGCGTAGTCCATGAACATAAGTATTGGTGAAAATAAAGTGTTTGGTGGTGCCGCAGCTCGCAAAGATCGTTTGAAAGACTATCGCCGGCCTGGGGGCATGATAATTGGTATCAGAGCTAGTCTGAAGACTTGGAAGAGTCTTGCAAGATGCTGATTGAAGCTTGGAAGTTGGTGATAGTGAAGCAGGTACTTGTAGGTGAAGGAATTTGTTTCACATACAAGTGGAACAAGGGCTTGTTCATGGTTGCAGGAAACTTGGTGAAGTTTTTGGATGGTTGAAACTAGATCACAAAGAAGGAAGCTGTTAGCAATGGCAGGTGAATCTTAGGTTGGAGAATATAGCCATGTTGCGAAGGATGCTACTATGTCATTCATTGAAAAGGTGTTGAAAAGGATGGAGGACTTAGAGGTTTACTAGACTAAGAAGATGGACTTGGTCGAGAAGGATCAAGAGGCCAATTCAAAGATGAGGGAAGAGCTCAATGAACTCGAGACTCAACACGAGTACACTAATCTTATGTGTACACAACTTGAAGTGAAGGTCAAGGAGATTGAAGAGGCAAGAGATCGAGGCTTGGCAGAGTTCGTGAACTGGCCGAAATCTCTTGATGAAGCCAGAGATGAGATCGTGGTGTTGAAGAGAGCCGTGAGGCATAACTCAGGTGGAGGAGTGCCTCATGTGAAAGTCAAGGAACCAGAATCTTATGATTGTACAAGGAGTGCGGAAACTATTGGTAGATTTCTCTGGGATATGGAGCAATACTTGGAATGCTTGGGTCTATCTGATGATGAGACAAAGGTGAAGGTAGCTACTCAGTTCTTGACAAAGGATGCTAAGATGTGGTGGCAAAGGAGGACGAATCATATTGCAAATGGTAGTGTTGATGATGTAACTTCATGGGATGAGATGAAGAAGCCTTTGCAGACCCATTTCAGTCCTCAGGATGAAATGTGGGAAGCATGGATGAAGATTAAGTTCATAAAGTAGACAGGGAACCTACAGACATATCAACGGGAGTTTGCAAGTGCGGTTCTGGAACTTCCTGACATGGCGGAGAGAGACAAGGTATTCAACTTCATTATTGGATTGAAACCTTGGGCACACAATGAAGTGAAGAGGCAAAAGAGAAAGACACTTGAGGAAGCTTTTGCTGTTATGGAGAGGTTGGTGGAGCATTATGATGAGACTTCTGATGAAAGGAAGAAGAAATCCGATAAGCCATAAGAGAAGAAGAAGGATTATTCTTCGAAATTAGATGATAAGTCGAAGATGAAGAAAGCCTTGAAGTGTTGGATATGTGCTGAACCACATACGGTGAAGAATTGTCCTTCAATTGCATAGTCTAATACAAAAAATGAAGAAGCTTCTATGGGGATGATGTAGATTCTTGGAGCTGCTACTACTACAGAGGTGGTCTCTCGGAGGGATCCTGAGAGGAATAGTTTGGAGTATGTTCGAATGAAGATTGGGAGTGCTGATATACTCACTATGGTGGATAGTGGGGCTACTCACAACTTCATGAGTGAAGATACTGCGAGAAGGATTGGGCTGAAGTTTGTACCGGTGAAGGCACAAATGAAGACAATGAATTCTCCTCCTGATTGTGTTCTTGGTGTAGCTGAAAGAGTGGACACAACACTAGGTGAGTGGACCGGGAAAGTCGACTTCACTATAGTGCGGATTGATGACTATGAAGCTGTATTGGGGATGGAATTCTTGAAACAATTTGATGCTATGATTGTTCCACATTTGAAGAAGTTGTACATTTATGATGGAAGGGAAGATGTACCCTTTGGTGTTCCAACCATTTGTGTGACAAAACCTAATTGTAAACTAGCAGTGATGCAAATGGAGGATGAGAATTGCATGGAAGATATGAGTAAGTTGTTTTCTACTGTTGAGGCAAAGATTACCGAGCAGTCATTGGTCATTAAGACACTATCTGATAGTATCCTGGATTTTTCAAGAAGGCTAGAAGAGGTTGAGGATGATGATGATGATGGTGAGACTTATGTGAGGCTGAATGTCCGAGAGGAGGATCGGGTTACATATCTACAGAGGATGGAGATAGAGAATCCTGGCAGATGGATTAATCTTATTAGCGAGGGCGAGCCTTTAGGCTCTACTCCATCTACATCTTCTTAGATGACATAAAAGATGGGGCCCATTGTTAGCTTCTCATGGCAGTGAGTCCTTAAAACAGGTTGAGCAGGTATGACAGATGGTGTAGGGATGGTTCAGCATCAAGCATCATGACATGTTACAGATGGGATGGAGTTTCCATGGACCTGATCATGGGTGAGATTCTTGGTGAGTCCAGGATTTGGCAGAATCCATGATAGACTGGTGAAGGCATAAGGATGTTCACTCTTATTGCTTGAGTGTGACAGTTGGATTAGCTACCCAACTAGTTCAAACATGGGGTTCGGAAGTGCACGGAGAGATGTTGGCATCAGGCAAGCAAGGAGGACAGTTCACAGGATGGGACGACACATGATGGAGATGGAAATTCTACATATGTTGTAGGGATGTTTGTAGTATGTGGAGGAATCGATATCATGGACCAAGGATGAGACAATTTTTGATGTTGATCTTGGTGGATAGATACCAGGATGGGATGTTGTCGAGAACGACAATGACTTCATGTGGAGGAGGATGTAAGGACCTACGGTTCTTGGCATAACCGCCCGGGTGAAGTGCGACTTGAATGAACAAGTTGAAACATAAGCAAAGGCAACTCTAGGACCAATGTGTAAGGTGACATATGTTATAATGTGCGTAGAAGGATAGAGCGAAATTTTATATGGCATGGGGAAGCATTGGCACACACCCACGGCCGACGTACATAAGGGAGAAATTAAATGAAGGCTGACATATCATCGGAGGTTGAGTTGCAAAGGGTAGGGGCATTCAAACATGTGGAGGACAAGTCGGCTTGGGTAGCTCGACTCACCCTTCCACTCATATAAATAAAACATGAGATGGAGTCATTTGGAACAATCGCTCAAGCGTTCAACAAGTCTTCAACGCAAGAAGTGCGAAGTGATAAAGAGCTGCAGCAAAGGTGAAGGCATAGGTCGTATGCGCCCAACCTTGGGCAGCTCCTTAAGGTAGCACGAGTTCTTGGAAGGAAGGCGAAGGCATGGTGCATGGGTAGAGGCACCGGGTGCTTGGTTGGCATGGGTTCTTGGGTGGCTCGGGTGAGTGCCCGCACGTCATGCAAAGACAAACCCGAAGGTGGAGAAGGGGACTTGGGTGAGGTCACCTGCCCATCGTGCAAAAGTTTGGTTGTGAAGTTTGGTTGGAAACTCGTGTGAGGGCGTGCCTGCCTGACTTGGGAAAATGATCTTGGTTATCACACGGAGGTGTGAGAAGTTGTAAATTTGGCTAAGTATGAAACTTGGTGTTTCCCAGGTATACTTCTAAACCTTTGTAACATTGAAATATTGTATAATATATTGTATTCAGATAGATTCATTGTTCAGGGAGTTGCCCCTCCCTTTATACTGTGAAATTGTGTTCTCTTGTATAATTGTTGATGATAATGAATGTGTATGGGTGTTCATTGGTATAAAGGAAACATAATAATTACTTGGTTGAGAAACACAAACTAAGTAAGACATATGGTTAGGCGTAGTCCATGAACATAAGTATTGGCGAAAATAAAGTGTTCGGTGGTGTCGTACCTCACCAAGAGCGGTTGAAAGACTACCGCCTGCCTGGGGGCATGACAGGAGGGGAGGTGTCATGCCCCCAGGCCTACAATAGTCTTTCAACCGTACTTGGCGAGGTGTGGCACCATAGAACACTTTCTTTTCACCAATACTTATTTTCATGGACTACGCCTAACCATTAGTCTACTTAGTTTGTTTTTTGCAACCAAGTATTATTAATGTTTCCTTTATACCAATGAACACCCATACACATTCATTATCATCAGCAATTATACAAGAGAACACAATTGCACAATATAAAGGGAGGGGAAACTCCTAGAATAGTGAGTCATCCCGATATCAATATATTACTCAACTTTACAATGTTTACAAATCTTTACAAGTATACTTGGAAACACCAAGTTTCATAGTTAGCCAAATTTACAACTTCATCACACCTCCATGTGATAACCAAGATCCTTTGCCCAAGTCAGGTAGGCACGCCCTGACACGAGCCGCCTTACGCACTTCACAATCGAACCTTATTTCATGTACGATGGGCAGGTGACTCCACCAAGTCACCAAGACACCCTCTTCCTTCACACCCCACTTCACCAACATTCCGCTGTTAATCCGGCTTCACCAACGTTCCACCATTCACCAACTTCGCACTGTTTCACCAACCAGCGGGTACTCCTACCTGCGCCGTCACCCAAAACCGAGACAACGCGTTACCTCCGTGTGGCCTTGCCCAAGAGTGGGCGCATCACCGTTCTGCACCTTCCCTTCTATTTTCTATGGCTACACTTAGTCTTGCGCACTTCTTCTTCATTGGATGATGAGGGAAGTTCATTATTTCAAATGACTCCACGCATCGTTTTATATATACGGGTGGAAGGGTGAGTTAGGCTACCCAAGCCGACTCATCCTCCACGTTATGAGCGACCCATACTCATTGCAAATCCTTCAAATGTAAGTCGGCCTTTGCATAAATCGTAGGTCAGCCCGTGGGCAATCCAACCATGCTCTCATGCTATATAAACCTTTGCTTCTCCTCCTCCATGAGTTATTTTAACATATCTTTCGTGCACTTTACCAAGGAGTCGCACTTCGCACTTTTCCTCCAACCTTCATTCATCGTCGAACATGGTCGCACATCGGGTGGGCGTGCCAAGGACCGTAGGTCCTTACATCCTCCTCCACCTGAAATCGTTGTTGTCCTTGACAACATACCATCCTGGTAGCTATCCACCAAGATCAAGATTTTCATATACAAACAATTTTATCCATGATATAAACTCCTCCACATACTGCAAACATCCCTCCAACATATGTAGAACCATCATCTCCATCATGTCTCGTCCTCATCATGTAGTCTTTCATTAGATACTTCACCATGCCAACAACAACATTTCTCTGCCAAACATCGCCTCGGAACGGCCTGATAGAACACACCTCCGCAAACTGGTACCCCTCATGACTCGAACTAGTTGGGTAGCTAATCCAACCATACGCCCAAACCACAAGAATGCACATCCTTATGTCCCCATCAGTCTTTCCATGACTTCTGCTACATCTCAAACTCATCAAGGATCTATTCAATTCCCATGCTCAGGTCCATGGAAACTCTATCCCATCTGCAACATGTTCAAACCATGGCCTTGTTGCATAAGAGTGTACAACCTCTCCACTAGCTCATACATCTCCATGCCATAATGGCATCTGAACAACATCCTTTTCTTCGGCATTACCCATAGAATGTCCATGAATGACACCTCTACACATGCTCCTACATAATGTCCCAACATAACTGTCATGCTCTATATCTCCAACCTGATGTCCATAACTCTAGTTGTCCATGATGTCCAACCCATGTAGACTCCATCCCAACATCTGGCCATCTGCATCCAAGTCTGCAATCTGTCATAAAGAAGCCTCCTTCCAAGGCCCCTTACTTAAGTTGGTGTAGATCCTTCCAAACAAGGTCCCTACACGAACCCTTCTCCAAGGTTGTCTATAGAGAAAGGAGGGCCAAGAAGTTTCCTCCCTCATTATCATCCAACCATGTATCAAATTGATGTTGTGTCCTCAAGTATCTGTGCACAACCTCAATCTCCTCACATTTACATCCAAGCTCTCCAAGCTTGTTCTTTGTAAACTAAAAATCATATATGCCCATAGCATACCTGCAAAAATCCACTATACCAGTCGGATCTCTACCTTCATAATCCTCTCCAACCACTGCTTTTGAAGTAGTACTCAGACTCCCTTCTTTTGCAACTCCATTATGAAGATCATCAGTAGAATATGTCTTTGTCAAGTGCTCAAGGGTTCGTGAGATGGATCTCCAACTTACTTCATCCTTCCTCGCTCTTGCAACGAAGTCAATCAACTTCCCTTCCTTCGTTGTTTGAGTCATATTCCCAAGTCCTCTTTGTTCCACATCCTCATCCTTCACATTCAGATATTTGGGATACAAAGTCATAGAATTCATCCTCGGTCTATACCCCAAGCAACTCCTTCTATTCATCGGCATCATCATGGTTCTTCCCTCAGCTGTGATCAAGAGAATGTCCCCATCCACCATTGGTATGGCTTGTGCAAGCCTCATAAAATATTTCCCCAACACCATAGAATGATCATCCATGTCCACGATCCTCAAGTCCAACATTCCAAACCATGATCCCACTCTCACCTGAGTGTTTTCCATCACACCAATAACAACTTTCATGGTAGAGTTGGTTGCTTTGAAAGCACTCCATTCCCTCTCCATATATGCTTTTTTCCCAAAAGACTTTGCTGCCTTCCTGCTTAAGAAGCTATGAGTAGCCCCCGTATCCACCAGAGCTGCAAATATCTTGCCCTTCACGGTCACCTACACAAAACTCAACTTCAAGGCATCATCTCCTTCTGTTGGCTTTAACTTGTGTCTCACATTAACAACCTTCTTCAAGAATTCGGCCTTAGAAGTGTCAATTGGCTTGTGCTCCAACTTGACATTCCTCCTAAGGTACTTTAGTTCCTTGCTTGGCTATTCTAAGCAACTCGATCCTAGCTCAGCCTGATTCCCTTCAAGCTTGTCCTCCATCACATTCTGCTCAAGTGCACCAACCAAGTGTCCACTGACTACTTCCATAGAACTAAGCTTTTGAACATCCTCTGGATTGTCTCAGTAGTGACTTCCTAGCCTGTCAATGTAGTCAAGCTCTTCTTGATCAATTACAATGATCTTCTTTTCGAGAAGACTCTTCCCTATCTCTTCCACAATTTTCTTGACGTTGGCTTACACCATGGCACTTTTCTTCCTCAACTGGGCTCTTTCATCCAAGAGCTCTTGAAGACCAAGACCACTCTGTCGTATCTCCTCATCAAGTTCCCTGAGTTCACCATCTATCGTACTGCCGCATTGGCTTTTAAGTTCTTTAAGTTCCTTCCTTAGTTCCGAACAACCTTCTCGAATCTTCATGTTCTCAGCCTTCATCGAAACCCAATTAGAACTCCATCGACCCATCTGTTCCAACACTTTGTACTGGAAGACTTCACCTGCATTATGGCTAGATTCACCTCCCATAAGTTCATCCACCATCTTTTCCTTTCAGTCTTCTCCAAGCTCCTTGAAAGACATGAACTAGCTCTTGTTCCACTTGTATGTGAAACAAGCTTCCTTCACCTGCAAGTACCTGTCATGAGCAACCTTGCTCAAACACCAACTGTCAAGTGTTTACACACCTGCTTCACCCAGCTTCCTACAAGACTCCTCCAAGTCTTTAGACTAACTCTGATACCAATTGTCACGATGCCGGAGCTGGCGGTAGTCTTTCAACCGTACTTGGCGAGGTGTGGCACCACCGAACACTTTATTTTCACCAATACTTATGTTCATGGAATACGCCTAACCATTAGTCTACTTAGTTTGTTTTTCGTAACCAAGTATTATTAATGTTTCCTTTATACCAATGAACACCCATACACATTCATTATCATCAGAAATTATACAAGAGAACACAATTGCACAGTATAAAGGGAGGGACAACTCCCTGAACAATGAGTCTGCCCAAATATAATATATCATTCAACTTTATAATGTTACAAAGCTTTACAAGTATACTTGGAAACACCAAGTTTCATACTTAGCCAAAATTACAACTTCTCACACCTCCGTGTGATAACCAAGATTCTTTGCCCAAGTCAGGCGGGTGCACCCTCACACGAGCCGCCTTCCGCACTTCACAACCAAACCTTGTTTTGTGCAGGACGGGCAGGTGACTCCACCAAGTCACCAAGACACCCTCTTCCTTCACACCCGGCTTCACCATCATTCCACCATTCACCCGGCTTCACCAACATTCCACCATTCACCCGGCTTCACCAACGTTCCACCATTCACAAACTTTGCATGGTTTCACCAACCGGCGGGTATTCCTACCCGCACCCTCACCCAAAACTGAGACAATGCATTACCTCCACGTGGCCTTGCCCAAGAGTGGGTGCATCACCGTTCTGCGCCTTCCCTTCTATTTGTTGCGGCTACACTTAGTCTTGCACACTTCTTCTTCATTGGATGATGAGCGAAGTTCGTTGTTTCAAATGACTCCATGCATTGTTTTATATATACGGGTGGAAGGGCAAGTTAGGCTACCCAAGCCGACTCGTCCTCCACGATATGAGCACCCCCTACTCATCACAAATCCTTCAAATGTAAGTCGCCCTTTGCATAAATCGTAGGTCAGCCCGTGGGCAATCCAACCACGCGCCCACACTATACAAACCTTCTCTTGTCCTCCTCCATGCGTTATTTTAACATATCTTTTGCACACTTTACCAAGGACTCGCAATTTGCACTTTTCCTCCAACCTTAGTTCATCGTCGAACTTGGTCGCACATCAGGTGGGCGTGCCAAGGACGCAAGTCCTTACAGGGGGGGATGGGGAGGAAAGGTGGGTGAGGGAGGCAAGAGGGGAGGGGACGAGGTTATGTATGGCATTTTGTAATTGTTTTTTTGTAATTATTATTTTTTTTTTTTTTTAATTGTTTATTTTTAATTTTTTTTAATTTTAATTTAAGTTTTTTTTGTTTTTTTTGTTTTTGTTTTTTTTTTTTTTTATATTTTGTATTGTAATTGTTATAAAAAAATTTGAACATTAAATATTTTTTATTTTAAGTTTTAATTTTAAATTTTTTAAATTTTTTTATAATTTAAATTTTAAAATATAATTAAAAAAAATATTAAATATTTTAATCGTTTTCTTAATTTTGATTTTAAATTTATTTTTTTAATTGTTTTTATTTTAATTTTTTATTCTATTTTATTTTTTTATAATTATTTAACATCTTTTTAAATGATGTTTCTATTTTTTAATTTTTTTTCACTTAAAAAATGGTCTTTTTTAATTTTTATTTATATTTTCTTATATTATATATAATTTTTAATTTCTTTTGTTTAATTTTTATTATTATTTTTTTATTTAAATATTTCATCGTTACAAGTTATTTTTTTATTTTTCTTTTACAATTTTATGTTTTTTTTTGTTCTTTTTAATATATTTTATAAAATTTAATTCATTTTTTGTCATGAATCGTCCCCTTGCCACCCCTAGCAAGTTGGGCCTCGGGTCCCCAGGGAATTTTTATTTTTTTTTAAGCTTTTAATTTTTTTAATGTTGTATTTTATTTTTATTAGTTTTTTTATTTGGTTTTTATTTTATTTTACTCCTTTTTTATCCTTTTCTTTTCATAGCATGGTTAATTTTTTTCACAATATATATATATATATATATATATATATATATATATATATATATATATATATATATATATATATATATATATATATATATATATAATGTCATTACTATATATTTTTTATATTTGATTTTTTTTGTCATGTTTTTTTTTTTGTTTATGTTTTATTACTTGTTATTATTTTTTATTTTTATTTTTGTTTTCATATGTATCTTTCACAGACACAGATATATATATATATATATATATATATATATATATATATATATATATATATATATATATATATATATTATTTTATTTTTTTGTAGGGTATCCGTGGATGCTTGGCTAGCAACTTGTTCCCATTATGTGCAATTTGATAGTTGAATTTAAATTTTTTGTTAGAATGAATTGAGTCTGCCCCACATTGTGTTAATTTCATGGTTGGTCTTTAACTTTTCATTACAATTGGTTGAGCTCACGTACATTGTGTCTCAATTTGATAGTTGATTTTTTAATTTTTTTCGCGTAAGTTGTGCTAGGCTAAGATTTCAAAATCACTATACATGTAGCATTTAAAAAAATTTACTCTTGGTATCAAACCTCTTTCATTCATGTGTTCATTTTTAATGTTTTTTTAGTCATAAATTTTTTCTATGATGTGATGCTTAAAATATTTTGAAAATTTAAGATTGTTTTGTAGTCATAATCTTTTGTTTTAATTCCATAGTTGAAAAATTGTGAATATTTTTTATGTTTTTCTAAGTCATGATATTTTATCTTTAATGTTATGGCTGAAAATAATTATAAATATTTTTTGTTAGCACCATGCTTGAAAATTGTTGGAATATTAAGGTTTTTCAAAGAAGTGATATTTTAAATTTAATGTCATGCTTAAAAATCGTTGGAATTCTAAGGGTTTCGAAAGACGTGATCTTTTATCGTTAATGTCATGATTGCAAATCATTGGAAATTTAAAGTTTTCAGAGTCACGATATTTTATTTTAACGTCATTACTAAAATGTGTTGAAAATGTACCCTGAAAAAAAACATTATTCTGCCATCAAAACTTTTTGATTTCAAGGTGTTTTTGGCAGCAAACAAAATGATTTTTATTGTTTTCTACTGTTATTTTTAAAAAATATTGAAAATTTACTCTGAATATATATATATATATATATATATATATATATATATATATATATTCTGACATCAACAGTTTTCGATTTCCAGGTATTTTTTCTTGTTTTTGGGGATTTTTGGGCCCGAGTACCTGTTTTGAGGTAATAGTTCCCATTTGATCGGTAACTATGTTAAATTGAAAAAGAAGTTGATTTATACCTTCACTGGACTCGTCAAGCATGACGGAGATGAACCACTCCTTCTCAAAATTCGTTAAAAATACTCAAAAGGATTCATCCGAAGGGTGAACTTATAGATCAAGCATATGTTATCCTCCTCAAGATTGTCAAAAATAAAGAGGTATTGACCAAAAATGGTTGGGGAAATTGGGAAAATAGGGTACTTAACCTATTAATGATAGCTACTTTTTTTTGAACATGACACCCTTTCACTTCATCTTCGTGAATGTTGGGTTTGGAAATATGCTTGCCTCTTTGGTTAATCATGCCATATTAAAAGCCTTCATAAATGGTTTTGGGTCAATGTTGCCAACTCCATAAAGTTTCATCGATATGTTCAAGAGAATTCCTTCAGTTGATATATGGTATGATACTCTTAAGCCTTCATTCATTTTGTGCACTCCTGAATCATCTCTTCATCAACATGATTTTGTCTCAAATCTTGATATATGTCTTGTGTCGTTGATGAGTGATACATCAAGGCCCTCCTACAATGGGTCAATTTTGTTGACATCAACTCATTATCCAGGAAGTTGACTTAGAAATTCTCTTTGGCACCTTGGAGGTTGCATATATTAATGGAAATTTTCCTCTCTCTCAGTGACAGATCCTCATCATTGGACTTCAATCAGAAGACTCTGTGTGGTGTTTGACTTCATCTCTTTCATTCACACCACATATATTTTACTATAATAACTTGGGAGCCATTATCATTATTGATGGTTTCTCTCACATCTGTTAATGACTTACATCATTGGTTCGTAATTAGATGATGCCTACCATGTTCGAATTCAGCTCATTTATTCACATGGTTAAACTTGTACTATCGAGTGATAAGGTAGAAGACTGTGGATCTAGTTCCATCCAAGTAGGTTGCAATTTTAGTATTCATACAATATTACAAAGTATGATGGTTATGATCATTCAGACAGACATCCAAGCATGGGTCCACACTGTCATTATGGGACATGACTTCTTGGTCATTATACATGTAATATATGCTTATATGTTAAGCATGGGTATGCCTCCCTCAGCAATGATATCATGATGATAGTTTGTATTGTAATAGATGATGATATTGACCTATTTTTTATTTATATGGACTTGTCACAAGGTAAAGCACTTCAGTCATCAGCCATTTCTTCTCATTTTGTACTTTATGGGGCAATATGTTATAGAACATTTTTTCACATCAGCTTAAAAGGCCTGAAAACCAAAGCAGACAACATCCTTGAACACTTTGTCATAATCCTTTTACAAAGCCCTAAGCATCATCTCTCTAAAAGGTCTGAGTTTCTAGGTGTATCTGCTCAAAAGCCATGTTGTTAGCCCCAATGCATCTTGCATGCATGTCCACTTGCATTCGATGCAAGTTGCATAATTGAGAATCTGCATTGATCAGCACAAGATGCTCCATTCCATAGGTGTGTTGATTCTAGAATTTTAGGAAAATTAAAAAAATAAATTGAATCTTCTCCTTCCAAAATATTCAAACATATTTTTAACCATTTACCATGGATAGATATCTTGAATTATTATATGACCCTATTCTAGTGATATTATCTCTTATCCCTTGAGCTTTTCCTCCCTCATAAGTGGATCTCAAGCCTAGATTGGTAAATCCTAAACTACAAATGTTTACCCTAGAAATTTACCCCTCCCATGGAGTCTTAGTTGAATTTTAGAGATTTTTAGTGCCCTCATGTTGCTACTTTGAGCTTAAGGAATAATCATCCATTTGCATTAGATTTGGGTATGAAGGTTTTCTTTTTGGAAAGGAAGTATAAGACAATTTGAGACATCTACAAAGTCAAGTTCTATATATGGTTGTAAATCTCTCCTTTATTTATTATACAAAAAGAAATTTGTTTTCCTATACTTGTGTCATGTTGATGCTTATGTATTTCAATTCCATGTTAACTCATTGCATAGAGATATTGGATTATGCTATGTGGATGTTTTAGTTTCTTTTCTTGTTTTATTCATTATTGCAGGTTCCATTTATAGTGCGTGGAGCTAGGATTGGAGCTTACAAGCGAACATAAGAGGACTTACTGTGGATTACAGGTAAGTCTCTTTTTTGTATTCTAATCTCTTTAAGGAAAACTTATATATTTTTTTCCTTTGTTGTTCTAGATCATACCAATAGATCTAGGGAGTTCATTTTTGTCCATAGAAGTAAATTTTCCATATAACACTCATGCTTCTAACTAGAAATTCCAGTTGACCCTTCTCACTAGAGGAGAAGGGCATTGATTTTTAAAAGTTCATAAGTTTGTAATTTAGAGTCCATTTTATTCCCTCTTCTTTTTATGTGGGGGAGGTAGGGGAGGGTGGTAATTTTTTGTGCTCTACAAACTAGAGTGCTTAGTTTATGAAAATTAGGCCTATATTGATAAGGGCCAATTAATCCTTCTCTATGTAAACATTGAATGATCCTTCTTCATACATCTCCATAAAAGGGACAACCAAACTTTCCTTAATCATGTGTTCACATAAAGGGGGAGGTTGATGAAGGGTTAATTAACCCTTCCACAAATAGTATTTATTTTGTGGAAAATTGTGGAAGGTTTAGTCAATATTTCTCACACATAATATTATCATCAACAAGGAGCCCAAAGAAGGGTTGTTTGAGCCCTCCATGGAAGATCTTGAGGAAGGGTTGGTTAACATTACTTTCATATTATTGTTATCATTGACAATGACTATAGAAAATGATTCACCAACCCTTCCTAAAGTATAGAATTCTCATTGAGAGGAAGTCTAGAGAAGGTATGGAAAACTATTCGCACTAGAGGAGAAGGAGGATAATTTTTGAAAGGTAATAACTTTGTCAACAAGATTACACTTTATATTATTATTATTATTATTATTATTATTATTATTATTATTATTATTATTATTGGTAAGTTTACATGCTCCGCAAACTATAATTTTTTTTATGAAAATCACTTTTATGTTTAGAAGGGTCAATTGACCCTTATCAATGGAAAGATTGAGTCAAGCATAATATTAACATGAAGGGGGTGCATAAGGAAGATTCATTTTACCCTATTCAGGAATACTTTTCATGTTGATAAGAGCTTGAAGAAGAGTTAACTAAGTGTTTAACAAGATTGGTATTATTATTGAAATGGAATTGAAGAAAGGATCAATTAAACATTACTTGGGAAAACTATTCATGTAGGGGGATCATGACAAAGGGTTGGTTACCCCTTTTTCAAACATAGAATTATTATCAAGGCAAAGAACAATGAATGGTTGTTCAACCCTTCCTACCAGAGGACAATGAAATTGGTTTTCAAAAGGTCATAACTTTGTCACTACAACAAAACAGGCCATTAAAACTGGAAAAAGCATAAAAAATTAGTATATTTGATCTTACAAATTGGGTTTAATTAGCAATGTAAAACTTGGCACTACAATGCCTCTTCACTATAGAAACAAAAATAGTGCTAGAAATAATGTCAGGTTTAGAACTGAGAAATATTTCTTTCATACTTGCTTCCATTTTTGGGTCAATTTGTACTTATAGTTTTTTTCCTAATTATGCTTCCTTTTTTTCTTCTCGTATTGCATCAAAAATAAATTCTTTTTTGGGTTCTTAATTTACATCAAATTATGCTTCAATTATAATGTTGTTTATTGCATCAAGTTTTGGTTCTAAGATGACACTGCTTGTTGCATCTATATTTTCTTCCATTATGGATTTGTTTGCTTCCATTATCTAGTCAAAATGATACATGTCAAAATGATACAGCTCAATATGTTATTGCAAGTGAAAATGACACATATGATAATAAACATGAAAAGAGGCATCATAATGATTTATCAACAATGATCCATGATGGAGTCTATATCATCAATGTCATTGGCTACGACTAGTAAATTACTCATCATCATCATCATGTCTATCATGATCATCATCATCGATGTCATCATCGTCATCACCTGCCTTGATGTCATCTCAATCGATATTTTCATCATCATCTTGAAAGTCTGAACTAGATCCAACATAATTTGGATCAATCTCAAGATCAATTGGATCTTCTAGAAAACCTGTATTCTGCAAAAAAAAAGATTCAAAAAGAAAATTTATTATTTATTTCATGAAATATTTAATATTTATGTTATGTTTCTAATATTAAAACATATGAAATAGAACCAAAATCATATTACATCCTATCAAACTGCACATATATACCATGACAAAATTTCAATTAATTTACAGCTAAGATGTCATTCCAATGATGAAAAAACATTCAACAATTCTAATAAAATTTATTACAGATCATTAAAAATTTTGTTATACAATTTGCTTGTCATTCTTAGTTTCTTGTGTTACAAATGCATAGGACTTGGATGACTTTTATTCCACCATATGGAATAACGTATTCCCAAAAAAATTTGAGGAAATGAAGAGGGTTATCAATGTCAGGGATGAGATTGAGGAGGTAAGTATAGTGGCTATACTTACTAAGAGGGTTTATTTGAATATTTTTACCTCATTGATGCATTTAGAATCACATATAAAACAACATGTAACCATAAAATGCGTACATATACATAAACTGAAATGAAAGGAAATCATGAGAAACAAACAACAACAGGATCATAACAGGGTTCACCTAGTTTGAGCTATGTCTCCGGGCTCTACTCAATGTGGGGATTTTTCTTTCATTAATCTTCAACAAAAAATCAAATTACATGCATGTACAAAAGGCACCTTATACCTCAATTTGAGGGGATGGCCTAAATATGAAAACCTCTGCTGAAGAAATATACTACCACATTGAGTTCCTGGCACGAAATCATGTCAAGTGACTATAAAATTGACCCCTTTCTAACACCACTGAAATCTGGACCCTTGGGAATCTCAAATATTCCCCAAATATTCCTTCTCTCTAGTTGACTAGAGTTTTGCTAATAATATGACAAAGATGACTTCACTATTGCACTCCTTGCAAAAAACTAAGTAAAATGAGTATAAAGTCGGCTTGGTTCTGAAACTGTCAAGATTTGACCCTGAGTGAATATTTTAGATTCCTTAAGATTCTACAAAGGTTTCCCTCTGCAAGTTGACTGAATATATGTGGCTCTTATCAGAAAACCAATCATGCCATCAGGCTCTTGGTGAAATTATGGTTCATTTGAGTATAAATTTGGCATGATTCTATAACTGTGAAAAATTGACCCCAAGGGAATCTTTTACATTCCTCAAGATTCCACAAAAAATCATCTCTGCAAATTTACTGAAGATATGCTACTCTGATGAGGAAACTGATTATACCACCAAAATACTTGTGGAAAGCTAAGAAAAGTGAGTGTAAATTCGATATACTTTTGCCTCTATAAAAAATCAGCATCCCAAGGAATCTTTTGAATTCGTCATGATTCCCTGGGTCAGGGTTCCACCTTGATTTGCGTACCAGATCTGGGTTTTGTGCGTATTTGTTATTCCCTTAGTCAAATGGTATAGTGGAATTTTAAAAACGTTTATGGGCAGAGTTACCAAAGTTTCATGTGCTGACACATTGGTTGGCATGTCAAATTTGGTACTAGGTGGTTCGAGTTTGAAAACCCCACGTTGGTTAATTTTTGGTGTTTTGTGGTTTTTATTAGTGTAATGTTATGGGGCCATCTAGTTCGGTAGGGAAGGTTTGATCCCCATCGGCCCCTCTTCTAATATGTGGTGTAGGCATTTTGTAACGACCACCCATGTTGATGGAATATATATATTATATATAATGGATAGGGGTGGCGAGGTTGGTGGCCCGCCCCCTCTTTTTAAATATCTTTTTTAATAATATTAAAACATATTGGTCAAAACCCATCGAAGATATTTTTGGGGTGACCAATGAAATTAAATAGGCAACAAATTCGCTCGTTCCAGCCAATGGAAATCGTCACTAGCAAGTGCCAAATTGTTGCCTCGTTAGTAGCTATTAATGGGCCTAGTTTGACCAAACCTTTGACTAACCATAAGTTTCACATACAAACTCAGATTGAAGTTTTGTTTGCACCATTGGAAATATTATGATGCGATCTTCGATTTGACCCTACTTTCACTTCAATCCAACAACTTTTATTTTTGAGATTTTCCAAAGCCACTTATGAATTCTGAGCATTTCTAGAGCCACCTAGATCATTCCTCCCCATTGAGGAGATTTTCGTCCTCCAAAAACATGAACATAATTTGTATCTGCATATGTGTTTGTCAAGCCACTCTTTCAACATCTGCATTCCATGCAAACTTGTGGTATATTCTTTGCAAATTACATACAAGAGCACACACGACTCAAACAATGCCATACTTGACAAGAGTTTATAACACACACTCTTTGGCCAATTTTACATCATAATAGAAACTAATGCCCCATTTATCAACAAAAAGGGAAAAAAATCATTTGTTCTTTAATAAGTGATGGAAAACACATCATCACTTGTACAATTATATCCCAACACCTGATTTACAAAATGCAGCCATTACAAGCTACTATATCTAGTAAAACCATCTCTTACTCAACAAAGTGAACAGGTCATCTCCCCGTGGCGAATTCTCTTGTTGAAAATATTCACCAGTTGGTTCCTTCATAGGCACTTTCTAGGAGTAGAGTATCTGGCATGTGGCTCTCTGGTATCCAACCTCGTTACAGTGACTACAACGATTCTTTCTCCTCCAAACTTTCTGTTTCATATTGGAATTCCTACTCCAATAAGAGCCTGTGCAATCCTCACTATCACTGTAATGTGATGAGGTGCTCCCATCATCCGTCATTGGTTGTCACTGGTTGTCCTGGGGAATTGTCCAATCCCTTTTCTAACATGCCCAAGTCCTGCGTAATAAGTCAATTCCTCCACTTTGATGGGATTCACAATGACTTGGCCATTAATGTCGAGGAATTTCCCTTGATACCCCATCTTATTCAATAGGTTTGATCAAATTCCTATAATGTGTTTCTCAAAAGAAGTGAAATCATCATCATAAAAAGAACATGAAATTGAAGAATCACATTTTACCTCAGGTTTTTTATGCCGCAACTTTTCTAAGGACTCGTCCTTGGCTTGTAACTAATGTTGCAAACTTTTTTTCTCCTCCTTTGATTCTTGTAGGAGTCTCTTTAATTCAACATTCTTTTCTTGAATTCTTTGGTTGATCTCTTTGAGTTCTTGGAGACATGCAATCTTTGGTTCCCTTCTCTCCTTTGGCATAATGTATGTTGAAATATTCGTCTCATCAACTAAATTGGAACCCAAGTCGATAGGTCCCCCTTTTCTAATCCCAAGAGTTGCAATGTTCATTTCATCATCTAAATTTGATTTCAAGTCAGTTGGTCCAACACCTGAAAATCATGCAGCTGTGATCTTCTCATCATCCTCTGATTCAGATTCTTGGTCATGTTACACCAGATGCAATTGACTTCTGCTTCTCTTTTTTGTCATTCCTCTTGGGCCTCAATTCTGGATATATTTTCCACCAATGTTCCTTATCATGCCCTTATTTCTCACAATGAGTACAAGAGGGATTTCCTTCCTTTCTCTTAGTTGTTGTTGTCCTCTTTGGGTGGTCTTCTAGCTAATGCTCCCCCCTGCTTTCAAGATGTAAAACCTTCAAACTAGCTTCATCAAGAGTTTTAAGTTCAAATAATAACAATAAATGATGCAAATAACTATGCAGAGAGCCAATATGTTTCATCAATGTCTCAGGCGTGTCTAATGGAACATCTAATTCTAGTGCTTGTTTCCTAAGCTCATATGTAAAATTATAAATATTTTTTTCTTTACTTTGTTTCAAATGTAACCACTCCATTAGGGTTTTCTATATGTAACCCAATTAGTAAAACTGTCATCCTAAATTAGAAACAAACTCAAACCACAATGAAATAAATTTATGACTACTCTTACGACCTTTCTGAAGTTTTCCTTCCCACCAAACAAGGGCAGTCCCACTCAATTGAAGGGATGCCATTTGGACCTTGGCTTCATCATCTTTGATTCATTGTATGCGACAATAGACTGCAACCTATCTGATCTAGTTATCTAGCTTTCCTGCATTAGATTCCCCACTAAACACATACAAATCAAACTTAACATCCAACCTTAAAAATGTTTTTTTAGATGCATTCCTATGATGCCTGTTTGAATAAGAGGAAGAGGAAAAAGATGAAATTTCACTAGAGGAAAAAGAGGGAGGGGGGCCTTCTCATCCACCTTCATGATTTACCGAGGCATGATCTTCCAATTATCTCTTTCCTTGCTTCATTGTCTTCTCATATTATGCAAACAATTTATCCACTTTTTCTGTCGTTGCATATAAGGCCTTGGGATAATTGTTCTCTTCCTCCAACCGAGCGTCTTCATCTGCCATTTTCCCTCTTCGTGCTACACACCCCGCTTCTAGATCAAAGGACTTGATTTACCATCACTTCTTTGGAGCTTTCCCCTATTTATCATGGACTTGCTATTCAAATCAACATAATACCTACTCTAATACCAAACTTGATCTAGATATTTTTACTTCATTGATGCATTTAGAATCACATATAAAAGAGCGTGTAACCATAAAATGCATACATATACAGAAAAGAAAATGAAATTCAATCATGAGAAAAAAAGCACAATAGGTTGATAATGAAGTTCACCTAATGTGGGCTACGTCTTTGGGCTCTGCTCAAAGTAGGGAGGTCATTTTCATTAATCTTCATCAAAAAATCAAATTACATGCATGTACAGAAGGCACCTTATACCTCCATTTCAGGGGATGGCCTAAAAATGCACAACTTCATTAATGAAATGGACTACACTGTTGATTTCCTAACGGGAAGTCATGTCAAATGATTGTAAAATCATCCCCTTTCTGACACCATCGAAATCTGGACCCTTGAGAATCTCAAAGATTCCCCAAAGATTCATTCTTGTTGGCTGACTGAGTTATGTTGCTTAGATGAAAAATATGACTTCACCACTGCATGCCTTTTGAAAAAATGAATAAAATGAGTACAAAGTCGGCCTCGTTCTGAAACTGTCAAAATTTTTCCCTTAGGAAATCCTTTAGATTCCACAAAGATTCCCCTATGTAGGTTGACTGAAGATATGTGATTCATATCAGAAAACGGATCAGAAAATTCTAGTTTGTTTGAGTATAAAGTTGGCATGATTCTGTCACTGTGAAAATTTAGCCCCATGGGAATCTTTTAGATTCCTCAAGTTTCCACAAAGATTCCTCTTTGCAAATTGACTAAAGATCTACTACTCAGATGAGAAAAATGATTATGTCATCAGATTCCTTACGAAAAATAAGAAAAATGAGTATAAATTTGATATACTTCTGCCTCTGTAAAAAAATCAACCTCCCAAGGAATCTTTCAAATTCCTCATGATTCCTTGTGTTAGGGTTCCATCTCAATTTGCATGTCATCTTTGGGTTCTGTGCATCTCTGTTCTCCCCTTGGTCAAATGGAAGAGTGGATTTTTAAACAAGTTTATTGGCCAAGTTACCAACGTTGCATGTGCTGCCACGTTGACTGGAATGTCAAACTTGGCACTGTGTGGTTCCAGTTTCAAAACCCCCCGTTCGTTATCTTTTGCTGTTTTGTGGATTTTTGGTGTAATGTTATGGCGTCGCCCGTTGGGCGGGCTAGCCTGTTCCGTCGGGTGGGTTCAATCCCTATCGAATTGGCTTCTAATATGCGACATAACCATTTTGTAACAGTCAGACATGTTGACTGAATGTATATTATATATAATGGATGGGCGTGGCAGGGATAGTGACCCACAACCTGTTTTTTTTAAACATATTGGTCAAAACCCACTGAATGGATTTTTTGGGCCACCGGAAAAATTAAAGAGGAGACAAATTCACCCATTCTGGCTGCTAGAAACCATCACTACCAAGTGCCAAATTGTTGCCTCGTCAGTGGTTGTTAATGGCCTAGTTTGACATAAATTTCCTAGCCATAAATTTCACATATGCAATCATATTCATTTGTCATTTTCGTCGTTAGAAATCTTGCGAAAAGATATTCAATCTAACCATTGTTTCACTTCAAATTTTTATCTTTTCCAAAGCCACTTCTGAATTCTGAGCGTTTCTGGAGCCACCTAGATCATGGGAATGATCAGAAGTTAAGAAGACACTTAACCCAAGTAAGAGCTAATGGAAAGGGGTGTTACCCACATATATATAAATAAAGATTGATGTACATAAGTTAGGATTGAGTAGGTAGTAGAGCTAGCCAAATAGATTATTGACTCAACCTATTAAAGAGGTATAGAGCAAGCCACCTCAATTTGCTAGAAGGAATAAGTCTGAGATGGAGGCAAGTCAGTGCAAGGGTATTATCAAATATAGACAACACGTCATGTTGGGGGTAGCCCCATCGAAAAAAATCATGTGAAAAAATTAAGATGGGAGTCAGGAATCATAATATTGTAGTTCAAATGCACTAGTGGCAGTGTACCCTATCATGTGGAAGCTTATAAAATCAGGTGGAGGTTAGAACTACATGATAAGAATTATACATAAATGACCATTCCTTGCATGGAAATCACAACTGAGATGAGAGAAAATGGTTGGGTAGGTTGTCGAATCTAATTTGGGTTATAGGAGAGAGCATGCAAGTAGTCAAGATGAACCATGGATTATTGGGAAGATGGGACCAAATATGGATAATATTGAGGTAAAAATATAAAGTAAGTTGAAACTAACTAGGACAAGAGATGTGGCACATGTAAACCATCTCATTAGGTTAAGTTGAAGGAGGATATTTCACATGGCTTGAACAAAGATAGTGATTTGGATCTGTGAGCCATAATGACTAAACCAATGTCACAATCATACAGAAGAAGGGAGTAAGAAGCATGAAGTGCTATAAAATACCACTTGAGGGATGAATAAGGAATAGATAAAGTTTTTGATTAGTATGGAATTAGAGGAGATGAAGATCGTTCTTGTTTGAAGCAGGAGGACTAGTGAAAGGGTGGCACAAAGAAGGAGAAATATGATGAACGTCATAGAAGGAGTCGAAGGAGGAATGAAAAATAATGAGAAAATGAAAAGTGAAGGGGCCCCAAGTATTGGTGATGGTAAGGTGACATGGCTATGGAAGATGATATTGTGTCGAAATGGCCTTCAGTGGAATAATGAGAAAAGGAGATTTCATCCAAAGGAGGTGGTTAGTTTACATCAAGCAACCTAGAAATGGGAGGGCTATCACAAGTTAGTTGAGTCAAACACCAATTTTGGGAAGGCTTTTCAAGTATATTCAGTAGGCTGATGTTGGAACAGTCTCCATTATGGGGCTTGTAGCATCCAGATAACTGTTTGTGCCCCTACATGATGGCATGGCGTGAGAACATCAAGGTAAAACCCCTAGTTTGGAAAGTGGAGGGAATTGTAAACATCTCGAGCGTGCATGGAGGTTACATGAAAAAATATGAACCCTTCCAATGCATGGAGAATGCTATAGGATCAAAATATAATCATTTCTCGCCAGAGGAAGGAGCATGTGAAGCAGTAAGGAGGGGACAAGGGTAAGGGAAAAGGATAGAACTTGACCCTAGAACAATAATGGTGGCAAGGATTATTTTTCTGAGCATGTCATTGTGGAGAGGGGGGATGTGCACTCCCCTCTTGGTTTTTTTTCTAAATCTCCAAAGAAACCATGCTCCTTAACCGCCCCTATAGTTGTTGTACCAGAGGCTTGAAGACAACCTCAGTATGGAAAAAGGTTACTAGATAGATGGAGATAAAGGGAGGAATGAGTGGGTCGAGGAAGATACCTTTTTATGTTGGTGGCCCATTGGATCCCAAAAAACAATTGAGAGAATATACAAAACCATTGGCCACTAAATAAAAAGGCTATTCGTTGGTTTGTTACGTGTCTCTATGTGTTTGTATGTCAATAGTCATAGGCATGTATGATTGAGTCTATATATTCTATGTAGCTTCACTATAACATTCATTGATATACACATATATTGTTGGTTCCCTGTTATGGATGTTTATTTTGCTCTATATTTTGTGCAGACTTGAATTACTAGTGAGTCTGGTTCTATAATTATTATGTTGTAGTTCATGGCACCTTTTTCTTATAGAGTAAGGATTGTTGGGTTGCTCCTTATGATTTGAGTTATTTTTTTAGTGCATGTTTTTGTTTATGACGTATCGTGATATTTTTGATTTAATTCTTAGTTGTGGCTCTATGTTCTCATGAGTTTCTAAAACGGATTGGTTATTTGTATGTTTGTTAATTATAGTAGATAGTATTTCATTTTGTTAACGAACAATTTTTGGTATTACAAATGTTGTGACCAATGGCTCAAAGTATAAGTCCTTCCTACTCCATGTGTGTTTTTGTTCATGAACTGCGTACGAATTGGTGAACCGAGGGGCTTGAAAATCATGCACAATGCATAATTCTAGGAATGGTGAAGTTTCAAGCAATTTGTAGATGTCCTAGGCACTAGTTCCCTTTTAGCTAGGAACTATCTCTAGGGTGACAAAATCACCAATGTGTTAGGATTTACAAATTAGAAGTCTCTTCCTATTTATACATGACCTAAGATACCTTTTAAATGCATGGAGAACATGCCTTCTCACATACCATGAAGTACATCCTCATTAAATTTGGGTGGAAACTAACCCAACATAGTTAAATTTCTCTTGTGCATGAATACTCCAAATTGGATTGATTTAATAGGGTAAAATACAAGGATTAGGTGCCTCAAATAAATGCACACCAAGACTAGTAATTACTAATTAAATAGTATACAATTTGAAACAATAATATTGGCTAAGAGATGAAGCTTAGGTGTGCATTTTAGTGAAGCAAGACAATTTTGGACTACTTCATAGAAATGCACTCCCAACCTTCATTTCAATGCCAAAATGAGCCTCAAATAAATGCACACCAAGACTAGTAATTACTAATTAAATAATATACAATTTGAAACAATAATATTGGCTAAGAGATGAAGCTTAGGTGTGCATTTTAGTGAAGCAAGACAATTTTGGACTACTTTATAGAAATGCACTCCCAACCTTCATTTCAAAGCCAAAATGAATGATTCAACTTGAAGATTATTTTTTTACTTAGAAGTAACATTAATAGAATTAAATATTTTTAATTTTTCACATATATATTTCTTTTGTTCAAGAATACTCTAAATTGCATGGATTTCATAGGGTAAAAGGTAGGGTTTGTGTGCCTCAAATAAATGCACACCGGGACCTATAATTAATTGGCAGTGATATAATGATCATTCCATCCTATGGGTCTGAAAATTCGTACCTCATTATTGTGGTGTAACATGGCCCTAATGGGCCTCATTCATGTGGTGTAAGAGTGCCATAATGGGCCTTAGTATTGTGGTGTAAAAACACCCTAGTCGGCCTCAGTCTTGTGGTGTAATAACACCCTAATGGGCCTCAGTTCTTCGGTATGAAAGTGGCCTCTTTAGGCATTCTTATATGTGATATGAGAAAATATTATGATAGAGATATGAATGAGATATATTGTTCCCTATGACAGAGATATCATGACAGACCTATGATAGAGATATCATAACAGAAATATGATTATTTTGCTACATTGTTATTGCTAATATTCTCTCTACATAATTTCTTATTATGATATGGGGTGAATTCAATGTGAAAATGTTGAAAATATTTTAAAATGCAATTATATAAAATAGAGACTGCTAGCCCTAAGAAAATTAACACTATTAGTACTCTACTAGTTAGTGGTTAATGATGAATATGCTTGAGTATTTGTTGAAAATGAAATAAATTATATGGTTATCAAACTTGTTCCATAAAATTAAATATCTATGTGGGGAGAGAGGAAATGTTATAGGTCACTTATGGATGGAATGGTAAAGTTTTCAAGAAAATTTGTAGATGTCCTAGGCATTGGTTCCCTTTTGTCCATGAATGTCTCTAGGGCAACAACATCACCAATGTGTTACAATTAAAAATTATAAGTCTCTTCCTATTTATAAATGACCTAAAATACCTTTGAAATGTGGGGGAACATTGGTTCCCACACATCATGAAGTACATCCTCATTAACCTTGGGTGGACAATAACTCATCCTCATTAAATTTTTGGTGTTCATGAATACTCCAAAATGGATTGATTTTATAGGGTAAAAGGAAGGGATTGTGTGCCTCAAATAAATTCACACTAGGACCATCAATTACTAATTAAATATGATATAATTTGAATAAATTATAATGGCCAATAAATGAAGCCTTGGCGTACATTTTAATTAAGCAAGGAAATTTTGGTATGCTTCACAAAAATGCACGTCCAACCTTCATTTCAAGGCCAAATTGAATGATTCAACTCGGAGAGTATTTTTTTACTCATAAGTAAGACTAATACAATTAAATATTTTTATTTTTTCACATATATATTTATGTTGTTCAAGAATACTCCAAATTGCATGTATTTCATAAGGTAAGAGGCAAGGGTTGTGTGCCTCAAATAAATGCACAGCAGAACTTGTAATTAGTTGGTAGTGTTATAATGATAATTCCATCCTATGGGTATATTAAATTGTACCTCGGACTTGTGGTGTAAAAAATCCCTATTGGGACTTAGTTGTGGTGTAATATCACCCTAATGGGCCTCAGTCTTTTACTATAACAATGTTGTAATGGGCCTTAGTTCTTCAGTATGACAATGACCTCTTTGGGCCTTCTTATTTGTGATATGAGAAAATATTGTGACATAGAATGAAGGAGATATGTTTAGCCCTATGAGGAAAGTATCATGATGGATCTATGATAAATATGTTATCATAGGTCTATGATTGTTTTTCTGCATTGTTATTGCTAATTTTCTCTCTACATGATTGCTTATGATTATATGGGGTGACTGCAATGTCAAAATATTGAATTTTTTTAACTTGTAATTACCTACAGTAGAGGCTTCTAGGCCTAAGAAAATTAACATTGTTAGTACTATATTGGTCAATGGTTAATGATGAATATGCTTGATTAAATGTTGAAAAATGAAATAAATTATCTAGTTGTCAAATCTAATCCATAAAATAAACATCTGTGTGGGGATAGAGGAAAAATTATAGGTCACCTATCGAAAAAATGGTGATTTTTTCATGCAATTATGTAGATGTCCTAGGAATTGGTTCTCTTTTAACCATGAACTGTCTCTAGGGTGACAAGATCACCAATCTTTTATGATTTACAAATTAGAAGTTTCTTCCTATTTATACATGTCCTAAGAGACCTCTAAAATGTTCCCTCATTAAACTTGGGTGGGAAATAACTCATCCTCGTTAAATTTATGTTGTGGATAAGTACTACAAATTGGATTGATTTTATAGGGTAAAAGGCAGGGACTGTGTTCTTCAAATAAATGCACACCATGACCAACAATTACTAATTAAGTAGTATACAATTTGAATCAATCATATTGGCCAATAAATGAAGTCTAGGTCTTCATTTTAGAGAAGAAAGGAAATTTTAGCTTGCTTCAAAAAAATGAATGCCTAGCCTTCATTCCAAGGCCAAATTGAATGAGTCAACTTGGAGAGTATTTTTTTTTGTCCTAAGTCACATTAATACAATTAATAATTTTAATTTTTTCACACATATCTTTACGCTGTTCAAGAATAATCCAAATTGCATGGTTTCATAAGGTAAAAAGGTAGTGATTATGTGTCTCAAATAAATGCACACTAGGACCTGTAAATGATCAGTGGTGATATAATGATATTTCCATCCTATGGGTCTACCAAATTTTACCTCAGCATTGTGGTGTAACAGTTCCCTAATAAGCCTCCGCAGTTTGGTGTAATGGTGCCCTAATGGGCCTCATACTTGTGACGTAATAACACCCTAATGGGCCTCAGTTCTTGGGTATGATAGCAGCTTCTTTGGGTCTTCTTATCTGTGATATGAGGAAATATTAAGACAGAGATATGAAGGAGATATGTTGAGCCCTATGGTATTGATATCATGACAAAGATATCATAGATATATCTTGGCATACCTGTGATATATCTATGACAGAGATATATTGGCATACCTATGACATATCTATGACAGAGATATCTTGGCATACCTATGACAGTGCTATCATGGTAGACCTATGATTGTTCACCTGCATTATTATTGCTAATGTTCTCTCTACGTAATTCCTTATGATGATTTTTGGTGAATACAATGTGAAAATGTTGAAAATGTTTTAAAAATGAAATTATCTACTACAGACACTTATACCCCTAAGAAAATTAACATTATTAGTATTCTACTAGCCAATTGTTAATGATGAATATACTTGAGTAGATGTTGAAAAAATAAATAAATTATATGGTTGTCAAATTTGGTTCATAAAATTAAATGCCTATGTGGGGAGAGAGGAAAAATCATAGGTCACTTATGGATAGAAAGGTGAAGTTTTCAGGCAACCATGTAGATTTCCTAGGCACTGGTTCCCTTTCAGTCAACTATTGTCTCTAGGGTGGCAACATCACCAATGTGTTATGATTTACAAATTAGAAGTCTCTACATATTTATACATTACCTAAGAGACAATTGAAATGTGTGGGGAACATGCCTTCTCACATAGCATGAAGAAAATCCTTATTAAACTTGGGTGGACAATAACTCATCCTCATTAAAAAACAGTGCATGAATATTCCAAATTGGATTGATTTTATAAGGTAAAAGGTAGGGATTGTGTGCCTCAAATAAATGCACACCAGGGCATGCATTTTAGTGAAGCAATGCAATTTTGGCATGTTTCACAAAAATGCATGCTCAACCTTCCTTTCAAGGCAAAATTGAATGATTCAACTTGAACAGTATTTTTTTTACTCATAAGTAACATTAATACAATTATATATATTTTATTTTTCACATATTTTTTGTTGTTGTTCAAGAATACTCCAAATTGCATGGATTTAATAGGGTAGAATGAAGGGTTTTTTCCCTCAAATAAATGCACACCAAGTAGTGAATGCATGAAATTGGTTACACTTTTGGGCCAAATGTGGCAATGAAATTTCAACTTTTTCTGCTTTCATTGAATTTAATCCCTCAAAATTCATATAAGCATTCTGAATTTAGATTCAGAGTAAAAAGAAAATATGTGGAGAATAATGTTGTTCTAATGATACTTTTTGCAAAAAAAATTAGTGTCGTATGATCTCTCAATTTTCCATTAAATGAAATGCCTATCCTTGCAAATTTTTTAACATATTAAGACGTATGTGTGCATTCACATAGCATAACCTAGTCTAAAATGTGTAAATTTTAAAAAATATATAAATGAGCATGATCTACACGGAGAGAACTAAGTTTTTTTAACTATTATTTTTTTAATGCAAAATTATATTTTTGATTATTTTCAAAGTTGGAAAACTGATATTTTAATTGCATTTTATAGACATATGTGTTCGCGTAATATTTTTTTCAAATGTTTAAATAAATTCAAAAATTGAGACTACCCTTTTGAAGAGGACTTGCAAACAAAGATAGTTGTATTTTTTGAATTTTTTGAATCTTGCATATCTTATGTTATTGATCTTTTATTCATCCCCTTTGAAATTTCCGAAAACAATTTCAAGCATTATGTTTAAAATAAATTAGATGAAAAATAACATATCAATTCGAAATTTCCAAAATCATATGCCATTGGATAGAGGATTCTTTCACGAATCCAACATGATCAACTTCACCACTTAAGGGCAATTTTTTCCCTAAATCCACGAAGGTACAAAATGGTGTTGCAAATAAATTTGCAAAAGTGGAGCTAAAACACTTTTTTTTAGGCCCTCAGCGGTAACATCGTGCACTCAAAACACTTGATCATGTGCTTGAGATAAAATTTCAAATAACTTTATCAATGGTTTAATAAATCCTCGACTTATTTCTTAATGAGGTTAAATAGAGGCTATATATAGCTTTAAGGCTCGATATAGCTTTAAGGCTCGATATAGCTTTAAGGCTTGATATAGACTATAGCTTGATCTAGCTTTAAGTATTGATCGAGCCACTTTTTTAAATTCCATGCGCAAGTCCTATTGGTGGGAAATTTCAAAAACATGGCTCGATCGAGCCCCTAGATAATCTCATATTACAAAGGACCTCGATTGAGGGTTTTCTTTAACACCCAATCAACTTATCTTTAGGCCCTCAAATAACTTGATTGAGGGATAACAGATTTCTTGATCAAGTAGTTAAATTGTCTCAATCGAGATGTTGCTTTTCACCCAAAACACGCCCTCTCTTGCCAAAATGTGTAACCCAACTTCATGTGCTCACCCCAAGGCCTATATTTAATTGAAAATGATATAATGATCATTCCATCATTCTTATGGTTTAATAGTTCCCTGATGAGCCTCAACCTTGTGGTGTAACAATGCCCTAATGGGCCTCAATTCTTGGTTATGAAAAAATCCTCTTTGGGCATTCTTATCTGTGATATGAGAAAATATTATGATAGGGATATGAAGGAAATATGTTGAGTCCTGTGGCAGAGATATCATGACATACCTATGACAATATATCATGATAGAGATATCAGGAAAGGCCTATAACTATTATGTTGCATTTTTTGTTGCTAATTTTCTCTATACATAACTTATTATGATGTTATGGGGTGAATGCAATGTGAAAATGTTGAAACTATTTTAAAATGCATTTATTTACAACATAGTCAACTTCTAGCCCTAAGAAAATTAGCAATGTTAGTACCATACTAGTTAATGGTTAATCATGAATATGCTTGACTAAATGTTGAAAATTGCAACTAATTATATGGTTGTCAAATATGGTCCATAAATTAAACATTTGTATGGGGAGAGAGGAAAAATTATAAGTCACCTATGGATGGTATTGGACTTATTTTCCATGTTGAGAATATGTATACGTTTGTAATTTTAGTTTTCTGTTTGTTTCTATTTGGATTTTAAAGTGATTTTTGATTTGATTTTTCTTGTAAAATACTCAAAAAGGATTTGTCCCTCCAATCCTCTTGTTGTTTACTTTTTCCTGTGTGGTGGTAGTCTTAATTCTGCCAATACTTGGAGTCTTGGATTTTTTAAATTCCTAGATACATTCATGTTATGTCTAGTTATCCTCCTCCGAAAGGGTATTATAGTGACAAGAAGTATGAGATAAGAAAGGAAATGAGAAACTTAGCCAGTAAATTGGATGGCATGCACAAAGACATGGTCTACATAAGTACCTAGATAGAATCTCAAATGAACAAGAATGAAGAGTTGGAAGAGTAAAGAATTCAAAGGCCCTAGTTATTTAATGCAAGGTACAGTGGGCAGCATCCCATTGATATACGACCATAGGAGGATTCCATTTATCCTATCATGTTCCAACCATCTTCTGAACAAATTTACTATTAGAATGTACAATATTTTTCATTGGACAAATATGGAAAGCATGGGTATGTTGCCTTTACTCTATGTTGCAAAGAATATATATATATATATATATATATATATATATATATATATATATATATATATATATATATATATATATATATATATATATATATATATATATATATATATATATATAGATATATATATATATATATATATATATATATATATGAAAAGAAAAAGCGAAAAGAAAAATTGGATATAAGGACGTGAAAATAAAATATTCTATGTAAAAGTCCCATATCAAAAATCTATTTACATTTGTACCAAGCCTAACCTATTAGGTTAAAAGCACTCGACAAAAATATACAAAAGTGGGTTTGACATTGTACAAAAATTAAAATTAATAAGTGCAATGAATGATTGTTTATTGGAATCAGCATGTGAAATCAATGGATTTCTAACAAGTTAAGACAATCAGAAGTTATGGGATATGTTATCAACTAGGCTAGAGGGGGTCGGGCTATGTCAGCTTGTCAACCCAAAGTAACTATTTCAAATCAGATTTTTATTGGAAGTTACCCCTTCCAATTTGAGAGGGCTCTCTCAATATTTTTTAAGAATGTAGATGGCTAACTCTAGTTTTCTGTTTTTTTTTGGGTGAAAGTGTGTGAGGGAAAGTACAATTGGGCATGGAGTCAGTCAAAGAAAAACAAGAATAAACAACATGGTTTTATGGAAGATGAGGCATCTTTGGTTTACTAATGTGGATAAGCCCATTCAGAGTAATCACAAAAAATTGAAAGAAATTGGAGTTCTTTGACACAATTCCGAGTAATCAATGAACCATGAAAACTAATAAAAAAGGAGCATGACAAGATGGGATTGTAACCGAAATGGATCTCTTGTGGAGAGTCGAAAGTCTACCTATTTATAGAGAAAGATCTCTTTACATAGTATGCCACTTCGGCTAGATCTAATTCATTCTTCTAGAGATCTATTCCTATCTAATTAATAAAACTCTGAGACCTCATAGGGATTTCTGTTACAACGGAGTTCGAATACAAATGGGAGTTGTATAAACTATTACAATAATTTGAAGCATGGAACATTGTTTGTGGAAATTCATACATCTGGCCCTTTGAACCCTTTGTTGTTTTGTTTGTTGTTAAAACGTCTTGTTGTCTTCGTGTCTCACTTCCCTCTTGGTTTTGCTTCCTTTTGTGTCTCACTACCCTTTTTTCTTTACGTTCTATTTAATGACCATGTTGTTGAATAAACATTAAGAAATATGCTCATTTCCTCACAGAGCAGAAGTGGAATGGACATGTTGTTCTGGGTTGTTGATCTAGGTGAGTAATTCAATCTGGACCGTTGATCTAGGCATTTTACATCTCAATCGCAACACAGGAGGAGGTTCCCTTAACACTAGCTTATGATAATTCCTCAATTTTCTAGACGTGACAGTTTATAAGACGCATCACATAAAATATCGCATCCTGGAGGTTCTCACACATCTCAATCACAAGTCAGAAATGATTTCAGTGGAGTAGGAGCTAATGACTATGCAATGAGTGATTTTGATATCGCAATTGATGGGAGAAAAAAATATCGCAATCAGTAAGGAACATATATCGCAATTAGAAAGGCGAAGGGGTATTTTCGATATCGCAATGAGTAGAGGATTTTGAGATATGCGATATCAACAAAGGATTAATTGATATGTTATATCACAATCGATGAGATAACAAATATCGCAATAGGCAAGCAGAGGAAGACTGTGATATCGGTGATTGGAACGGTGATGGGTTTATGCAATATCGCAATCGTCAGGGAGGACTTGCAATATCGTGATATCGACGGAGGACAAACTTTTCAATTTGCGATATCGCAATCACAAGTGGTGGAGGGACACAGGCGGATATGGTTTCACAAAAGGGAAAGCGACTACGACATGTTTTATGGTTTTTTTGTAGTATTTCAAAGGGAAATGCAATGGCGGCTAGAGTTAGAAATGGGGAAACACGGCTAAGTTGGAATATGGGTCACTTCGGCGAGAGTTTTAATATAAGATGTGGATAGAGTTTAAATGTGGTTTACGGATAGAGTTAAAATATGAGATGTGGCTAAAGGATGAAATGGGATTAGAGAAAGAAATTATTTTTAGAGAACAAGGGAATTTATCCAAAACAAATTAAGCTAGACCTTTCATTCCTTTTTTAATCTCCAATTGTAAGCACAATAACCTCCTTTAGCAAAGCAGTAGATAGATGAAAATACCACTGGTGGAAAACCTTATCTAAAATGACTAATAAAATTTAAAATTATTTCTAGAAGCTATCATAGATAACAATGGCTCCAATGGGGATGCTGCGACGTTGTGGTGAAAGAAAGAACTAGTGGACTAGTTGTTTGACCATTGGGTTGGTCCCATTCTGAAGACTACATTCAAACCTGCTTCACCAAACTTCAAATCAAATTGCAAACCAAATAGAACTAACAACTACGAAATGTATCCTAAAACTGATGGAAATACTTTCCCAACAAGCTTATTTATGTCCTACTCTAACATCTGAAAATCCACTTTCTTAATTCAATCAACATGAAACCTCCAGTACAACTAGTCAAAGAGCTAATCCAACACCAGGGTTCCTTGACTATTCTTAAGTGGACCATCTATTGGCAACTCAAAATAAGAACTGAATCCATAATTTGAGCTTGTAAATGAAAGAAACTCCACCTTCAATGATGACTTCAATAAAATTATCAAACGATTTTGATAATCATGAAAATTCACCTTTTCATGATGAGTAAAGCCATGAGGTTTGAATTCATTCAAAACTGATGAACGTTATTGTCCTAACTGTTCAATTCCAAGAACATCATCAAATAAAAAGGCAACAATAGATTTATCTTGTCTTTCATGTAAATCAACAAAAACATCCATGCATCCTTGAACATCTTCAAACATGACATCCATATTGTGTGTATAAAAACTATTATTTTTCTTATCAAACAAATCATATATAACCTTTGGTAGTTTTTCTTGATTCTGAACACTAATACCTCCTATATAAACAATTTTATGCATTTCATCCAAGTTATTTTTATGATCCTCAAATAGAATAGATAAAACCTATATGTTCAGCTCTTCATGTAACTTAGGTTAACCTAAAAGTGTACTTTCATGCACTTTAACCGAAATAACATCATTATGATATTCAATAGAAAAAATTTCTTGTCTAGGTAGACAACTTTCATCACATGTTACCTCACTGTTCAGAATTTTCATGCATATATTTTCAACAACCTAATCTTGAGGAGTTTCTTCATGACATAAAATCTCATAAAAGGAATCATACCTTTGACTGCATATAGATTGACAAGGCTGCAAATCATCATCGATTTCATGTACTATGATTTGACTGTTTAATAGCTGATCCATTTCATCTTTAACTAAAGAAGAAACATCTGCTTGGTGGAAAACGTCTTGATCATCATGACAACTAGCTTGTAAATAAAATTCATAATGTTCCTCTAATCTATCATCATCATCCATACATTTTGCATCATTATTAATACTTTTGAGATATTGAATGAAACTTTTCCAAAGATTACAATAGTCTTGAATCAGTGGTGATTAAGGATGAAATTTCCCATAATGTCCAAAAAATATTCTATGGCAATCTTTAAGAGAACACAAGCTTCCTGATGGAAACCCTTCATACCATACTCTAGCCTTGTCTTCAAGGGTAGCAATAAACATCTTCATGAGACAATCCTCAAGAAACTCACTGCTCAGTCTACATACATGTATATGGAATTTAACCAAATGTAAACCAACAACATCTTTCTTTTCATCTTTGAACATGGGAAGATGAGTTGACCAATCAACACAAGGCATATGATTTGGAAAGCCATATATGTGAGATCGATCGATAGGAGCATAAACAACATTTCTTCTTGCAGTAGAAATCATCTTGGAAATTCTTCAAGCTACTGATCTGTAAGTAGTGGAGTCACCATGAAACTTCGATCTTCAATAGTTGCCACGGTAATATCACAACCTTTGAAACACTCTGATTTCCTGTTACCCTCCAGAAACAAAATGAATAGACTCAAAGAGAATCCCAGAAAAGGAGCTTTTGCTTCTATAATATGCACCAAAATGTTATCAATCGGGATGGAGGGGGTTGGGCTATGTCAACCTATCAACCCAAAGTAACTATTTCAAACCGAATTTTCATTGGGAATTAGCCCTTCCAATCTAATAGGTCTCTCTCAATATTTTTTAACAATGCTAATAGCTAACTCTGGTTTTCTATTTGATTTTTTGGGTGAAAGAGTGTGAGGACAACTACCATTGGGCATGGAGTCAGTCAAAGAAAAACAAAAGTAAACAAAACTATTTTATGGAAGCTGACGCATCTTTGGTTTACTAACGTGGATAAGGGAATTCACAGTGATCACAGTTCAAATTGGAGGAAATTGGAGTTGTTTGATAGATTCAATTCCAAGTAATCAATGAACCATGAAAACTAATAACAAATGAGCATGACAAGATGGGACTGAAATAGGAATGGATCTGAGGTTGAAATAGAAGATGCTACAAATATATTTTTCTATTAACTAAAAATAATAAAACAATGGTCTTCTAACATCATCCATCCTTTATTTTGGAGAGTCAAAAGTCTATCTAATTATAGAGAAATATCTCTTTACATAATCTGCCATCTCTGCTAGATCTGATTCATTCTTCTAGAGATATGTTCCTATCTGATTAATAAAACTTTTAGACTTCATAGGGATTTTTGTTACAACAGAATTTGAATACAAATGAGAGTTATATCAACTATGACAATATTTTAAAGCACGACACTGTGTTTGTGGAAATTCATACATCTAGCCCTTTGAATCCTTTGTTGTGTTATTTTATGTTGAAATGTCTTATTTTCTCTGTGTCTCACTGCCCTCTTCATTTCACTACATTTTGTGTCTTGCTACCCTTTTTTCTATGCATTTTGTTTAATGACCATGCTACTGCATAAACGTTGAGAAATACTATTGTTATCTCACGGAGCAGAAGCAGAATGGACGTGTTTCTATAGGCTGTTGATCTGGGCAACTAATTCAACCTAGGTTGTTGATCCAAGCCTTTTACAACGCAATCACAACATAGGAGGTTCCCTTAACACTGATTTATGATAATTCCCCAATTTTTCCAACGTGACGGTTTATACGATGCATCACATAAAATATCGCATCTGGGAGGTTCTCGCACATCACAATCACAAGTCGAAAAGGATTTTAGGTGAAGTAAGAACTAATGACTATGTGATGCGCGAGTGCGATATCACAATTGGTAGTAGAAGGACATATCACAATCAATGAGGAACAAATATCGCAATCGGCAAGGCAGAGGGATATCGCAATCAGTAGAGGATTTTGCGATATGCGATATCAACATAGGGTTAAGCAATATGTTATATCGCAAGCAGTGGGATAAAAAATATTGCAATTGGTGTGATAACAAATATCACAATAGGCTATCACAATCAGTAAATGGAAGAGGACTGTGATATCGGCGATTGGAACGGTACAAGTTTATGCGATATCGCAATTGGCGGGGAGGACTTGCAATATCGTGATATCGACAGAGGACAGACTTTGTGATTTGTTATATCGCAATCACAAGTCGAGGAGGGACATGGGCAGATATGGTTTCACAAAAGGGAAAGGGTCAATTACAATATAGACTTTGGGTCCCAACATTTAAAAGGACGACAACATGTTTTACGAATGTTTTGAAGTATTTCAAAGGGAAATTGAATTGCAGCTAGAATTATAAATGGGGAAACATGGATAGAGTTGGAATAAGGGTCACTAAAGTTAGAGTTTTAATATAAGATGTGGCTAGAGTTTAAATGTGGGTTACGAATAGAGTTAAAATATGACATGTGGCTAAAGGAAGAAATAGGATTAGTGAAAGAAATGGTTTTTAGAGGGAAGGGAATTTCTCCAAAACAAATTAAACTGGACATGTGTTTCCTTCTTTAATCTCCAATTGGAAGCACAACAACCTCTTTCAGTAAAGCAACAAATAGATGCAAAGATCAATGGTGGAAAACCTTATCTAAAATGACTAATAGAATTTATAATTATTTCTAGAAGTTAACATGGTTAACAGGGTAGGGACCCATTGGAAAGAGAGATGGCTAAACAACCCATCCCCAAATCAATGACCAAGATCCATTCCAACAGGTCCCCTCCATTTTTCAAAAACCACTATAGGAACCCAATGGAAGTGTTTTATGGGTTTTTTCAGAATCACATAGCACAACTTGTCAACAACGCATGTGCCTGTCAGACAAGCCAGGAAAGCAGGTGATCCCTCCCATGTCATCAATCCACCTCACCCCTTCACGTCATCTTTTGTATATCCACTTTATATTTTTTGTACTCCTAACATCACCAAATTTTGTTCCATTTTTCCTTCTCAAGTAAGAAAAATATAAAGGGATGTCTCGCCTGTCATTTTATTTTTCCTCTAATTACAAAGTTACAGTTACCAGCGTTCATAGTCTACATTTCCAATTCCACATCAAAAATCGACCCTTCATTATCGATGAATACCGAGTAAATTATAATTCTGAGTTTCTTATTTGTCCCTTCTTTTAAACTTTAAACATGGAGAAAACCACAAAATTCACTAAAAACCTACAATCTCCATGTCTTTTGTCCACATACCCTTTATGGACAAAGAAGTTGAAGTATATTATTGTTGTTGCCCCTATGACATTTTGGAGAATCGACAGGTAATTCTTGATCATTCTAGTGACTCAAATAACCTTCTTCGATCCATCCAGTCCAACCTTTATCGTGTTACTGTCCGACATACCTATAATTTCCTTGAATTTGTGATTTGGTTAATGTCTTCCCTTATCCCATAGAGGAATTTCATTTGTCTTCTTCAGGGGGAGGTAT
The DNA here is from genome assembly GCA_031772625.1 of Pinus tabuliformis. Taxonomy (NCBI): domain Eukaryota; kingdom Viridiplantae; phylum Streptophyta; class Pinopsida; order Pinales; family Pinaceae; genus Pinus; species Pinus tabuliformis. The sequence goes on along the minus strand of CM062817.1, from coordinate 812,109,300 downwards.
TTTTGAGGTCATTCCAAAGCTAATACACACAGATTTTAATTTTAATATAGTAGAGAATCTCAATAATTTTCTAGATGATTTGTTACTCCATAATTATAGACATCTTTATAAAGAGAATAAGGAAAGCATTTTTAAATTCATTCTACCACAAAATTCCCAAATTCCTTTACCAACAATGAATTACCCAGAAACCTTATTTTATGAAGTTGCACAACATGTCTTAGTATAATTTTGTCTCTTTTGGGATAAGATGATATTGGATGCTAAATTAGCATGTGGGATTCAATGAATCAAAATAAATATGTGATGGAATGGACCAATATTGTTAGAAGGAAAGAGAACAATGAGGGTTTTCCCCATTTTTTATTATTATTCATTGCCATTGTTTATTCTATAGGTTAAAAAACTAGCAACCCCCAATAATTTTACCTTAAGCAAAAGAGATTTTACAGTTCAGTAAAGACACTAAAGTTGGGGACTGGCATATTTTTGAAGACTACACTAAAATAAGACTATATGGTGTAGCAATGTAAACACAATACTTACTAGTATTTTTGCCTGTGAGGATATTTTCCCTTCAATTTATAAGGCAAAGTCTCAATGTTTATCAAGTTCATTTTGTTCTTGCATGAAAAAGGTATATTTTCAAGCTAGAGAGGATTATAGGGCGATTTATTATAAACATTAGACAATCCCTTACATAAGTGGAAGTGATGATGAAGGGGTTTGGTTTTGACAAAGGAGAAAAGTGGAAATATGGCCCTCACCATATAATTTCTAATAAAATGGTGGAAATTAGTTCTACACCTTATATTCATGAAAGAATACCAGAAATTGAGAAAATGGCAAATCAAGCAACTTGGCCATGTGGAAGGGTGCACCAAAGAATGGATGTTGAAACCTATATGGTAAAAGATAAAAGTTTGAAGAGGGCTACTCCTGAATAGATAAATGTTGTCGTGGAAGATACTCAGTGCCAAAAGAGGACTAAAACTCAAACAAAGGATGAAGAAGACATACAAATCAAATTAACAGAAGGACCTTCAAATCAACCTGGTTTTCAAATGTAGTTGGGAAATCTAGGCCACACTACTTCCTCTTATATATCCTCTGATTTTAAGGCATTCACAATAAGAGAGACTCCTTTTTCATTTGATACATTGCAAAATAATTATCAACAAATTAAAGAAAGGAGTTACAAAATGAGAATTAGTATAGAAACATAGCTAACAACTCAAACAACCTCAAGCTATCAAACAAGACTTCCTTATGTTATGGACTTAGAGAAAACTCAGTTAAAACTTTCTCTTACACATCCCACTACTTAATCTATTCCTTTAGGCCTAGATTTCAAAACATTGGATTTATCTATTAATGTGGTTGATATCCCCCTACCATAAAAATTAAATTTGCACAGACAAGTAGCGAAAGTGATCTATAGTGTCCTGAAAAACATTTCTTTCAAATTGAGTAAATCAGAATAGCTTTTGGAGAAAAATTCAAATAAGCTAAAATAGGAAAAGGAAAATTCTAAAGGACTGCACATCCAAAATGAAGAGTACAATAAATTAATCATTAAATTGGGAGTACATCCAAATGACAAGGAAGCCATCAAGAACCTATTCTAGCATAGAATCTGAGGTGCAATCATTAAGGAAGAAGCTAAAAATGCCTAAGACTGAGCACACTCAAATAATTGAGCTGGATCTATTTGAAAAAGAAAAAGAACTATTAATAGGAGAATAAGTTGGTAGAAATAGAGAGATTTTTATTTTTCAGGAACAAGTGTAGAGCCTATAAAATTTAATTAAAAATAATGTTTGCACCATTTTTGTTCTAGCTAAATTAGATGACCCCTCACTGAAACTGACAGAGGCCATGGGAAAACTACGAATTTCAGAAGCTGAACTAAAGAAAACCCAAGATGATTTGGCCATCGTAAGGGAGAAATTGAATGTAAAGGAGAGGTAGTTGAACAAAACAAATGAAAAGAACACGGATCTTACTAGTAAGTATAATGAATCTCAAGATGAAATCAAAGAGTTGAAAACTAAGTTGAAAGGTAATATTTCCTTAATTGAGGTGAGACAAATTGTTTGGGATGACATTAGTCAAGAAGTTCGTTCTATATGGGAATATATTCACATAATTATACAACAAAAGATTATGATAAGATGATAAAAAATGAGTGTTTATCTATGCAAGAAACAAGTAAAAAAAGAAGTATTGAAGGCCAAGAAGATACTTAAGTATTTGAAGATTATCTAGTGATCATGGAGATTAGCCAAGAAGTTGAAGGAGATTATCTAGTCAAAGTCAGGATGGCTTCCTCTACCTTCAAGGAGCATGAGAAGTTGGGTGACTCATATAACTTTATTGAATGTAAAGTGAGGTTGGAGATCACAGTTGACGACAATGATGTGCTGGAGTAGATTCAAAGACGAATGCTCAAGCCCCCAGAGAATTATTCTGCTTCCATCGAAAATAGGTACAAGTAAGGCGAGTCCAAAGAAAAGGAAATTATAGTTGATGGTTTACAAAATCATTTACTTGCATATGTTGGGAATTTAAGCAAGTACAAAGACATATATGATAATATAGTTGGCATGTATGAAACCAACAATTTTCATTTACTATCATATTAATGTGATTGCTAAACTAGAAATTGATATTGGGCTAATAACAAAAATTGAAGTAAATTTCTCTTAAGCATAGAACATACCATTGTTATCTAAAATTTGTGATATCCCATGATGGTTGAGATATGCATACGATGAATGGTTCACCTTCTCCTATAGCATATGAGAAAGATGAATTGTTCACCTTCTCCTATCAATACAACCTACCCATGTAGTCCAGGACTCATGGGAAGTACCTCTCATCTATCCAATGAGTAGGGAAATGAGGATAGAGACCATATTTATACTGATGGACACATTGTCTACTACCATACTCCTTGTGCTAGGATGTTTGATATTGATCTGGGACCAATGGAGATTGACTTCAGATCAATATGATACACTCTTGATCATTTATTCTTCATTATTTCCTCATGGTTCAGTAGAGCAGAGCAGAGAAGATCAGAGTAGAGAAGATAAGGGATGACAAAGATGGTATAGATTGTCAAATGGTTTGGCAGATGGAGTTCTTCCTAGTTGAGAGGGAGCGTTAAATTTGGGAACTAGGGCCAAACTCGACCTTCAAAAGTTCATATGATGAAACTGAATTTTTATTGGATTCCTCTTTACAAGAGGTGTAGGATTTATGTAAATATCATCTCATTCTGACATGTACAAATGGAATTATGAATTTATCTCGTTTATGGAAAAATTTTCAAGGTTGGTCAACAATCTAATGTAGGCTCATAAGCCCAAAAGACATGTCATTTCAACCTCAACGTTGCATACAAATAGAAGGTTCATATACCTCATTTGGACATCAGTCATCACTCACATATATCTCTCTCTCCTCATCTGATCGAGTGTACATATTTATAGGCAGCCTCTCTCCTCGACACATGCAAACGAGAAGTCTAAAATTTTATGTTTTATGCATTGACCGAATTGCAAAAGGGTTGACCAAGATTGACCAGGTAACAATTGATCTTGTTTGATTGTGATTTTCCTTGGAGAAATTATGTTTGGGAAGGCCTCATTTTTTGGGCACAAAAATCGAGGCATTCAATGTTGTTTGACAAACGTTGACCGTAGGTTTGACTCTGTGTTGACTAAGTTTGAATGAAATTTTTTGGACTATTTTGGTCTGATTCAGACTATCCTTGGATGTAAGTTTGACTGGGTTTGACCGAGTTGATTTGGAGGAAGATTGTTGCTAACTTGACTAGTGTTGACTTTCTGGTTAGGGCATCTTGTTGACTACAGTTTGATTGGACATATTTGACTGTAATTGGGCAAGTGAATTTTGTATATTGTACTCTCTCTTTGATGAAATTTTCAATAATAATAAGAAGATTTGATCAAAAGGTTTCCCCACATTAGGGTTTTACCCTGGCATCCACCAAATATTGTGTCCTGTTGTCTTGGCTTGTCTTCTACTTTTTATTTATTTTTTATCTACATGTACTATCATGTTAATGTGATTGCTAACCTAGAAATTGATATTGGGCTAATAAGAAAAATTGAAGTAAATTTCTCTTAAGCATAGAACATACCATTGTTATCTAAAATTAACATGGTTTCAGAGCTGAGATGAAGACAAAGCCCAAACAAGAGTGAAAAGAGAAATCATTGAGATTTGTTGGACAAGGACAAGATTCAATGGCCCCCAAATCTTACTTCAAACTTGATGACAAGCTCAATGATAAGTTTGATTTTCATGTATGGAAGATGTATATTGATTTGAATTTGGAAGAGCAGGATGTTATGGACTATGTGAAGGGAAAGATTACTGGACCTCCTTCAAATGCACCAGTTGTCGCTAAGACAAAGGTCAAGAAAGGTGAATTCAAAGCAAAGAATATCATCAGGGATTCTATTAACAAGCATTTGGTTGCATATATCTCAGATTTGACCACATCCAAGGAGATGTATGACATTTTGGTTGGCATGTTCAAAATTAGCAATGCAAACCAAGTCCTCTTTCTTAAAACAAGTTGAAGGACATAAATAAGGGAAGAGGTGAAGATATCAAATCCTACTTCATGAGGATTATCGAGATCAAAAATGATATTCTTTAAATTGGAGAAGTTATTTCTAATAGAGAGCTCGCTCTCATTTCCCTTGGAGGTCTCCCTCGTGAATGGCATGTGTTCAACATTACTATCCTCAACAATGAGAAGATTCTAGGTTTTGATGAATTTCTTACTAGATGCACTGAAGAAGAGACAAGAATGATGGAGAGATACATGCCTTCAAATGGGAATGAACCTGTTGCATTCTTCGCTCATGCAAAAAATAACAATGCAAGTTCAAAGAAGCAATGTCAAGGAATACCAAGATTCAAATATGGAAGGAAGGTAAGATGCTTCATTTGTAATAGGTTTGGCCACTATGCTAAGGACTATCCTCATAGAAGGGATACACCTCATGAAGATGACAACCACAACCACAATAATTTCAGGGGCAACAAAAATCAAAGGAATGGCATATTCAACAACAAAGGAAAAAGGAATGCTCCCGCTACTCAACATGGGAATGGTCGACCTCTCAAAAGATCAGGAAACTCCATGTATGATGAATCTAGTGTTGTAGATAACCAGAAAAATGAATTTTATCTTATATCTCACCTCTCTACTGCCTATCCTTCAGATACCTTGGGAAATTGGTTGATTGATAGTGGTGCCTCTAGGCACTTCACTCGGTATAAGGAAGCTCTTTCAAATATGATAGAAAAGGATACAAATTTGGAAATCACTCTTGGGGACAATGCCACCTATCCCATGAAGGGAGTTGGAAATGTTACTCTTCAATTGAATCAAGGTAACACCATTCATCTACAAGAAGTTATATATCTACCTAATCTAAAGAAGAACATGGTATCTATCTCGGTGATGGAGGACAAAGGATTCAAGGTGGCATTCATCAATGGAAAGGTATGTGTTTGGAAAATAAATTTCAAAGAAGCATTTACTCTTGGATTCAGGTTTGATAGCATATATAAAGTTGGAGGAAGCCCATTGGGAGCTATGCCTTGTGACACATATCTTCAATCTGAATTATGGCACCAAAGGTTTTCTCATCTACATTATAAGTCTCTACTCGGTGTAAGGAAAACGGTGATAAGTATGCCCGAATTTAAAGTAGAACATGAAGGTGTTTCTCAGGGATGTGCCAAAGGAAAACATACAAGGGGACCATTCCCCTCATTTGATAGCAAGACTACTGATATTTTGCAATTGGTTCATTTTGATCTATCTCGTATGTTTCCCGTGACAACTTTGGGAGGATATTTATATTATGCTATCATTGTGGATGATTTATCTCGCAAAACTTGGATATATTTCTTGAAGAATAAGGACAAAGTATTCTCATGGTTTCGTTCTTTCAAAGCCTTGGTTGAAAATCAAACATGGAAGAAGATCGAAATATTGAGGTCCAATAATGGAACTAAATATGAATCAAATGAGTTCAATGACTATTGTGGACAAGTTTGCATTAAGAGGGAGACTACTACCAGATATGCTCCAGAGAAAAATGGTGTTTCTGAAAGGAAGAACCATTCTATTATATAAGCCACCAGGGAAAATTTTAAGAACCAACCTAAATATATATATATATATATATATATATATATATATATATATATATATATATATATATATATATATATATACACACACACATATATATACATATATATATATAGAGAGAGAGAGATAATAAATGGGTGAATCCCCATGATACATATGAAAAATGGAAGGTGATTTTATCAATAATATAATATGTATATATAATTTTTTTGGCGAATTTCTCACCAAATTATATTATCTTGTAAAACCATGGCGAATCTTTCATTGGATTATAAAATCTCGTAATATATTGGCGAATATTTCACTGAATAATAAAGGCTTTGTAAAGGGCTAACAAAGTTCATAATGCGTATTTCTTGTAATGGCTTGAAGCCTTGCTAATCAATCCATCAAGAACCAAAACAGGTATATTCCTTATAAGTATATTCCTTATATGGAATATAAATATATTTCTCATGGAAAGTCAATTAGGTTTAGCATAGGTGGTAGGGAGAAATCCTACATGTGACAATGTGTTGGACTCATAATGAGTATTTCTTGTAATCACTATGAGCCTTGTTTTCTAAGCAATCCCTCAAAGACTGAAATATGTATATTACTCATATGGAATACAAATATATTTCTCATGTATTGGAATATAAATATATGAGTGAGGAGTGGGAAATGAGCCATAGTAAGTCCTTAGAAAATTGACATGAAGAAGATAAGTGCAAAAAATAAAAAGGGTGAAAATGGAAAAATTGAGATGAAATACAGGTGAAAAATGGTGAAACAACAATTAATAATCCATGGGAGGAACAATGATTAGAGATAGTGAGGGAAGATGTTCCCTCAGCCTAGGGGTAACAAATGTAAACATTAGAATTCTCACTTATGCAAGTGTAGCTAAACAAACATTAAGCTCTATAACAGTCAAGAGAGGGAGCAAATCTAGGAAAGAAATGTGAGAACAAGAATTTAAATGGAATAAAACATTGGGATTACAATCCTTTCTCATTGAGTTTGGGTAATTCCTTTGAGGCCTATTGAAAAATTAGGAATGATCTATCTATGTATCCTGTTATATAATTAGTTTGTAAAATAGTTGCAAAGTAGCTATGTTAGAGCATGGATTTTGTGAAATGTTTTTTACTCATCCTACCTATCTTTAGATGGAGATGAACAAATATGAGTATTGGAGATAGAATTCTCCCATTTTTTTGTTGTAACTAATTGTACATGTATAGCCATGTCTATCATTAATTATGCCCCAACTGTATCGACAATATTCCCAAACCAAAAACTTTTTAGTACTAAAAAGCATAAAAAATCCAACATTACATACTAAAAGAACTTATCAATAAAATATGAATGGTGAAAATCAGCACGAAAGGTTATACCGCATAAAGGTTTGCAATAGAAATCAGCCTTAAAAGACCTGTGGCCAAGCAAAATAATGATAATAAGCCCACGTCTCCCTTGGAATTTTATGTGTCAAGATGAAACCCCAAAACGCAAATCCCTAGCCAAAAATAAGTGAGAACCCCTCACATCAATCAAAGAAGAGGTTTCTTCCCTGCAAAAATGATCAAAATTTCAAAGCGACATCCTTAAAATGTAGAGCCCTACATATATTCACAAGAGCTAAGAATGAATATGAGATTTTACTATTTGTGAGAAGGTAAATAGCCTGATCATGATTTAAGTAATGTTTTGTTAAATTTTGAGGGTTGCGGCTTGCAATTCAACTCAAAAAAATTATAATGTAATTAACTTATTTATTCTTTATCTTACAGTATTTTTTGAATTGCCAGTTTTTACATCTTAGTATCATCCTCCCAGCAATCTGAGCACAAAGAAGCCTATCATGTGGCAAGGAATTTTTTTTCTACTAGGGTTTTAGATTTTAGACCATCATTGGAAAACTTGGCTCAGTGTGAATAAAAATAAGTTTTGAATATTTAGTTTTTAAATATGTACTAATTAAAAAAGATTTTATATAACATTTGAAACTAAGGAGAGATTTAGTTTTCAGTTTTGAATATTTATTTTTTAAATGTATATTAATTACAAAAGTCTAGGGAGAGATGTGTTTTTTAGAGAGATTAGTAGATAAGTGTTGTTATGATATTTCTTGGTGAATTTCAGTTTTAAAATTGTCTATATTAACAAAAATTATTATAAAATATTTAAATTTTAAAATGAATATACATGGTCACATTAGGTACTATCATTGTTTCCTTAGCATGATAAAAATGCACTAGCTAGAATCTAACAACACTTTAGGATACCTCTAAGGACACATATAAAATAATAATTATCGCTATCATATTAAAATAACAATTTATGTTTTAATTTAATGGAGTCAATATAATATTATATTGCATGATGGTTAATTTTCATATATATATATATATATATATATATATATATATATATATATATATATATATATTATAATATGACAAACCTTTGTAACTTGAAATGACCTCTTTAGTTTATATATATATATATATATATATATATATATATATATATTATGTTTTGTGAGTAACCTCCTTGTGGAAAAATATCATGTTTGAGTGATGATTATATAAATAAACCATTAAAAATTTAATTATATCTCAATTTAGAAATTGAAAGTGGAGATAATCATTCACTCACAAATTTGGACAACTTGTAATTATAATTATCAAATCACTTTCCCTTTATATAATATTGTCTCATCAATAATTTTTATATCAAGTTAATTAATTATAATTTAAATGAATTTTTAAAAAATAACCATTAAGATAGAAAGTGATTAAGTCATTAATATACCATATTTTACTGTACACAAACTATAAAATATAAAGCAACAAAAAAAACATTTTTCTCATGATATTAGAAAACGTGAAATCTCCAAACCACTACTAGTGCTTCTAGATTTTTTTTCAACCCCATAATTGATATTTTTCATATTATTGATTTTTATTTAATTTATGAAAAAAAAAGATTAATTAAGTGGATAGGTGTCTTTGTTTTGGAATAGGGTTTCACAATCATGATCAACCTATGCAAACCTCCCGAGTGATATGTAGAATATGGGCAGTTAATAGGCAAGGGTCATAGATGCTTCACCTGACCAAAACCATAATCAAAAGTAAACCATATCCCTATATAAAAAAACCTTAGATTTTGCAAATCCAATAAACTATATGCCTATGTAAAAAAACCTTACATTTTGCAAATTACAGTATACTACTTTAAGAATTCATAATATACCTGTCTTTTGATACACACCAACCTAGATCCATCCTTAGTTAAGGTGAATGGGAAATGAGAATCAATACCTAGTGGGCGGGAATTGAGAATCAAAACCGAGGGTTTCAAGGGATACCCAGAGGAAGAGTGAGAAGATGGATCTAGGCCAGTTTATGAGAATCAAAACCTAGCGAGGGGGAAATGAGAATCAAAACTGATGGTTTCAACACATAGGAAGAGGAAGAGGGAGAAGATGGATCTAGGTTAGTTTAATTCCCCCTTTAAAAAGACTATATTCCACATGAATATCATGGGAAATACCATGGGTTCTCATAAACTTGGAGCTCAAAAACCACAGGTAACTTCACAGAACGAGACAACATCCTTGGATGCAATAAAAAAAACCTCCCAAATGATAGCTATAATATGGGCACTTAATAGACAAGGGTCATAGACACTTCACCTGATCAAAACTAGAATATAGACACTTAATAGGAAAGGGTCATGGACATTGCACCTGATCAAAACCATAATCAAAACTCATCAAAACCATAATATGGGCACTTAATAGGCAAGACCATAATCAAAAGTAAACTACTTTAAGATATCCCTATGTAAGAAAAATCTTACATTTTTCAAATCCAAGTATACTACTTTAAGAGTTCATAGCATACCTCTCTTTAGATATACACGAGCCAAGATCCATCTGTCTCTAAGCTTGAGAGATCGACAAATCTTGAGGGATCAATAGTTAACGCTAATGCGAAATGTGAATCAAAACTAAGGGAGAGAGAGAGAAAGATGGAGAATGAGAAGATGGATTTAGGATGGTATAATTCTCCCCTTTAAATATACTATATTCAACATGAATACCACGGGTTCTTATAAACCTTGAGCTCAAAAACTAGTAATGGATAAAACAACATCTCTTGATATAATAGAAAAATTATAATGTAGACTTTTCATTTTTACATAGAATTATTTTTATTTTTATTTCAAATTTACCTTTACTCAACAAAAATTGATTAAAAAATAATAATAATAACCTAAAATTTTTACATAAAATAATAACATAGACTTTACATTTCAACATAGGGTTATTAATTATCAAATCTTTAGATAGATCCAAAGTTAAAATGGATCTAGGTTTGTTTAATTATTAATTATTAATTTTATTTTTAAATGTAATTTCTATTTTTAGGTAATTTCATTGAGTCAAAATATTTTAATTTTTAATTAATTAATTAATCATTTTTTTTAATTTGATTGAGTCATAATGTTTAGATAACATAACATGACATTACAATATCTTTTCCATACCAAAAATTTAATAACATTAAAATATATCTATATCTATATCTATATCTATATCTATATCTATATCTATATATATATATATATATATATATATATATATATATATATATATATATTTGATTGTAAAATGAGAGATGGTTTTTGGGCATGTGGTATTGATAAGTCATGGTATTGGCCCATGGTATTGTAACAAAGCATGTTCACAACTTAATAATGTCCATGGTAAAGTGGGGGTGAATATCCATGGTTAAAAAAATTGTTATATTTTAAGTATTAAATTTTTATGTGCTTATTAATAAAGTTTAAATATGGTTGCAAAATATTAGACTAACTTATATGGTAAAATGGATCTTAATTTATAACTATTATTTATATCTCATATATTTGAATGTGATAAGGGATTTAGATATATCTTAAAAGTAATTATAATATTTTTTCTTTTAGATTTAATTAAAAAATGTTATAAAATTAAATTCAAATAAAATATTTATAAATATTTTGATTTTGAAATGAGAGAAGGTTTTTGGGCATGTGGTATTGGCCCACGATATTAAAAAAAATTGTGCCCAATGTAAGGTATTAAATCATTTTAATCTCCCAAATGAGGGGCAAATATCAAAATTCGGCGATTTGAAGGGAATACAATTTCCCAAAACCAGTGAATCGGGCCATTTTTTATTTTGGGCTAAAATCAAAAAATTAATTATTTTTTAAATAAAATTGGGGCTAATTATATGAAAAGGGTTTTTAATAAAAAAAATCCCTCTTTTAAAATGTAAAAAACCTCAAATTTATCCTTTGGGCTATAGTTCGCCCCTAAAATTTACCATGCATGGCTATATCTTATATAGGGAGATATTAGACTGGACGAGTCTAATAAAATGGCTATATTAGCCCAGTCTAGTCTAATATAGCCGTTTTTCAGTCAATCCTAGCTGTTGGAAAGTCTCATCTCCCTATTTAAGGTATAGCCATGATCTGATTCTTCAACTTGTCCTGACAATGAACCACACTTGTTGGTTCGAAACGCGTCAACAAATGTGTTATGATGTGATTTACAATGAAATATTTTTTTCTCATAACTTGATATGGGTCACAGAAGCCTCAATTCAACTAAGTATGAATTATGAGGTGTTTGTTTTGATTTCCTTTCAAGTCATATACAAGAACAATATTCTATCTCAAATTCATAAATTTTCATTATTTTCTATGATCGCTCTAGTACTTCTTTTCATATACTGCTGCATATTTGAGTTTATTTTCTATAGAAAGATTCTATTCTAAGAACTGCTTGCACAGTCTGACCCTTGCCGAGATTCTTGAATCTAGGCAGACAGATTAATGCATTCAACAAGCATGATAGAGGTTCAGTGCATTTAGTCTGCTCATACAGTAATATGTATATTCTCCTAAACCTTATTACCTACACATCTAAACCAACTTACTTCTATTTTATGTTACATTCCTTTTTCTAACTCACATACAATTAAAGGAAAAACACAAATCCAATATCATAATGTTTATTTCCTATTTACACATTATGGCCACATTAGCATTTAATCGAATTTGTCATAACATAATTAACTAATTTCACTTATCTGCCATGACAAGACTAAATTTCGATCAATGAAGCTCTCCACCCTTCCTATGAGAACCTCACAATCACATCTAAGTATTCTCCCCCTAAGCTCCTCTTTTCCCAATAATCAATTATCTTTAATTTATCACTTTATATTGCTTTGGCCTCAACACTCCAGGTACACCTCTCCACCCTTCCTATGAGAACCTCGCAATCGTCCAAGTATTCTCTCTCCAAGCTCCTCTTTTCCCAATAATTAGTTATCTTTAATTTAGCAGTTTATGTTGCTTTGGCCTCAAGATTCTATTGCTTTGGCCTCAAGACTCACGTCCAGCCAACAATGGTTTCTACTTCCTCGAGGGAAGTCTCTTCAAGATTCGTTCCTACTGAAACCCCCTTCATCTATAGGAATCTCTTTCCTTTTCATTTCGAGAAAAGCACCCCCTTCCCACCCTCTCCCTTCCCTTATGTAAGAAAAGAGCAGAGGAAAGGTAAGTGTTTCTTTAACTAATAACTAATAATTGTTAACTGTTGGGTAAAAGAGAGTTACTGAGGTTCATGAGTAATTTTTTTTGTTTAGAATTCCCCATGGAATACCACATGTGCCATAATTATTTATTTTATTAAATAAAACTACTATTACTGTTGAATCTATTTATTGTCCATTTCTCAAAAATAAAAACAAGAGTTCGTTTTATCATTGTAAAATAAAAACATGAAAGTAAAAGTAACTTAAAGTCACGAGGTGTCACAATATGGCATCAGTTTTAAACATCCTCCCCCCGTTATGTCCATCTTTCCCTTATTATGGATTGATTTCATCATTGAACCTCATGTTCCCTTTTATTTGTCTCTCGTTTCTAACATTGCAAATATTGCTAATTAATTAAATCTTTCAAACATATTTACTAATTAATTAAAATTATTATTCCTAATTTGTTTAAACTTGTTATCAAATTATTATTTATATATTATATATAACTTCTCCATCTTAGAAGAAAAATTACATGGAAAATCAGGAGCTACCGATAATGGCAATGAAAACCCTAGCTACCGTTGTGGAGGATGTGGTGACCGGTTGGGTTGCGCTGCGTGAAACAGGAGTCTGTGAGCAGGAAGCTTCGTCGGCCGTGAAGGAAAAGCACTTCAGAGGCGAGAGGAAAAGGCCGTGGGGGAGATTCGTGGCGGAAATCAGAGATCCCCTGAAGAAAACCAGAGTCTGGCTCGGCACTTTTGACACTGCCGAAGAAGCTGCCCTAGTTTACGATAATGCTGCCTGGAATCTCCACGGCGCCAAGGTGAAGACCATTTTTGGCCTCTCCCCACTGCATGACGGTAAGCCCCTGTTCATCAAAAGCGTCTCTGCTCAGATACGAGTCCCTCTACCACGGCCTGTTTTGTGTATCAAGCAAGAGCCAAGCGATCCAGTTCTTAGCCAACGCATGGAGGATGCGCGGCAAGTGTTTGACGAAATACCCCTGGCAACTACTGCACTCTTCCACATGCAGCAGCGGTGTTGCCAGGATCTGGAGTTGGCTCTGCAGTCCCGCAATTTCACTGTTTCAACCTCGATTCCTCATTCAGGCAGCCGAGATCCTATTCATCTCCAGGGTGGATCACTGACCTCCAGATCTGGCCTGGATCTACCCGATCCAGACAAAAATCGAAGGAAACGCCAAAATCCAAGAGATATGGAACCTCTCTCGGAGACGGAGGTGGATGGCTCAGATCTGATAAGAATTGAGCCACCCCAGATTGCCAAATCCGGGTTTCAAATTTTTGTGAAGACGCCAAAAGGAACCACAATCGTGGTCTGGACTTCTGACAGCGACAGGGTTTCAGATCTAAAGAACAATATCGCCGAACAGACTGGCTACCCGGCTGAGGAACAACACCTGGTGAATGAGGGCAGATCGATGCAGGAATGCAGAACCATGCAAGGATACAACATCAAGTCAGGTTCCACAATCATTCTCAATATGAGATTACGAGGAGGAGCCGAAAATGCTAGAACTAGTTCGCAAAGTAGTGGGTCATTTAAGGAAGCAGTGAAGGGCAAAGGAAAAAAGCCCACAGTCATCACAGAACCTCCAGGGCAGTACATTGTAGATCAAATGCCGGAGAGCCCAGCTATCTCCATCGAAATACCAGAGGTAAAAAGTATATATTCAGATCTACAAAAAAATGCAGTTATTTGTAGATTTAACGGATTTTGGCCTAGAACTGATGCATTGTACCAATGGATTTACTCGGTTTGGACAAAAAAATGCCAAATCTACCTATACCCCAAAGGGCTTTTTATAGTATGTTTCGAAACAGAGGAAGAAAAGGAAACAGTTCTCAACCAAGGGCCATGGTTCTGGGGCAGTGCTGGACTCTTTATTACCCATTGGTTTCCTGATTTTGATGCTAACACCATGGTGGTATGAAGGATGCCAGTATGGGCGAGGATGCATAATATTCCATTACATTTTTGGCATTCAAAGGTTCTAATAACAATTGGAAATACCTTGGGGATAATGTTAAAGATAGACGCAGAGAGACACATAAAAGGAATATTTACTTTTGCCAGAATATGTGTCGAGGTAGATCTTAGTCGAGGACTACCTGAGAGCATCATCTTAAACTTCAATAATACACAGTGGAGACAACCTTTGGACTATGAGAATACATCTTTCAGATGTCGGGGATGTCAACAAACAGGTCACTTGTACAATGCATGCCCAAGCCTCAACAAGAGAAAGCAACAAAAAAGGAAGCCGAAAGGATGGCAAAATATAGATGTTGCATGTAAGAAGGCAACTACAACAAAGAAAGAAGAACAAAATACAGCAAAGGATAAAAATCAGGACAATAAGGACAAGGAGATTAATGAGGAAAAGGAACAAGAGATCGAGCTGGAAATAAACGGTAGCAAACGAAGCCACAGTCCTGAAGGATCAGATTCAGATAAGGAGCAGCCAATGAGAACAATGGAAAACCAACTAACCGTTATTGACTCCCCTCCCAACATGGATGGTTGGCGAAAAGTAGAGAAGAAGAAGGGTAGGAAGACTTAGACCAGCTGGGTTTCCTTTTCTGCTGCATTCCGAAAAAGCGGAGCAGCTCATTCTTTTTTCTGTTTTTAGGCAGTGTTGTACATTGCGAGCTATATGATCAATTTTCACACAGCCAAATTGAATGCTTTATGTATATGCTTGTAACTTTTTATCTTAATAAAAAGTTCTCTTTTTTCTTTGGAAAAAAAAACTTCTCCATCTTAGAAATTCAATTAATTGAAAATTTTCTCATCTCATCTTAATTTATTTCCAAATTCTTCATTAGGAAATTAGTGAATTTGATCAATTTTTCACCTTTTTTAAATTAATTCTTTTATTTTCATTTTGACCTTGTTTAAAGTCGGTAAAATATGTGTCTTCGTTATTAATCACTTCAATCTATTTAACTATTATTTTATTAATTTATTTTAATTATTTAAATAACAATTTTGGCCTTAACTTTTTTTATTATTTTGGTTAAACTTTAACTTAATGGTTACTTAACTTCTTTTTCATATAAAAAAGGTATTTCAATACTTGTTTAATCAAGTTCATTCTCATATAAAACCCATCAAATCTCATTATATGCAAACTTCTTTTTAGAATGCAAAACTTTGAAAAAAAGATTTACACTTCAAGAGACTTAATACCATAAATCCGTGATTAAGATAAACCTATAATGGTTTTCACTCTATCTCTCTACATAAATCATGTGTAATTTTTCATTATTTGAATTGTATTTTTGCATAATTCATTATTATTATTATTTTAAATTAAAAATTGAAGGATTTACACATTTTTAGCTTATTAAAAAATCAACTAAATTTAATTACTTTTTCGTTTTGAGCATTAAAATTTCTTACTAAGGTAAACATTAACACATAAATTATATATATATTAGTTAATATGAATATTCAAACAGTTTAACCCGGATGCGGGTGTCACTGTTGAGCATTTATGAGGATTTACTCCTCGCAGGCAGCTGTCCCTGCACCTGGCTCACGGACACGGATCCCACAATCCCACAGCATGCTATATGAATTCGCGAGGGTACAAAATAATGGTCACGCATTTGGTATTGAATGCGCGCTCGGCTCGAGAGACTATGCGCGGCGATTTATCCATGGCCTGGTCTGTGGTTTATGTAATTGTCCTCGGCTCTTTCTACCTCCGCCCGCTATTCTTCCCGCACCCATGCTTCGTTCAAGCTGCTTGGAAGCTCATCTCGATTCTAAGTCTAGCCTGGTTCGCCTGCACTCGGCCCTTTCCCCTTCAATTCTGCCAATTTCCCTTCCCTGGTCTCTCTGTTAAATCGGAAATGGTTCGTCGTCGTGGAGTCTCTCGTCGTGGAGGCACCACTGGTAATCGAGGCCAAGCCTCTCATTCTACTCCCGAGAACATTGTCCCTCTCGCTTCTGCCTCCCCGTCCTCTCTGCCTTCTCGTCATGCTAGGCCTCTCCCGCACAACTCCTTTTCAAAAAACCCGCTTCAAATTCCATAGCAGGCTCAATAAGCCCGTGCTGTCAGCCAACATCATTGTAATCCTTGCTGAGGAGGAGGATAAGCCCAGCAGCTCGGCCCACACCACCTTTTCTCTGTCTCAGGATGATAGTGTCCTTCAGGGGGAGATGGCCGGGGTCGTGTTCAACGACGACAACATGCAGGAAGAAGGCAATGTACCTAAAGCTCCTCAGCCTCCGGCAGACTCTAATCAGCGCTAGGTGCTTGCATGTGAGCCGGTACATCCTCCAGGAAGCATTTTGAATTTGGTAATTCCTCGAGATGGTGGTGTCATGGGAGATGCAGATAATGCGGTCGTCACGTGGATTGCCGCTTCTAGCCAGGTGGACAAGGATGCTCTCAACTCTCTTAAACATGTTTAATGATTCTGGTTCAATGCCTACTGTTGGCATTCTCACCTTTGATCTGTTTCTTTTTATGTTATGCGTCTCTGGATACTGTCAATTCTGTTCTTGTTTCAATTCTTGTTTTTGTATCGGTGTGAGCCAATATAGTCTTATAAGCAGTAACAAATCATGGCTCAGCAAGCCTTGTTTTTGCTTTAATTTTGTATATGGCGGTTATGACAGAATGCTTATCAGCAAAGCCATAATCGGCGATAGTACTGTAGTGTTAGACACAGAAATGGTTCACTTTCTTGTCTGTCAGGGATTTACAAATCATGTTTCAAGGTCTCTCAATCCTGGAAGGGCGGATAGAAGGATCTGTATGTATCAGAATCTCTGGTTGAGGGCTGGCTTCTGCCCCCTAGGTCTTGACCTCTTTGTACATATTTTCTCTCTTTTTTAATAGAAATAGTCTTTAGACAGGAAAAGAAAAAAATTAAAAATAAATAAATAAATAAATAAATAAAAATAAAAAAAAAAAAAAAAAAAAATTAAAATTAAAATTAAAAAATTAAAAAATTAAAAAATTAAAATAAAAAAAAATTCAAACAGTTTATTTAAGTTCTATATTAAAATATTTATAAGAGGAATCAAGGTTTTTTTTTTGTTTTTAGTTGTAATTACTTATATTTGTAAAGGTATATTAAATTATATTACTTAACATAGAGTTAAAGTGAAATATCAACTAACTAAGTGAACAAAATGAGAATGAGATTATTATGTTTTATAATGCTCTTAATTGAAACAAACAAAATATGTACAACCATTTACGTTTTTATTATAGTCAATAATATTTTTTTCATTTAAAATATTGTTTTTAAGAAACACTTATAACGCTCCAAATTCAACACAAACAAACTTACCTATCACCCTAGACTCAATAAAGCTTTTTTTATGACTAATCAAAGTATAACAAAATTTAATTCCTCAAATATCCAAAAACAATTTTTATTTTAGTTACATAAATATATAATTAAATTGATCATAAAATATTTTATTTTTCAAAATATATATATATATGATTCCCATAAAAATATTTTTTTAATTGGCACTAGGGATTTAGTGAACGAGTTATTTGAAAGTCGGAATAGCAAGGAAAGGTTAGGCAAAGCGGCGGAAGTGCCAATTGGATCAAAGGACTGAGTTGGAGATCTGAATGGCATGGATACTCTCTTCCTCGCGTGCTAAAGTACATTACATCAGAAAAACAAATGGGCCACCCGGAAGTGGAATCGATTGAATTGAGTTGGAACGCACAGTTACAAAGATACCCTATGGAAGCGAAGCTGAAGCGATTAACATGCTCTTTGTATTCCACGATGTAAAAATCCCTACGATGTCCTCCTATTATTTAATGTGCTTACTTGCTGCTGTTGTTCAATCGTCTGTACCTGTCACTGTTGTTGCCGATGGCTGTTGTTCTATTCAATTTCCTGCACCACTCTGCACTTGCATCTCAAATTTAAGCTTCTCTTTTTCCAGTTATCCATAATGATGGACAATGGTCAATAATTACAGCTTATTCTGCTTCGCATCCAGCTAATAACATTTGGTAAATTTAGTTTCCATGGCATCATTTTATGCTTTTCTCTTATTTCATTATACTATATCTACCGGCATCTTATTCTTTTCCTTTCCTTGATGACAGATTGTTAGTTTCAATGACAGGAGGAGTATCTGTTTGACAAAATTGGTACATTGGTATGCAAATCAAGTTGATGGAGAGAACTCTAGAGTCCCACTCACAGACTGAGAGTCAATGTATATTATGTATGTATTATGTTAATCTGCCTTGCCTTGTTTATTTTTTCCCTATCTTATTCTAAATCTCTAAGCTTATTTGGATTGCTCATTCTCCCAATATGGGAATAGGTAGGACATGGGTGAGCTCAAATAATTGACAGCCCCCATATCCAACTGATTCCGAGAATCAGCAATCTACATAAGGGTGTAAATTCTGAATAACAAAAATATACACTTATATCTTAATTTCAGATTTATGATGGGTTTAAAGGAGTCAAATTCTTCAATAAGTTTTAAAGCGAAATTTTTCTAATTATAACTTAAATAAAAAAATATATATATACTTCTATCTTAATTTCAGATTTATAATGGGTTTAAAAGAGTCAAAATTTTCAACAAGTTTTAAAGGGAAAATTTTATAATTATAACTTAAATAACAAAAAAATATATGGTTGTATCTTAGAATATGGTTATCTTAATTTTGAATTTATGGTTGGTTTAAAAGGATCAAATCCTTCCAGGTAAGTCTATTTTTAAAATTTAAAATCTATTAGGTTGTGAGAGATTAAGTCTGTGAAGAAGTCTTTTTAGAATGTAAAAATTGAAGAAGTATAACCAGATTTTTTTAATTAATGATGATTATAACAAGTGAATTTTTTAATAATGATGATTATATTTGAAATTTACTAAGTATTATTAGTAATAATATTTTTAATAAGAAAATAAATTTAATGTTGAGGATATTAACATCATTAAGAAGCCAAGAATAAAAAAGTAACATTGTTTGGTGATGAAATTTTTTAATTCATAATAATTATGGTTGAAATTTACTAAGTATCATTCATAATAACATTTTTAATAAGAAAATAAATTTAATGTTCAAGAAATTTACATCATTAAAAAACCAAAAATAAAAAAGAACATTGTTTAGTGATGAACACTCTCAAAAATTAAAAAAGTGAAATGATGAAGAAATTGAATAAAGTTTATATATATTATATTATATTATATTTTTAAGAAGTTAAATAAAAAAATAATAATGTTTTTATTTTTTGTTTGTTTTTTTTTTTTTGAAACTAGAACAAGATCTTTCCATTACCACTATTACATTAGATAAATGCCACAAATGGGTCAATTACAACAAGTTTCTCAATATTTTAACCCACACACTTAAAACTATCACTTCACATCATCCCACCTCACACATGGAGGTATGGCTACATGTGATCCCTCTCCCCACCTCACTCGAAATTCTCCCGTACTCGAGGTCTCTCCGTGAGTGGATGCCTCCACTCAGTCTCTCCATGAGTGGAAGCCTCCACTCGGTCTCCTTTCACCTTCTCCAATCGTGATTACTCCACAATTGTATGAGACTCCTTCTTCTCTCCTTACGTCAATCTCTCCACTCGGTCTCCTCTGAGCTTCTCTAGTTGTGGTTGCTCCACAACTTCGTGAAGTTGCCTAAGAGGCTTCTTCTAGGTTGCATGTTGAGAGGTAATTTACTCTCCTTCTCAAACACCAAGTCTCTAACCTTTTTCTTGCTCCTAAAGGATTTGTATGCATTCTCAAGAGCATACATGTTCTTGACCTTGACCCGTGAACCGATTTGTTTCACTTGTTCCATGGTGATGTGTCTAAGGAAAACCATTCCCTTACTAAAAACTACATTATAGCCACGATTTTCCAATACTACGACTGAAACAAGATTATTCTTTATTTGTGAAACATACATCACATCTCTGATCCTTAAAGGGGAGATAGACTCCTTTTGAAAGGAAAAATTACCAATCCTATTAGTTCTATACATGTCATCATCTCCAAACTCTATGCTCTTCATGAGGTCTTTCTCCTCAAAATCATTTAAGATATCTCTATTCCCCATCATATGGAATGGAGCACCATTGTCAAGATACCACACACTTCCCATGACAGTGTTGTTCATGCATGCAATGAGAGTGAAATCAAGTTCAAATTGTGAAGCTAGAGCTTCACTTGTTGCCACTACTGTCAGATCCTTCTTGTTTTTCTTCTGTGGGAAGTTCTTGGCATAGTGCTCGTGCTCGTGACAATGAAAAAAATTGACTTTCGTCAAGTCCATCTTCTTTCCACCCTCCCCACCTTGGGACTTCCTTCCCCTGGCCTTCTTTTCCTTACTCGCTAAGGAAAAATCCTCTTCAACTTCCTTGGAAGAGGTCCCATCCTTGGTGTTCCTCCTCATCTCCTCTTGCATCAAATCTGACCACAGTCGTTACCAATCTTGCAACTTCTCCCGACCATTGACACAGTCCTGATAACTATACCAACTCTTAGGAAGTTCTAGAAGAGCTAGTCTCATCATATCATCCTTGGCAACAATGATTCCAACAATTCCAATCTCATGCCGAGAATGAGTGAACTTGGTCAAGTAATTTGGAATTGAGTCGCCCTCCTCCGTCTTGATTGTTTGAAGTTTATCTTTTAGTGCCAACTTCCTATGGTCACTGCTATTTTGGAAAATGTCCTTCAATGCTTTCCACATAGAATGTGGAGTTTCCTTCCCATGGATATTTGAGATAGTGTGGTCTCGAACTCCCTCAAGGATTATCTCTCTCGCACTTGCCACACACTTCTTCTATTGAGTGAGATTCTGAGCATCACATGCTGGTGGCTTACGAATGTCCTAATCAATAAATTCCGTCAAGCCATATTCCTCCAACACGGCCTCCATCCTATCCTTCCAGGCTATATAATTTGATCTTCCATCCAAGGCATACTCGAGCTACAGATGGTAGAACTCCATCTGTCGATCCTGAAGTATGTATTGCAAATTCAAATTTCACATGTAACCTTGAAATTAAAACATTGAAATATCCTCTAGTATATAGAATTCAACTCTGATACCATGTACAAAATCTTATAGATTCACAATCTCATGCAATGTACTAAAGTAAAAGACAAGAATCTACTCTACTCTATACAATTGAATCTCATAAATATCGATGAAAATAATAATCAGCAAGAGGAAGAAAGCCACAACTCAAAACCCCTATTATATATATATATTGCATTAATCAAAAATCTAAGATGAGAATACAATGATTGTTCTCACAAGAACAATCCCAACACTCAATATGATCAATCTCCTAGCTCACAAGAAAGCTCAAGTCAAACCTTAGCCTCTTCTGCTACTCTCCAAGCCCATATTTCCTTGCACAATTCCTAAAGGAATTGGCCTTTACTTAATGAGGAAATCCTTCTTCCTTAACTACACAATACAAACTAGGTCAAGTTCCTGATTGGATGTATCATCTGTACAACTTGGAAAATTATACAACTCATAGTACATTGTCCCTTCACTCTAGACTCAACTGGGTCTTTCTGAGAATCGACATGCATGAGTTTCTCATGAGGGAATCTTCAGTTAACTGGAGTTGCACTAGTGGATGCATTAGCGCACCAACTCATTCTTTCTCCTCTATTAGTTCCAAAAACAAATTAGAACTAATTTATTTGAACTTAGCTCCATAAACTAAGTGATCTAATTTCCAACTCAATTTAAACTCATATTAGACCCATAAAATTTAGGGAGAACATATACACGACTACAAAAACACTTCCGACATGAAATTCCTAAGCTAATTAAGTTATTAAGTTTAATTCAAGGAAAAATTAAACTGGAATTTCTGGATTCTATTTTTAACATTTCTTGTTGCTATTTTCAACATAATGAGCCCAAAAGATTAGAAAATGCCATCGATAAATCGAGTTACTGTTATAATAAATCCAAGTAGAAGATAGACAACTAGATTAACTCGAAGAAGATCAATGAGAACAATTTCAAAGGGAAAGGGTCAAAACCATTTAGGCATAATTATATAGGGAAAGGTGATAAATTCACCACCCCTATCAAAGGTGATTTCGAGTGAACATTCCCCACCAACAAAGATCAATCTCCTAAACATGTAAGAGAAGAAGCTGATGGGTACAAAATAGCATTACTTCAGTGTTGGATATGTGGAGGAAACCACATGCAAAGAGATTTTCCTCAACGAGATGAGTATAATGATAAAATGTTATGTAATGTAGAAGAGGCAATGTTAGTAAATGATGTGGCTCAAAGTATGCCTCGAATTTAGACAACATTGGGCAATTGGTAAGCAGATCATCAAGCCTCAATTATCGATATGGAAGGTAAGATCATTAACCAACCAATTCATTTTTAATTGATCTGCGATCTAAACTTATTTATATTAGCCCTAAATTTTCAAAACAAGGAACACACCAAGTTGTGGGTAGTCCAACTCACCATAGGAGCCAACAAGAAAGTAGCAAAGTTTGTAGAATCATGCCACTTAGAACTGAATGGAATGTCTACATCAACAAACCTCAAAATCCTTCAACTGGGTTCATATGATGTATTAATTGGTATAGAATGGCTAAAAGCCCACAAGACCAAAGTGGATTATTACAATAAATCGTTATAGTGTCTTGATAATGAAGGAAAGGAAAGGAAATCACAAGGGAATAAAAAACCTATTTTTGTTAGACAGAATTCAACATTGCAAGCAAAGAAATGTAGTTAGAAAGGGTGTACCTTGTTCATGATACAAGTAAACCATGTAGCAAATGAAAGTAAGACTGAACTTGAGGATCACCCCACCTTGCATCAATACAATTATATATTCCTAGATGATATACCACGGTTAAACCTTAAGAGAGACATTGATTTCTCTACTGAACTAATTCTTGGTTCAATTCTAATTTCTAAGACACCACATCGCATGAGTGCTCCCGAATTGGTGAATTAAAGTTGTAGGTAAAGGATGTGTTGGATAAGTGGTATATCAAACCTAGTATATCACCTTCGGGAGCACCAACTTTGTTTGTGAAGAAGAAAGATGGCGACAATTGAACAAAGCAACAATAAAGACTAAATATCCACTATCAAGAATTGATGACTTATTTGACTAGTTAGGAGGAGCTATTGTGTTTTCAAAATTTATTTAAGGTTTGACTATCACCACGTGAGTATTAAGGATGAATATATCCATAAGAATGTGTTCATAATAAGATATAAGTACTATGAGTTCATGGGGGTTTTCATTTTGACTTACAAATTCTCCAAACATGTTTATGTGCTTAATGAAGAATATGCTCGGCCAATACCTAGAAAAATTTGTGCTATTATTCGTAGATGATATTTTAGTTTACTCAAAAACTAGAGAGGAGTGTGATGAATGCTTGAAGGTTGTATTATTGTTACTGAGGGAACACAAGTTATACACTAAACTCATTAAATGTGAATTCTTTAAGACACAAGTTCAATATTTTGGGCATGTAATCTCAACAAAAGGTGTCATTGTGAACCCAAAGAAGATCAAGGCCATAATGGAGTGGCACAATCCTAGGAATGTCACATTAGTTGGATATTTTATGGGGTTGAATGGATACTATGAGTGATTCATTTAAGACTTTTCAAAGATTGGGCATCCAATTACAACCCTACAGAGGAAAGGGGTAAAATCTCAATGGACATCAAAGTGATCTACTAACTTTGAGTAACCCAATTTCTCACACATGCACCCATAATGAGTATAAATGACCTAGAGAAAGATTTCTTAGTTTAGATGGATGCTAGTAAAGAAGGCTTGGGAAAAGTGTT
Source organism: Pinus tabuliformis (assembly GCA_031772625.1). NCBI lineage: Eukaryota > Viridiplantae > Streptophyta > Pinopsida > Pinales > Pinaceae > Pinus > Pinus tabuliformis. The sequence continues at coordinate 812,084,645 of CM062817.1, read as the reverse complement.
AATGAAAGAAGGACATGTAATATTCTATGAATCAAGAAAGTTAAACAAACATGAAATAAACTATGCCACCCAAGAATTGGAACTCACAACAATTTTTCATGCATTGAAAATATGGAGACAATATTTGCTTGGAAGGTGTTGATTTCAAACCATCGAGGGCTTAAATATCTCTTTGATAGCCTAAATTGAATGCAAGACATGCTAGATGGTTATCCCCCTGAATTTGAATTCAAAATCAAGCACGTCAAGGGTAAAGAGAACAAGGTGGTTGATGCAATTAGTAGAAATTTGTAAGTGGCTCACTTGGGAGGCATGAGCTCTTGCAAATATAACATCAAGGAAAAGATCAACGAAGCATTGGTACATGACACACACTTGTAGTGTCTGAAGGATTGTTTGCAAAAAGAGTGAGAAGGACCATTGAGTAATAAATACACACTCACAAACGATGGAATACTAGAATTCAATCGGTGGTATACACCTTACTTGAGCAACTTGAAGAAGCTCATACTAGATGAGTTTCATTAAGACCCTATTTAAGTCATATCGAATATCAGAAGGTGATTACTACTATCAAGAAGATGTATTATTGGTGAGGTATGAAAAAGGAATTTACGGAGTACACTGCCAAGTATCTCGAGTGCAAACAAGTTAAGGTGGAATTTAAACATCCAACTAAATTGTTGAAACCAATTCCAATCCCTAAGTGGAAGTGGGAAGTCATATCCATGAACTTCATCACAAGATTCCCAAAGATGCTAATATAATGTGATGCTATTAAGGTGGTAATGGAAAAATTAAGCAAAGTAGCTCACTTTATACTTGTTAAGTCCACCCACAAGGCCATTGATATTGTGTATATCTTCATGGAGATATTTAGGATGCATGACATACCTAAGAATCTAAGATTAGGATTTCGAATTTACGTCAAACTTTTCAAGAGAATTATTCATTAGATTTGGAACTCAGTTGACAATAAATACAACGTATCATCCTCAAACCGATGGAAACACAAAACAGTGAATAGGGTGTTCGAAGACAATCTAAGAATGTACGCTATGCACCAACCACAAAGGTGGGAGGGATTTCTTCCCATAGTTTAATTTGAATATAACAATGACTATATAGAATCACTAAAGATGAGCCCCATTGAGGCTATGTATAATGGAAGGTGTAATACACCCATTAGCTTGGATGACCCAATAAACAAGGTAACTCTAAGACTTGTTATGTTAAAGGAGATGAAACATGAGGTTATTAGTATAAGATAGATGTTGAAGAAAACCTACGATAGACATAAGACAAATACAAATCTACAATAAATGCATAGAGAATTTCAAGTGGGAGATCACACATATCTGCGCATTAAACCAAGAAGGAGATGAGTGAAAGCGGGATCCTATGTTAAGTTAGAAGGTAGGTTTTTCATACCATTTCAGATCTTGGAAAGAGTGGTGTCAATGCCCCATAGACTAGCCTTATCCCCCACCATAAAGGCTCATGATGCATTTCACATATCCTTGCTTAAAAAGTATGTATGTGACTCTAATCATGTGACCAATTGATATGTGATATAAATGGAGCCCAAGGTAGATTTCAAACCCAAAACTTTGTGGATCCTAGACTATAGGCACACCATAGCCATAAATGAGTAATAAAAAGGTTAAGGTTGAATGGAAGCACTTTAGACCGAAGAAAAAAACTTAGAAACATGCATATTATATGAAAGTGTTATATCTTATTTTGTTCAATATATAACAGATATAAAAGAGCATTATCTATAAATCTCAATTTTTGTTTTTTTTTGAAGTTTTTTAGAACGTTAAAAATGATTTTCCCTTTAAAGAGTTTTTAACATCCCCTACATCAACTATTATAATTGTAAACAATTTATATAATTTTGCATCACAATGTAACATCTACTACTAGCCAAAAAAATCTATTTAAAATGTAATGAAAATTATTTATGTTCAAATCCATTATGCCTTAATTGTTAACTGGGAAGTCATATCTTGTGTCCTGTTTCGTAATGTTCAACGAAAATATGTATCGCCACTCTGTCGGCGATTACCGAGGCTATTTTGGCAAAAGAAAACAATGATGGAATGTTGGTCAGAATAGTCTCATTGAATGAAGCTGATACAATTTCATGGAATGAAGCTGGCAGAATTTTGTTCGCCAATTAAATACATATGCCAGTATTTTGCATTTGAATATTTTACTCGTGTTAATAGTATCATTTATATTTGTGCAATTTTCCACGTCTTTCTTTTTCGAAGTTTTAAGCATCTGTCATCAAGATACAAGAGCCCACATGGTCCCCAGATTTAGGTCAACTAGTAACAAAATACAGTGAAGCCTATTTATTCCATCTGCCTGATGTTTAAATATACTACCATGCATCAAAATAAAGGAGCCCACATGACCACCAGGCTCTAGGACACTGTACCAGAACTAGTAACTGTTGTAAATAATACTGAGAGGGGGGGGTGAATCGGTATTATCAGGTTCTTTTGATAAATCTTCCTTATTTATTCTTTGAACTATTTTTGCATGTCAGTACCATAAAATAATGAGCATGAACAAAGAAAACAGATAGTCACACCAAGAACACAAGATGTAAGGTGGAAACCCAATGTGGGTGAAAACCACCTGCTGCAATATGTCTCTATCTTCTTTCAAATTAGAAACTCCTTTTACAATGGTTTTGTACTGGTGCAGTACGCAGGCTGCAACCTGTAGAGAGCTACAACTCTCTCTCGTTTTCCAGTCTCTCCTGGAAGGGAGCTACAACCCTTTACTTCTTTTCTTTCAAGGATCACTTTTCATAAATTTTCAAACTAGATCCAAGAACATCAAAAACCCATCAACTACACGTGCATCATCAATCTCTGATTTCACCAAAGCCAACCCGCATACAGATCTGCAAATATTTCCTTATAACTTTGCAGTTGTTACATCAGACATACCGAGATCATAACATGTGTAAAATAAAACATGCATCAATAATTCAGACCCAGATTATTAGATTTATAGATCAAGCGTATGCCACATATCACAGATCAAAATCATATAGAGATACCACTATTCCAGCCTTAAGATTTTGACCCATCAATAAAACTTATCCTTCACCTTACGCTCAGGTTCCTTCTTCATTTAGATCCAGATCTGCACCAAAACCCAATCACAATATTCCAGATCTAGCACTTTATCAGATATTCGATAATTCAGAAGATACTTTGCCAAATGATCTCCTTCCTCTTTTATAGTCTTAGGCCTTTCATAATACCATGGGCCAAAACCATAGGATCAAAAAACTGTTGGACTAATACCATGAACCAACCATGAAAGTGCGTGAGATCAACACTTTTGGATGCAATACCACGGGCCAAAACCATAGGATCAAAAACTGTCGGACTAATACCATGAACCAACCATGAAAGTGCGTGAGATCAACACTTTTGACGAGGTACCATGGTCCAAAACCATAGGTTCAAATACCAAGGACTAACTACCATGGACCAAAGGTAAGTTCTCCAACATATAGGCGCTTTTCCAAAACCATAGGTTCAAATACCAAGGACTAACTACCATGGACCAAAGGTAAGTTCTCCAACATATACGCGCTTTTCTTCATAGGTTCAAATACCAAGGACTAATTACCATGGACCAAAGGTAAGTTCTCCAACATATACATGCTTTTCCTCATAGGTTAAAATACCAAGGACTGACTACCATGGACCAAAGGTAAGTTCTCCAACATATACGCGCTTTTCCTTGCATCAAAGTGAGTGAACTTTTTCTCTACATGAAATAAACTTTTCTCTGCATAAAAGTGCGTGAACTTTTCTCTACATGAAATAAACTTTTCTCTGCATAAAAGTGCGTGAACTTTTCTCTACATGAAATAAACTTTTCTCTGCATATAAGTGCGTGAACTTTTCTCTACATTATAATTTATTATCTGAGATGAGTGGGTTGCCATCAAGTACAACATATGTATCATAATGCCAACAATCTCCCCCTTTGGACTTGATGGCAACAACAACCAATCACTCTCCCCCTTTGACATCAAGGGCAAAGGGTTATGCTCCCCCTAAGAACATGCTCCCCCTGACTATAAACCAGGTTTGCAAAGAAGAATTATAATCCATGACCATGAAAGAGATAGAGACGTATTGCAGCAATATTCATACCAGCATCCATGATCTCCTTCTGTACTTCCTCCATAATGCCAACAATGCATGATATGCTCCCCTTGAACCTGTGCCATTCGATCTTTGACCAATCCGCAACCCAGCACATGTACGCATATACTTCAGATGAACCTTGTGTACAACCAACAATCAGAAGAGATTCAACAACAAGATGATGCATCAACAACCCCCAGCCTTTGCCTGAGGTATTCAAAGGTCTCCCTAGGCAATGGTTTGGTGAGTATATCAGAAACCTGTTCCTTAGAAGGAGCATACTCCAACTTGACCTTTTGTTCAAGTACTTCTTCCCAGAGAAAAGGATACTTGATCGGTATGTGCTTGTTCTTTGAATGCATGACTGGGCTCTTTGAAATATTGATTGCACTTGTGTTATCACATAAGATGGGGATAGGTGGAGTACAAGTGATTTGAAGGTCCTGTAAGGTCTGCATCATCCAAAGGAGTTGAGTGCAGCAAGATGTAGCAGCAACATATTCTGCTTCAGCTGTAGACAAGGCAATCGAACTCTGTTTCTTGCTGAACCAAGATACCAATCTGGAACCCATAAAGAACGCACCATCACTTGTGCTCTTCCTGTCATCCATGCTTCCTGCCCAATCTGCATCTGTATAAGCATGAAGTGTGAGATCTGTATCTCTAGGATACCATAAGCCATAATTTTGAGTCCCTTGAAGATATTTAAAGATTCTCTTTACTGCCTGAAGATGAGTTTCCTTTGGATTTGCTTGAAATCTTCCAACTATTCCCACTGCATGCATGATGTCTGGTCGGGTACCTATCAAATAAAGTAGACTTCCAATCATAGATCTGTAGGTTGGTTGATGCACTGCTGCTGATTCATCATTTGCACTGAGGCTACATCCTGTGACCATGGGTGTACATACTGGTTTTGCATCTTCCATGCCATATTTCTTCAAAATCTGCTTGAGATACTTGGTTTGAGACAAAAAGATCCCTCCTTCATTTTGTTGGATTTGCAAACCAAGAAAATATGTCAGTTCTCCCAGCAAGGACATTTCGAATTCTTTCTGCATCACCAAGGCAAAGCTTTGACTCATAGCTTCTTCATTGTTGCCAAAGATAATGTCATCTACATACACAACAAGTATCAACAATTTGTCATTTTCAACTTTTATATAAATATTGTTGTCTGCTGATCCTTTTGAGAAACATTGTTGATGAAGATATTTGTCCAAACGATAGTACCAAGCCCTTGGAGCTTGTATGAGACCATAGAGAGCCTTTTTCAAGCTGCATACAAGATTTGGATCATTTCCAAGAATGAAACCATCTGGCTGCTCAATGTATACTTCTTCTTCCAAGTCTCCTTTCAGAAAGGCTGATTTCACGTCCATTTGAAATACTTTGAAGTTTTGAAAGCTTGAGAGATCAAGGAACATTCGGATGGCCTCAAGTCTTGCAACAGGAGCAAAGGTTTCTTCAAAATCTATTCCTTCTTGCTGCGCATACCCTTTACAAACAAGTCTGGCCTTGTTTCTAATTACTTCTCCATTTTCATTCAATTTATTTTTGAAGACCCATTTTGTCCCTATAACGTTCTTATCCTTTGGTCTAGGAACCAGCTCCCAAGTGTTGTTCTTTTTTATCTGCTCAAGTTCTTCATCCATTGCTTTGACCCAAAATTCATCTTTGCATGCCTCTTTCACATTTTGTGGTTCAGTGGAAGAGAGTAATGCCAAATAGCTTGAAGCTTCTGCAATTGTTCTTCTTGTTTGTACACCTGCTTCTTTCTGTCCCAAAATCTGAGATTCTAGATGATTCTTCTGAACATATCTGGATGGAGTCTTCTCTTCTATCCTTATCTGCTCCTCTGGTTCTTCTTGAGGTTCTTCTTCTTCATCATTCTGTCTTTGAGGATGGCCTTCATCTTCTTCGATATCTTCATGATTTACTTGCCTAGGAATGTATCCCTTCTCATCAACCACTACATCAATGCTATCAACAATTCTTCCAAGTCTTTTATTGTAGCACTTGTATGCTTTGCTGTGTGGAGAATAACCAAGAAGGATGCCTTCATCTGCTCTAGGTTCAAGTTTGCCAAGTTGCTCATCAGTATTTTTAATATAGCATTTGCTCCCAAAGATTTTGAAGTGCTTTACCGAAGGAGTCTCACCATACCAAAGCTCAGGAGGGGTTTGAGTGTTGTTCACTCGGACATTTGTTTTGTTGAGAATAATAACCGCAGCATGTGCTGCTTCACCCCAGAAAGTTGCGGGAGTTCCAGACTTATCAAGCATAGCACGAGCCATTTGTTGGACAATTCTGTTCATTCTTTCCACCACTCCATTTTGTTGAGGAGTTCTAGCTATAGAGAATTCTCTTCTTATCCCATGATCTTCACAGAAATCGAAAAATTCATTTGAGGTAAACTCCCCACCTCTGTCAGATCTAAGGCACTTAATTTTGTATCCTGATTCATTTTCAACCAAGGCTTTAAAGGATTTGAATTTTTTGAATGCTTCATCTTTGTGCTTCATAAGTCCTAACCAGACAAACCTGGAGAAATCGTCAATAAATAATATCAAGTATTCTTCTCGTCGAGGTGTCCTTTTCCTGAATGGACCACATGTATCTGTATGAACTAGCTCAAGAGGCATGCTAGCTGATCCTTCCTTCTCCAAAAAGGTAGTTCTGGTTTGCTTTCCAAACTGACATGATTTGCATATGGTGTTGTCTAGAAATTTGATATCTGGAAGACCACGAACTGCCTGATATTTGCATGCTTTCCTTATTTGTAAAAAGCTTAGATGCCCCAACCTCTGGTGCCATAACCAGTGCTCATCATCCTTGCTCAGATAGCATTGTTGTTGTCCTTCTTCAAATATGTATAGGTTGTTTGGAGTTCTTTTACCTTTGATCACTGTTTTACCTGTATCAAGATCACGAACAAGACATCCATTTGATCTGAATATCACCTCGGTTCTTTAATCACACATCTGGCTGACACTTAGAAGATTATGTTTCAATCCATCAACATACAAAACATTTCCAGCTTTGACCTTTTCTTTTAACTGAGCAGTGCCTTTTCCTTTTATAGTTGCAGGAGTATCATTTCCAAAAGAAACTTTCTTTCCTTTTTCTAGAGCAGAATATGATTCAAGTTTTTCTTTATCACCTGTCATATGCTTCGAACATCCACTGTCAATGTACCATAGATTTTCCTGTCCCTCTACATAAAATGCTATCCCACATCTTTCTGTTTGTGGTTCCTTTATTCTCCATGTTTTGGTGCTTGAGGCTTGTTCCTTTGTCTGCTGAAACCTGCTCCTGCATTCAGAATCTTCATGACCAAATTTATTGCAAATAGAACATTCAACTTCATTTTCAAGAACCGAAAAGTTGTTATAGGTCCTTTTTGTAATCCCGGTCATACTTCTTTGTTTTTGAGCTTCTCTAGTCATGATCGTTTTATATGCAACACATTGAGCTGCTTTGTGACCAAAGTTATGGCAAGAAAAGCATTGACCATTGAAGAAATTTCTGTGGTTATCAAATCTTCCGGCCAAACGATTGTAATTTCTACTGTCATTCATTCTTGAAGCAAATTGAGAGGATTTTACCTGTGGCTGGTTGTAGCTTTTGCTCATCCTTAAGACGAATTACCCCTGATTTGCCTGATAGTCTTTGTTTGTAATTGGTCCCTACTTTACCTAGTGATCTCCATTGTGCTTTTGCTCATTCCTTCTTGCTGCATCAAGATAACTCTTTGAGGTGGATGCTTGAGAAGTTTCTCCATTATAGCCCAGACCTGTCTTGTTTAGAGGAGAACATTGTACATTGATGATCTCATCCAGAGTTTCAGATCCTTTGACAAACTTAAGGTTAATAGCCTTTTTTTTCTCAATCTCTTTTCTAAGACCAACAATTTCACCTTCTATCTTTTCAAGATATTTTTCTTTTTCATCAATTTGAAGTTGTAGAGTATCAATGATCCTATTCTTTTCTTCTATACATGTCTTGAGTCTAGAAATTTCTTCACAAAAGCTATCCACATCTATATCATCCATGTAATCATCATCTTCAAATGCCATTAAGAGTTTATAGTCATTACCTCATTCATCTTCATCACTATTTGATAGACCATCACTATCTTCATGAGTGTAGTAGCTTTTCTTATTTGCAATCTGTTTCTTGTTCCATCTAGCAGGTTCCTTTCCTTTATCCTTATGAGGACATTTCGCAGCATAATGACCTACTCTTCCACAAGCAAAGCATTTAAAAGGTAACTTACCTCTGCACCTTCCAGTACCCCTTTGAAGATTTCTGACAAAATTTGATTCTTCTTCTTCTTCTTCTGGCACGTGACTTGCTTCATAATAGTCTCCTTTGCCCGAAGCCTTGAAAGCAGCTTCTCTTCTGTTTGATGGACCTCCCTTTCTCATTTCATAAGCAGTTAGAATTCCGTGTAGCTGAGACATAGTAAGAATTCGTAGATTTTCCTTTTCTTCTATTGCAGACACTTTAGATTCAAACTTGGGGGACAATGATCTTAGAACTTTTTCAACCACAATAGCCTCTTTTATTTCTTCACCCAAGTTTTTCATGCAATTAACAATCTCATCTACCCGAAGGAAATAGTCAGCCACACTTTCATCATTATACATTCTGAGATTCTCATACTGAATCCTGAGGGTTTGAAGTTTAGCACGCTTTACCTGTTCATCTCCTTCGTAGCTCAAGACAATCTTGTCCCATATTTCTTTTTCGGATTTATATTGCATAACCTTCATGAATTCTGTTTGAGATAGGCATCCCAGCAGAGTATTGACTGCTTTAGCATTTGTTTCATATTTCTTCTTTTCGGTCGTATCTGTAGGAGTAGCTGAAGGAAAAGTGTAGCCTCTATCTATGATATCCCAAACTTCTGTACCAAGAGATTGAAGATAGGCAGTAACTCTTACCTTCCAATAATTGAAGTTTGTCCCATCAAAAATTGGTGGCCTGGTTGATGCTTCCCTCTCGTAGTTGCTCATGATGAATGATCTTCCTTCAAGCGATCAAGCTTCTTTGAAGGACCGGCTCCGATACCAATTGTTGGAAATAATACTGAGAGGGGGGGGGTGAATCAGTATTATCAGGTTCTTTTGATAAATCTTCCTTATTTATTCTTTGAATTATTTTTGCATGTCAGTACCATAAAATAATGAGCATGAACAAAGAAAACAAATAGTCACACCAAAGAACACAAGATGTAAGGTGGAAACCCAATGTGGGTGAAAACCACCTGCTGCAATATGTCTCTATCTTCTTTCAAATTAGAAAATCCTTTTATAATGGTTTTGTACTGGTGCAGTCCGTTACCAGTACGCAGGCTGCAACCTGCAGAGAGCTACAACTCTCTCTCGTTTTCCAGTCTCTCCTGGAAGGGAGCTACAACCCCCTACTTCTTTTCTTTCAAGGATCACTTTTCATAAATTTTCAAACTGGATCCAAGAACATCAAAAACCCATCAACTACACTTGCATCATCAATCTCTGATTTCACCAAAGCCAACCCGCATACAAATCTGCAAATATTTCCTTATAACTTTGCAGTTGTTACATCAGACATACCCAGATCATAACATGTGTAAAATAAAACATGCATCAATAATTTAGACCCAGATTATTAGATTTATAGATCAAGCGTATGCCACATATCACAGATCAAAATCATATAGAGATACCACTATTCCAGCCTTAAGATTTTGACCCATCAATAGAACTTATCCTTCTCCTTACGCTCAGGTTCCTTCTTCATTCAGATCCAGATCTGCACCAAAACCCAATCACAATATTCCAGATCTAGCACTTTATCAGATATTCGATAATTCAGAAGATACTTTGCCAAATGATCTCCTTCCTCTTTTATAGCCTTAGGCCTTTCACAATACCATGGGCCAAAACCATAGGATCAAAAAACTGTTGGACTAATACCATGAACCAACCATGAAAGTGCTTGAGATCAACACTTTTGGATGCAATACCACGGGCCAAAACCATAGGATCAAAAACTGTCAGACTAATACCATGAACCAACCATGAAAGTGCGTGAGATCAACACTTTTGACGAGGTACCATGGTCGAAAACCATAGGTTCAAATACCAAGGACCAACTACCATGGACCAAAGGTAAGTTCTCCAACATATACGCGCTTTTCCAAAACCATAGGTTCAAATACCGAGGACTAACTACCATGGACCAAAGGTAAGTTTTCCAACATATACGCGCTTTTCTTCATAGGTTCAAATACCAAGGACTAACTACCATGGACCAAAGGTAAGTTATCCAACATATACACGCTTTTACTCATAGGTTCAAATACCAAGGACTAACTACCATGGAGCAAAGGTAAGTTCTCCAACATATACGCGCTTTACTTTGCATGAAAGTGCGTGAACTTTTTCTCTACATGAAATAAACTTTTCTCTGCATAAAAGTGCGTGAAATTTTCTCTACATGAAATAAACTTTTCTCTGCATAAAAGTGTGTGAACTTTTCTCTACATGAAATAAACTTTTCTCTGCATATAAGTGCGTGAACTTTTCTCTACACTATAATTTATTATGTGAGATGAGTGGGTTGCCATCAAGTACAACATATGTATCATAATGCCAACAGTAACAAAAATGGTTTATTTGCTTGCTGGCATTGATCTTTCTCTTTCTTGTTGACCATATAAAAATAACCAAGAAAGAGATCAAGTAGGATAGACTGGGGTAAAAAATAGTTGATTTTCTTATCCTATTTATGGCATTTGGTTTTAGGAATGTAAAGAATTCAAATTTCATTGAAAACATGTATTACTTATTAGGGATTTTTAAACTCATTGCATTTATTATAAATTTTTATATTTTGAAAGTCATGTGATTTACCATATTTCCTATGTCTTTGATAGTTGTTTAGCTAGCCCTTTTTTCTTGCATATTTGAGGTCCATTATGTTGAACAAGTTGTAGAAAGTTGTAAATATGATATAAGACCTTCATTGTTGAACAATTGATGTCCTCCTCTTGCTCTCCTAGTTTTATGGTTTTTCTCATACAATAAATAAAATGTCATATTTAGCTAATCCTTTAAACAACAATACAAATTAGAGTGCTTCCCCTTAGGATAAATTAGAGTTTGTAATGAATTTCATTGAGATTAAAAGCATTTAGTGGAGACTTTTGTGAAGTTTTTGATAAAAAAATATTGCTTTAAATTATAATGGCATACTTTTTAATTACAAGACTTTTGATTGTTGTGTTTTTTTTCTTAGTATAATTTTGGCTTTTTTAATTAGTATTTTGTGATAATTTTTTTGTGACTTTGTGATTTTTGTTGTTTAAAATGCATTTTTGAGTTTATAAATTGTTATTTATTTAAAGAAAATACCCCAGAAATAAGTATAATAATAATACACATAGAAACAACATTCAAACCATGTATACTATGATTGAAAACCCCAATTGGGGAAAACCAATAAACAATAGATATATTATTGTCCTTCTGTAAAACATAGCCAAGCAGACCAAAACTACTTCAACTACATGTAATACCATAAACTCAATACCATGAGCCACCAATACTAGGTTCCAAAAAAAACCATAGTTGTTAACCATAAATGTTGACACAATGTCAACTCCACCATAGGTGGAAACATTATTTCTCAAAAATGGTTCCTCATGTTACAACTAGCCTCTCCTGAAATCACCAATTAATATGGGCTTTTTAGTTACATAACTTGCTTTCGTTATAAAAACTCACTCAACATAAAAACATATTTATTCACACAATTACATCATTTACATTAATTATTGTCAGTTTTGAAAAATAATAAATTTATTTCCCTCTAAAACCCATAGGTTACTAATTTATTTGTAAACCAAAACCCAAAACCCAAAACCCAAATCAATCCATTTCTCCTTTGGGAGAGAATTTGTTTCACCCATTGTAGCTACTCCCCCTCTAACTTCCCACGCCACTTCTAGATGATATGGAGAAGGATATTCCATTTCCACGGACTTGTAATGTTCTTAAATTCAAGATCTGAGTTCCCAGAGTTGCTCAAAAGTGCTACAGGTTGAATATATCTTTGTTGGGATTCAAAAAGTCAAAGCTCGCACAGATTTGTAGTCTATTTGTGTTGCACACGGTATTTCTATTGACTTTCTTGTCACCAAAGCAGAACAAATTTGTTATTCTAAAATTAAAGACTGTGGAAATACAGTTAGTGTCTCTTTCACTAGAGATAATTCTAATGTTTCCAAGAGAATTAACAATAACCATAGGCTTTAGAAGAAATTTGAGGATTCTAATGATGGAAAGGGAATGTGTAAGAATATGCATAGAAAAAATAAGAGAACCAAAGATATTATTCAAAAGTATGTCACAAAGGTCAAGCCTTTTTATTTTAAGATTTCAAATAGGCATAATGAGAAACTTAGGTTCAAAGATGTAGAGAAATCTCCTGAAAGAAATGGAGTGAAAAATGGCAAAAGTTAGGTTTTAGAGAGAACTCGAGAAGCAAATGTGGTAACTTGAAAAATGTTCAAATGCATTTGGGTAAGGGGAAACAAAAACCTTCTCATATGCAAAAAAAAATAAAATCAAAACTACAAAAATGAGAGCACATTGATGGATATAGAAAGCTCCATTACTTAAGAAGTGGAGAAGACTTATAAAATCAATATAAAGGAGTATATTTAGCTTAGAGTGGATTTCAACATTTGGAACAATATTAGGAGTATAAAAGATATATATATTATAGTTTGATCCCAGACAACCAAACTGGGGCCATTGTTTCTAGTGTAACAATCCACTCAAAAGAGGCACTCCATTCTAGTGCTGCTTTAAATGCTTTGATGGTTGGTCATATTGATGGTGAATATTTAAAAAATCCAATAGACCACATCAAAGATAAATTACTAGAGATTTATGTTGGGGGACCAAACATGTATGATTAGACAAATTGTGTAGTCAATGAAGTGAGGTTCCTTCTAGTGAAGTAAATTTTGGTTTCAAATTGGTTGCATATACAAAGATTTATCAAAGGTTCCTAGTAATTCAATAACCTTAAAACAATTCACCAAGATCTTTTGCATTGGAGAAGTTGTGAAGGATCAATCACCTTATATATTCTGAGTTGGTATATTGTCATACAAGAATTTGGAAAACTGTACAGATTTGTAGGGTCAATCATATTTTCTCGACACAACATTGCCTAGGTATTCTTCCAACAAGGAAGGTATGGAAGAACAAATATAATGTTTGAAGAATTCGCGCTCAAAAGAACAAGCACAACTACCCCTTGTTCTAGCCAATGAAGTAGATTTGAAAAATGAAACATATTGTACTAAGAAAATTCTGTAAGAGTCTCCACCCAAGGAGGAAGACATGAAAGACCAAAAAGAGTGTGAATTTGATGGGGTATTATTGAAGGATCTTTCCATTTTATTTGAGGATGGAATGACCTCTTCTAATAGAAGAGGGATATCTAATGATAGGTCACTTTCTTTACAAATTCATGGAAAATCTGTACAACAAAACATGCCATCGTGCATATCAACTCAATCATGGGAGTTTCTTGCAAAAGGAAAAACCGTTGATGCCTAATATTGACCTGGAACAACGCTTAACCATAATCTTAATTTGGACAAGACTATAAAGAAACAAACTCACATAAAAGAGAAAATGCATCTCTTAGCTATAGGATGGAGATTTGAGTTCAAATATTGTAGAGGATGTCATGATGTTCATTATATTTCCAATGTAGGTCAGAATTACTATTTTATTTTATGGACCTGTTTGTTATGGAAGAAACATCATAAGATTTAGGGAGTAACAAATGGGAATAATGATGATAATGTGGAGGCTCACAAGTCAAGAAAAGCTTTTCTTGGGGTGGGGTGCCATGGGTGTTGCTTCATCTCTTCCTCTGAAGAAAACTTTGGTCAAGGAGAGTTTATAGGTCTATGGAAGTAGTAAAACATGAAAACAACAATAATGAAATTGTTGAGGATGTCTTGAAAGTGGCATAGGACTAAAGCTATGGGTATTTAGGAGACAGAAAATGCATAATTGTCTCAATAAGAGGATAAATGTTTCGGGAAATGTTTCCTCTTACAGAGAAAACTACTATGGTAAAGGAATGTACCTTTGAATAAGAGAGTTTTGACCAGGAAAATGTAATGAGAAGTGCATGCCCAAAATGACCTAAACTCAAAAAGTCAAGGAAAGGTCTATTAACAATTTCTAGATTTGGTAGTAAAAAGCATAAAGTTGGTTTCTAAGATTTGCTTGAAGGTCAGAAACTTAATAAAGTAAGACCATGCCACCATGTGAAAAGAAAGGGAAAACTAAACAATGGTTACCCAATCCATGTACTTCCTGCTACTCCAGTAAAATCTAAGGATTTATCTTCAGACTAGGTTAATCGAACTGTTCTATATGATTTGTACTCGATGATAGAAAATGACATAGTGGCCCCAAAACATAAAGTTTTCTATTTTCTATTAGAATAGAAAGGACAATCGTCCTGTGATGGAATTGTGATGGAATTATGTGTGCATGTATGAATAGGTTGTTCTCTCTAACAAAATTTGAAGCTCATGCTGGGAGCAAGAATCGCCGACCTTCTCCAGACCTCGTTTTGGTAGATGGCGGACCTTTACTGCAATGCAATATGGAGGAACTTGAAAATAAAAACAAGTTAAATGGGCGTAGAGCTTCGCAAGAGAAAGGTGGAAGAAAACAATTCCTACATTTGAAAGTGATGAAATGTGCAACATCTTACATGTTGTTAAAATGTTGATATTGTGTGATCATTGTCCATCTTCATTCCATTTAGAGTGCATTCAAATGGAGGTCTTTCGAACCTGACTTTTTCAAATATTATATTTGTTCTTCTAAACCTGCCATACTAGAAGAATCCGTATGCAATGTTCTGTCCAGGAAATATGCTTGACATTGCGAATCTGTCCCATTTTCCAGATTCTCGTATGACTGTCTGTCGAGCATATATAAGGCGCTTGATGATTCACAACTCCCCCACTAAAGAATATATTATTGAATTAATAGGAACGTTGGATAGCTCTTTGTCTGCAAAACCAAAAAATTGCTTCACTGGATGGAACCTCAGCTACTTCATTGACTACAAAATTTGGATGATGATACATCATGTCTGATCCCCCAACAAAAAACTCTAGTAATTTATCTTTGATGTGGTCTATTGGAATTTTCAAATATTCATGATCAGCCTGAACAAGCATCAAAGCGTCTAAAGCAGCACTAGAATCGAGTTCATCTTTTGAGTGGAGTGTTTCATAGGAAACCATTGCCCTAGTTTGGTTGTCTGGGATCAAGCTAGAATCCACCTCTCTTTTCTACTCCTCATCATGGGCCAAATGTTACAATCCACTTGAAACTAAACAGAAGCTAAACATATTGCTACATATTGGGACTATAAGTCTTCCCCACTTCTTAAGTAACGAAACTTTCTATCTTCATCATGTTCTATCACCATTGTAGTTTCAGAGCTTTTGCTGCATATCATAAGGTTGTTGTTTTCTTTTACCTAAATGATGTTGAACCATTTTCAAGTTACAAGAGAAATATGAGAATGACATATCATTTTTGACTCCCTTTCTTTCCCGGGATTTCTCCAGATCTTTGAACCTAAGTTTCTCATTATACCTCTGTGAAATATTAAGATAAAGCTACTGTATCTTCTGGACATAATTTTGAACAATCTCCTAGGTTCTCTTCTTTTTTCATTAGAATCCTCATGATTATTGTCAATTCTCTTGGAACCATTAGAATTATTTGTACTGAAAATAGACACCAACGATACTTTCAAAAATTTTAATTTAAGGGTAACGAATCTATAATTCTTTGGAACACGAGAGATGATAGCAATACCATGTTTGACACAAAGAGACTAGAAGTCTGTGCCATGTTTAGTGAACTTTCTGAATCGCAACAAAAATATATTCAACTTGGTAGCACTTTTGAACAACTTTAGGAATTGGATCTTGACTCTAGGAACAGAGGTGGTATAGGATGTAGGAAGTTGGAGGGGAAGTAGCTGTGAAACAAATTTTCTACCTGAGGAGAAGTGCACTAAGTTAGATTTGGGGTTTTGGTTTATAAAGAAAAGAGTGCTGCATGGTTTTTTTAGAGTGCTCAATTTATTTATGAATTTAAAAATAAACAATAAAAAAATACAATTTCACTAAAAAAATTATATCTTAATACAATTTCACTAAAAAAAAATTATATCTTTGAATTTAGAGAAAAACAAAAATATATTAATTTTAGCTAATAAAATAAAATTCACAAATCCTTAAATAAAAATAAAGAATTACAATTTATACCAATAATATTTTATCAAAAACTTCACAAAAGTCTCCATGAACACTTTTAATCTCAATGAATTTCATTACAAACTCGAATTTGTAGTAATATATTCGAAGGAACTGTAATATTAATTACTTGTGTTGAATCATTTTGATTTTCTTCCACAAACGACAATATCTTCTTATGGTTACATCTAATCATTAGATGCAACCAATGTGATCTCTTCTCTTTTTTTATTTTAATTTTATTTTGTTAATTTATTTTTTATTTTGTTGGTTTATGATTAACCAATCTAAAAATAAACCTTTTTGTTTAGGTTCCAATATAGTGGAAGGTGAAGCTCGAACCTTATAACTAGTTATCATAATATATCAACAATGAAATCTTTTAAAAAGTTAAGATTTGTAATAATGCATATTTTAGTAAATTTTATTGCTCTAATATGAAGCTAAATGTGATTGAAGGATTGCCATTTTATTGTGTGTGGAGAGAGTAAATTTAATGGTATTTTGTGTGGAGAGAGTAAATTTAATGGTGATTCACATTATTTCACAAAAATAATGATTTTATAGGGGAGCAATACCATAGCACATACATTCATATTGGGGATGTATATTGAAGAAAAAATTGCATGTATATTGAGCATATAATAAAATTTAAATGGTTTTTATATGTTGTATATAAAATTAATGAAAAAATATAAAGGAGTATAAAGGATGTTAATGAAAAGATGGATACCTACAATATTTAGTGAGAGTAAGTGTTTTTTAAATTGGTAAAGTTTGTTGGATTTGTATTGATAGGGGGTTAAATAAAATGATTTTAGAGGTATTTTCCAATGTGTAGTCAAATTAAGGGTATTGTTTAGTATGCCATGAACGTGGCATGCCATGTCAAAGGTTCATTGAGTGAAGTCCCCATGGATGATTCTATTTTTTTATCATTGTGAATGAGAGTTATGCCCTTGATATTAGGATAAAATGTTTTCTTATTCTTAACTTTATTTCTCTCATACTAGTGCATATCCATCCAAACCATTCACATGAATAATTTTGTTATGTCTCCGTATATAACATGGGTTACTTATATGAAAAAGGGATGCCTTTCTCTCTTGATCACTATAGAAATTTTGAGGTAAAAAAATGGGCCTCAGAACAAAAATGTACAACCAAAATCGGCTTTATAAGAAATAATAGGATTCAAGATGATGCCATGGGGGATGGTTCACCATTTTTGAAGAAAAAAAGTAAAAAGATAAAAAAATAAAAAAAATAAAAAACTACTTTTTCAACTCATATTTTCAACTTATATCCCTATAGTTCTACTCAAATTTTGAGCAAGAGCACTTGTGGATGCAAAATTTAATTCCTCATCCAAAAAATATCCATGTTGTATACTTTCGATGTACTCCGTTACATGAAAAATGAAAAGTGCATGAAGTATATCACGTCCATCATAATTATGCAACATGGGTACTCATTGGATGAAGAATTAAATTCCACATATAATGAGTGCTCCCGCTCAAAATTTGAGCAAAAACGCAGGGAGACCAATTGAAACTACGAGTTGAAATATATTTTTTTCTTTTGCCCCTCTAAAATTTAATAATGTAATTTAATATTTTCTTATTATTTTCACTATTATTTTATAATATTTCTTAGGAGGACCATTTTAGACCTCAAAATTTCTCTAATGATACACATTCCTCTTATTGTTTTGCAATAGTGTTCACTCACATTGTTGGGATATCTTCTTGTTACGTATGTTAATCCACGTGGGCATTCCTCTTATGTTTTTGGTGTTAACAGTGGCTCATGTAGATCCTAATAGTCCTAATTTTTTGTTTTGCAAAAGTCCCTGTAAATCCTTGTAGTTGTTCTTCTTATTGTTTACCTAATTGATTTCCATTTTGTGTTGGCTCACTCTTAGGGCTTGAACATAAATTCGAACTTATTAGCCACCCAACTTCTCACTCACATTCCTCATTGTCGTAGGCATTATTCTTGTATCACCTTTCTTGTTACACTCTTTGCAGTTATGACTACCCATACTAATAGGAATTCACCTTAGACCTTGTAAGAGTATATTTTACTCTTGTATTTAGTTATGGTGTTCTACCACTTAGTGAGATAACTGTCAATTAGGTAATTAGGAGTGCCGAGAGGATATGTGATCTACTGATACTTTGTGAAAATACATTGTTTCTTATTTCATTGCAATAAGGGGATTGTGTGGAATTCCATAAAAATATGTTACCAATTCTTGAGGTTTCCCAACAATTTAAGATCAATAAATCTTAAAAACACAACACGAGCATCGTGAAAATATATAGATTCGAAATAGGCTTTTGGCTTATTCTTTTTGCAGTAAACCACAATGTGTTATCTAATTCAAACTAGCTCTTTTCTAAAATTCAAATTGGTTGCTTTAATCAATTATCGTAATTTTGTTTAATAACTACAATTAGTTTTTTTTGATACTGAAAATCCCTATATTATACTCCATTATCTATGAACTAAAATCTTGGCAATGCCCTTGATTACAGATATCATTCATTGTTCAAAGTCTAGGTGTTCTGTAGAATTTTAAGAAGGTTTTGATGGAAGATCCTTCCAAGGTTATTCTTGGAAGTTTGTCCTTAACTAACTCCCAAATTGTTGCAACAAATATTACAAAGAAATTTAATAAATCTTCAAAGAAAGTAAAATATTGGATATTTTATGTGCAATATTGATGAATATTGTATATAATCTATGTTATAAATATGTTGTATATCAAATTATTACTAAATCCTTAATAAACTTAGCAATGATAGTTACAAATTGTGTAGAAAATACACAGAATTTTGATCCACTAAATGAGCAATCCAAAATAAAGTTTCTTCTCACATAAACACAAAATTTTTCTACTAGATGTAGCAGAATAGGAACATAAATAAAAGTACAACCACACAATTCAATAACACATAATTGCCTAGGGAGCTCCATTGAGAAAACCCTTTTGCTTTATGAGAATTTTATTGATAGCAAAAATTGATCAATTGATCTCCTACAAAATACAATGTTTCCATTTGAAAGACACTTGTCTTTCCTCCTTGATCTAAGCATGAAATATTTGCGAGACTGTTGATCTTTGCTTCCCTCTACCAACCTATGCACAAGCTTCTCTTGCACAGTCTTTCTCTCACAAGCTCCACACAAAAACGCGTGCTTCCTATTGCTTGGTGTCACCAACTCGTGCTCACCAAAACAATGAGCAACATTGTGCCATTTCTCTTCCTTTCAAAGAAATTCGAATGGTCAAACTCGGTGAGTTTCTAATTAAGGAGTTTTATCTTTTGATTGTTTGAGTTGGCATGAGTTAACTACTCATGCAACTCCTCTTATCTCTTGAGACTCAACCACAAGTTATATTTCTCAATTAGCTTGCACTAGAAGAATGATAACTCGACCTTCAACTTTGACACATCGTTTAACTACTTCATGAACACTTGCTAAATTTTGGGAATTCACCCTAATTTTATGAAATCATCCTACTTTTTAGGAATTGGCTCCTAAATCACACAAACTCGTACATGCTCAAGGATAAACTCGTTGAGGGTCCTCCAATTATTGCACAAAACAAGGAACCCATTCTTGCTACAATTTTCAACACTCCCTCTTAGCGAGGAAGGTGTTCCTGGAAGAACCTCATCCACTTAGATTTGTCTCCAACTCTACCAAGCTCTCCATTGCTACAGTTGCTCCCTCTGAACTAGAAGGCTTCCCTGCTTTCTTCTGCACCTTCTTTGAGGACTTGTTCTTTCCCACCAAGCTTTTCAAGTGCACAATTTTCCACTACGAGTGATCACAACTCCTTGTGTCACTGAATTTTGGCTCACTAATTTTCCCATTAACAAACCTTTAACTCCACTAAGAAGTCTTCTCATTGGGTATTCTAGATTTTCCCTCTTATTAGAGGTTTGGCCATCTGTAACCCACTAAAGTAGGGCTCCACAATTATGCCTCCTAACAAGTCACTAGTACTTCAATGATCACTTTGCATGAGGACTTCAAGGACTACCCACTTTTCAAGATTCTGGTTGCTCCAAAATGATCCTCCTAGGGCACACAATTTCCCTATCATTTTGACACATCATCCCTATTGTCACTCTCCTCAGGGCCTACGAGACTTCCCATGCATAGAAAACTCTTTGATTGATCTAGGGCTTGAAAATGAGCCACTAATAATCAATACACTTACTATTATTAGGTTGCTTAACAAGTTCTTTTCCAATGATGTGTTTCTCTCAACTTGTGTTGGTATTTATTATGTTCTCTACTCTGATACCATGTAGAAAATCCAAATCCATGAAATTCTGATTTTCTAATATGAACAAAAAAAATATTGTAATGGTAAAAATATGTGGATAAGAAAGAAAAAATTCAATTTTTTTAAGAAATATTATAGTGGTAAAAGATGTAAACATATCAATAAGATACAAGAGAATTATATATATATTATAGAGAATTATATATATATATATATATATATATATATATATTCTTTCATATTTTTATTATTATTATTTTAAATTAATCTAGCGTTAATCTTATGGCATTCCTTATTTCATTATTTTTATATGATTATATAACTATATTTATTAAATTTGTGTACAATAAATCTCGTGTCACATCTTTTTGAGTGCCTTATTTTGTTATTTTGATGTATATATATTAGTGCCTTACTTTGTTATTTTGACCATATATATATTAAAATAAATCTACTGTCAATCTTTTGGAATCCGTTATTTAGTTATTTTGATTGCTGATTATATAATTTGGTATGCAGAAATATTAATTCTTTATTTTATTATTTTGATTGTTAAGATATTGTTAAATAACTTGGTATACTGGAATTATATCATGGTTGTTAGAATTTGTGCGTTATATATAAATAAATAAATAAAGAGAGAGCATTCGACTTGTGTAGGACTCTCGATCAATTATCAGTTTTAATCGGGGTTGTTAGTTTGGGCATGGAGGCAGACTGAATCAAGAGATATTAGGTGCTTGTTGAGATTGAGAAATCGTTGGTGCTGGTTGGGGTTGTGAGTGATAGTATCCGTGCTTGTCTCAAACTGTGAAACCACTTATAGTGTGAATTTCTGGTTCTTGTGGTTGGCTATGAAACCATTCCAGTTCTTGGGGTTGGATGTGAAACCACTAATGCTTTTAGTGGTTGTGAAACCACTCACAACCACTGACGTTTGCCAAACTACTCATAAACCTCATGCATCAACTCCCATCTCAATTGGAGTATTTCCCCTTGAAGTTAATCACTCGGACTCTAAACCTGGCGTGGGTGCTAAATAAGTCGTCCTGGAGATAAATTTTATGTAATATATACTTTTTGTTTCTACGTAATTCAGACCTTTTGTTCGTTATTCGAGAGGGATTTCCTCGGATTGGCTTGAAAATTGTGTACAGTCAAATTAAGAAGGGTTTTGTTTTAGTAACAGGTTTTCTCGTGTTTTGGAGCGATGTTACTAGCCCTCTGTTGGCAATTCCCCAGACTTGAAATTGAGCTCTGGGACAGTGCCATGACTCTTTCGGCTACGCAAAACATTGATGGAACGCTGGTCACAATAGAGTCTCACAGATTTGTGCCAACTCCATTTCTCATTGAGAACACAAATAAGGGATTTCCTCGGATTGGCTTGAAAATTGTGTACAGTCAAATTAAGAAGGGTTTTGTTTTAAGAACAGGTTTTCTCGTGTTTTGGAGCGATGTTACTAGCCCTCTGTTGGCAATTCCCGAGACTTGAAATTGAGCTCTCGGACAGTGCCATGACTCCGGCTACGCAAAACAATGATGGAACGCTGGTCACAATAGAGTCTCACAGATTTGTGCCAATTTCATGGAATGAAGCGAATACAACATTTATGTTTGGAAGCTTACAGAATTCTCTATAGTTTTTGTTGGAGAATCTAATTCCAACTACTTGTTAGGTGTCAAAACCATCCCTTCAAGTGTCCCAGTTCAATTTGAGTTAGTTGAGTTTAACTCCAATCATTTATTAGTGATGTTTCCAATATAATATTATTTAATTGACTTGTGATACTCAAAAGAGTAAATCCTCTCGTCAACATTTGGTATCAAAGCTCAGCCTCGGTAAGACTCATTGAGAGCAACAGTTCAATTTTTGTCATAATAGGCAAGATGACATAAAATTCTTTGACAGAGCAACAGATAAAGACTAGTTTGCATAAATCTTGCAGCAACGTGAGTGAAGAGATAGTGTAAGCCTCTTTGAGAGAGCAACAGAAGTTTTAAAAAGCCTCCAAAGAAGAAGCAAGAAAACTAAGAAGCCAACTATGGCAAGGCAAAGGCAAAATAGATTGAAGAATTTTTTTTTGGAGATTAACCCTTTCCATGCGTTAAATGAGTGCCTTAGTAACACCACTAATGCTCAGAGGAGAAAGCGTGTTAATCGAGGGTTCCTTACATCGATTTCCAATTGACGTGGGTTAGTTGTGATGAACCAGTGCGTTATAGCACTAACGCTACTTGTCAAGGTCAAAAGAAGAGTTAGCATTCCCACAGAGTGTTACCTATGATATTAAAAAAATGAATGTCCAGGCGAAGTCAAGGGAGTGTGATTCATTGGAAAAGTTGAAGTAATGGCCACTGTGAAGCTCATGAAGACAACACCAATGATGAGAAAATCAATGAAATTTTCAGGTTTTGGAGTCCTAAAGAAATATTATTTTATTATAATCTTATGTTGTATCACATTGACGGTGAAAATGACAATAGATCTACATCGAGATGAAAGGATTGTTGAATCCCACTGTGGTTAGTCACACATGGATGATGTATGTGAAGAAGTCAAAGAAGCAAGAGAAAAGAAGGAGGTAGATGCTCACGAACCCCACTGTGCACAACCACAAGAGGACAAAAGTTTGGTGATTCCAACAAGAGAGCTTGTTGATGACAATATGATGATTCGAGCAACAAAGCTTGCTGATGAAGATTTCGTAAAAAGAGCAACAGAGGACAATGAAATTTCTGTTGTAGCAATCAATGCTATGGTGAATACATCAATTAGTATTTCTGATGTAACTTTTGATGAAGAATTGTTGGGTAATGATGAATGGTCACAGGTGATGCAATAGAAACATCATATTGATATGATGTTATTTGGTGAGAAAATTGAAGACAATATGTTTGCAGTAACACAGGTTAGTATAGAAACAGAGGAAGAGGCAAAAGATGAAGCTAGAAAGAGAAAACATAGACAAATGTAGAAGCACAACTTGAAGTGCAACAACTCAAAGTACAACATGAAAAATCACTCATTGCAGAGCAGAAAGAAAGAGCCAATGTGGTTATGTAAATGTTTTTAAACTTACCATTGATTTTCAATGTGCAGGTATAGATAATGATTTTGAAGAAGAGCTAAATTTCTTTGAAGCATGGCTTGCAACACCATGCCTTCATAAAGTCTTCATAGAAGATGCCGAAATGCATGTTCAAGACATCTTGGATGATGAGAATATCAATGAAATTTTTAGGTATTAGAGTCGTGAAGAAATGAAATTGTATTATGGTCTTATGTTGCAGGAGATAGATTATGTGAAGAACACTACAAAAGATAATATGTGGGAGCAACCCACATAAAAATTGTTTTTTGAAGAAGTTCAAGATATGCTTAGATAGACTGGAAGAATGGAAGATGTGCACCAACAAATGAAGAAACCGAGGTTTGAAGGATACAACAAGAAGAAAGAGCTGAAACAATTTAGAGGCTATAGGATTTAGAAAAAGAGAAGAATAAAAGTTGAATTCAATTTTTAAATTGTAAACCTAACTTAGACATAGACCAACAGTTATCTTAATTGAATTTTTATGTGGTTGTAATTAAGGACGAGTTTTGGAGAATCTAATTCCAACCACGCATTAGGTGTCAAAATCGCCCTTCCAAGTGTCCCACTTTAGTTTGAGTTAGTTGAGTTTAAGTCAAGTTTAACTCCAGTTATTTATTAGTGACATTTCCAATGTAATGTTGTTTAAGTGATTTGTAATATCCTTTGCTCCACATTTTGTTCTCTTCAATTTTTTGTCAGATATATTGCTATATTACTTAAAGCATAACAATTTCTCAAGTTTTGTTCGCCAACTAAATACATATGTAATTATTTTTCATTTGAATAGTTTATTCATGATAATAGTATCATTTCAAAAGATTGAGCTAAATATGAAACATATTTATATTTGTGCAATTTTTTACATCTTTCTTTTTCGAAGTTTAATTTGGCATCAAGATACATGAGCCCACATGGCCACTAGATTTTGGGCCATTGTATGAGAACTAGTAACAAAATACAATGAATCTCGTTTATTCCATCAGCCTTAGGTTTAAATCTACTACCACGCACCAAAATAAAGGAGCCCACATGGCCTCTAGATTTTGGGCCATTGTATGAGAACTAGTAACAAAATACAATGAATCTCGTTTATTCCATCAGCCTTAGGTTTAAATCTACTACCACGCACCAAAATAAAGGAGCCACATAATCACCAGGCTCTGGGTCATTGTATCAGAACTAGCAACAAAATTTGGTGTTTTTGCCACCCTTTCTTTTCTTTTATGGCTAACCATATTAAAATAACTAAGAAATAGACAAGTGACGACTAAAACGAGGGTAAAAAAATAGTTGGTTTTCTTATCCGATTTATGACATTTGGTTTTTAACTATGTTACATGGACCCTATCCTCACCAAAAATACTCATGTACCCGTGTCTCCACGTTTTGGGGATTTTTCGAGGAGTCCGCAAACTGTTGGGAACTCTATCCAGGACTTGGGGACTTGTTAGCAATATCCCATACCTTCCTAACAAATTTCAGAGATGTCTTTGGCAGATTTAAGGGTTTTTTTGGGAAGATTTTAGGGATGTTTTAGGGAGGTTTTAGAGATAATCCAAACATATAGTTTCAGTTTTGACAATCATAGATATTGATGATTGATCATTGAACAACATTATCATTTTTTCCGTTCATTTTTTTGGAATGCATTGAAACTAAATTTTTTTTACAAATTGCAGCTCAAAGCATGAATTTTGTATGATGGGTTTCATTTTGGATTTCTAGTGATCTAGACACTATATTTTCAATGATAAAATTACAAAAAGATGTCCCCATGTCAAGAAAATGGAAAATACAATGTTTTAAAAGGTTGATCCTTGTGGTTATTTTTTTTCACCTTTTGGATCATCTAATATTTTATTATTGTTTGTGAATTTTGAGGACTCATTCAATTTTAGTGCTTCTATCATCCCAACCTCAACCGTTGTGTAAATAATCAAATAATAGTGAATTGGATTGGGTACTAAACGTTTAAATAAATTCATATTCAATCCCTTAATATGAAATGTGAATTTAATATCTTCAGAAAGGAAAAATACTTTATAGTGAATTTCAACACAAGTGTAAAATTTTGCAAAACCTATTGAAAATGGAATGCATTTTATGTTTAACATGTGATAGATTGTTCATGGTCCTTATATAAAACTTAAAATACCTACACTTATGTTTCCCAAAGCTAAAAGCTCATGTGTAGTGGCCAATAGTAAAATGTTATTCAACCCTTTTTTAAATTGTTTTAGATTTTAATTGGGAGTGTAATAGTTGTGCATAATACTATAAAGTATAGCTTGTTATGCTTACAAGCTTGAAACAACTTATATATATTACAATTTTCATCCCTAACTCACCATCCCATGAAAATTTTGAGATGTGATCTTGCCCTTCCAAGGACTCATCCCCGTCCATATTGTTCCCCATCCCCAAAACCAGTGCAACATAAGTTTGTATGAATTCAAATTTTGTTGTAAACATGTATTTCTTATTACCATTCCTGGGACTTGTCCTTCATCCCTACTATTCCTCGTCCCCAAAACCAGTACAACGTAAGTTTTTAGGAATTCAAAGAATTCATACTTCGTTGTAAACATGTATTTCTTATTATGGAATTTTAAACTTATTCCATTTATTATAAATTTTTATATTTGGAAAATCATGTGATTTACCACCTTTTCCATGTCATTGGCAATTGTTTGGTAATTTTTATTTGTTTTTCATATTTGAGGTCCATCCTATTGAACACATTGTACAAAAATTGTAATTATGATATCCGACCTCCATGGTTGATGTCGTCCTCTTGCTCTCCTTGCTTTCTGGTTTTTCTTAGAAGCTGCAAGTTTCTAGAAGAAATAAATGTCATATTCAGCTCATCCGTTAAACAATAGTACAAATAGCAGTGCTTCTTAAAAGAAATTTGAGTTTGTAATGAAGTCTGTTGAGATTAAAAGCATTTCATGGAGAACTTTGTGAAGTTTTTATAAAAAATTATTGTTGCAAATTGTAGTTGCATACTTTTTATTTATAGACATTTGATCGTTAGGATTTTTTTGTTAGTTCAAATTAATATATTTTTTAGTATTTTTAGGTGAATTTTGTGATACAATGTTTTTCTAGATTGTAATTTATTGTTGTTTAACATGAATTTTGAATATATAATTTTTTTTTGAGATTATGATATATTGTTGATTAAAATGCATTTTAAATCTATAAATAAATTTAACACGTTGAAAAACTTATCCGAAACTCATTTATTTGTAGACCAAAACGTCCAAATCGAAATCAATGCATTTCTCCTCCCACAAAAATCTATTTCACCAAATCTAGCTACTTCCCCTCCAGCTTTCTACACCACCCGTGGATGATATGGATAAGAATATTCCCTTTTCACAGTCTTGTAATGTTCATAGACACAAGATCTAGTTCCCAAAGTATCTCAAAATTTCTACCAAGTTGAATATATCTTTGTTGGGATTAATAAATTCAATTAAACCTACCACAGATTTGTAGTCTCCTTGTGATGGACATGGTATCTATATCGACTCTCATATGCCAAAGTAGAATAAATATGTTACTTTGAAATCAGAGTTTGTGCAAGTACTGTTGGTGTCTCTTTTCACTAGAAATAATTCGAGAGTGAGTTGACAATAATCATGGGCTTCAAACAAAATTAGAGGATTCTGAACAAGGAAAAGGACAATGTAAGAATGTGGATAGGGAAAAGAAGATAACCAAGGATATTGTTCAAAATTATGTCCCTAAGATCAAGCCTCTTTATCTTAATATTTCGTAGAGGTATAATGAGAAAATTAGCTTCAGAGATCTCTAGAAATTCGGTGAAAGAGATGGAGTGAAAAATGGTAGAAGTCTGGTTTTAGACAGAAAACTTGAGAAGAAGATGTTGTTCTCGTATTTCTATAGTAACTTGAAAATAGTTCACAAGAATTTGGTTCAAGGGAAACAACAACCTTTTGATATGCAACAAAAGCTTCAGAACTACAATCGTTAGAGCACATTGACAAATATAGAAAGTGCCATTACTTAAGAAGAAGTGGTAAATGGTAGACATTTGCAGGGTTAAGCATATTTCTTGGATATAACATTGCGTAAGTATTCTTCCATCAAGGAGGGTATGGAAGAACAAATAGAATGTTTGAAGAAGTTAGGTTAAAAGGAATAAGAAAAACTACCCCTTGATCTAGCCAGTGAAGAAAATTTGAAACATGAAACATATTGCATTGAGAAAATTTTGTCCCAATCTCTAGCCAAGGAGGAAGACTTGAGAGTCCAAGAAGAGTTAGAATTTGATGGGGTATTATTGAAGGATAAAGCGAGCGTATTGGAGGATGGAATAACCTCTTCGAAGAGGAGATAAGATAAGATACTTATATTTATATCCAACTAATGACCACAAATTAGGTCAAAGTAATTGTTGAGTACACTGATGTACATACAAAGCGAGAGAACCAAATGGTCTCCTATAAAAGATACAATGCATGAAGTAAATCAACATCTGGCCCTAGTGGAGAAGGTCCAGGAGGTAATAGGTCTGAGGATTAGACCCATCTCTCCTAGCATCTCAGGTTGAATGAATAACACTGAATAAACTCAATAAAGTCTTTTGTCTAGATGAAAAGCTGATGCAAAGTGCAGACTACCCACTAAATTATTTCCTAGGGAGGTTCGCACGCTGCTGAATGCTG
Source organism: Pinus tabuliformis (assembly GCA_031772625.1). NCBI lineage: Eukaryota > Viridiplantae > Streptophyta > Pinopsida > Pinales > Pinaceae > Pinus > Pinus tabuliformis. Next base: position 812,055,984 of record CM062817.1, on the reverse strand, counting down.
GAGGACCTAGTTCATCTCCTAGGAATGGATTTGAGACGAAACTTTTGCCAATATCTCATGTGGTAGGGTGAGGTCCCATAGATGCTCATTGATCTCGAGTTTTGATACCTACTCGTATCAATCGATCTCTTGGTGCCCCTTTCTAATGGTAGTACCCTGAAAAATGTTGTGATCCTCTGTGTGGGCTCTAGTTTGATGGGAGGCTAAAGAATATGTGCTTAGAACCTTAGAGCCTCCTGCATATATAGGGTCAAACATCTCTGATCGGAATTCTTGAAAAAGTTAGAAAGGGTCCGAGAATCTCTAAACAAGAAATGAAGCCTTCCTCTGATCATGTAGTAGAGAGGGCATCCAAGAATGAAGTGCACCTTGAACTCCACTTTTTGTAAATGACATACCTGCTAGAGTCTGTTTAGTCTATCCACCTGGTGGTCCATCTCTACATAAAGTTTATGAGAACCTACTCTGAGCTGGCCTAGAGGAATGCAAAGAGAATGCATCGAGTGATGAAACGTATATTGAGGTCAGACAATGAGCCCATCTCTCAACTCCAAGAAGTGCTCAACATAGAAGGTCATCATTGGGCGAAACCCTCTTAGAGGATTGAATCAGATGACCTAGACAAACTGCCTGTAGATGTCCTCCCTGGTGATCTTATTTAACTCTTGTCTAGTACGTAAAAGGTGACCAGGATCATCTAAGGAATATCGGAAAGGAGGGAGATGATCCAACTAAATTCCCAATGACTCTAAGAGATTTGAAACTCCTATAAACCAACATTTGGCTTGGCCTGAGGGAGTAGAATGGAAAATGGTCTCAGAAGAGTAATATTCCAAGTAAGGATATTAGTCCCTACTCTTTATCGAGTCTACCAAGCCCTGGACCCAATGAAAGAATGAAACCAATCTGAAGACCATCTCAAGCCGAAAGGGATGAGATCCAAACTTTGCAAGGATTATTTGTTGTAGCACTATCAGTTTGCAACGAATGATGCAGCGGAGAAGAAGAATCTAGACTCTCTTCGCTGAAGACCAATCTAACTCAGGTAAAGATGGTCCCAAAATCTATGAGCTATATAGAATAGTGGGACGGATCAAGGTTTCCATGAGGCTCGTCTTAGAGGATATGTCCTAGAAGTGATGTCAAAAGCACTATCTCTCAAGATGGGCTAAGGATCTATATTCCTTGTTGATGGGCTAAGGCTCAAGGTGTCCATGAGGCTCGTCTTAGAGGAGATGTCCTGGAAGTGATGTAAAAAGCACTATCTCTCAAGATGGGCTAAGGATTTGTATTCCTTGTTTATCTGAGGCTGAAGTGTTGGTTTGAAACTGAAGCAGGGACCTAAGAATTGCACCCTCAAGTAAGTATACGTGTTGGTGATATAAACCTCCTCCCCTCTGAATAGAAAGTGAAGTTGTGAGATTTTCTTCACCCCATTGGAAATCATATCCTTCGTTTTACCAAGTTTGACTGTCAACTATCAGTGATAAAAAAAAAAAGAGCTAAGGCATCCATCTACCTTTGTAATCGTTCTTGGGATGAGGAGAGGAGGACCACATCTTCATAAAAGAGTAGAATAGATATCAAAACCTCGTGAAGAAGGAAACCATCAGTGTCCTCGATATTCTCATGTAGCAATGCTTCCAACTCATCAATATAGATCCCAAATAGGGTAGAGGATAGTGGAAAGCCCCGTTTAACCCTAATAGTGCTTTGAATGAAATAAAAAGTTCCATGGGTTGTTTGAAGAAGACCAAGAACAAACTCATATAGGCACATAATAGAGGTCAATAGGGTTGTAAAGATTCCAATATCTTTGAGTCTTTGGAGTAAGGCCTCCCTTGGAACAATGTCAAAAGCTTTCCTAAAATCTACGAAACAACAATAGAGCTTTGAAGAGAAGTGTCGTGCCTCCTCAATCATGGCATGAAGGGTGAAGATGTGGTCAATGGTATTATGAGCCAGTAAAAAACCTACCTCTCACCTAGCTCTGAGTTGTCTCTACTCAAGGTCACTGGAGAGCTTCCTATGTACAATAATAGAACACAAATTCAATAATGTGTGACCTACCATGATCGTTTTATAGTTATTGGGATTTGAGATGGAACCTAATTTATGGATCGGATGGATGACGTGGTGTGACCATGTCAGTGGAAAACCTTAACGGACTACATGGTTGAAGAGATCAACCAAGCTTCTAACCAAATCACGGAAACCATGCTTAAATAACTCCGCTTGGTAGCCTTCCTCATCAGTTTATTTTCTATTTTTCATCACCCAAATGGCCTCTCTAATATATTTGTTTGAGAATAGATAACAGGAAGAGGGTGGGGAGGTAACATGAATTTGGGCCTACCCGGGAATATCATAAAGGTTGGAAGTGTGAGAGAACATGGATGTAGGGTTGAGGTTAGGTGGAAGAGGGGAGCGTTGGGGAAGGATGGTATGCCATAATTGTTTAGGAGAGTGGGCAAGGAGAGAAAAAAGTTCTAGTCTTCTATGAGAGACAAAGAGTCATTTCTTGTGATGAAGGAGATGACGATAAGGAGGTTTGAGGTTGGAGTAGAAGGGTTGAGAGTGGGTGAAAGCATATCGAGGTTCTTGATGTAGAGACTTGCATTCATCATCATACCATTTGTTCATGGGGAAAGATCCAAATTTAGGGGAGATGGAAGTGGAATGAATGGAGTGGCAGAAGGATTTGAGTGATTCTTCCCAAATGGAAACTAAAAGAGAGGTGTATTTAGTGGAAGTGGAATCAAGCAAGGAGAAATGGGTCTTCGATGGGAGCATCGTATGTAGGGTAGAGGAGAATATCTCAAGTTATCCTTCATCAATTTGGAAGGTAGTTTGGGGTGGGCTCCGAGGGGAGGGATGGGGTGGAATGGGAGGGTCAAACCGGAGAGAGAAGGAAAGAAGTTCATGATCAGCAAGGGGGATGGGGGATAGTGAGAAATGGAAAATAAAAGGTAGCAAGTTATGTTTAGCGAGTACATAATCAACTACACTCGCACCCTTGCCACATGGACGGCATGTGAAAAATCAAGAGTCTAGAAAGCAAGGGAGACCATTTAGAATCAACAAATCTTGGGATTCCCCCAACTATAATAGATGCTTACGATAAACTGTAATGGGCCCTAAAGAATCATCTCACATCTGGAGCCCTTCTGCATCTGGATCTATCCCCTAGGTACAAAACACATCCTATGATCAGTCGTGGAGAGGGATATGGATATCTCTATTGTGAGCATTGAAGTCATCTAGAAGGATCACTTCCCCAAAAACATAATATTGGGTGATGTCAGTGTACAATTTTATAAAGGGGTCCCTGTTTGAGCCATTATGGATAGCAAATGGTGAAGACGTTTGGGGGAAGTAACAAATTGCAATGTAGATGTCCCTCGTAGGAGAGACTCCAATGCTAATCTGAATCCACATAAACCTGGCAAACTCATCTTCGGTTGCTAAAGATACCCCGTTCGGGATTGAGTCACTAACTAAACAAGCAGATCCACCTTATCCTCTAACCCCTCCTGAGCTTCTCGTCTCCTACCTTGAAAATAAGATCCAATGGTAACCTACAATATCTGGGAGGGGTCGAACAGGGATTGCATAGGTCTTAGTCATGAAGAGGGTGTCCATTGATTCAAGAGCATCATACAAGAGTCCCCGTGATGACTAGAAAGACCCATTACCATTCCAACAAAGGATAGAAATGAATGTGCCATGTCACCTCCACAACTGGGCCCATCATTTGGAACCTCGAATTCGGGGTTCCCAACTAGGTGGGAAAGTGTCACAAATGACTTCTCGGAGATTCCTGATAAGTACCCATTTCCCTGCTTGTCATGCTTCCATAACTTCTTGTCTAGAATTTTTAATTTCCACAACCTATGCTCGAGTGAGGTCCTCATCTAAGAAAATCATGTTGGGAAGAGAAAACCACTTCCTCTTAGCCCTAAGGGCATAGAGTCAATCAGGTGCAGCCCGAAACCTAAGGAAGAGAGTGGATTCATAGCTCAAACAGGCTCCGTCCAAAGTGATATCGGGGAGGCAAAAGTGTTGTTGGGAAAAGTATCCAATACGGAATGACCCTATCCCACTCTAAGGGTGATAGTACCTCAGCAACAATCAAAGCAAAGCTATCTAATATTTCTTCTTTATGAAAGTAAAATAGGGGAGAAAGAGATCCACTAACCGATGTCTTTCGCTAATGGTTGATCCAATCTTCTCTCCTTGCTGCTTGCTCCCAGCTCCTTGCTCTTTCACTGGCCCAGCTACACCAAGATCCTGCAAAATGGCAAGAGAGGGAAACTACAAGAAGCATACATTCATAATTGATTCAAGGATTAGAATAAATCAAATACACAAGTATAACAATACATCATTGAGACACATGCATATAGAAGAACCTCAAATGCTTTATTAATGGAAGAAGTAAAGTTCAGGAAGTGATACAACCATAAGAGGCCCAATCCAGCATCACCTTCCCAGCAGAAAGAAATCTCCTCTTCACCTCCTTCAAAGCAAATCACCCAATAGTTCTAAACTCAAACCAACAGCAATTCTTTACATTCAGAAGATTCCAGCCTCCCCAGACCTCATGAGAGAGATCTATATATAGGAGTTTTGGAGAAAGGATGAGTCAGCTTGAGGCTGGCATGAAGCTGACTAGTGTCCTCTCTCACTTCAGTTATTCTTCAGTTCTTGAGTCCACTTGGAGGTCCTTGCTTCCACTTGGAGATCTAGACCCTCATACTCATCACCAGTCGAATTCCTTGATCCAAGTGTCATTTTGGAAGCTTCCTGGGCATTGACACCTTGAGGAATGACTGTGCCACATGTCCCAACTCGCCCAGCGCAGGTAGCCTTCTTTGCAGTTGACATTCAACGCAGGTAGACAGTGGAGCACTTGACATTCAGCGCAGATGCTCAGTGGAGTAGTTGACATGATCCAGAATTGCCTTGTTTTTGAGTGTTTTCAGGTGGAGAACTGTTATTCAGTGCTGTGGTTTGCTGGCCTTGTTCCTCTAGGGGTAGGAACAACATGTTTAGGGACTTTGGATCCCTTAGATTATGGACATTTCATGCTTCATGATGTAAGGCACAAAAATGTCTATAACAGTTGCCCCCTAAAGTATGAGGTCGTTTATCGGGTGAAATGCTTTATCAGGAGAATCCGAAGTTCATTCAATCGCTGAGAGGTGACCTGTAATAAGATACAATACAATACATTATTTTTCATACTGCTTTCATGATCTAGCTGAGGCGGGCATTCCCATGCTCAGCTTTATAAATACATTTTTCTGTACATAGAACAGACGATCGTCTGATGGTAGACTGATAATTCTCTACTGAAATTATCATCCTTTGAGTAGGATGATCATCTGCTGCACATGTCAATGTCTTTATTTCCTGAATATATATCGTAGCCCGGATGGATGAAACTAGATCTGGGGTCTTCAAACTCGTTCGATCTTCACTCTAAGTACAAGTCGATCCATGTGAGAATTGCGCTGAAGTCGAACATGGAAAGACATCGCTTGATTACCGGTCAATGACGTAAACCGTTAACAAGCGCGAGAGGTATCACCGATAATGATAATGACCCTCAAGGTACTACAGTACAATTCACGTGGTGTGAATATAGGACTTGGCGTCGAACACCACGCAAAATCTTCTGGTCGAAGGTCATTGATGTATACCTGTCGCCGGAAGTGAGAAACTTGCCATTAAGGCATGCAAGCTTCAAAGTACTGAAGGGGTTGTTCCTAGATCAACTCCTTGGATAATGAGCTGATGTCGACAAGGAGCGATCCGTCAAAGGAGGGTCTTAATGAATCCCACATCAGTGACACGGAACGGAGCTAATGATTTTAATGGAGGTGAAAACAATCTGTGAAATATGATTCAGGGTGGCGGTCATGAAAGGATGAAAGATGATGTATGGTAGTGGATGGGACACGGTTGACTCTTTTTGAACAACATCTCTTGAACATATAACGACACTGATGTGATGGATCGGTAGCATTACCCCAAATGTGGATGGTTTGGCGAGACCATGGTGATGAGACCGGTGAATGAAACAGCCCAACCCGATGTGGTACGGAGGAAAAGTGTCATGTTCAAGAGCGACTTGCTACCATTAAAGCTTTGAGGTTCTCCCAATTTTTCCCCAGTCATTTCTGACCAGTACCTCTTTATTTTTGTCAAGCTTGAGGAGGATAACATATGCTTGTTCTATAACCTGCCCTTCGTGCAAGCCCATCGCTATGTTTTAACGAGCCTAGCGATAGGGAAACTCGTTCTCGTCTAAAGTCAAGTTTGTCGCTATTTAATCATTTTAACGAGTCTAACGACAAGGAAAACTCGGTCCTTTTCATTTTTAGAGAGTCTGAAAAGGTACATAAAGTTAACTCCAAAATTCCTTTTTCGTCATCTAATCCCTTAAGTCCAAAAAAGTATAAAACAATACAAAAGGGATGAGTTTTCGATAACTTTAACGAGCCGAATAAAACAAGCGCTCGACCTTTTTGTGCAATAATCCCTCAGGTCCAAAAAGATTAAAATCTAGAGGAGGGATAGCTCTTCCGGTCCTTTAACGAGCTGGAAGGCCAAAACTCGGCAAACTTTTCATATTTTACGAGTCAGTTGAAAAGAGCTCAAAGAAGACTCGTCTTTTGAGGAACGAGTGATAAACAGGGATAGCAACTGATTCCAGGTACAGGTTGGAATTTTCCAATCACGGCAGTGTCACAAGGATGGCTAGGTGGAATCACTCTTCGCAGCTGTTCCTCAAAATGGGTAAACAATCATATGGAGGTGAACGATCGGCCAAATGAAGGTGGAGGTGGCGGGTGCAAACACGACCAAGGCTTTTATGGCTGATGAATTTACGGTCTCAAATGGTTATTTACCGGTACTGGGTTCATTTTTTAAAGAGCTTGAATGCGCCAAAACACTGCTCAATCTTATGTTTATTTTTTAATGAGCATGAACTATGTGCTAAAACTGCTCGGATCTTCGCTTTTCTATTTTTTAACGAGCATAAATTCCGCGGTAAAACTGCTCGATTATACCAGTCATAAGATAAGAATGTCTCCTGTGAGATAGCTATTTTTTATGGAGATTTATCTCATGAAGCTATGCTCCTTCTCCTTTCTTTATGCAAGTTCGGAAACGGCTAATCCTACGAGTTTAAAGGGTTAGACCTACAGGTTTAAAGGGAGGACCTAAAAATTTAAAAAATAAATAGTCGTCCCTTGCTTGCACTCCAAAAGGTTGCATGCCCCCAGGTATAAAATACAATTTCAAGGCTGCCCCTACTTATCCGTCAAAACATTTGTTTTAAAGGGTGAGGCTTACCTCTTTCAGGCTACCCAAAGATTGTTCTGTTAATCTTTCAAACTGAACACTTCTTCGGCGATGTCTACCTAAATAGACAACGGTGAATGACCCTGTTCCGTCAAACAAATAACTTTGACAAAAGAATCCTATTCCAGAACAACCCCTCTTCCATCCACGGATGGGGTATGGACTAGTCATATTCTCTCGCGGAAATTCTATCTTATACCCAGAGTTCTTTCTGCCCAACGCAGACCAAGATGCATGCCCCCTGGGTTCCAGTCCCATCTTTCCGAATCACTCGCACTCATCGGGAAGAAGGACTGGGGGTGGAGACATTTCTTGATTGAATAGACCATTCAGGGTTGGTATGTGACTATTTGCGATGCGTGATCCCGGAAATGAAAGTTGGTCTACGAGCTTGACCATTCTTCCTTCGTGTGGAAAACACATTACTCTAAAGAGTGAGGAGACTATTTCTCCCATGCAATATATATAGTCTCGTCCAAGGAGTAGGTTATAATCCAAGGGTCCTTGAATGACCATCACGTTCATTTGAACGGCCTTCCCTTTCAATGTAATGGGCACATTGGGGAGGATCCCTAATGGTCGACTGGTTCCTTTATCGAAACCCGAGGGATTTCTTATCTCAGGCAAAAGCGCCGGGGAACCCAGTGCTTTCCAAGCAACAGAGGAAAGGATACTCACAGATGCCCCTTCATCAATGATAGTGCCAGCCATTACCATTCTGTATATTTGGACTATGATTCTGAATGGTATACTGGCTGGCAACCGGGGTCTGCCTAGTTGGTTCCAATCAAAGGACACAACCAGGTTGCTTGGCGGTGGGACCGAATACACGGCCGGATATGACCCTGACGATGTTCCTTCCTGCGATAAAGGAATGGGCGCATTGCCCTGACGCTCGTCAGAGTCTGTGTTGATGAAAAGAATCTGGATGGTGTCATCCTTATTCTCTTTAGTGAGGGTGTCATTTGAAGATGAATCTTCAGTGACAGTGTCATTCGAAGATGAAACTTCTGAAGGGAGAACCGGGTCAACTGCCGTTTCGACCTTTGGACTTTCGTCAGGTCTGGATTCAGTAGGTTCATTTTCAATGACTGACGCTTCAGCTGACCACTTGAGCGGGCCAGCTGTATTCTCAACCAACGAAGGACTTGGCACGAGTTTTTTGTATCCAGGAGGAAGTCTCAACGGTGAAACCGGACGATCTTCCAAAACTCTCTTCGCTTCGTCTAAGAAGGGACAACGGTGGATGGCGTGATCGCCTTCACACAGTCTGCAGGGGGATCTTGCTCCCCCTCTTTGTCTTGAACCTTCACTTTCGCTGGTTGACGATAAGCATTCAACATGGCTATCAGAGGTTGATGCTCCCGAATTGTGCAAACAAGGGGACCAGTCCCTTAGTATCCGGGGAATACAGGGACAATCTCTATGGAAGTGGTCTCCTCTACATATGACACATGGCGATTTAGGCCCGGTCTGTGTTGTGTGTGGATTTTTGTCAGATGTCTTTTGCTTGCCCCCAGTCGCCTTAGGCTCCTTCTTCTTCTTCTCTCTCTTCTTCTTCTCCTTCTTCTCCATGGGAGCTTGGCTTTTGCCGGCTCTACCTTGCGAAGATGAAGGATTAGAGGAAGAGTTATAGGAAGTAGAAGGCTGGTGGGCAGCTCTAGACTGATCTAACTGTTGACTCGACTGTTCAGGAACCATGGTGTTCTGAACTACATTGGTTGAGAATAGCCATATTGGCAGGCCAATTGTCAGTCCTGGAAGCGACAATGTGGCCATGTGGGGCGCACCAACTTCTCCCCAAGAGGAGAAAGGACTAGGATTTCCATCATGGGGAATTCCTTGGTTGGTGTGTTCCAGGTTCTCAACCTACAGATCAACGCAGGAATAGGAGGTGATTATGTTCCGTTTAAAATAAATTTTATAACGACGCTTTAGACACAACTTGCTTTTTCACTTTTTAAGAGTCGAGAAAAAGCTAAAGATGACTCTAGTCTCCTTCGATGTTTTAACGAGGCCGAAGTGACAAATGCTCAGATGGACTTTTTCAGTTATAGAGTTTGAAAAAGGCCAAAAGAAACTACTCTGGAGTTCTAGGCAGAGGGTGTGCCAAACTTTTCGCAAAACCACATAATACGTTTTACGGTACGGGTGGTTGATCTTCGTGAATGTTGTGTTCATTGCATTGCGATCAGTAGGGCGGCCGACACGGTTTCCTATGGATAAAGGCTTTGTTCCTATAGGGGTCTCCCAATATATATGCGATGGTACGTGGGAGCACAAGTCCGTATTGATACTTATCGCTTCACCGTGGAGGAATCACCCAACCACTCAACGCTAAGATATCACGTTTAACGATGCCGGAACACGTCTCTAGCTTAGACCTCTATGTGTTTGCGTTATGTTTCAATGCGTTGTTATATAAATTCAATTTATTTTAGGTTGATCTTGTTTAGCAGTTTGCCTTTATGGATCACCACGAGATGTATGGTACAACTCCTAAATGCAGTCTAAAGATGATAAGCAAGCTTTTTCAATCTTTTCAACTTATGAAAATCTTAACTACTGAGGGAAAAGAAAGACATCATCTTTTCACACAGATCATAGAGCACACACTAATGCACTTTTTCCTAAATCAACATGCAAGCTGTCAAAATGCACATGCACAATGCAGGTATTTCTTTTCTCTTTCTTAATGTTGATGTACTACAAAAAGAAAGATGTTGTATAACTTTGAATTCAATTTCAAGTGAAAGCAAATAAGCTTTTGTCCAAAATCAAAAGACACCTTAAGATTTACTTGTTTCGACACTAGAAATACATAAATTCAAACCATATGATGAAAGCAAAAGCTCAATCAGCTATGAACAGCAAAAAAACTAACTCTTAAGATCAGAACGACACTTATCACAGGTCTAGATCTAAGAGGTCAAAGCAAGACTAGTTCACTTTCGTTATGGGAAACTGCAAATGATATAAGAAATACACAAAGAACAAATACAGTTTCTTTATACAACCGAGGCGGAATAGTGGCAAAGAAAGGTGGTTTCAGATAGGAACATTGACTGATAATAGGCAGCAAAAACAGGGATGAAAACAGGGCAACAGAAAGCAGAGAACCCCAGTTGCACAAGGCCACACTGGTTCAGCGCAGGTAGAACACTGTCAGTTTGACATTCAGCGCAGGTAGCCCCTTCAGGACCTGCGATGAAATGCAGACTGCCTTCACAGTGCCTGCAATGAAGAGAGAAACTCTCGTTTCTCTTGGTTTCCGGGTTACAGATTGCTTAAAAATCAACAGTTTTTGGCCAAATCAAAGCTACCAATCAAGTACACACCAAAGGATGAAAAGGAGGATGAAAAGCTATCACTAAGAGCTGTTCAGAGTCCTTGTGGATCAGCTCTTCAAATCATAAACATGCCCAGAAACTGAGCTAGAGTAGCTGCCCTCTACTTTGCATTTGAAAGATCCAAATGCAGTTCGATTCGGTACTCCCTGTGTTTAGGAAATGAATAGCAAAAACACAAACAACCAACAAGATACGATCCCCAGCGGAGTCGCCAATTTGTTGTTGGGAAAAGTATCCAATACGGAATGACCCTATCCCACTCTAAGGGTGATAGTACCTCAGCAACAATCAAAGCAAAGCTATCTAAGATTTCTTCTTTATGAAAGTAAAATAGGGGAGAAAGAGATCCACTAACCGATGTCTTTTGCTAATGGTTGATCCAATCTTCTCTCCTTGCTGCTTGCTCCCAGCTCCTTGCTCTTTCACTGGCCCAGCTACACCAAGATCCTGCAAAATGGCAAGAGAGGGAAACTACAAGAAGCATACATTCATAATTGATTCAAGGATTAGAATAAATCAAATACACAAGTATAACAATACATCATTGAGACACATGCATATAGAAGAACCTCAAATGCTTTATTAATGGAAGAAGTAAAGTTCAGGAAGTGATACAACCATAAGAGGCCCAATCCAGCATCACCTTCCCAGCAAAAAGAAATCTCCTCTTGACCTCCTTCAAAGCAAATCACCCAATAGTTCTAAACTCAAACCGACAACAATTCTTTACATTCACAAGATTCCAGCCCCCCCAGACCTCATGAGAGAGATCTATATATAGGAGTTTTGGAGAAAGGATGAGTCAGCTTGAGGCTGGCATGAAGCTGACTAGTGTCCTCTCTCACTTCAGTTATTCTTCAGTTCTTGAGTCCACTTGGAGGTCCTTGCTTCCACTTGGAGATCTAGACCCTCATACTCATCACCAGTCGAATTCCTTGATCCAAGTGTCATTTTGGAAGCTTCCTGGGCATTGACACCTTGAGGAATGACTGTGCCACATGTCCCAACTTGCCCAGCACAGGTAGCCTTCTTTGCAGTTGACATTCAACGCAGGTAGACAGTGGAGCGCTTGACATTCAGCGCAGATGCTCAGTGGAGCAGTTGACATGATCCATAATTGCCTTGCTTTTGAGTGTTTTCAGGTGGAGAACTGTTATTCAGTGTTGTGGTTTGCTGGCCTTGTTCCTCTAGGGGTAGGAACAACATGTTTAGGGACTTTGGATCCCTTAGATTATGGACATTTCATGCTTCATGTTGTAAGGCACAAAAATGTCTATAACAAAAAGGTGTCTCAAAGGAAGCTAAACCCCACTGCCATAAGATCTAGAGAGGGGTGGGGTAAGGGGAGACCTCTCACCTTGAGATTCAATTCTCTTTCCCATCTATTGCATTCTTCCACAAGTTTTTCTTGCATCACCTCCTCACCTACTGCAAGTGGGGTAGGATTTTTATCCTTCCCTCGAACCACCTGTACCCAAGAATTGATGTGTGTCTTCGTTTCTCATTTAAAGGTGGATTGTTGGGATCAAATTGCTTGTTGCTTGCTTTTAAGGTCAAGCAGTTCTACATCCAGTGCACCATTTCAAGGGTGGAGAATTTCCTGCTCTCTAATGTCATGTAACATCTTCTTAAGATATAAATTATTCCCCCTCCACCTCTGAAACTCTGGCAGAGAGGGTGTGTATTTCTGAATAGAGATTCTTGTTTTCAGTTTCAAGAAATTCCATTTTTCGTAACATTTGTTTTACCAAGGCTATCCAGAATGAGAAATTCAACTCTAGGCTAACTACCACTCGATCTTGCTAGTTTTGAATAGCTGATAGTTCAGAAATGCTAAACATGTCATATTGGCACAACTTGTCTTGTTGCACAAACCTAATCCCTAGATTTGAAACCCATTATTTTGTCTCTGTCTTTTCATTAGTAGTAAAATTCATCAAAGGATTTAGAGAAAACCCATCTATGGTCATCTTCATATTAGAGTCACTGTCAAATTTGGTGGGAAGATTCCATCAAACACTTGATGTGCATCCTTAGGCTGCCTGTTCTCTTTCAGTAATCTGTCCGTCTCCTCACTTCTTCTTTGTTGTTGGTATCCAACACCTACTCAAGGAACTCTACCTGTCACTGCCTGCTTGCTATCTGCTGCCTCTGTCTACTATGCTATTCGATGCCCTATCTACTATCTCACTACTATATGGAAAACTTGATTGATCAAGGATGATATCCAGTCTAACTACTAGCAAAAATTTGACTAAAATGATTGAGTCTATCTCAAACCCTATTCATTTATCCACCTCAATTCTTAACAATTTCTCCCTTACATGATTCTTGGATCCATTCTGTTATATACATTTTTGGGCACTGCAACCCCAATCAAACATGTCAATAAACCAAGGATTCCTAAGTGTTTAAAAGTGTTGTTCCATCCCCTAAAATAACAAGGTCAGCTGATTACATCATCTCCCAGAAGTTCTCCATGAAAAACTACTCAGAACTGGTCAAAGCTGGACCATCTCACCTGCTCCATGGTCAAATTGCACTGCATCCCACCTAAATGCACATGGGAGGTGCGATGCATACTGAAAAGCCCTTCTATGGGGTGTGATGGGCGAGAGTGGACAAATGGCAGAGTAAATTTGCGAGGTGGAGGATCGTGGAATCTTCCAGAAACTTCTCCTGTGACACTTTCCTCTCTACATTTTCCCAGGGATGAGTAGGAGATCATCAATATACAAGTGGAATCAAGAACTATCAGAGAGAGGACACTAATCAAATCTCAGAAGCTGACTCACCTCCCTGCAATAATCTATATATGGATCCCTCATCCCAGAGATCCAGAGGCTGGAATTTTGCACCCACCTCCAAGCAATCTAGTTGTTTCCTTCGATTGGAATCTACTAGGCAGACCCCGTTTACCGGCTGTTGTACCATTTTGAATCATTGCACAAATATACATAATGGTCATGGCCAGTACCATCATAGATGAAGGGGCTTCTGTGAGTATCCTTTCCTCAATTGCTTGGAAAGCACTTGGTTCGCCATCGCTTTTGCCTGAGATGAGAAACCTAACAAGCTTTGACAAAGGAACTAGTCGACCGTTTGGGATCCTTCCCAATGTGCCGATAACATTGAGAAGGAAAACCGTTCACATGAACATAATGGTAGTCCAAGGACCCCTAGATTATATTCTACTCCTTGGACGTGACTATATTTATTGCATGGGAGCCATTGTCTCCTCGCTCACACATAGAAAATAGTCAAATACCATCCCTGAATGGTCTTTTCACGCAAGGAATGTCTCACAATCCCCAGTCCGTCCACCTGATGAGCGCGAGTGATTCAGGAGGACTGACTGAAACCCAGGGGGCATCCACCCTAGTCTATTTCGGTAGGAAAACCTTGGGCATAGGGTAGGTTCCCGCGAAGGATATATGACTGGTTTGATATGGAATTAGATCGGAATAAGATACCTTTGTCAGAAGGTAGGCCTCTCCCGATAGAACAAATGTTTTGTCCGCAAATTGAGGGGTAACCTCGAAAAGGTAGGCCTTTCCTGATAAAACAAATGTTTTGTCTACAAATTGAGGGGTAACCTGGGAAACTCTATTTCACTATACCTAAGGGCATGCAAACCTTTTGGCATGCAAGCGAAGAGCGACCATTTATTTTTTAAAATTTTTAGGTCCTCTAACCCTTTAAACTCGTTGGATTGGTCATTTCCTAACTTGCATAAAGAAAGGATGCGGGGCAAAGCTTTGTAAAAATGTCATCTTAGAAGAGACATCCTTATTATACGACTGGATCGAGCAGTTTTTATGGGGAGTTCAAGCTCGTTAAAAATTAAACATAAGCAGTGAGCAAATGTTTCCCCCAGAGTTTAAGCTCATTCATTAAAAAATGAACCAATTTCCAGTAAATAACCATCGTGAATGCATTATCATCAGCCTTTGAAGCCTATCATCACCTCCACTCTGTATTGGCTGATCATTCACCTCCATTTGATTGTTTACCTTTTTTGAAGAACAGCTGCGAAGAGTGATCCTGTTGGCCATCGTTGTGACACTGCCATGATTGGAAAATTCCAAACCTTACCTGGAATCATCCACTACCCGAAGTTATCACTCGTTCCTCGAAAAACGAGTCTCCTTTAAGCTCTTTTCATCTGACTCGTAAAATATGAAAAGATTTCCGAGTAATTGGCCTCTCCAGCTCGTTAAAGTGATCGGAAGCGCTATCCCTCCTTTAGATTTTAATCTTTTTGGACCTGAGGGATTATTACACAAAAAGATCGAGCGCTTGTTTTGTTTAGTTCGTTAAAATTACCAAAAATTCATTCCTTTTGTATTATTTTATACTTTTTCGGACTTAAGGGATTATATGACGAAAAAGGATTGTTGGAGTTTTCTTTACGTCCCTTTCAGACTCTCTAAAATTGAAAAGGACAGAGTTATCTTTGTCGTTAAACTCGTTAAAACTGAATAGCGAAAAACTTGTCCATACCGACAAGAACGAGTTTCACTATCACTAGGATCGTTAAAACATAGCAATGGGTTTGCCCGAAGGGAAAATTATAGAACAAGCATATATTATCCTCCTCAAGATTGACAAAAATAAAGAGGTACTGGTCAGCAATGACTAGGGAAAAATTGGGAAGAAAACTTGAAGAAACTTTATTGGTAGCAAGTCGCTCTTGAACATGACACTTTCACTCCGCATCAGAGTCAAGTTGGGTTGTTCCATTCATTGGTCATATCACCATTGGTCCATCACACCATCCATATTTGGGGTTAACGCTACCAATCCATCATGTCAGCGTTGCCAATATGTTAAAGAGAAGTCGCTTAGAGAAGTCACCTGTGTCTCATACACTACAATACATTTACGCTCCATTCTTTCATGACCGCCACCCTGAACCTTATATCATCAAATCGTTTTCACCTCCAGTAAAATCATTTGCTCTGTTCTGTGTCGTAGATGTGGGATTCATTAAGGCCCTCCTATGACATATCGCTTCTTGTCGACATCAGCTCATTATCCAAGAAGTCGATCTAGGAACAACCCTTTCAGTACTTTGAAGCTTGCATGCCTCAATGGCAAGTTTCTCATTTCCGGTGACAGGTTTACATCAATGGCCTTCGACCGAAATATTTTGCGTGGTGTTCGACACCAAGTCCCTTTTTCACACCACGTGAATTGTACTGTCGTACCTTGAGGGTCATCATCATTATCAGTGATTCCTCTCGCGCTTGTTAACAACTTACATCACTGGCTGGTAATCATGCGATGTCTTTCCATGTTCGACTCCAGAAAATCTCTCACATGGATCGACTTGTACTTTGAGTGAAGATCGAACGAGATTGAAGACCCTGGATCTAGTTTCATCCATCCGGGATGTGATATATATTTAGTAAAATAAAGACATCAAATGTACATCATTGCTGCACAGATAATCATCCAATCTAAGGGATGATGGCTCTACCAGAATCATCAGTCTGCACTTAGACGATTGTCTGTCTTATGTAAATGAAAATGAATTTATAAATCTGAGCATGGGAATGCCCACCTCAGCTAGATCATGAAAATATTATGAATATAATGTATTTTATTTTATCTTATTACAAGTCGCCTTCCGGCTCGAAAAAACTTCGGATCCTCATGATAAAGCATTTCACCAGACATCAAAAGATTAACGACCTCATGCTTTAGGGGGCAACTGTTATAGACATTTTTGGCACTGAAACCCCAATCAAACATGTCCATAAACCAAGGACTCCTAAGTCCCTAAAATTGTTGTTCCATCCCCTAAAAGAACAAGGTGAGCTGATTACATCATCTCCCAGAAGTTCTCCATGAAAAACTACTCAAAATTGGTCAAATCTGGACCATCTCACCTGCTCCATGGTTAAAGTGCGCTGCATCCCACCTAAATGCACACGGGAGGTGCGATGCATACTAAAAATCCCTTCTATGGGGTGCGATGGGTGAGAGTGGACAAATGGCAGAGTCAATTTGCGAGGTGGAGGATCATGGAATCTTCCAGAAACTTCTTTTGTGACACTTGCCTCTCTACATTTACCCGGGGATGAGTAAGAGATCATCAATCTCCAAGTGGAATCAAGAACTATCAGAGAGAGGACACTAATCAAATCTCAGAAGCTGACTCACCTCTCTGCAATCACCTATATATGGATCCCTCATCCCAGAGATCGAGAGGCTGGAATTTTGCATCTTGTAAGGAAGTGCTGTTGGTTTCTTGGTGTAACATCATAGTGTTGGGTAATCTAAGCTTTTCATGAGGTGAAGAAGGGCTTTCTTGCTGAGAGGATGACACTGGGTCAAAACAATTGGTTGTAATCCTCTTTGCTATTCTTGATATTAATAAATCTATTCAAGTTTTCCTCCACATTCTTGTATGATTGATGATATATGCTTTTGTGTGGTCAATATATATCTGGTCCTATATTGTTTATGATAGTAGATCTTTGTTCTTGGATAGTGTTATGTTGCTTTGATTCCACAAGTGCTCTTTGAAGCTGGGTAGACGAGGAAGTGAGTGGCAAAGGTCTATCAAAAGGGAGAGGAATCAAGCAAGGAACCAAGCGCAAGACAGAGGTTGGTCTCCTTTATTCCCCTCTTATCTACTTCTCATAAAGGAAAACGAAAGTAGTTTTAGTTTGTTTGTTTCTAAGATAGCTACCAGTCTTAGTGGGACTAGCAGCACTGCATGGACACTAGATTTCCCGATAACACACTCTGTCACAGAAACCCTACCGCAAAAGATTGATAACTGCCATAGTGTGGGGTCTACTTTGTCTACAACTCCATAAATTAAAATCAAGGAAAGTTGCTTTGGAATTTTCTCCTCATCTCAAGTGACTTGAAAGACTACATGTCCACTTCCAGGGTTGATCACAGCTTCTATCTGCCATGGGGTCCTCTCTCAGTCCTTAATACCTCGATCTACTAAGAGATGGATTATGCATGCTTCAGGATGGAATGGTGTTATAGGAGCTAAAACTATTTCACAACCTAGTAGGAAGTTGGTGTGTCTCTAGAAGTGGAGATATTTGTTGAGTTGTGATGTCTGTGTTGTTGCACTGCCTAAAACCCCCAACAGAATAGAACATGTCACCTTCTTTAGGCACTCATGGAAAAATTGTACAATAGAACATTCCATGGTGCATATTAGCTCAATCATGGGAGTCTCTTACAAAAGGAAAAACCTTTGATGTCAAATATTTTCCTCGAGCAGCCCTTAACTATAATCTTAATTTGGACAGGACTGTAAAGAAACAAAATTGCATAAAAGAGAAAATGCATCGCATAGCTATAAGATGGATATTTGATTTCAAATATTGTAGGGGATGTCACGATGTTTGTTATATTTCCATTATAGGTCAGCATTACTATTTTGTTTTACATGCATGTTTGGCATGGGAGGAACATTAAAATATTTAAGGAGTAACATATGGGAATCATGATGATAGTGTGGAGGTTGAAAAGTCAAGGAAATGCTTTTCGAGGGGTGTTTCTTCATTTCCCCCTCTAAAGAAAACTTGGGCATGTGCTACAAGAAACATGTCTTCAAATGATGTATGTCTAAAGAGGTCAAGGAGATTTTATAGGTCTAGGGATGTAGTAAAACATGAAAAAAAACAATGAAATTATTGAGGATGCTTTGAAACGCTGGCATAGGACTAAAGTTATGGGTAGTTAGGAGACAAAAGATGCATAACTCTGTCAATAAGAGGAGAAATGTTTCCTCTTACATAAAAACATACTAGGGTAAAGGAATTCACCTTTGAATTAGAAGGAATGTGTCTTTGAATTAGAGAGATTTGACCAAGAAAATGTGATGAGAAGTGCAAGCATAGAAGGATTGAAACTTAAAAAGTCAAAGAAAGGTTTATTAGCAACTCCTAGATTTGATAGTAAAAAACATCAACTTGGTTTAGAAGATTTTCTTGAGGGTCTGAATCGAAAGAAAGGAATACCATGCCATCCTGTGGAAACAAAGGGGAATTCAGGAAATGGTTACAAAAAGTATGTACTTCTTTCTTCTCCAGGAAAATCAAAGGATTTATCTTTAGGCTAGGTTAAGTGAATTGTCTGATCGATTTTGTACTGTAGGATAGAAAATTGCATAGTGATGCCAAACCATATAGTTTCTATTGGAATAGAAAGGAGAATTTTCCATAAGAATAAGGTTTGATAACCTATGAGGGAATCGTGTGTACATGTTATCATAGGTTGTTCTCTCTAACCGCTGGAGACACACCCACTGCTTACTAGGTAACCAACCATTTATAGCTCCTACAAAGCCATTCGATCCTAAAGTATGCATAATCCATATCTAAGCATATCAAGGTACTAAGGACCAAGCGAGGTCCCTGTGGCAGATGGAAATGCTTGAGATGAGGAGAAACTTCCAAAGAGACTTTCCTTGTGGTTAATTTGTGGAGTTATAGATAGAGCAAACCCCACACTGTGGCAATTTCGATCTTCTATAGTAGGGTTTCTATGACAGAATGGATCCTGGAATTGTGTAAGGGAGAAATTGCTAAGAATTGAGGCTAATAACTGAATGGTGTTTGAGATAGACTCAATCAATTTAGTTTTCTAGTAGTTAAAAGGATATCATCCTGTTGAAGCCTTGAAAATCGGGTCGACAACAAGGGAGATACCCACCCAGTCCGGACCTTGGTTGGTAGCTCCTTATCCGTTTGGTATAGCGGGTCTGACTGGGGATAATGGGACCAGTTTCCCAATCTAAGGGTGTGTGTGTGCAGAGTTGGATTATGCTGATCTAAGAGTTCTGATCTAAGCTATTTTAATCTAATTCTATGCTATTGTAATCTAATGAAAACAGCACATCTAATCTATGCTAACCCGGGGTGTATTTCTTCTATTATGCGATCTATAGAGATTTCAAACAATAACTGGTAATAAAGATCATTCAGTCATCATAAGAATGGAAATCAATTAAGATGAACCACTTTGCATAAAAAGTTAGGCAAAACAGTTGTGAACAGCATATCGCATAATAAGTTATTCATATATCAAACATAAATAAATTACTCCACTGTACAAAAGTGCCAAATGGTAACTCACACGTTCATGCAATAACATATAAACAACTAAAAACTGTATATCACTTTAAGAATATAAGCAGAAATGGCCAAGAGATAAAAGTACCATTTATGACTGGTCCTACTCATAAGCTTCAAGCAAAAATGATTTATCTCTACTTGTTCTAACATCTACTAAGAGTACAAAAGTGCAACATCAGTAGCAGACATCAAATGCAAACATTAATAAACCTCGATCCATCCATTCATCAAAACCTCCTCTGAGGGTGCAGAAGTGCATGTTCTGAGGACAAGTTTTTTGACAAATTTCTAGACCCTTCTCCAAATGCATGAGAATGGTTAAAATACTACTTCCTAATTCTAATAATAGTCAATTTACAAAATTTAGGATGCGGTTTTCAAATGACCACCCTTTTTCTAATCTAATTTTAAAGAAGAAACAACATTCTAAACGAGGCTACTTTTGAATCTGATCCTTAAAACTGCATGCATTCATCATGGGCTTGAGGAGAGTCGGTTGGCTGACTTCTGCTTTGAGCTGGGCTGAGAAAATAGAATCTATGAGAGCTGGCACTACTTTCTCGGCCGCATTTATGATACATTTCACAGTCATCTGTTGACTATGCGGCTTCACTAAGTATGCCCAGTAACACTCCCAATTTAACTTGTCTAGTGCTTGGACCGCTTTTTCCTTTTCCTATGCCTTCAGCTTCCATTCAGCTTCTTTTTCCTATTTGATTTGATCGTCCCACTCGTTGAAGAGCAACGCTGAGCCCACTTCTTGTGTTACCTGTGTGTTGCTCACAGCTGTTTTTGGGGCCTGTCCTTCAAGATTGATCAGTTCATTGAAGGTTTCACATTCTTTGTCTAATTCTGTTGTGACGGGTGTTGCTTCAACGATGAGAGGGGGAACATCCCTTGACGGGGAGGCGATAACTTGCTGCCGTGGAAATTCCATTGACTGCGCAGTGTCCTTAGCTGACTCTTCACCTTTATCTGGGTCGTTTACGGATTTCTTAGAATGCTCAGGCATCTCTTGTCCGCTCCTAGATTTAGATCCACCAGCGCTTGAATTCTCGCTAAGGCTAATGCTTGGAGTAGGTTCTCTGGCAGGTAGTTGCAGCTTTTCTAGAGGAACAATGGCTAGTCTTCTTTCCCTATATACCATGAACTTTTGGAGGTCATCTGGAGACACTTGCGATTGAGCTTCCCGCAAAATTTCCTGGAGTGAGCTTTTATTCTGAAATAAATCATCAAACAGATCCTTCTTTCCAACGAATATCTTTATCTTGACGTTCGTTTTGAAATCTTGGGCGACTTTATTTGGGTCAAATGGCCTTGCCGGGAATTTAAATAATTGTAGACATGTCATATTCTCCACTTCGGTGAATGCGTGACCTACATCGAAAAATGAAAAGGCCCCACAAGCTACAGGAAACTGGGGCCATATGGCCTTCTTTTTGTCTTTTAGATCTTTGGTTAGGCCGCCTTCTGAACAGGTTTGATATGCAATTTCTCGAGCCAGCAGTTTGTCAGGAATATATAAAGGTAGGACATGAGGAGGGACAGTACTTCCAAATACTCTAATATAGGTGAACCATTCTTCCCCAAACCATCTTGCGATGGGGATGATATCTATCTGTGCCTCAGGTGAGCACCTCGGGGGTTCTTTGTCATACATCATTCTATACATGGGTAAGATAAGCCCATGACAAATTTGGTAGAAATGCGGAACGAACTAAGAATCCCATAATATCTTATGATAGACATGTATGGGTAATGGGTCCTGAGTTTTCCATTTCCAACCCACAGAGGGAAATTTAGACACATAACAAATAGAATCCATAACATATGCGGATAGGTAAAAAGGAGGATAGATCCTTTGAGACATGGATCTCTTAGACCGGTATTTGATAATAGCTGTGAACAGGTTATCAGAAAAGATCTTGGCCCAATCTATAATAATGACATTTGTGGCAGCATCAATCAATGGTAACCATTCAGATGAAAACTTATTGATATCTGGCATCCCAAATAATCTACAAAGCATGGCCGCAGCAAAACAATACGGAGAGGTGAGGGAACCAGTGTTGTACATACCGTTTTTATCCTTTTTGAGCGGTTCATCTTTTCTGGACCAATCTTTAGTGGTCTCTGATAGATTCGGGTTCTCTGCCACAAATTTTTTAATGAATTGTGCATTGTAGGTCGGCTGCGGTTCAGGAAGATGATACATGAGCTTTAAGTCTTATGCAGCGAATGACCCGATGAGCCCATGTCCTTGAATTTTGAATTGTATGTCGTCCATTTCTGCATTGTCAAGTATCCACTTGATCATATCCGTATATGGGAGAATTTTAGGCCTTGCTGCTATCCGATGAAGGAATGAGCATGCCAGTTCTTCTAAGGATGCTTCGGAAGAGCCCTGTGAATCTGCGACAACAGTAACCTTTATTATTCTGGGGTTTTCTTCTTCAAGCAGTCTGTACATGCTTTCCCACGTTGATATCCCTGCGTCCCTGCTACAAGCTGTGTCTGTATATAAAGGTGCCATCTCCTTCACCTCAGAGCCCTGAGCCTTACTTTTCTTTCCCATTTCTTCCTGCGTATGGCTTTGTATCGCCTTTTTTTCTTCATTCATGTAGCTCACAAATGGAAATGATTGATCAAGAAAGGTGATGGGAGAGTCTTAAATGCAATAGATATATCAAATATGCCACCTTACGTGAAGTAATTCTTTTGCAAAAGCACGTGTCTACATTCAATAGATGACAACCAATTCTTTTATTATCATTAAAAGCGCATGATCTTAAGTCAGATTATGGTAAGTGGCTTTTCTTGAATAACGCGCCCGAAAGTTTCGCGATGGGGTGATTTTGCGATTTGGTTCGCAATCGTCGCAGATCGTGACATCGCATTATCGCACCATCGCAATATCGCACACGTCGCAGATCGCAGAAGTTGTATGCTTGCCATATTTTTGTTAGCCCATTCCTGCGATATGTGATCTTGCGATCGGGGTTATCACAAATAGGGAAATCTTGAAGGCTTTCCCATTGGCACTACTTTATTGCGATGCGATATATCTCTTAGTACGGGATTCTTGCACATACCAGGATTATGCCCAAATGGAGGAGTTTTTCTGTCATTTTATGATGCGACTTTAAAGATTTTTCTTATCACAAACTTAGGTTTTAAAGTATTCAAAAGATTTTCCTAAGCTTACGATGGTAACCTTATTTAGAAGAAAGGAAACTCTAGCTTTTCCTAAAGTTTCAACTAAGGGTCCCCATTCATTTAATATTTTGGACAACACTTAAATGAAAAAGGGGGGGGGGGGGGGTGGTGGGGTTTGCTGGCCACAACACATCCCTAATAAATCTATTTTTCCATATAGTAGTGAGATAGCAAACAAGGCAATGGATGGCATAGTAGACGGATGTAATGGATAGCAGGCAGATAGAAATAGGTAGAGTTTCATGAGAAGGAAGTGGATACCAACATCAGAGCAGTAGTGAGGAGTAGGAAAAATTACTATAACAAAACAGGCAGGCTGAGGATGCACATTAAGTGTTTCATGGAACCTGCCACCAAATTTGACATTGACTCTAATACTAAGATGGAAGTAGATAGGTTTTCTCTAAATTATGTGATGAATTTTATTGCTAGGGAACAGACAACGACAAAAGAATGGGATTCAAATCAAGGGATTAGATCTATGCAAAAAGATGATTTTTGCCAAGATGACATGTATAGCCTTGTTGAAAACCAGTGAGAGCAAGTGGTTGTTAGCCAAGAATCCAATTTCTGATTCTGGACAGCCTTGGTGAAACAAATGCTATGAAAAATGAAATTTCTTGAAACTGAAAATAAGTAGCTCCGTTTAGAAATACACACCTTCTCCACCAGAGTTTCAGATATGGAGGGGAATAATTTATCCATTAAGATGTTACGTGAAACTAAAGAGCAGGAAAGTCTTCATCCTCCAAATGGTGCACTGCATGCAACAATTCTTGACCTTGAAAGAAAGAAAGAATAAATCTGATCCCAATAAGCCACCTTCAAACAAGAAATGGAGATACACATTAATTCTTGAGTACAAATGGTTGGAGGGAACGTTAAAGCTCCTACCCCTCTTGAAGCACTTGAGGAGGTGATGCAAGAAAAACTTGTGGAAGAACACAACAGACGACCAATATAATTGAATCTCAAGGTGAGAGGTCTCCGCTTACCCCACCCCTCTCTAAATCCTATAGAAGTGTGGGCTAGGTCCCTTCAGGGCACCCTTACCCTCCCTAATATAGCTTTGGAGAGAGCCTCATTGGGTTATGACTCCACTCTCTTCCTTAGGTTTTAGATTGCATCTGATTGACTCCATGCCCTTAGGGCTAAGCAGAAGTTTCTTTCTCTTCCTAACAAGATTTTGTTGGATGAGTACCTCACTCGAGCACAGGTTGTGGAACTTAAACAATCCAGAGAACAAGTTATGGCAGCATGACAAGTAGGGAAGTGTGTAGTTATCAGGAAACTTCGGGTAGTCATTTGGGATACTTTCCCACTTGTTACATAGCATTTTGTCACTGTCCCTGTACACCCTGTTCCTTGATATTAGATGACCTATACAATGAACCCTACATGCTTTCCCTTCATGAAGAAACTCCCATTGTGTCCATTCTTCATGAGAAGAACAATTCCCGTTTGCACCATTTCCCCAAAACCTTATCCTTTCCCCAGTTTATAAGACCGACGCTAATGACCCTTGTTCTCCTTGTGCTGATATGCATGGATTAACATTGTCCCTAGTGCCGAACAGAGTGACTGAGCTTTGTTCCAGTCATGTTGATCCTATAATGGAAAGTGTTTTAAATAAGGAGCCAAAGCTTCCAGCTCTAGAAGCTTCGTAACGGAAGTCTGGTAAATGGTTTGGCTGGATGTGGTCGAGGATGTCAGTTTGGGCTCCTATCCCCTATATGGATGGAACTGCCTCAAGAGATAAGACCTTCTCCCATGAGAAGAGGATCCATCTCCCATCCATTCATGTTATATAAACCTCCATTTTTTTGAAGCCCAAGCTAGTGTTAATGTTGGTGTGCTAGTGCTAATTAAGTTTGGAGTAAATAGTAAGCTATTCATAGTTGTAGCTCTCTAGTTGTGTGAGGGATAAGTGTGAATTTGGTTTAGTGTGAATCCCAAAGGTAAGAGACTTAAAACTATCATTATTGACGACATCATGGAATGATAACAGAAGTGTGTGGGAACCTGGTTTTTTCAGAGGAGAACAACAACATCAAGAAAATGGTTGTACTCTCTTCTTGATTCAAAATATATGCAACTATTGATTAATTTCCTACATAATGTGTCATCTCACATGTTTATGGCTTAATGTTTATTGACTTGTTAAGTAGGTTGAATTACAATTTGTCTCTTATCACAGTTGTTTTTTACTTGTTTCAGGTGTTTGAAGAAGGAAATGAGAGATAACCAGAGTGAGCAAGCAAGGTCAGCATCAAATGGGATAAGCGTACTAAGAGGTAGGCCCTCTTAATTGGTTCTAACCTAAGGAAATATTCCATATAATGTATCGGTTATGGCTAGACCCATTATCAGGCCAGAGGAAATGTTTTTGTTCGCACTCATAATTTTACTTCACCACAAATTGGCAACCATACTGGGGAACCAATCCTTCTGTTTGCTTGCTTGGAATTTGATGGTTTTGGGTGAACTTTTCTAGTTTTGTTGTTTCCCTTTGGTTCTGTTTGTTTTCCTTCACTTACTAGTGTGAGTTTGAAATTCATAGTAGCAAGTCAGGTCCCGACCTTAATTTCTTTTTCTTGGCTTCCATGCTCAGTGTGCTTAATGCGCTGCCACTCACACTGATAGACTCAATAGGCTGAGAAATAGTCGCGCCGACCCCCTTCTGGCGCTTGTTGTCAATTAGGCAGTTGCCCCGATGCATATAAGTGAATATTAGAGTTTGTCCCAAATATTGGAGAGTGTGTTTTTCTCTCATGATTTCGACCTTGTAAGCCTTTTAGACCGTCTTCTCCCTGACTAGAAAGATCCTTTTCATTTGGTTTGTTTTCTTGTTGACTTGTCATCTTTTCGCTTGATTTCTTGGGTCATTGGATGGTTAGTGGCACTAGGGCATCTATATTTCCATCCATTTAGCTAATTGTGAACTCAGCGAGCCGATTTGTTGGTGCATTTAGTCCTTTAATTTCATTTGCGGTCTTGCTACAGCTTTGACCTCCATTACCCATGTTCAAAAAGTTTTCATTTGCGTGTCTAAACATTTCTTTTCCAGCATGGATCACATTGCTTGTTTGGTTTTTTGGTAAATTCAATGTTTCATTAGTTTGAAAGAGATTCTCTTTTCGTGTTTTCATTTACTTGAAGAGATAATTGTCTTGAAAATGTTTTCATTGAAGTGTTTTATGAGAAAATTCATTTCGTCGTTTCATGAAAAATATTAAATTCTAGTTTGCTGCATCAGTGTGCTATGATAGTTAGTATCATTGAAGACTAGAATTGCATTGGCATTGGAGAAGAGGAAGAACTCTCTTTGCTTTTGAAAGGACCATTAGAAATGTACTTGTGAGGAAATTAGGAATTGGAATGTATTTTTCATTAGTTTATTTTCTCAAAAAGTGAACTAGTGAAAGATCATTTTTCTTTCATTTTCTTGGTTGTTTGCATTTGATTGTGTTTTCTACCCTCTCTGGTGTAGACAATTCATCGAATTGAAAGGGTTTTGTCTCATTTAATTTCATTTATGGTTTTTCGAGTCACATCGCTAAGGCCTGAAAACCGAGACATAACTCAAGATAAAATTTAAAATGAACTCAATTAACCTAAGGTGTGTTTGAAATCTAACAATCACATCTACTATGGACTTAGATACACTATCAAGAATATGAGGCTCCATGGTTATTCTAATGTTGATTGGGCTGACAGTGTGGTGGATCGTAAAATCACATCGAATGTTACTTCTCTCTAGGTTCTTCTTCAATATCCTTGATGATCAGGAACCAGAAGTTGGTTTCTTTGAGCACTTTCGAGACTGGATATATTGCTACTAGTATGGCCTCTTGTGAAGACATTTGGTTGAGGAAGCTCTTTAGTGAGTTGTTTGGACATGTATTGGATACCACTGTGATCTTCTACAACAACTAATGTGGGATTCATCTTTCTGAAAATGCCATTTTTCATGATCACTCCAAGCATATTGATATTAAGTAGAAATTTATTTAGGATATGGTACAATGGGGAGAAATAAGGCTCCATCACATTGGGACTGATGATCAAGTCGCAAATATTCTTATGAAGCCCCTGGGGAAGGTCAAATGCTTAACCTTCTGTGAATGACCTGGAGTCATGTAGAGACCCTCTTATGAGGGTTCCATTTGATTTGGATATTGAGCTATGGGAGCTCCAGGGGGATTGGGGTATTTCTTAGAGCTATGAGAAACCATAGGGTTAGTGGTTCACCTTCCCATAGTGGTGTGTGATGTACAAGGTGAATGGTTCACCTTCCCCTGTGATACCCCATGATGGTTGAGATATGCATAGTTTGAATGGTTCACCTTCTCTTATGGCATATGAGCAGCATGAGTGGTTCACCTTCTCCCATCGATACATCCTACCTATATAGTCTGAGACTCATGGAAATTACCTCTCATCTGGCAAATGAGTATGGAAATGAGGATAGGGACCATATTCGTACCAATGGAAGCATCGTGTACTATTGTACTCCCTATGCTAGGATGTTAGATATTGATATGGAATCAATGGAGATAGACTTCGGGTCAGTGGAGAGTGATATTATACACTCTCAGCCATCGAAGACTGACTTCAGGTTAGTGAAGAGTGGTATGATACACTTTTTATCATTTATTATTCATAATTTATTCATGGTTCAGTAGAGCAGAGTAGAGCATAAAAGAGCAGAGAAGAGTAGGGATGATAGAGATGGTATAGATTGCCAGATGGTTTTGCAGGTGGAGTTATTCCTACTTGGGAGGGAGTGTTAAATTTGGAAACTAGGGCCAAAATCCACCTTGGATCACTCATATGATAAAGATGGTATTTCTATTACATTCCTTTTTCCAAGAGGTGTATGATTGATCTAAATATCATCTCATTATGACATGTACAAATGGAATTATGAATTTATTTCATTTATGGACAAATTGTCAAGGTTGGCCAACAATCTAATGTAGGCTCAAAAGCCCAAAAGACATGTCCTTTCATCCTCAAAATTGCATATAAATAGAAGGTGCATCTAACTCATTTGGGCATCATTCATCATTCACATATCTCTCTCTCTCCTCATCTGATTGGGTGTACGAATTGTTGGGTAGCCTCTCTCCTGCACACATGTGAAGGAAAAGTATGTAATTTCATGTTTTATGCATTAACCAAATTACAGAAGGGCTAACTAGCATTGACTAGGAAAAAATTGACCTTGTTTGACTATGATTTTCCTTGGAGAAATTTTGTTTGGGTAGGCCATATTTATGGGCAGAAGAATTGAGGCTTTCTGACCTATATGACCAGTGTTGACTGTAGGTTTGACTCTACGTTGACCAAGTTTGGCTGACATATTTGGGACTGTTTTGCACTGATTCAGACTATCCTTTGAGGCTAAGTTGACTGGGATTGATCGAGCTGATTTGGAGGAATATTTCTGCTAAGTTGACCAGCATTGACTTTCTCATTGGGGCATCTTTTTGACTGCAATTTCATTAGACATATTTGACTATAATTGGGCAAGTGAATTTTGTATGTTATACTCTCTCTCTCTCTCTCTCTCGTGAACTTTTGAATACTAATAAGAAGACTTGATGAAAGGGTTTCCCCACATTGGGGTTTTTCCCTCGAATCCGCCAAATATTGTGTCCTCTTGTCTTGGCTTATATTCTTCTTTTTATTTATGTTCTATCTACATTTACTATCATGTAAATGTAATTTCTAATATGGAAATTGATATTAGGCTAATAATAAAAAATGAATTAAATGTATATTAATCATAAAACATACCATTGTTATGTAAAATTAAAATAATGAGATCTCTTTAAAAGATGAACTCAAAGACACCAAGATGAACAAGAAATAATATGTGCAATCTTATATCATGAGAATATATCGTCTTAGAGGTCAATTATAGAGAGTTGGATAGTTTGTGTCTGACATGGAATTAGTGATTATGAATCTTAGAGTTCTCCCTCCTATTTGGGAAACCTTCATTACTACTATAATCAACAACACTGCCCTCCCATCATTTGATGAAATTGTTGGAAAACTTACACAAGAAGAATTAAGGATGATATCAAGAGGAAGATTTCTAAAACATGAAGAAGGAGATCATGTTGTATGTATCACTCATGACAAGAAGAAAAAGAAAGGAAAAGGAAATCCATCAGGAAATCCTCCTCCTCAAAATGAAAAAAAAGGAATGATAGAACATCATCTCATATTGAATATTATAATTGTCACATGAAGGGTCATTGTGCTCGAGATTGTCCCAAGAAGAACAAAGGACCATGTTACAACACTAGAAGCAACAATGAAAAAAAAATAATAAAAGATTATCCAAGAAATAACCATGATAAAATATATGAAAGAAGAAGAAGAAAAGATACCTCAAGTGACCATGAAGAAGATCGTCCCTCAAAAGAATTCAAGATTTCCTAGGTATGAGAGTAATGTTGTAAATCAATATGAATATATTCTTATTTATGCTCTTAGTAGTTATTATCCTCTATATTCATGGGTTAGTTGGTTGGTTGATAGTGGGGCCACTCATTATTTCTTTGGATATAAGGATTTTTTCTGTAATCTAGTAGAGGGAGACTAGGCTGAAGATTATTCTTGGAGATAATTCCACTCATCCCGTGAAACGTTTTGGGTCCATCAAAATTCACTTGAATTATGGGGAATCAGTTTTGATGCATGATGTTATGTATGTGCCAGGATTAATGAAGAACTTGGTATCCATATCCACTTTGGAAGATAAACGGAGGAGGGTTTCCTTCATCAAGGGAAAATTTTTGGCTTGGTCTGCTAGTTCATCTATGGGAGATGCATTCACATTCGGATTAAGATTTGAAGGACTCTATAGAGTCATTGGAAGACCACTTCTAGCATTGGTTCATAATATTGTTCATCTAAGCAAGTTATGGCACTGAATATTGGCTCATCTACATCATGACGCTCTTCCGAAATTTGAAGAAATTGGTCTCTGTTATTACTGATGTTCAAGTCCATCATGATGGATTATGTCCGGGTTGTGTGAGTGAAAATAGGACAAGGGGACCATTCCCCTCTAGCGAGAACAAGAAAAATGACATCCTCCATCTCATTCATTCAGATATATGTGGTTTAATGCCTGTGAATTCTATTAGTAGCCATCTCTACTACATCACCTTAATTAATGACTTCTCAAGAAAGACACGGATATACTATTTGAAACACAAGGATGAAGCTTTCAAAATGTTCAAGGAGTTCAAAGATTTGATAGAAAATTAAAAGGGGAAGAGAATCAAAGTATTCAAGTCCGACAATGGTGGGGAATACATGTCAAATGAGTTCATAACATTTTTCAAGAAAGAAGGAATCAATAAGGAAACAGTTGTACCATATACACCCGAACAAAATGGATTAGTAGAAAGGAAGAACAAGTATATATTAGAATCTTCCCATGCCATGGTCCATGATAAAAAAAATTCCAAAGTTCCTTTGGGGAGAAACATCCCATGATGTTGTATATGCTCAAAACAGGGTGCCTCATTAGGCATTGGAAAACAAGACCCCCAAAGAAGTGTTCATAGGTGTCAATCCCGACATTTCCATCTACGTATATTTGGATTCTCCATATAAATTTATGTGCCAAAGGACAAAAGGAACAAGTTGGAGGTTACTAGCAGAAAAGGTATGTTTGTTGGTTATTGTGAAAATTCTAAAGCATATAGAGTATATATTCCTGGTCAAAGGAAAGTTGAAATTAGCAGGGATGTAACATTTGATTAAGATGCTTCTCTTGGAAAAGAAAAATACCTTCCTCCACCTCCTCCTCCTGAGAAGAAGAATGATGATAGTGATTTTCTAGATGATCCTTTCGTGCCTGAGTCCAAGACTGATACTATTGATGATCCCATGGATCCTATGGATCCCTCAGATGCTCCTCCAAGTGATCCTCCTACTAGGAAGAGACAATTTTGGCTCCATGACACTCTACAGGATGTTGAGAGACATGTTACCATTTGAATATCATTTAGACAAAGGAAGCAACCATGTAGATATCATGGATATGTTGCAGCCATGAGCACTATGGTTCAAGATAAACCTTCCACATTTGAAGAAGTCATAAAAGAACAAGTTTGGAAAGATGTTATTGCTGAGGAATATGAATCAATTATGAAGAACGAGGTATGGGATGTTGTACTAAGACTGAAGGAGAAATCTATGGTGACTTCAAAATGGCTATTCAAGATCAATCCTGTAATTGATGGTAGCATTGATAAATACAAGGCAATTTTTGTGGCTCGAGGATTCTAACAGAAAGAGGGAGATGATTATGATGATATATTTTCACCTATGCCTTGATAAAAACCATTTGTGCGATAATAGACCTTATTTCAAGTTAAGGAAGGACTCTTCATCAAATGACATAAAGACTACATTCTTCCATGGCATGTTACAAGTAGAAGTGTATGTTCAGAATCCACAGGGATTTGAAGTAGAGGATCGAAATACACATGTTTACAGGTTGAAGAAGGCATTGTATGGTTTGAAGCAAGCCCCCATAGCATGGTATCCCTGCATAGATAGTTATTTGGTGAAGCTGGAATTCACAAGAAATAATGTCGATCCCAACCTATACTTCAAGGTTGTCCAAGGTATGTTGTCGATTTCGGTTTTAGATATTAATGATCTATCCCTCATAGGTAGTGAGCCTTTGATTATTGAGTGCAAGATGGAGATAGCCTCTGAATTTGAGATGAAAGACCTTGGACTCATGCACTACCTTCTAGTCCTTGAGGCATGGCAAAGGCCCATTAAGATTTTCCTTCCACAAGTAAAATATGTTGCAAAGTTGTTAGAGAGATTTGGAATGATAGAATGCACGTCCATGGCCACACTCATGGAAATGAAATTCAAGAAGTTATGTGGAGAAACTACAGGACCATATTTGGTGAATCCATCTGAGTATAGACAGTTGATTTGGGCTCTGAGGTTTTTAGTAAACACCCATCCATACATATGCTAGGCAATGAACATGTTGATTCATTTCATGACCAAACCTTTCCACGCACATTTGATCACTACCAAACACATTTTGAGAGATTTGCATGGTATAATCACACTTGGTCTAAGATATTATTCCAGAGATATACAACTTCATGGATACACTGATGCTAACTAGGTAGGAAGTGTTATCAACAGGAAGAGTACGTATATATGTTGTTTTAATCTTGGATCTTTGTTGATATCTTGGATGAGAAGGAATCATAATTTCGCAGCATCGCATACTACTGCAACAGAATATATTGCCACTAGCATGGATAGTTGCGAAGAAGATTGGTTAAGGGATATCTTTGGAGAGATATCTAAGTAGGTCGTAGATATTACAATGATATTATGAAAATAAGAGTGGGATCCATCTAGTAGAGAATCTCATATTTCATGACAAGTCCAAGGACATAGAGATTAAATATCACTTCATTTTAGACATGGTGTAGAGAGGAGTCATTAGACTCCATCACATATCGACATATGAGCAGATTACAGATGTTGGTTTAAGGGGGCTTGACCCAGGTTCAGAGTGTACTGTGCACCAAAAACACCCTCAACCACTGGTCCTTTCGACAACAACCTGCAAGAAGATCGCAATCTCACCCAAAGCAGTTACATGAGGTTGCAGAATCAGGTTTCTACAGCCATAGGGATATCCACATTATGTCACCCGTGTGTTCACTTATGTCTTATATCTATCTATAACTTTGCCTACATAAATAACTTCACACTAATGATTATCTTCATAGATTGGTACTTAACACATAAAAATAATAGAGAACAATATAACATGTATTCTTTCACATAATTCAATAAAAATCATGCATGATGATATATATAACAATAGATAATGAACACAGAAAGATACTCAATAATTCACCAAAACATCTTCTTTATTAATAAATATCTTCAATACATACACTTCTTTGAACTATGCACCTGAATGTAGGTGGTTTGCGCACTCAACTAAAAACTCTTGAAGGCTTCTGTGCACTCAGCTATGGAGCCTTCCCCAAAAAACAAACTCAAGACAGAAAATATGATCAATCTATGAATTATGTGTATGATTCCTTTTCTTCAACAGAGTATTGGATATTATTTATATAGGCTTCCCTGCCCATGGTCCACATATCATGGATCCGAAAAGATAATGGAATAATACCTGATACCTATTACAAAATAAGGGACTTTGACCCACCCCAAAGCCCCTAAACATTGTGCGAAGAGTAAAACTTCACCATCTCCGTGCACTCCATTCCTCAACATGCAGTGTCTTTGACAAAAACTTAAATCAAGTTAGGGTACACCCAATAGGCCCCCAACACTCACCTATGACTCATCTTGAGTCACTCAACTATGGCTCCCTTGATTTTTGCTACAATTCCATTGTAGACTGCATTGTATTGTTGGTCTGTCTTTGCCATTTTTTTCTCGTCTAGGTGCACCTCCTCGAGCAATGCCTCTATGGTTGGGCCAACATCCTTCTACAATATTTTTTTCTCCATTTTCCTCAACTCTTTGAGCATTTTGTCCACTTCTTGAGAAAGTTTGAGGGCGTCATCCTGCCATGACTGAGTCCTTGCTTGCAAAATTTTCTTTTTCCTTCAAAGATCATCTATCTTCTTTTGTAGGTTCTTTCCTTCAGTAATACTAGCGAGCCTCTGCAAGACCGGTAGGGTCTTCATAGCTACCAAGATCTTGTCACGCTGCTTTTACTTCACCTATAATTCCTCCTTAATCTTCGGGATGTTTGGATCCTCCTACAGTGAGGGCCAAATTTGCATCATGTCATCCAATAATTTCTTGCAGTCTGCCACTGTGTCAGAGATGCCTTTCAATGTTTCTTTTAAGTCTTTCTTCCTCTGCTCCCATACTTCTGGTGGTGTGGCTAGCTATAGCCTTATTTTCGTCTCTAATATTTGCACTTCATACTCAAATTTTATATTTGAAAGTGTCTTCTTTGATTCCTTTATTGCTAGGGCAAGCTTCTCGACCTTCTCTGTTGGTGGTTCCTCCTCACTGACCTTCACGTCCGAGAGTGTGCCGCAAGTATCCTTGATGGATTTTTCCAATTGCCGTCATCATTGCCATGCATCGTCTCTTTCCTTAGCCACCTACTCCCGCTCCTTCTTTAACACAACTTTGTCCTTTTCCACATGCATTGTCTCCTTATAACGATAGTGTTTTCCTTCCAATGGCCATATTTCCAACCAACTTCGACGAACCTTTCCTCATAGCGCAATTTCCTTTTCTTTGACATAGTTCCTTCAGACTTCATCATAGTCCTGAGTATCACATAGTAATCTTCATTTGGCTAAGTCCATTTCTACGGAGTAGTTTGTAGTCCTGCACCCACTTTCAACTATAGGTGGTACTAAGATTTTCCTCCCTTCATTTTTGATTGCGAACCTTCAGGGACAGAGTCGTCCCTATATATCTTCAATCTTCTACCACTCACTTGTGATAGAATCAATTGAACATTCAAGTTCGCGAGTTGAACTACACCACCATTAAATATGTTCTTGATGATATATGGTCCTAACCAGTGTGTTTTAAATTTTCCTGGAAACTTCGTGAATTTTTTGTCATATAATAATACAATATCTCCTTCCCAAAATCTCTTCTTCTTGATATGCCTATCATGTCAGGCTTTCTCCCTTTCTTTCTTTTCCGAAACCACCATGGGACATACCCATTCAGACTCTTTGAAAAGTTCAATTATAATAGCTTCTAACATTTTGTCTAATTCTTCTTTCACCTTCTCCTTGTATTTTGGATTCATTCTATAAGGTCTCTTCTTGACAGACATTGCATCAAGATTCAGAGGAATCCCCATAACTCCCAAATCCCCTACTATTCCCTTCATATCTGAAAACTTAGTGGGGAACAGCTCCTGATATTCATGCAAGATATTTGTTATCTTTCTAATTGTGTCTTCATCCCAGTAATATCCTATTGTTCCATACTTCATTTTAGAATATGACCCTATATTCACCTTCTTCATCTTCAATGGATTCATTATATGAGGCATCTCTATCTCAGGTCCATTTACTTCACGATGATTGTTGGGTCTCAAAAATTTCGTCCACTTTCACCTTCATTTCCATCATTTTACCCTCATTCAGTAACTATGTAACTCCATAACCCTACATTCAGTAACCATTTTCATAATCATATGGGTTTATTATTATTATTTTCCAACTCATTGATTTTAAGTATTTTATGTGAATTTGTGATTAAATATTAGTAAATTAACATGTTTTCATATATATCTAAAAGTGTTATGATTTTTGTGATATTGTAGGCCTACTTGGAGATTCTAGAAGGGTCTTACTTGACCATCCAACCACAAATTCGAATTTCAAATCCCAACTCATGAAGATTTGTGGAATAATTGTAGAATATGTGGATCATTAACTATGCACATTGAAAGGAGAAGAATCATGGATGAGAGGTTTTGTATCTTACAATTTTAGGTGATTCGTTGTAGCAATAAGAGATAAATGTTGATTTATCAGAGATCTAGGGATCTATATTTATTGTATAGTTATCCTCAATTTTCATATAAATAGGAGTGAACCCTTCATACAAAGGGTTGTCAATTGTAACTAGATAGTGTTGTTGTTAGTTGTTAGGTTTTAGAGTTGTTAGTTGGAGGTTCCAAGTTCCATCCAAGATGTGATTTGTAAAGTGAGGATAGAGAATTCTCATAATATTTTGTAAATAATTTTATGAAATACATACTTCCACTTTGAGCTCCAAGATGTGATAGTTGTTTAGTGTGCTTTCAAGGGAATGGAGGGTCCCCATCAACCACATTTTTCACACCTTTGTACATATTGGTAACATAGTGTAGTTATGTTATTTCATTTCTTTTTAGAAAGTTTGTTTTCATTTTATGCAAGTGTGCTTTTCCTTTCTATAAGTGTGATTTCAATTCAGCAAATGTCATTTCAATTCAGAAAGTGTGATTTCTATTATGAAAGTGTGGTGCGCTTTCATTCAAGAAAGTGTGGTGTGACTTAATTTATGAAAATGTGGTGTGATTTCAATTATGCAAGTGTGGTGTGAATTTCAATTATGCTAGTGTTGTGTGATTTCATTTATGCAAGTGTGGTGTGAATTTCAATTATGTTAGTGTGGTGTGATTTCATTTATGCAAGTGTGATTTCAATTTCTTTATGTTTGGTTTGGTTTGGTTTGGATTAGATTGATTTAATTTTATTTATGTAATTACTTTCAATTTCATTAGATTAATATATTTTGATAAATAATCACCTAGTACATATAGTACAGATATACCTCATCAGTTCTACGAACCTCGGGTTGACAATTAAATGATAGGGATTTAACTTGCAATTAAATCACACAACATTTTGACGTCGTTGCCAGGGAGGTATACATAGGTGTTTATTTTGAAGCATAGAAAACTAATAATAGTTGCATTCATTTCTAGATACATGGTTAATATCATATTAAAATCATTTTGCATAATTAATTTTAAAAAAATTCAAAAACTTATAATAATCTGTGCATGACAGGAATAGTCAACTAGTTGGAGCAATTCATAGACAATTAAGAATTTGAAGAATGTTATTCCAAGAATTTACCAAATCTTAGCAATAGTTGGGATATCTTCCTCTCAGGAAGATTATATTTTAACTGCATGCGAAAACTTATCTATCTTTTGACATCCACGGGAGGATCTTGTCACACGGAATAAGTCAATCTTGTGGACAAGATAGACCTTCCTAGAATCTAAAGAAGACCTAATGACAAGCAAACCAACCAGACACTATCTTTCTCTAAATATGCTTTAATAAACAAAGGCAAACAAGTGTTTTTAGGGCCTACCTTAGGTCCAACGCAAGTTTGTGGATGTCCTTGCTCCTTCGATCCAAATGAGCTCCTTTGTCGCGAATCTGCAAACACAAACAAGGCAAACAAATTAAATAGCACCTGAAAAGCCAATATCATAAAACATATTTAACATGAAAGTCAAGGAGTCCATGAAACAAATAACATGAGATACTTGTTGAGAAAAATGAGTTTGATTGTATTAATTCAAAAGAAGAAGAACTTTACAACCTGTGCCTTGATGCTGTACAAGCTCCTCCCAGGGTCCAGCAAGAAGTCTCCTCTACTTTGACAAGTTTCACTCTCTTCCCAATGAAGCCAAAAAGGTATGTGATCTCCCCTCTTAAGCTCAACTAAGAAGTATTAATTTCACCAGCATTTACCCTCAAAAATGTTCAGCTTCTAACCTCTCTAGCAACCAGCCCAATGCCTGAATTTATAGTGCAATGGAGGGAAGTTACTAGGTCCTCCTTCAAAGGGATA
The DNA here is from genome assembly GCA_031772625.1 of Pinus tabuliformis. Lineage (NCBI taxonomy): Eukaryota > Viridiplantae > Streptophyta > Pinopsida > Pinales > Pinaceae > Pinus > Pinus tabuliformis. The sequence goes on along the minus strand of CM062817.1, from coordinate 812,018,534 downwards.
AAGCCCTCCTTCAAAGGGATATCTCCTCTCATCAAGGGATTAGCTCCTTCTCTTTTGGGATGCATGAACCACCTAAGAGCGGCAAATCCACGTCAAAATTCCTTCTAGAATCATCTAGAATTAACCCAAAGTGAGTTTTTTAGAATAAACTTGCGCCTTTTTGACTTTCATAGGGGTCTGCACCCACACCTTTAGGGACAGAGTGGGCAGGTCCACATTTTTGTAAACAGAAGGTGCGGGACCACAGGTAACAGTGAGAGAAAGTGCAGAACCAGAGTTTCATTTATTTTTAATGTCTTTCTCTTATTTTCAAAGCTTGAATTGAAGAGCTGAGGTCTGAGACTTGCTTAGGAGGACAGTACAAGTGATGATAGACCCATACCGACTGTAAATAATCATGGTGATGATATTTTTTGTGTAACAGATTGCCCCCTAAAGTGTGAAGTCTATAGTAGATGAGGATTTCATTTATCATTTAGGAAGAGTGAAGTACTTTATCATTTCGAGGATCATCTTGTGGAGAGCCCGGTTGGAACCTGTAAAAACATTCAATGCAAGATATATATATATGAGATCATATCATCGCTGAGGTAGGCATTCCCATACTCAGATCAAAACTGACTTAGAAAACTAGCTACTGCTCTGATACAAGAATGATCTTGCAAGACATCACAAGTATAGACTCATGTGGACACAGTATGGATGCATCCATCTATTTATGAATAGTCCATTATATAATGAATACAAAATTCCTCGCAGCCTGGATTGTGTAAACTAGATCTAGGGTCTTCATTTCTACTTCCCGAAACAGTACGATTCTATCCATGCGAATGAATGTGTTGATGTCGAACATGGTAGAAACCACTTGATTACCAGTCAATGATGTAAACTATTAACAAGTGTGAGAGAAACCACCAGTGATGTCGATGGCTTTCAAAGTACCCAGTACAATCCATGAGATGTGAATAAATGTGTTGATGTCGAACATGTCATGGAACCCTTTGATCGAAGGTAAATGATGCAACCTGTCATCAAAGGCGAGAAACCTGCCATTGAGGCATGCAGATCCCAAGGTACTGACGATTTCTAGATCATCTTTCTAGATAATGAGTTGAAGTTGATAGAAAGTGATCCGTCGCAGGCAAGCCCACAACACAAAATCATAGATCAAGTTGAAGAAATTTAGTTGCAAGGACTGACTCAGGGATGGTCAAGATGGATGACAGATATTTTGCAGATGAATGGCTTTATTGGCAGTTATCTCTTGAACACATAACGACACAACAGATGGCTTGGTGACAATTGACCCAAAGTTAATACCCAGAAACCGGCTGAAGACTTTCAATGTGGTTTGATTGACTGTTAGGCAAAGAATTTCCCAACCCAGGTGAATAAAAATGTCGTGTTCAAGAGTGGTTATAAAGTATGACAAACAGGCTCATTTTTCTCTCTTTTCCCCCACCATTTCTGGCAAGTAGCTCTTTATTTTTGACAAGCTTGAGGAGGATAACATTTACTTGGTTATAAGCTCATCCTTGAGATGAGTCCAACTTAGTTTAAATTCGAACCCTAAGAAGGAGTGATTCGTTCCTGTTTGTAATTGAACAGGTCCTTTACTGTTAAATTTTAACGAGTCCAGTATAGGAGAAATTCGGCGTTTTTCAATTTTAGAGAGTCTGAGAAAACTTAAGAAAACTCCAGGGTTGACCTTTTTCGTAAATTTGTGTCTCCCAAGCCCGAAAAAAGTATAAAATAATACTTGAGAGAACCGCTTGATCTTTACGACCAAGGAGTACTTTTCGTAATTAGTGCCCCTGATCTAAAAAAGTAAAAAAGCGATCAACGACACGTCACTTTATAACCAATATCAAATTTGAAACGACAAAAATCCGGAAATCTTTTCATGTTTTTACGATCAAAAAAGAGCTATAAGTGGACCGTCTTTTTAGTTCCGTTTTAATGAGCTTAAAAAGAAAAACTCGAAAATATTTTCATGTTTTAGGAGTCAGAAAAGAGCTTAAAGGTGACTCTAAGGTTTCACTTTTTCATAAGTTTTAACGAGTTCGAAAAAATGATAAAAATGTACTCATATGGCCGACTTTCAATTTAATTTACCAGCAAGAAAAGACGGAAAGAACTCAGCAATTTCATTTGTTTTACGAGAATGAAAAATAGCAAAATAATCTCGGGATTTTCATGAGTTTAACGAGTCTTGAAAATAACTAAAATTGACTTGAGATAGGTTTCATTTTTACAAAAGCTTGAAATAGAGAAAAACTATGCTTCAAAGTAGTTTCATTTTTACACAAGCTTGAAATAGAGAGAAAATTGTGCTTGATGCCCCCTAAGCATAACTGCTAGAGCACATGCCCCCCAGCTTCATTTCATTCAACCAGGTGGATGAAATGATGGTTCAGTTACGAGCAGTGTTTTTAAAACCGGAACCGGTGACCGGACCGGTCCACCTAATGAACCGGTTTACCGACCGGAACCGGTCTAACCGGGACTGGTTTGGTCTAAACGAACCGATTTTTAAAAAATACATTAAATAATTAATTTTTAATGAAACAAAACTATTTTTAAGATGTAAAACCATGATTCCAAGCCAATAGAGACAAAATATGCAAAGTTTGCTCATTTATATACCATGCAAAGGTGAATATATCAAAATGGCACCGAGTGCAATACATATCATCGACAAAATAGAAAAATACATAAGAAATGAGGCTCTAAATGGCCTATAAAGTCCAAAAACAATGCTGCAAGCTATGAGGCCATTGGCCTACTACAAGTCTACAGTGTACACATGATCAATCATCAAGTCCATCACCACTACTAGACACAGGATCATCATCAGGAGCTACATAGACATCATCTGGTTCAGAGTCTGAGGATGCCTCTGCCTCATCTGCAACATCAGTATCAATGCCACCAATGACAATAGAAGTGGACCTAATGGAAGCACGAGTTTTTCGACCTGCACGACTAGTGCCTTCCATTGGTTCCTTGCCTTTCCTTGATGCCGCTACTGATCCTGGTTCTGATGCCGCCACATAATCTGCCTCATCCTCCGCTAAAGCCATGTCGATATCAAAATCAGCCTCAAACACAGGATCTTCAGTCTCCTCCACCCATTCTGATGTTGGATCAATATCGTCCAACACAATGGGATCTAGATCAGGTGATTTGCTCATCATTTGGTTCCTCCTCAGTCGAAGGTTGTATTGCACAAAAACAAGATCATTTAACCGTTTTTGTTCCAAACGGTTTCTCTTCTTCGTGTGTATGCGCTCAAAAACAGACCAATTGCGCTCACAACCTGAAGCACTGCAAGTTTGACTGAGGACTCTAATTGCAAACCTTTGCAATTGAGGACACTGGCCACCAAATGACTCCCACCAATGTGCTGCAAAGAAAAAGACAATAATTAGTAACTTAGTTTATAATTTGAATTGTAAAGAACGTAAACAATTTTAACTTGAAATGAAAAACAAAATGGAAATTGGAATTGCTTACCTGGTTGGTCCACATCTCTTGCCATCTTTGCCAAGTTTTTGCCAAAAGTACCACTTGCTTGATTGAAAATAGTAAGCTGTCTATGTATATCCAACTAGTCTACATGGTTAGGGACCATGCGCTCCAAGCAATCAATCAATCCAGCTCTAACCTCCCCATCATGCTGATCTCCTAGCCGATTTTTATAGTGATACCTTGGGTTCAAAAAATACCCGGCTGCATGTATAGGACGATGGAGTTGATTGTTCCATCTGTTATCAATGATCTCCCATATACGGCCATATTTAGCTAACCTGTCATTGTAAGCTGCCCGTATCTGCTCCTTTGCCTGATCCATAGCTTCATAAATGTAGCCCATGGCCAATCTTTCCCCATCCACCAACCTTAGCACCTTAACAAGGGGCTCGGTAATTTTCACAAGCTCTACAGACCTTTTCCAAAAATAAGTGTCTAACACTTTCTTTTTGGTGTCTTTTCCATCTGGTCTACGAGCCCACCGAGATTCAGACCATTCATCAGAGGAAAACATTTTCTGCAAGTTTCTATGTTGACCATTGAGACATTGCAACGTGAGGAAGTGAGTTGCAAGTCTCGTAATTGCAGGCCTAACAAGCTCTTTGCCTCCAGTGTGTTTCCTCATTAGGCTCAATACCCATGAGTGGTTGTAAATGTATTTTGTAATGCACTTGGCATGCTCTACAGTGTTTTTTACCCACTCCACCTTGCCTATATCCTCAAGCATGAGGTCTATGCAATGTGCAGCACATGGAGTCCAAAATATGGTGTTATATTTGGCCTCAAGCATCTTTCCAGCAAGAACATAGTTTGAGGCATTATCAGTGATGACCTGCACAACATGCTGCTCCCCAACTTCCTGAATAATGTTATCCAAAAGCTCAAATAGAAGGCTTGCATCCTTTACCCTATCAGATGCATCAACTGATTTCAAAAACATGGTTCCTTGAGGGCAAGAAACAAGGAAATTAATGATAGTGCGGTTCTTTCCATCGGTCCATCCATCTGACATAATGGAACAACCTGTTTTGACCCACGACTCTCTAAACTCAGCCAAATACTCATCAATGGAAGATATCTCTTTTTGCAAAAGAGCTCCCCTCAAGTCATGCATACTAGGGCCTTTGAAGCCCTTTCCTGCAGCTATAACAGAGTCCCACATATCTTGGTAATAAGGTGAGCGAGCAGCATTAAATGGGATATCTGAATCATACCACCATCTAGCAATGTATTGGTGAGAAGTTTCTTTGCATTGTTTTTTCCAATGCTGATCCAAAGTGGGTTGAGAACTTGGCTGGGAGGAAGTGGGATTAGATTTAGAAGAGGCAATGTTGGCAGAAGATGAGAAATAACTTTGGATGTTTGGTCTCTTTGCTCCTTTTGATGGTTGGCCAACTCCAACAGAAGGATGAACATAGTGAAAGGGGTCATTGGTGGAAGGGATAGAAGTGGAGTCTTGAATCTCATAATCATCATACCCACTCTCTTTCATAAGATTCATGGCTTCCATTAATTCCCTCTTCCTTGCAATTTCATCTTGGATGGCCTTCTCCCTAGCCTTATCCTCATAAAATTTTTCAAGCTTGGCAATGTATTCTGCCCTAATAGGACCTAACAGTTCTTTTGGTGCATCACATGGCTTTACTTGGCCTCTTACCCCAGCCAAGTGTTGTTTCAACCTAAGAATACCCCCACCTCCAATAGATTTATGGCATAATTTGCATATCATTTTTCCCTCAATTACATCACAATGAACCCATGCACTGTCCTTTCCTTTTGGAGCCATGTTTGCTTGAAATAATAACAATTTGCAAAGAAATCTGCCATTTAAAAAAAAAATTGCAGCTAAGGAACATGGAAAACCAATGATAAATGTAGGAAAAAAAATGCACATGCAAGCTACAAAAATTGATAGCATAGAGCTAGAGAGTTCATAGGCTTAGCATAGATGATAGATCATTGAAGTGAGAAGTTTATAGCACAAAAAAAATAATTCATGGACAGCAGACCCAAATGAGGAATTATCAAGTGCAAATCCTTACCTGGAAATGCAAAGTAGCTCCCTTAGCCTCCTCTTGATGATGGCAACTCCACTGACAACTACACACTATCTCCAAAATAGCTCCAACTCCAACTCCAAGATGACTACTTCAGCAAAAACTCCACACTCTCCAAGCTCACAAACAAACTCACAAACACTCACAAACACTCCAAATCAGTTGTGTGAGACAAATGAGAGTGAGAGGGGTGTCTTATAGCAAGTGTGAGGGTGTTTTTGGAGGGAAAATCCCTTTCCCTCACCCCCAAAACCCCTAAACCGCCCTCAGTTCCAAAAAACCGCTGCGCTTTTTGCTTGACCGGCGGCCTGTCCATAAACCGGCCGGTTTAGGACGGAACCGGCCGGTTAGCAATAAACCGGCCGGTTCCGCCCTAAACCGGCCGGTTTTTACCGGTTAGGGCAATTTTCCGGGCAAAGGGTGCTGTAAACCGGGTTTTTTCATCGGTTCTGACCGGTGAGCCTCCCAACCGGCCGGTTAGGCCGGTAACCGGTTGGACCGGAACGGTTTTTAAAACTATGGTTACGAGATCATTTGAAAGACTCAACCTAAAACTGTAAGAAAATTATGCAAAAAACTGAAATAACTAACCTAAATATACAACTTAACATTTATGAGATCTAGTCAAACTCTCAACTCAATTAGAGGAGGATTTGTTTCATTTTCTAACGAGCTTGACACAGGAAAAGAACTATGCTCGGATCCGGTTTCATGTTTACCCAAGCTTGAAACGAAAAACTATGCTTTTTATAAGTTCGCATGCCCCCAGCATAATGACGCAAATCAAGGTACATGCCCCCCCAAGCTTCATTGCATTCAACCAGGTGGATGAAATGAAGGTTTACTTTCGAAATCTTGGAAAGACTCGTGGGAGTTGTTTCATTTTTTAGTGAGGTTGACACAGGAAAAGAACTATCCTCAAAACACTTGTTTCATTTTTTAAATGAGCTTGACACAAGATAAGGTACTATGCTCATAACTACTCTCTACAATCTACCTAACAAGGAACTATACTCTAAAAACCTTGATTCATTTTTTAACGAGCTTGACACAAGACAAGGAACTATGCTCTAAAATCCTTGATTCATTTTTTAACGAGCTTGACACAAGACAAGGAACTATGCTCATGACTACTCTCTACAATCTACCTATATAACCTATCCTTGTTTCATTTTTTAACGAGCTTGACACAAGACAAGGAACTATGCTCAAGACTCCTTGTTTCATTTTTTAACGAGCTTGACACAAGACAAGGAACTATGCTCAAGAAGTTCGCATGCCCCCAGAATAACGATGCAAAGCGAGGTACATGCCCCCCAAGCTTCATTGCATTCAACCAGGTGGATGGAATGAAGGTTTACTTTCAAGAATCAACTCGAAAAGGGAGTTGTTTCATTTTTTAATGAGGTTGACACAAGAAAAGAACTATCCTCATACTCATTGATTCATTTTTTAACAAGGTCGACATAGGAAAAGAACTGTCCTCATGACAACCTGTTTCATTTTTTAATGAGGTTGATACAGGAAAAAAAACTGTCCTCATGACAGCCTGTTTCATTTTTTAACGAGGTTGATACAGGAAAAAACTATCCTCGCTTTCACTAGTCATGGCTTCCAACTAGAAGAAAGACATGTCAATGGAAATACCTTGATCATGGCTTCCAAGAGGTCTTCATCAGAAGCAAGAATAGTTCTCTGGAAGGAACACATGTCAAGGGACTCAAAAGGGATAAGAACATCGTGTTCAAGTAATCCCATAGAGTTTTCCATGTCAATTACCAGATCTAAATCAAAGGAAGATGAGCAAACAGTGAGATGCTCACTTATATCGGTAACTGAAAACATGGGACCAGTTGCCACATAATTAACCCGTGGCGGGGTAGATACCACTTGAGAAACAGGAACATTTAGGGCTGTCATATTATTGGTAGTTGAAACAAGACTAAGGAACGAAAGTTGGTCTACAGTCACAATATTTCCATTGTGAGGGAAAGACATCACGCGAAATATTGTCGATACGATAGCTTTCATTGCATAAACATAGTCTCGCCCAAGGAGTAAATTGAAATCCAAGGGACCTCGAACTACCATAAGATCAATACAGACAGTTTTACCTTCCAAGGTAATGGAAAACTTAGGAAGGATCCCTAAAGGTTCACTAATGGTTCTATTAAAATCTTTCAGATTCTGCGTAATAGGTGCAAGCTGAGGGGAACCCAAAGCTTTCCAAGCAGATGAGGATAAAATACCAATAGAAGCACCTTCATCTACCTGTGTGTGGTGCGTGTCCCTACCACCAACCTTGACAATGATTTGGAAAGGGATGGAGGAAGGAAGATGAGGTTCTGTCAATCTATTCCAATCAAAGGAAAAGACCTCAGTACTTGGAGGGGGTTCTATAAAAACAGGTTAAATGCCCCCCGGCGTAGAAGAATTTGATGTAACAAAAAGAACCTGAGCGGTATGAAGTTCACTCTCTAAAGGGAAAGTGGGATCGACCGAACGTAAAATTGAATCGACCACTTGATCAACTAATGGATCATCAACCTGAGTGACATGAGTTTCACTCTCCTCCCAATGAAGCCAAAAAGGTATGTGATCTCTCCTCTTAAGCTCAACTAGGAAGTATTAATTTCGCCAGCATCTACCCTAAAAAATGTTCAACTTCTAACCTCTCTAGCAACCAGCCCAATGCCTGAATTTATAGTGCAATGGAGGGAAGTTACTAGGTCCTCCTTCAAAGGGATAAATCCCTCCTTCAAAGGGATAGCTCCTCTCATCAAGGGATTAGCTCCTTGTCTTTTGGGATGCATGAACCACCTAAGGGCGGCAAATCCACGTCAAAATTCCTTCTAGAATCATCTAGAATTAACCCAAAGTGAGTTTTTTAGAATAAACTTGCGCCTTTTTTACTTTCGCAGGGGTTCGCACCCACACTTTTAGGGACAGAGCAGGCAAGTCCGCAGTTTTTGTAAACAGAAGGTGCGGGACCGCAGGTAACAGTGAGAGAAAGTGTGGAACCAGAGTTTCATTGATTTTTAATGTCTTTCTCTTATTTTAAAAGCTTGACTTGAAGAGCTGAGGTCTGAGACTTGCTTAGGAGGACAGTACAAGTAATGATAGACCCATAACGACTGCAAATAATCATGGTGACGATATTTTGTGTAACAGATCTTCAAGTCTCGTTTCCCTCTTGTCAATCTATTGAAGAAATTAAATAATCGTGCAATACTTTTGATGGGGAGAAACCAGTAGAAACTAAGATTTAGGAATTCATAATAGAGGAGGATATTCAATGTGATCTAAACCAAGAAAAGAATCAATAATTTCATGACCTTATTGAAAGATGATTCCAATCAAGGATGAAGTCACATCACTCTTCCATTTTTCCTTACTTCTTGATTGTATTATGAAAACAACTGGTCTTTCATGCTTTGATGTGTTTTAATGATTATTTTTCATAACTAAACATAAATATCATTTTAATCCTTTTACGCACATTCTTACACTAGAAATATGCATACACTTGAAACAATTTTTCTATTTCTAGTAGAGTAGAGTAGGGTAGAATCAAGGAATAAAACCAAGTTTTGTGATGCCTTTTTTTATTTTTTAAGCTGTATTTTATTTGAAATTTTATTTATTGGTGGTGCAATAAGATCCACCCAGCTAACTAATCAATTGCGGGAAGATGATGAAAGTGAAGAAATATTTGAGAAGAAGGAGAACCAACAGAGTTTTTAGAGCCACAATTTGATGTTAGAGATCAAATCCTTTTGTTTTGTATTTTTAAATTTCACATTCCAAATGAATAAACTATTTAAATATTGTTGAGTATGCTCTCTTCTTGAGCTTTCTGTGATTTGGAAGACCAGAAAAGAAAATTTAACCAACTTAGTTTTAAAATTTTGCAATAAAAATTGGATAAGAATTCTAAATTCATAATCAAAAGTATAATTACAGGGTCTTAGAAATCTCAAACAGAAAAAATAATTCCTTCAATGGATCCATCATTGTTGAAAACCCCCCTTTCGACTCTTTTTGCACCTCATTTGGCCAAAAATTGAGTAAAATATCATTGTTTCATGTTTTTTCCCAATTCGTCTATTACTAATCCTACAATTTGAACTAAACCTGGCTTGTGTGCCCTGAATGCAAAAACTGCATGCAAACATGGCCTATATTTCTAATTCGTGGTAGAATTTGTAGGATGGTTAAAACTATCACTAAGCCCCAATTTTTTTTACTGATGTGGTCATATGGAGGGCCATACGACCTTGGGCTAGCCCCCACTCCTTCTATCGCACCCATGGTTATATGGAACTATGTTTAAATGCATGGTACTGTGGGACAGGATAAGGCCTAGTCCTCGGCCCGTGCTTATGTTTCTATGGCACTGGAGGGCTAGGGGCTAGGGCATAGTTCTAGTCCCTCCCCCAAATGGTGCACATGGTAAAGTTAAATATGTATTCAGAATGGTTTAATAACAAGAAAAAATGTTAGACCGATTGGTAAAGGTGCTTTGTCACAGGGTTGGAGGTCATGGTTTTGATTCTTGTCGAGGGTAATTTGACCCTTAACAAAATTTTGGCCTACCACAAGGAGGCAACGTGGCAACCAATGGTTGGTCTATGTGGCACTCGCTCATTAGCCCTCCATAATAAAACTGTTAACCATTAAAAAACAACCATATGTCGATCAATAAAATAGAGCCAAGTTTCAACCATATGTTGGCCAATGAGAAACAGCCAAACTTGCCACATCATGACCCAATCAACATATGGACTGCTGACTGGGCATTCCTACAACTAAAAAATTCATCTTTTCTAGTTGCTTCCTAAAACAGAAAAAACGTGTTTCTGGGAACATACGAAGTCATATTTTAGTGAAATGAATTGCATTAGATACATGGCAATGAAATCTACCCTATGGCATTCATTTCAATCTAATCCAAGAATTTCAAATTTTGAGCATTTCCTTGATCCACGGGATCATGGAAAAGGGTGGAGCCCTAAAAAAAAGAACAAACGTAGTTACAAACGTAAACATTCATAAAAACCTACAAATATTAAAAATCAACTGCGTTAATTGACAAGCCACCATTCGAGTCTAATTGCAAGTTGTAAAATCGACAAAGCAATGCAATGATCTGTGTTTTTGGTAGTTGTAGAATCGACACAATTCAGTAACTTATGAAATTTCATTTATGGTTTATTTATGAAGAATTAAGTGTGTGGATAAGAGGTATGAAGCTCAAAATTCGTTAGAAACACAATGAAGAAGTCACCAACAAAACACTAACAGGGTGGTCCATGGTACTGATCAGGTAAAAGTGCATTTAATTTTTTGTTCTTAAATTTGTTTTATTAGTATTATTTCTAAGTTTTTTTGAATATATATCAAATGAAGAGGGACTAATCACCTCTCTCTTTTGATAGTATGACATTTTATTGTAGAAAATTTGCTAAGTTTTTGCAGGTTCCACGACGAAGAAGGAAGATGAAACTATATGTACAAGTACCTTTTTAAAGACCAAGTTTCTTTCGGAAGAGCATGATCATTCAATGCAAAATCAGATCCACTACACCATTGCTACTAAACACATACCAATTTTACAATTTCTACTCACTCTAAGCCTGGATTCAATCCATAACTTTCCATCTCCCTACTACCAAAAACTCATTTCTCTTTGCAATCTTCATATTTTCTTGCCTCATTTTCATTCACCCTTAACCCAAAAATAAGTCATTCAACTCACTTACAAAGCTGAATCATCTCATTTTCCATTTCATTCCTGTCAAATAAAACTTTCTTCAATGCAAATTTTCCATCTATAGTCCTTCAATTATTATTGTATACTCGCGTTGGATGATGGAGGAGTCATTAAGGCCTCCCTTCTAACAAGTCTTGACAAATCAAATACAACACATCATCTGGGATCAAGACTAGAGATATTGCAAGTACCTTGAAGCTTTCATGCCTTAATGGCAAGTTCCCTTACCAATAAATAGTGGGAATACATCAATGTCCCCTATTTTTCAGATCTTCTAGGTGACTCGACTGCGACACATCTACTTGTACCTAGTAAGATGTACTTAGGCGTCTTGACTCTCATTGAAATCAACGGTGAGTAGTCTCATGTTGGTTAATTGCATTCATTAATGGCTAGTAATCCAAAAATTTATTTTCTATGTTTGACATCGACACATCTATTCACATAGTAAGAATTATGCCATCGAGTGGGAATGAATGAAGACTACATGATTTTGGCAGTTTGCAACAGGACTCAATTCAGCAATCATAGAAATAAAGATTCCAAGCTCATCCTCAATTCATATAATGAAGATAAAAAAGAAGCTAGATCAAATTCTTTTACTTCATATTCCATGATCCAACAGCAATAACCACACTCTTCGATATACATATCTTGTCCACTTTTCAGGTAGGTGAAGGTATGTAATTTTCTAATTTTTAATCATGTAATTCCTTGAATGCTAAATTTGTGATTTTGGAAAATCCCTACCACATTCATATTTCCTTTCTCATTTTCAAGAAAACTGAAAACACCTTAAGTTGGGGGGAAACGATATTCATATTTCATGTCATGTGTCACATTTCATTTCATCCTAACCAACATATTTTTCCCAAATCAACTACTATGCATTTTGATTCAAAAAGTTTATATGTTTTGCAATGACCAATTGATGAGTACATTAAGTGGCTAACAAATACTATGGGAATTCTCAATGTTTTCAAGTATTTTGATGAACCACGACTAATAAAAGTATTGTTACACAAGAACCATACTCATAAAATTTTCATTTTCACATAACAACCAACCATAAAAATATATGTTTCAATCAAATGTATTTCAAAGTATATTTTGCAAAAAGAATAAAAGTTATCAAATGATATGATTATCCAAAGTTAAAAGAGAATCAACGCAAAGCCAAAACTCATAAAGAAGAAAAACATTTTGAGAAGATAAACTTATGATTAAGTGAACCAATGCAATAGTTGCATGAGGACATGCAATATATTTAGTTGGGTGGTATGTTGGTTCTCTAAAATGCTGTCCACTTTCAACTTCATTTCCATCATTTTACCCTCATTTTGTAACTTTGTAACTCCATAACCCTACATTTAGTAACCATTTTCATAATCATGTGGGTTTATTATTATTATTTTCCAAGTCATTAATTTTAAATCTTTTAAGTGAATTTGTGATTAAATATTAGGAAATTAACATGTTTTCAAATATATCTAAAAGTGTTATGAGTTTCGTGATATTGTAGCCCTACTTGGAGATTCTAGCAAGGTGCTGCTTGGCCACCCAACCACAAATTCTAATTTGAAATTCCAACTCATGCATATTTGTGGAATAATTGTAGAAGATGTGGATCATTAACTATGCACATTCAAAGGAGAAGAAACATGGATGAGAGGATTTTTTATCTTACATTTTCAGGTGATTGGTTGTAACCACAAGAGTGGATTTAGGAGAGATCTAAGGATCTATATTTATTGTATAGTTATCCTCAATTTTTGTATAAATAGGATTGAACCATTCTAACATCGTATAGTTATGTTATTTCATTTATTTTCAACAAGTGTGTTTTCATTTTATGCAAGTATGTTTTTCCTTTCATCAAGTGTGATTTCATTTCAGCATGTGTGAGTGTGATTTCAATTCAGCAAGTGTGATTTCATTTCAACATGTCTGAGTGCGATTTCAATTCAACAAGTTTGATTGCAATTCAACAAGTACGATTTCAATTATGCAAGTGTGGTGTGATTTCATTTGTGAAAGTATGGTGTGATTTCAATTATGCAAGTGTGGAAGTGTGGTGTGATTTCATTTATGCAAGTGTGATTTCATTTTCAAGAAAGTGTTTTTTCAATTTCTTTATGTTTGTTGTTGTTTGGTTTGGATTAGATTGATTTATTTTTCTTTATGTAATTAGTTTCAATTGCATTAGATTAATCTATTCTAATAAATAATCACCTAGTACATATAGTACAAGTACACCTCATTAGTTCTATGAACCCCGGGTTGACAATTAAATGACAAGCATTTAAATTACAATTAAATCAAACAACAATTACCTTATGATTCTTTGATGTCAATATTGTGAATATATTCATCGACTTCTGTAGTGAGATTATAGAACTCCATTACATTATGTATCTGTGCAACCCAATCAAGTTTCCATATAACTGGAACTTCATTCTCAAAAATATTCCTTTTAAGTATATTTAGAGTTGCATCTATATGTGGAAAATCATATTCGAATATGAATGTCATTATAAATCCATCAACCATTTCTACCCAGCTAGCAGTACCAGGTTGAATCTTAGTTTCCAGATACCAATTCTGGGGAATTGTCTCCATGGTATGGATGAATCCATGCACCCATTATTCTCATGGAATTTCTCCCCAAGATACCATACAAACTTGTGTGTGGTTTCTAGGATCATTCTGGACGTCATACTTATCTATGATCTATGTTTCTACTTGACCAAACCTTACCCACATCAATCTTCTACACTTTTTCCAATCTTCTATATTCTTCTTATGAGTACCCACCATCTAGTAGTAGTAGCCCTCAATGCTTGATACAGAGCTAACAGTATCTAACATTTGGGTACCTGTATTTCATAATCTCTAGAGAAAGTATTTATATTACCCAAACCATCATACATATGTAAATCACATACCTCAACTCTCATACAACGCACTGCTTTAGTGATCCTTTCACATCACCTTCTAAACACTTCATGCAACCTGTTATGCCAGTTTTCCAGTTCCTCTTTTGAATATCAAGTACAGAAACTATATTGCTCCCAAGTTAGTTTTCCATCTGCAATAAGGTTAATTCATTCTTCTTCTTTCATCATTATTTGATAAATGTTGTTGATGTCATTTTCATTATACTCTTCCTTGATAGGTTCAGTATACCTCGCTCCCTTCGATGGAGTTAATGGAACAATAAATCTCATGTTGTTTCTCTCAAATATCATTTTCATTTATTTAAGTTAATTATAGCCATCTTAGAAAATTCCCAATCTAATCGAAGAAATGCAGGATAGGAATTGTTATCATCCACAATCTCAGTCACTTTGAAGTCAGTGGTAGTGCACACTCCATCACTGTCTATAGTGACACCTGACAATCTTCCTAGAGGGACAATATTATGTTGATTTTCCATCTTTAGCTGGATAGTTGACCCTTGCAGATTCAGCTTACCCATCAATTCCCAAGAGTACTTCCGTAAGAAATTGGCATCAGATCCTAGATCCAAGATAACCCGATCCATGTTGTATTCTCCAATTTGCGCTATAAGCCTCATTTCCTTTCCATTTTGCTTCTTGTGTCTATGTAGATTATTCATTGTGCGCATATCACTCTGTGGTACCTCTTTAGAAGCACAAGAGTCTATCAATTCCTACAATCCTTGTATCACCTTCTGATTTCTCAACAATTTCATGCAAATCTGCAAAAAAGAATTCAAGATATCTGGATCCACATCTTGTGTTGCAACCAATACTATCTTGCAGTAGAGGCTGAGGCCCCATCATCCATAAATCCATGAAAACTTATTTTTCCTTCAAGTTATCCAATGAAAAATATTTTTCAATAGTTTTTCTTACACACGTAGCTTCAACTTTATTTTTTCCCATTAGCTTTATCATTTCCAATTGCAGCTTCACTTCTTGTTACAATGTTGATGCATGGTTGATCCTCCCTCGGATCAACAATCATCATTTGAATATTTTCTACAGTATCTTGGTTTATTTTCTCTTGTATCTTCGCAATAAGGACAGTGCATTCTTCTGTGATATGACCAAAATACTTACAATAGTTTCATGTTGTCATAGGGTTCTGACAACCCCTTGCAAAGAGTCCTGCCTATCCACAATTATACAAGATAATATGGCCATGTACTTGACCAGCTCCTCCTCCTCCTCCTCCTCCTCCTTAAAAGCCTTCAAGACCAACGTGTTGGCTTGGGTCTCATGTGTGGGTATGTCCTTTAGCTTGTATTCTATAAGCATCAGCAGTGTGTTCCATCATCAATTCATAAATTCGAGAATTTTTCTCTCCATGGCCTACTTATCTACAAAAGTTGCAAAGTAATTTCTTCATAGTCTACACATACTTCTATAATAGGTAGCAATATTCAGAGTGATGTTGGCCTCTCATTCTACAAATATTGCACCACAGACTTAGGTTTACTAGATTAGCTGATCCACTAACCAAATAATCTCTGAACACAGGGCATTAGTCCTTATAATTATCCTCTGCTTTGCATTTTGTACACCATACTTTTGATTTGGTCTCTTTACCTTTGTTGAGATCCTACAATTCCAAGGTCATGTTGGCTAGATGACTTTGAATATGTTGTACTCGTGCATGAGTATCCCCAATCGGCAAAGCTTCCATCTTCATTGCAATCTCCAATGCTTTAGCTTGAGTCGTTATCTTCTGTTGTCTCAAAGGTAACCTAATATGTGGCAATAACACAATTATGAACCATTCTTTATGTTGTTCTTCAAGTATCTTAAATTTTAATTGACCCATCAACACCTTGAATCACCAATCCAACTCCCACACAGATTCAATCGTTGTCTATTTGATTTATTTTAGCTTTTTGATGCACTGCAATTTTGATTTCATCTTCTTGAATTCTAATACTAGTGTTTTCTTAATTTCATCCAATGAATGAGTCAGATTAGTCACAAAGTATTTCATATACTAGGTTAGCACTCTTTCTCACAATGATGTGACAAGGTGCACCTTCTTTACATCATCACTATTGATCTGTATTGATGTCCATACTGAATCAACTACAAACTAGAACTGATCAAGATCCTCTGATCCCAGTCCTTTTAAAATAGCTAGCTTAATGTCATCAACCATTTTCCTTCTTGTGGGGTTAGGTCGAGGGGGAGGGGGTGGGGGTGTAGGGGAATTATAATACTATTATTGATGTTCTTGAGTCACTGTACCAATTCATGATTCCACTCCTTATGTTCATCATTCTTGAAACAAGCCTTATCCTCGGTCAACTTAGATACCCACTCGTACAATTCAATGTGGAACGAACCAAAGAAAATTTCATATTTCTCTTCGAAGATATACTTCTGCAACCAATTTTTAGCTGATAATCAAGCATTTATGTTCTCTTTTTCTAAAAAAATTCTTTCTTTCTATTCAACCCACTCCTGGATTTCTTTCTTCAAAAGACACCACAATATATCGTTTAAGCAGATCCTGGTCCTGGCAATGAAACCATTTGTTGGTTTAAGGGTGCTTGACCCAAGTTTTGATTGTATTGCACACCAAAAAAACCCTCAACCAATGGCCCTTTCAGAAATAACCTGAAAGCATATCGTAGTCTCACCCGAAGTTATTATGGGAGGTTTCAAAACCATGATTTTATAGCCAGAGGGATATCCGCATTGTGGCACCCTTGTGTTCACTTATGTCTTATATCTATCTACAACTTCGTATACATAAATAAATTCACGCTGATGATTAACTTCATAGATTAGTACTTAATGCATAAACATAAGAGAGAACAATATAAGATGTATTTTTTTGCATAATTTAGTAAAAACATGCATGACGATATATATAAAAATAGATAATGAACATAGAAAGATATGCAATACTTCGCCAAAACTTCTTCTTTACTAATAAATATCTTCAATACATACACTTCTTTGGCCTGTGCACCCAACTGCAGGTAGTATGTGCATTATTTGCAGTCTCTTCAAGGCCTTCGCGCACTCAGCTGTGGAGCCTTCCCCAAAAAACAGACTCAAGACAGAAAATATGACCAATCTATGAATTCTGTGTATGCTTCTTTTTCTTCGATAAAGTATTACATATTCTTTATATAGACTTGTTGATTATAAGACAGTGGTTCACATACCATGGATCCGAGAAAACAATGCACTAATACTTGATACCCATTAAAAAATAAGGGACTTTGACCCACCCCAAAGCCCCTAAGAACTGTGTGATGAATAAAACCTCACTAGCTCCGTGCGCTCCATTCCTCAAAATGATGATTCTTTGACCAAAACTTG
This sequence comes from Pinus tabuliformis, assembly GCA_031772625.1. Taxonomy (NCBI): domain Eukaryota; kingdom Viridiplantae; phylum Streptophyta; class Pinopsida; order Pinales; family Pinaceae; genus Pinus; species Pinus tabuliformis. The sequence goes on along the minus strand of CM062817.1, from coordinate 812,000,850 downwards.
GACCAAGTTGGTTTGTGCCCAACAACAGATATTCTCACCAATGTTTTACTGAAAGGGAATTTCTTGGTCTTCAGAGAGCACCTTCGACAAGCGGATGTGACCCCTCCCGGTAAGGGGCAGCATTGATCAAGGACACTGAGCCAGCTCTTCCCCCATGTTGAGCTCCCACCATGAGGAACTGAGATGGAGGGCACTTGGAGTTGAGGGATCTCTAGAAAATAGGGTATTACCCCTATCTTTTACATATAGGGTTGGATATGTTCCTTCCCTATATACCCATAGGGTTGGAGATGTTTCTCCCCTATCTAGTTTATGCAAAGTATACCCTAGTTGGCATCAGAACCACAAGGCAATCTTGTTGGGAGTATCACTCCCTGTTTGGCTAATGATTGAGAGTGTACATGGGGTGCACAACCCAAGTTGATTATGACGTAGGAGTTCTACCACATGACTCTTGAGGGTCATTTATGGGAATAATGGTAGGAAATAGGATTGGGTTGATATTTTCTCCCCTTTGAGGTTCTGAGTTGAGAATGAGCTCTCGAATGTGATTCTAGGGTTGAGATGTGTTCCCTTGTGTGCTTGGATATCCTATTTCTCAATATGGGGTTGAGATATGTGACTCCGCCACGAGATAGAGGGTGGAATCTAATTCTCCATGATTCTTCTTCTTTTAGATTGAGAATGTTTCAGCAGATAGATTTGAGCAGAGATGGACATAGCATGATGACATCATGATGGGATGATATGATGATTAATAGACAGATATTGGAAAGTGGAATTCTTCCTAGTTGAGAGGGAGTCTTACTTTATGAAACTAGGGTAAAATTCCACCTTGTATAGCTCATATTATAGACATGATTATTGCATTGAATTCCTATTTTCGAGAGGACTGAAATCAACCTTAAGATCACCTCATTCGGACAAGCAAAAGTTGGGTTTCGAATTTATGTAACTGCACATGTACATTTGGACAAGTCAGCCTCAGGATTAAATGGATCCCCATGAAATCCTATAAATACAAGAGATCTTAAGCTCATTTGATATCACCATCGAGAATATTCTTCTCTTCTTCTATTGTTTGGATGGCACATGTCTTATAGAGGATGTTCACGCAAGGTCTAAAATTATAGGTCTCAGGCTTGCACGTGTTTAGGGTTTTTTTCTTCCAACTGCATGCTTGTCGCAGGTCATATTCGATTACAGTCACACACTCATAGTGCTTCAAAGAGCGACTAGGAATCCATAGTCACTTGCATAACATCTTGAAGGGTGTGATCGAGGCTCTGAGACAGTTTTGGGTAGATCTGACCATAGTCACTTTCTTACAGTTCTTTAAAGAGTGACTAGGAAGTCATACTCGCTCACTCACAGTGTCTCAAGGAATGACCAAGAACACACAATCACTCACAGAATAACTTGATGAGTGAAACTAGTGTTTTGAGAAGGGGTTTGACAATTGACTGTAGATTTCTGAATGCTAGAATATTTTTCTCTACTGTACAGTAATTTTGAAAGTTTGTTTCTAATCTATGTTGGGTAAATATTTGCTGGATGATTATGTATTGGGCTCATTGTACTCTTTGCTGAAATATTTTATAACAATCTAAGAAGAAGAACGTTTCAAATGGTTTTCCCCCTAGTGGGGTTTCTCGCTAGTCTTTGACCAATCTGGTGTCTCTTTTGGTTGTGCTATTGTCTCCTTTGTCATTTGATATATTGTTCTATCTTCAATTATTACTTATGATTGGAAACATTGTTAATAATTGGATGCATTGCTAAATGAAGGATTGAATTGGGCTAAAGTAATTGTAACAACCTAGAATTATATAGAAAAAATAACACCTATGAGGATGTCATTTATCGTATCATATTCCAACCATCTTCCATCCAATTTTACAATTATAATGTACAAAATTTTAAATTGACTAAATATGGTAAACAAGGGTTTGTTTCCTCTAATCTATGTTGCAAGAAATTCAAATTGACATATAAACACAACAATATCCAACTAACTTATTGAAAGTAAACTAGTGATACCTCATTCTCCATCCAGATAAAAAATTGGTTCCACTTTTTGTTTTGTAACGTGTCCTTTTTGATGTGTGTCGGATGAAAGACATATTTTTCCTCCTATCAAAACATGGCACATGGACTAGTAAAACTATTTAATATGCAATCATTTACTTTTTTCTAAGAAATACAAAAAAAATTATCATTTCACATATTAAATATACTTATAAAAGTACTAATCAGGTCTTGTAGACCTTTCTGGCCACTTTGATGTGTGGCACATCATTTTGCAAGCCTAGGACTGGAGGCCTTATCCTGAAAAATATACTAATTGAATTTAACTATGCACAAATAACATAAAAAAATCATTTAATAAATTTGATATAATATTATGAGAAAATTGAAATACCTAATCACTCTCCTCATCGGACTTCCTCCGTTCATGTAGCTTCTGATACGTTTCTACAAGTTCTTTCCAATATACTTTTAAACATACATCAACTAGCCTTCTTTTGAGCCTTTTATCAGGAAGAGTTTCTTTATCTTCTTTATTTGATTGCACCTAAGTATCATGTAGTTCTGAGAAATTTGTAGTTTAACCTTTTTTACGGACCAACCTACACTAAATTTAGTCTCCATGTCTTCAATTAATGATATATGTAGGTGCAACAATATCTCTGAGAATGGAAAATATATATGATCTTTGAATCATTCAAGGAATGATTCCTTCAACCTATTCACAAAAAATTACCTACTTCTGATCTACTGATTTCGGCTAAAACCACGTCATATTCTATCATTGTATCATAACTACCAATGTGAGATTCATAATGTGGCATGGTGGAAGAATATTTTTGTGTCCTAGGAATGGATTGGGCATTAGAAATATTTGTTTCTTTTTCCAAATTGTTAGTGGTTATGCTTAATGATTTCCTTCTTAATCTTCTACTCGATCTAGGAATGGTTGGGGAACCAATTGATTCCCTTTGAAATGGTTGATGTGCTTGTAATGTTTTAGTGGTTTTAGTTGATCATTTTTCTAAGTATCTATGAAGCATTTCCAAGTCCACACTGCCAATTTTGGTAAGTGCCTACATCCCCTATATTGAATCAAAGGCCTCTTTCTCTTAGTCAGTCTCATGTTCCTAGATATATAAAATATATTTTTTCTAATTTTGGAATTAAAAGAAAAAGAAACTAAAAATAAAAGAAAAAAATTAAACAATTACATATCTATAATTTCACAATGGCTTACCTCATTCTGTCCATTGTCTGATCCCTTCCATTTGCTCGACATTTTGAGGCTAGGCTAGCAAATCTTATCACTGGAGGTGAGAAAAGGCAAATAGTGTGCATGGAAGGAGATCACACTACACGAATAGTAGAAATTCAAGCTGAGATAAGTAATTTGATGATCACATGCACATAAACTACAATTGAAACACATATATATTTGTTCATAATGGCCAAACTACATTTTTTAGAGTGATCCGTACCCAGATTCTTATGCTCATGAGAGTGATCAAGAGGAAGAGTAAAATGTCTTAGATCGAGACCCAAGGTATATTTTAAACAAACCTTTATGATAATAAAACCAGTATGCACCAATACATGAATAAATATCCCACAATTTATCCCAACTCCACCTTTTTTCACAGAACCGACAATGCCTTACTCTGCAACTCCAATTTCTAGACCAAAAAGAGAGAAAAATAAAAATTCTATGTAAGTTGCTTATGCATCCTTAAGATCCTCTTAAATCCACTAAATACCATCAAAATCCATCTTTTTTTTGTAGTTTTTGAATTGTTGCCATGAATCCAAGAAAATGAAGGAAATATCGAAATTGTCCATCCATAATAGAATGGGTGGACTTCAAATATCCTGGATCAAGACCTAGGCAGGGGTAGAGGAGTGTACTCTTTTCTTTCCAAGTCTCGACCTATCAACGATGGAAAAACATCTCAGATGAGAAAGAAAGAGTTTGAATTATTTTTTTCAATTCAATAGTTTTTGGGTATTTAATTTCAAAGTTTTAGTCAGTGGGAATTTTCTAATTTCTACTTGTCAATTGTCGATTTTAGTGCCGACTTAGGACTCATAATGTGATCCCATTGGGCACAAAATTCGGTGCAAACAACGCCTAGTCAAGTGCCCTCAAGTTTTTTTCCCATAAAAAGACAGAAATGTTACTAGAATACAACATTATTCTCAAATAAAATCAAAGATTAATAGCATACTTTCAGTAGAATACCATAATTTCAATAATCCACTGCATTCAGAATACATTAATTTAATTAGCTCTAAAATAATTGCATAATGTAAGTTATAAATGAGGAATGAAACAAAATTGATATAAAAACTAGTGGTAGAGTATGTTACATGGGGAAAATGCTAATCTCAATTAATATTTATGTTGTAAGAAAAAATTATACTCTATTCAAAATATAGTTTACCAATATTTTTGCCCCTACATGTATTGTTTTAATTGCTAATAATAAGATCTAGCTCGTGTAATAAAAATTGTTGCCATTATTGTGTATTACAGGATATAGAGGAGACCATGGACATAGGACATGGATAGAGTAAAACTACTAAATTTCAAAGACGAAAGTGGGTCGAAGAAGATTTGACAATGGAATCTGTGGATACAATACATGTAAGAATACAAAGCAAGCTCAACCAAAGGAGAAAGGTCTTTATGAATTTGTAAATACTACAACATAGAGGAGAGAAAGTAAAATCCTTTTCTATGAGGTCTTTCAAGTCAAACTTATTGGTTGAAAATGCACAACAATGGTGACTAAATGTGATTCTATGATTAAGGTAAATGTTTGAAAATTAGGATGCCCATGTGGGATAGTGATGTTGGGTATTTTTCTTGTCAAAAATTTTGGCTCGATGTATATACCTAGGGTCATAAATTTATTTTTTTTCAACTACAAGTTAACATGATATCAATATTTCGAATATATGACTAAAGTGAATCTTTGTATTGGATAGCTTATTCATTGAAATTATATAATTAGCGTACTAAACATTATTGACTATGTTGTGTATTATAGGAGCCAGATGAGGCCATGGCAACTGATCGTGTCATATCAAATGCAGACACAATGGATGGTGTGGGACATCAAGTACTCGAATTTTGACATAACTTAAGAAAAATTGATATAATGGAATTTTGTGATATATCCATCTTTTTTCATGATATTATTAGTATTATCCAATCTTGATAGAAATTTTGTGGCACACAAACCCTTACTTTTACCCTATGAAATCCATGCAATTTGGAGTATTCTTGAACAAAAAATATATATAAGTGAAATATAAAAAATGTTTAATTGTATTAATGTTACCAATGAGTAAAAAAATACTCTCAAAGTCGAATGATTCAATTTGGACTTGAAATGAAGGATGGCCTTGCATTTTTGTGAAGCAAGCCAAAATTGCCTAGCTTCACTAAAATGCATGTCTAAGCTTCATTTCTTGCAAAACTTAATTGATCTGAATTGTATACTATTTAATTACTAATTTTACACACTACTTTTATTCTAGTAAGTTTTTGTTGTTCACAAGTTGTTGACACTTTTGGGGAGACAATGTGAACTACAATTTCTCCAACTCTTTCATATACATCATCTTTGACATTCAAATCACTAAATTAGAAAATAATATTTGTATTAATGTTACTTATGAGTAAAAAAATACTCTCCAAGATGAATCATTCAATTTTTCCTTGAAATGAAGGTTGGGCATGCATTTTTGTGAAGTAGGCCAAAATTGCATTGCTTCACTAATATGCACACCTAGACTTCATTTGTTGGTCAATCTGATTGATTCAAATTGTAGATTTTTTTATATTATTTTACACACATTTGCATTGTTATATCTTTACTTTGAGCTTAAATATTTATACTTTACATTTCATACGACATTCTAAATTTTTCTTTGATTTCCCTTATGTGAAAGTTGTGTATAAGTGGGAAACATAGTTACATATGATATTTGTTAGACATGATGCAAGGTTAGATCCTAAAGTTAGGAATTGGCCAATCATGTCCCATTTAAAATTTGAGTGTAATTGGTTTTTCCTAGGAGTGCATATTTGGTCCGACTGTGATCATTGGCATATATGATCAATTGTTATTTTCACAGACTTGGATTTCAGTGTATAACATTTCCTTCATTAAAATGACTATGATATGTTGCATAAAATCATTTTATATTTAGGTTGGAATTAGTATTATCGCACAGTCAATTAAGTGAAAGTCCTGGTGTACATTTATTTGAAGCACACAAACCTTGACTTTAACCCAACGAAATCATATTCTTGCACAACATAAATTTCTATGTGCAACATTAATGTTAATTATGAGCCAAAAGGTACTCTCTAGTGTGACTCATTAAAATTGGACTTGTAATGAAGGTTGGGCATGTATTTTTTTGAATGAGGCCAAAATTTCCTTGCTTCACTAAAATACACACCAAGGCTTCATTAATTGACCAATTTGATTGGTGTACTAAAATTTATTGTCATTGTTGTGTATTATAGGATCAAGAAGACGCCATGGACATAGGATGTGGACGATGTAGAAATACTAAATCATAGAGAGGAAAATGGGTTGAAGAATATATGGCAATGGACTTTGCAGATACAATATAGATAAGAAGAAAAATCAATCTTAACCAAACGAGGAAGGTCTTTATGAATTCACAAATACTACAACATAGAGGAGCGAAAGTCATTTTTCTTTTCCATGAGGCCTTTCAAGTCAAACTTATTAGTTGAAAATGCACAAGAATGGTGATTAAATGTGATTCTATGATAAAGCTAAATGCTTGAAAATTAGGATGGCCATATGGGATAGGGATGTTGGATATATTTCTTGTCGAAATTTTGGCTCAATGTATATACCTAGGGTCATAAAATTACTTTTTTAACTCTAAATTAACATGATATCAATATGTCAAATATATGACTAAAATGAAGTTTTGTTCGATAACCTATTCATTGAGATGATATAATTGGTGTACTAAACAATATCGACTATGTTGTGTATTACAGGACCCAGATGTGGCCATGGAAACAGATTGTGTCATATCAAATGAGGACACAATGGATGATGTTGGACATCAAGTACTCAAATTTTACTTAACTTAGGAAAAGATTATATAATGGAATTTTGTGATATATCCATATTTTTTAAGAATATTATTAAAATTTAGTGTGTATTATCCAATCTTGACATAAATTAATGCATATTGTTGATTATTTTAGATGGAGATTGGAGAAAATGCAGAGCCTAAGCCTTCAATTAGAAAAAGAAAAAGATATGTACATGGAGACCTAAAACTGTTAAATCATGTACAGGACAGTGGTTGGAATAGGATATGACAAGGGATCCTATAGACACAACAAATGATTGCACTGAACAAGAGGTTGGTCAAGATTATAGTACATGGGATTAATACTTTGAGAAAATTAATGTTTTTGGATGTATTGTGTGCCGTGGAAAGAAAAAATTCAAATGTGTGATTGTACAAAAACATTACATATATGATGAGCTTCTAATGGATAGTATTTATCCTACTATCGATTTAAATCCAATAGAAATCATGATAAGAAATTTTCCAAATTGATATAATTAATATGTCTTCTTGTTTTAAGCATTGTTTTATATTATTTAATTAATTATTTTTTTCTTAATGATTACTTGCAGGATAAATTTCTTGATTTAAATTTTCATGGAGCATCAACTTCCAGCCTTGAGGGAAATGATAATTTATCTAATTATAAATCTAACAAAAATATGTGCACATATACCAGTTTGGGAGATGAAGAATTTATGAAAACAAGTAATAGAACAAGAACTATTTTAAATATGCATAATTTCCTTAAAGACAAGGGGAAGGTGGAGTACATACCTTATAAGAATGAATGTGATGGAGAAGATGACTTCCCTTTGAGTTTGATATCCATTTACAATGACACATTTGATCATCGATGATATTGTGTTGGGCATGGTGATCAACAACTACCTAGAGTGTATGACGTGTTTCAATTTTTGGGATACAACTACACGATACGAACCTCCAATATTGATGGAGCCAATCTAGGCCTCTTTATTTTCCAAAATTTCCATGTGGAATCTAAACATAGAAACAATTCTCAACAAACCACTAGGGGATTAATGCCACATTATGGTATGTCAAATTACAATGGTGAATGGAGAAGGGTAGCAAAATATAAGCATAGCATGTTCACATACAGTATAAATTCGAATATTTTTACATATCATCTCAAATTAGAAAGTGGAAAAGAAATTAATATAGTTCACCTTATGTATATAGATGGGCATGTATACACACGCAAAAATATTGTTGGATTTATAAATAGTAGTAAGGGAATGAGCTTTATTGTAAGACCGAATTTCCAATTTATTGAGGTTGTAAATGATTACAAGGCATATATGGCCTCTTCTTGGACTTTCCAAATTTTTCCTAAGTCAACTTATTAGTTCTTTCAATAAACTCTTGAGACTGTTCATTTGATTTGTTGTCACCCTTTTCGTTGATCCTAGTTCGTCCCAAGATGCATTAAACCCATCCTTTGATTTATTCATTTTACATAACTTATTTCATAAAGATATCTTTTGACCTAGTGTACAAATTCAATAGCTTGTCATACATAGCCTTAGAAGTCTTCAAATTAGAAAAAAATGGAACAAGTTGATCCTTAATGGACTCAACAATGATCCTTTGTGCCCTTTCTTCCCCTTTCTTGTATTTTTCTAGCTCTTGAGTCTTATATTTTTTGGGTTTAGTAATTTCACTGAGGACATATTCCATTACATCATGTTCTGTATGGGTTAGATCAATCCTCTTCTTCCATGCTAGGAAATTTGTTGAGCCAATGAGATTATTGCTTTCCTTGTAGAAAGAACCCATATGAACTGTAGATTCAATTGTAGAGTAACAATATGATACTTACTTGTCAACCAAGATTCTTCCCATATTTGATGATGTCTCCAACTATATCGAGGTTTTCAAAATATTCAAAGAGACTTCAATGAAGTCCTAGAAACATGTCTTCTAGGATACCTTCAACAATAGCTTCAAAGAGTGTTTAATGATACCAAGATTCCTTAATGTTTCCTTAAAAGAAGTCTTCAAATGAGGCCTTGGATAGATCTGCTTTCAACAGGAATCAACAACCTTCATGAGATCTTCCTTGATGAGAGCTTGATGTAGACTTGATCCTTATACAAGTGATTCCCCTTAGAAAATCCTTCTAGTGTTGACAATATGATCCTTTCAGTTGACTTCTCTTGTTCACCTTAGCTCTGATACCATGTTGGAAAATTCTAATATGGCAACTATTAATTCATATTTTCCTTAAGCTTAATAATTGCTTGTGAAATTTATTTATCTTCTTTTGTTTTCTATATTAAATCATTTTCATCAAACAATTATCAAGAATAAAAAAGTAAAGATAGTGGACACAAAATTAGGCTCCACGCCAGAGAAAACCCATCCAAGGGGAAAACCCACAAAATTTCCTCTCTTCTTATAGAATATGCTTCAAATGAGACAACTTTGACCCAAACCCTATACAGTCCTCCTCCAATTATCAATTCAGCCCTTCAAGAAGTCCTTCCAGGTAGATAATATTAACAAGCCTCAATCTTACTTCAACCGGCTTCCAGCTTCAACCCTACAACTTAGGCTTGCAACTTCACCCCTACAGTTGTTGTAGAAACCTTAATTTAACTCTTTAAGAGATCCTACTTTGAGAAAGACAAATCCTTCCAAGGTCAAGCTGGTCAATACAAAGTATTTTCTTTTCCAACAACTTGATATTGCAACTTGATCTCTTGCAATTGGACCTACAATTTGGGCCTCCCTTGAAGCTACAGAAACCCTTGTTTTCACATGTGTGAGAGACATAGAACCAAAAAACAAATTTTCTTCTTATTCTTGGATTCTCCTTGCCTTCTATATCTTTTCTCTTCCTTTCTTGCTTCTCCCATCTTTAGATTGAACTTCTTCTTGAGAGATCGAAATTGTGAGTAAGTGAGTGCCAGTGAGGTTGAATCTACTTCGATTTATATCCTTTCCAACGGGTCAAATTCCTTCCTTTAGGGAAACTTATAGTTTCCAGGGCCAACTTGTACTTTAGATGTTTCCACGACCTTCTGACTCAAAATAAATTATTTTCCAAGGTACATCTTACCGACAAGGGTCTTATAATCATGATGCTGACTCTCTTGACTCGTGAAATATATCCTATGACCTAAAAAACCCTAAAAGCATGAAGAACATACCTATAACTGGAACACCATCAATAAAGAGCATGAAACTCATGCTTTAATAATTAAATAAATAAAAACTAATAGGATAATGGTTGACCTAATTTCTTATATCTTTCCTTAATAACCTATATATATATATACCTTAAATATAGCTCATGGATACATCATTAAGATCTGAAGAATATCTATTAATGCATCCTCTGATGATGGACTCACTTGGTAGTCCGAAATGTTGGGTTCACAAAACTCTATAACAGGTCATTCCCCCCTTATCTAAAACTATCGTCACCTATATGGATTCATTATTTAACAATCTAGTCCTGTTTATTTTCCAAAATGTCCATGTGAATTCTAAACATAGAAACAATTCACAAAAACCACTAGGAGATTAATGCAATATTATGGTATGTCATATTACAGTGGTGAATGTAGAGGGGTAGCAAAATATAAGCATAGCATGTTAGCATATGGTATAAATTTGAATATGTTTACACATCGTCTCAAATTGGAAAGTGGAAAATAAATGAATAGATTTCATCTTATCTATATAGATGTGAATGTATACACACACAAAAATATTGTTGGATTTATAAATAGTGGTAAGGGAATGGGCCCTACTGTAAGACCGAATTTCCAAGTTATTGAGGTTGTACATGATTATAACGCATATCTAACTTCTTCTTGCACTTTACTAATTTTTCATGAGTCAACTTCTTAGTTCTTGCAATAAATGCTTGAGATTATTCATTTTATTTGTTTGCATCCTTTTCCTTGATCCTAGTTTCTCCCAGGATGAATTGAGCCCACAGTTCATCAAAAGGAGTAGATTATCTCTTAGAGTAGATGCTAGTTACAAAACTGCACCTTTTTGGTGGCAAGGAATTCAGTACACATATTGTCATCTTAGAGCCAGAGATTATCTCCCCAAGCCCATGCAAAATATCCCTTATTTGAGAATTATCCATTAGAAAGGAGGCAATTTCCTCATCCTTCGGTTTCTTCATTTTATATAGCTTATGTCATAAATATATCTTTTGACCTGGTGTACGAATTCACTAGCTTGTCATACATAGCCTTAGAAGTCTTCAAATTAGCAACAAATGGAACAAGTTGATCCTTAATGGACTCAACAATGATCCTTTGTGCCCTTATTTCCCCTTTCTTTTATTTTTCTAGCCATTGAGTCCTATCTTTGTTGGGTTCGGTAATTTCATTGACATATTCCATTACTTCATGCTCTGTAAGGTTTAGACCAATCCTTTTCTTTCGTGCTAGGAAATTTGTTGAGCTAATGGGATTATTTCTTTCCTTGCAGAAAGAACCCATATGATCTGTAGATTCAATCATAGAGTAAAAATATGATACTTACTTGTCAACTGATATTGTTCCCTTATTTGATGATGTCTCCAACTATCTCAATGTTTGTAATATCTTAAAAGAGACTCCATTGAAGTCCTAGAAACATGCCTTCTAGGATACCTTCAACATTAGTTTCAAAAGGTGTTGAATGATACCAAGCTTCCTTAATGTTTCCTTAAAAGAAGTCTTCCAATGAGCCTTTAGATAGATCTCCTTTCAAGAGGAATCAAAAACTTTCATGAGATCTTCCTTAATGAGAGGTTTATGTAGACTTGATCCTTATACAAGTGATTCCCCTTAGAAAATCATTCTAGTGTTCACAATATCATCTTCTCAGTTGCATTCTCTTGTTCATCTTAGCTCTGATACCATGTTGGAAAAATGTAATATGGTGGCTATTAATTCATATTTTCCTTAACCTTAATAATTGCTTGCGAAATTTATTTATCTTCTTGTGTTTTATTTATTAAATAATTTTCATCAAACAATTATGAAGAAAAAATTAGTAAAGATAGTGGACACAAAAATTAGGCTCCACTCTAGGGAAAACCACACCAAGGGGAAAACCCACAAAATTTCTGCTCTTCTTATAGAATATGCTTCAAATGGGACAACCAAGAGCCAAACCCTATATCAAGTCCTCCTCCAATTACCAACTCATCCCTTGGAGAAGTCCTTCCAAATAGATTAGATTAACAAGGCTCAATCTTACTTCAACCAACTTCCAGCTTCAACTTCAGCCCCAACTTCGACCCTACAACTTAGGCCTGCATCTTTAGCCCTACGACTGTTGTAGAAACCTTAATTCAAATATTTAATAGATCATCCATTGAGAAAGATAGATCCTTCCAAAGTTAAGGAGGTCAAAACAAAGTATTTTCTCTTCTAACAACTTGATACTGCAACTCGATCTCTGACAAATTAGACCTATAATTTTGGCCTTCCCTAGAGATACAGAAACCCTAGTTTTTGCACGTGTGAGAGACATAGAGCCCAAAAAAAAAGAATCTTCATTTTCTTGGATTCTCCTTGCCTTCTAAATATTCACTCTTCCTTTCTTACTTCCCCCATCTTTAGATTTAACTTCTTCTTGAGAGATCAAAATTGTGAGTAAGTGAGTGCCAATGAGGTCAAATATACTTCTATTGATATCCTTTCCAAGGGGTTAAATTCCCCCCTTTAGGGTGACTTATAGCTGCCAGGTCCAACTTGTACTTTGGAGGTTTCCAGGACCTTCTAAACTCAAAATAAATTATTTTAAGGGTAGATCTTGCCCATAAGTGTCTTATAATCATGATGTTGACTCTCTTGACTCGTGACAATATATCCTATGACCTAAAAAACCATAGAAGCATGAAGAACATGCTTTTACCTAGAACACCATCAATAAAGAGCATGAAACCCATGCTTTACTTAATAATTTTTTCTTTTCTTATGTTGTTTGTTACATAAGATACATATTGAAATGAGTACAACAACAATTATGAACACTGAAACTAGTTACATTTCTAACACTCCCTCTAAATTAGGGAGGTTTTCATAATTGTACAACCAATACAACATCATTCTCAAATTGAAGATTTTTCTTAAGAAGATTCAGATTGATAAGCCAATTTTATGAATTAAAATTATAACCCACACCATCATTGAGGCCTAACTTGACAAGCTCAACTTCATTTGAGAGAACTATGTTGGGAGGCTTTACGTGTGATACCACACTACCTCTAAGGCACATACCCATCCAAATGTTCATTAGGTATGTCATTTTAGGAATATTCTTATCTTGGATTTGTAATCCTTAATCCTCAAATAATATCAGTCTTCTTTGACCACCCTTATTTTGTATACCTATCCTATACTCAAGGATTTTTGGTACCTTTCCTTTATTAGATATTCTATCCTTAAGGAAACCATGGATTCTTATCCAATCCTCCACCAATCTCTCTTTATGGCCTTCACTTAGACTTATAGGTGTTAGTCCTATTCAAGTGCATGGAACGTGAAGAAGAGAATGTACATGTGATGTTCTTAATCATGTGGTATCAACCAGAGAGGATATCCATATTCCCTCTTGATTAGGGAATAGATCCTTGCTCCTATTTCTAGAGACTCCTTTGAACCCTCTCAAATATAGAGGAGATCCTTGGCTTATTTCTAATATGAGAAGTCATAACCACAATCTCTCTATATTATTTCCATAAGAATATCAGCTACCTTCTCTTGCATGGCTCCCTATTTTCTTCGCATCTCATCATATTGAGATTTCTTTCATCATTGGTATCATGGAGCCATCTTATTTCTTCAATATTATGACAGGGCTCAGGCCAACAATATTGCACATCACTTTCATTTTTTCATCATTAAATAAGGAATTACATCGAGCCTTATCAAACTTCAAGAAAATCGTAGCTTCCTCAAGAAAGTGATCCTTTTTTATTGTAGGAACTTGACGTATAGGTTATCTTCTCATACTACTACCTTTTAATCCCATTATGAAAACATCTTGACTTCATGATTTCCTCAACATTCATCATATATTCATGTAATATCCTTTCAGGGTGAAAAAATAATATGTTAACCAGATAACCAACAAAAATTATTGATATTGGAATTACCTCATCATGATGACCTTCTCATTGAAACATCAACATCCTTATGGTCCATCTTCACAAGGAACTTACTTCATGCATCAGGGTGCCCAATGATCGGATTTGATTACTATTATCCACCACTTTGTGGGTGATATCACCAAGAGAAGTTTTTCTCCATGATGAGCCTCAGTCGGCAGCTAGCAGCCCCTTGATGCCTCCTACTAGCTCGTTGTTCCATTTCTCTACCTCCTAATCCATCCATGTTGCCCCTCACCCACCTATATTGATCGTATGTTTGAAGGTGGGCCTCCCGAATCTAAAGGTATGTCTTGTCATTTGGTAATTGAGTATTGGGTTTACTTATCATGGATAATTCTGGGTATGTATTTATGGCGGGATTTGGTAAAAAGAGTGGCCTTAGATTGTGCTCTTGTCCCCTTGATATCTTTTGGTTCTTACCCTTTGATCTTAGTCCGGTGGGATCTCCTTTATCAACCATTTGGTTCTAGGGTGGTACTATTTGGGAAACCCCAACTTTGGGTGCATGGTCCCTCTCCTTTATCTGCACATATTAATCCCTTTCCACTCACTATACCCCCATTCATATTTTCTCCCACCTGGGTCCACATTCCCATTTTGGGTCCATATAGGGATAACATCCCTATCCCCTTTCCCCCACCTTGGATCAGGCCTAGAATGATGCCTCAAAGGTTGAAGTAATTAAAAGAAAAAGTGAAAAGCATAAATGGCCACATTTAACAGGAAATTGTACCACAAAATGCAAAACATGGTGAGGAAAAAAAATAGCACATGGGAAAAAACCATTACATGAGCTCTAACCCAATCATTGGCCATCACCATAGTTCCATAGGCCCTAGATGAGCCTCCTTTATCATTCAGGAACCTATGATTGTCCCAACCCCTGGAGGGAAATGGATCGCCCTACTTAAAAGGGGGTAATCACTTTTATATCTTACACATCATGTTCTTGTTCTTTGAACATCGAGTAGTTAATTAAAGAAAATTAATAAAAGGAAAAAGGTATTTGAATAAGGGTGGAAAAATCAAGGTCATGGCACCTCATGTACCATGATTTCTCCCTCCTATACATTAGATAGCCAAGTGTGGGCGTCCTTTTATCTAGCTACCCCTATGCCCAATTATGTGGCCCAATATTTCCCGCTAATTCCCTATTCCATTCCACTTATTTGTCACTTTACACCCCCATTAGAGGGATGTATCTTGGACATACTATCCCCTTTAAGGGATGAAACCACCTAATAAGGTACTTGGCTAACCCCCTTTGGATCTTGGAGACACTAGCACATGCTAAAGCCCATTATAGAAGGGCATGACATTATGAAGTGCCCACGTTGTTATGTATGATTTGTAAGCTTTTTACCTGATTATGTTAATGACTGGTTCTACTAGAAGCCTAGCGGACGCATTGGATCTTATGTAGGATTACAAGTGGTTTCCATTTTGGTTTGGCTTCCCTATATAGGATCCTAACCCACTGCAGTCTACATTAGCACATGTAGGGTGTGCATAGATATCCATGGGACTTGAAAGCAGTAGATAGCACTCCATGGATCGTCATGGATGCTCAGAGATTACCAACGATCCACTTTTTGGATGATGATGATATGCTTGGTACTTATGCCCAATAGGCTGCCACAAGAGCCCCACAGTCTTGACAGGTGTCCTAGGACTTGTACGATGTTATGGAAGCATTCATTCCACCAATTGGACCCTTGAAAAGGATTTATGATTCATATGGATACCCAAGGGGTCATCTATGTGCCCTCATACCCAATGGGAGCACCACAGGTCTACTACTTGGAGAACAAGGGGCCACCCCCTTTTCCTTCATATTGGAAGAAATTTATAACTCTATATGGAACTCCAGGATATTATTGAGCCTTTAAAGGGCCCTATGATGTGCACATATTATTATTTGGCTCCTTGTAAGGCTTATTTTTACACTTATGAGGTAGTTTGGTGGGCTTGTCACCAATAAGGGTTTTATTTGCACATTATTTTATCATTAGGGGCTAATGTAGACCAATAGGTTAATATGAACTCATTAGGAGGCTATATATTGTAGTTAGATACACTCATTTGTATCATCAGTTGACTTGGGATCTCTCTAATTATAGAGAATTTCGTAATTTTTCCTTAGTGGATATTTTTTGGAGATGGATGAATTTTGATGTATGGATTTGGGTTATTTCTCTTGTCTTGGAGCTTTATTGTGCAAAAGAAATTCTAGTTGGATATACTTTATAATGTTGTAAGTAAATTTTAATGCTATTATTCTTGTTGATATATACTACTATAATTAGAGCTAGTTGTTGCATTACTGAAATGTAATTGAGCATGTTTTAGCTTATTAAATGTATGTCCCAATGTTATATGAATGAAATTTCCTAGAGATTATTTATCTCGAAAACCTTGGATAATTTTCTTTGAAGTAGAAATTCTTGAAGGGCACTTTTCTTTTCTTTCCCTCAACATTGGATGAAGTTGACTTTCCAGGCCTACTTGATCAAGAAACCAATTTCTTACTCAACATTATCCTTCACTCCATATCCCCAAGTGAACTAGACACTGATCCTTAAAAGACTATAATCATTTTTACCCTATTTTTACCATTTCCCCCTTTTTCCCCAAGTCTAGCACCATTAGGCCACCTAGGGCATCAATTTCCCGGGAATTGACTCAAGGAAATTTTTTTATTTCCTATAGGTTACTGTGTTGGTGGGTCCCCTCCCTCTCCTACAAATTTGAGGCAATTCTAATAGTGGAATCACCAGGAATCTCAAGCCCTAGCTCTAGGATCAAATTGTGTCTAGGCATCCCCAAGACTAAACCTTAATAAGATCCATTCAATCTTTTGAATCAAGTATTCTCGTTTGATCCTTTCCCCTCACTTTATCTAATATAGGAACATCATTGGTTGCTACATTCCATCCCTGAACATGGGTTCAGTCTACTTGGCCCTATGTGATCCCACTTCTCAATAAAGATTATTTGTCAAGGACCATTTATGAATCCAAGTTTCCCAAGGATTATAGGGATTTATAATCTTGTTCATAAGCCTATCCTTTCTCCCTCAACCCTCCAAACCTCACCCCTTATCCCTGGTTAACCAAGTTCGTTGCTTAAAGAGCAAGAAATATCCTTTCTTCACTCTATCTTTGGGAAATGGTTCTTAGGGTCACTTCTCGCCTATCCATTGAAATATACATTGCAATTGAATCCCTACACTACCATGACTCCTCCCACCGGTGAAATTTCATAAAGAGTAGGGAGACTTCTCTATGTTTAAAATGAGTTAATCCTCCATCGTTTCCCTTAGCCTATCAGTTTCCCTCTTGGGAACCCCTTTAGGTCCCCTGTTGGTTTGAGAGGTAACATTTCTGGCATTGTTGCCAAAGAGGAAGCAGGTCTGCCCCCCTAGCGAATCACTGAGGCATTGATTCATTAACCACATGTCTTAACATTCCTCTGGCGACTCCATGATCTCCATCTCAAGATGGAAAGCCATGAGACACTAACTTATCATCGTAGAGAAAAACATCAATCCCATGTCTCTTTCTATGATAGGAACCTCAAGAAACTAATACATAAGCATAAAATATTTGCATCTCTCAACTTTTCAAAGTAGTTGGGGCAATATTCACTACCATTCCAGAGGGTGATGACATACCTATATTTAGCGGGGAGGAGGATCCTCAGGAACACCTTCTAAGGATTTAAGGCCTCACCTGTGGGGAAGCTTATAATAATTTCAACCGCAGAACTACCATAGCCTCAAAAGTTGATAGGAGAGGCTCGTGAATGGTATTTTTCCCTTCCCGCATCATCTATATCTTCATGGGAGAAGTTGCTTGAAACATTTGAAAAGAGATGGTGCCGTGAAAAGGATATGGTTCAATTATACAAGGGGTTCCTTTCTATCAAAAGACAAAATGATGAATCCATTGTTTAATTTAATCACATGTTTAATTCTATCATACATGCCTTCCCATGTAACTTAACCCCTCCAAGAGAAATAACCTTGGTACCATACCTGAATTGCTTCACGGGAATGTTAGCTTTTGATACATGAAATAAGAAACATAATAGCCTCTTCCAAGCCCAAAATATCATATTTGACCTTAATTAATATATGAGGCAATCATCCATCAACATGCTCCAGGCCGAAGAAGATAGTTCATCTAATGATGAAGATCTATCCCCTAATGAGGAGGATGCTTGGCCCCAAACTTCCTCCAAAGTAGAGGAGAGGCTCGCTGACCCTATTTTAAAGGTCCCATTAAGTATAACCTTGGATATAAGAAACCCATTCTACATCACCTTTGGATTGAATGGATTTACCTTAAGGAATTGCATTCTAAATTCTGGTAGCCCTATCAATATCATGCCTTCAAGCGTTATGAAAAAGCTGGGACTCAAGCTGTCAAGGAAATGATTTTTCTAAAATGATTTTGAACTCTGACAAGCTTAAGGTGTGTGGGATCATGGAAGGTGTAAATACCTTTCTTCATACATATCTAGAGAAAATATTCTCTATCAATATAGTTGTGGTAGAAAGCCCCCAACATGGGGAATGATCTTGTCCCAAACGTTGATTGAGGATCTCAACCTATCCATAAATGAAGATGGATCTATCGTTTATCTCCCATGGAAAGAAAAATCTTATGCGTCGATCCCCAGACATGAATTCTCTGCCCCTATGATTGCCTCATCCCAAGAAGATGAAAGTAACATAAAAGAGGAGAGTGACAACATTGGAGAATGGAGACTTTTCAAAAATGAACATGTTGCTACCCCTCCCCATCCAAGGCTATGGGTAATGTACTTTGATGGGGCACATTCCAAATCTGGGTCAGGGGTTGGCATTGTGATCATTTCCCCATATGAAGAATACCTTTTTTTCATTAAGACTCCAATTCACTTGCACTAATAACATTGCCGAGTATGAGGCCCTTCTGTTAGGTCTGGAAGCAGTCAAATCTAGAGGGATTCAAAAATTAATCGTAATAGGGGATTCTAATCTAGTGGTCTCACAACTTAGGGGAACCTTGAACACAAAAGACAAGAAATAGAAACCCTATAAAGATAGAATCCCTCACATGCTAAAAGGGTTCAATTATATATCTCTTTGAGCATTTGATGGATCTTTCAATGACATGGCCAACACCTTGGTCATGGCTGCTTCCACTTCCACAATTACCCCTCATGATGTTGCAAGAAAATGGAGATGCGTCATTGATATATTCATAAACCTTCCATCCCTGACTATGAGGAACACATACCTATTTTTGAAGATGACCAAGACATAAATAACTTCCTGCAACACCATGAAATTTCCCACTCAAAAGATAAGGATGTCATCAATGAACAACACTTTGATAGGAATGATTATAGCATTACTAATAGCAACCAAGAAAATCGTGACATGCTAGATCTAAACCTAGGATCTGTGACCTCTCCCCAAATAATCAAGATTGTAAAAAACCTCTAGAAGAGAGAGGGAGGATCTCAAAAACCTACTAAGGGAGTTTAAGGATTCTTTTTTCTAGTCATATGACTACTTAAAGGCTTATAGCCTTGAGATTATTGAACACACCATTCCTCTCAAGGAGGGGATGAAACCTGTTAAGAAAAAAAAATAAGGCGAATGAACCCAAGACTTGCACCTTTCATCAAGGAAGAGCTCCAAAATATGGTGTACACAAGGCATTACCCCCATTAGACATTCGTCATGGATATCTAACCCTGTGATCACTCACAAAAAGACTGGTAATATAAAGATTTGCATTGACATCAGATTAAACATGGGTTCTTAAAGGACAATTACCATTTTCCCAACATGGAAAATATACTACAAAGGATAACGGGGTATCAAAAAATGTCATTCTTGGATGGCTCCTCTAGATATAACCAAGTCATTTTCAAAGAGGAAGACTGCCTAAAAACCATTTTCATTACACCATGGGGAACATACATGTACCTTAGGATGCCCTTTAGTCTAGGTAGTGTTGGATCCACTTTTTAAAGGGCCATGGACTTCGCCTTCAGACGCCTCATCAGGAAGATCATGGAGATCTACCAAGATGATTTTGCCATGTCCTCCAAGGAAAGAAAATGCCATTACAAGCATCTGAGGAAGGTGTTTGAGAAATGCAAGCAATACAACATCTCTCTAAATCTTGAAAAGTCAATATTTGCTGTGGACAAAGGAATATTTCTAGGACATATGATCTCCAAAGATGGGATTAGTATTGACCCTGAAAGAATCCAAGCTATTATCAATATTCCTTATCCCAAAAGTCAAAGTGCTTTAAGATCATTCTTCGGAAAAATCAATTTCATGAGGAGATCCATACCAATTTTTTTTTAAGTTGTCAAACCAATGAGTGACCTCTTGAAGAAAAACAACCAGTACACATGGGATTCCACAAAGAACAAAGCCTTTGAAAAAATAAAGAAAAGGATTTCCTTAGCTCCTGTCCTTTTTAGCCTTGATTACACTAATGATTAGTCATCTACTGCTTTATCTCTAAATACACTATTGCTAGGATACTTATGCAAGAAGACGACAACGGGGATGAAAGACTAATAACTTTTATGAGAAATTTGCTCCGTGATGTTGAGACAAGATACACCATCACTTAAAAATAAGTATTTTCCCTTGTCAATTCAGTTAATAATTTTAGGGCCTATGTCAAGTACAAAAAAATATATGCATATGTCTTGTGTCCCATTGTCGAAGATGTGTTGTCTAAATCTAATTGTCTTGGATCCATGGGAAAATGGGTGTCGAAAATCTAGGAATATGATATTGACATTTGCCCAAAGAAAATTATCAGGGGGCAAAGCTTGGCTAAAATGATGTCTTAAATCAATAACGAAGCTATTAGAGAAGGAGAGGAAGAGAAACTATGCGCTACTACTATCGAACTTGAGGAGGATGAATGGTACAAAGACATAGTCTATTATCTATGCAACATATCTGCCCCTCCTCACCTAATAGACCACAAAATAA
Organism: Pinus tabuliformis; assembly: GCA_031772625.1. Taxonomy (NCBI): domain Eukaryota; kingdom Viridiplantae; phylum Streptophyta; class Pinopsida; order Pinales; family Pinaceae; genus Pinus; species Pinus tabuliformis. Next base: position 811,979,515 of record CM062817.1, on the reverse strand, counting down.
TATTCCTAAGGCTGAAGGCCACTAAATTATACCTAACCCAAGATGGACTTGGATGGATGATCCCTGATGGGGTGACCCTCAGATGTTTCAATAAAGAAGAATCTGAGAAATTACTAAAATAATTTCATGCTTAGTTTTACAGGGGACATTACGTTGCCCGAACTACCACACAATATTTTTAGGGAAGGTTACTATTGGCCCACCATCTTCACTGATAACTTGAACTTCATAAAAAGGTGCCAACCATGCCAATTATTTTCCATAAAGAAGAATTTGGTTTCAATGCCTTTGCAAAATGTGGTGGTGGACACCCCATTTCGGTAACGGGGCTTGCACTTTATCAGTGAGTTCAAGGAAATTTCGAGTCATGGCCATAAGTAGATCCTCAAAACAACCAAATACTTCACCAAATGGGTGGAGACCATACCCACCAAAGTAGCAACTAACCAAGTAGTCATGGATTTCCTTGAGGAAAAAATCATTACCAAGTTTGGGGTTCCTGCCAAGATTGTGACTGACAATGCCAAATCTTTCGATTCCATTTCCCTCGCATCCCTGTGTAGCAAGTATGGTATAATATTGTCTCACTCCTCTAATTATTACCCCCAGGGTAACGATTAGGCTAAATCAAGCAACAAGAACCTCATTAGGATCATCAAGAGAACTATGGACAATCACAAAAGGGATTGGGATAACAAGATCACATATGCCCTATGGGCTGAGCGAACCATGGAAGAGGCCTCCATTGGCTTCATCCCCTTTCATCTGGGGTATGGATTTGAGGCCAAGCTACCCATGCAGCTCCAAGTACCTATCGTTGAATGCCTGAAAGCCTTCCTTGAACAACAAAATGTCATACAATCGCGTATTGAGAAAATCATGAAGGTGATGAATACAGGAGGAGGTCCCTTGATCAAATTGCTCGTGGCCATGACAAGATGGAAACTGAATTTTACAAACACACACAAACTAAAATATTTAAACCTGGATACCTTTTACTCTTATGGGATAAAATAAGGGATAAGTTGGTCATGCATAAAAATGGGATAATCTATGGATAGGGCCCTTCAAGATAATTGACACTGCAGGGATAAATTCGCATCACTTGGAAACTAAGGAAGGTGATTTGGTTCCCATTCCCATAAATGGGCAACTCCTAAAGGAGTACTTTCCTAAAGGCACTTGACTTTGTACTATATGCATGTTATAATAGGATGCATTTCATAATGATTTTTTAGAACTGACTGCATATTATGTTTCACATGATAGATTAGATTTCATTTATTAAAAAAAAAAAATATTGGTTTATGAGCTAACATTAAGCATGGGTGATCATTAGACACTGTGAAAAAAATGTTGCCTTATGGCTTTGATCTTTGACATGTGTAGATTACAGGTCTATGGTGACCAAGAGATTGATGGAGTTCTCGTGACCTCCCATTGGAGTAGCCTTGCCCACTTGGAGCCAGATTTTACCCACCACGTTTCGGTGATATCCCCAAGATAAATTTTTCTCCATGACGAGCCTTAGTGTGCAACCAACAGCCCCTTGATGCCTCCTACTAGCTCATTGTGCCATTTCTCTACCACCTAAGCCAGCCATGTGGTCCCACACCCACCTGTATTGATCGTATGTTTCAAGGTGGGCCTCCTGAATCTAAAGGTATTTCTTTTCATTTGGTAATTGAGTATTGGATTTGCTTATCATGGATACTTCAGCATATGGATTGATGGGGGGATTTGGCGGATATATTGGGCTTAGTTTGTGCTCCTATCCCCTTGATCTCTTTTGGTTGTTACCCTTGGATCTTAGTCTCACAGGATCTCTTTTATTGACTGTTTGGTTCTAGGGTGTTACTACTTGGTAAACCCCAACTTTGGTGTGTGGTCCCACTCCTTTATCTTCACATATTACTCCATTTCCACTCACTATACCCCCATTCATCTTTTCTCCCACCTAGGTCCACATTCCAATTCTGCGTCCACATAGGGCTAAACCCCTTATCCCCTTGCCCCCACCTTGGGTCAGGCCTAAAATGATGCCCTAAAGGTTGAAGCAATTAAAAGAAAAAGTGAAAAGCATAAATGGCCACATTTAACAGGGAATTTTACCACCAAATGCAAAAGATGATCGAGACAAAAATAATTAACACGTTGACAAAATCCATTACATGAGCTCTACCCCAACCGTTGGCCATCACCCTAGTTCTATAGGCCCTATATGAGCTTCCTCTATCATTCAAGAACCCAAGATTGTCCCAAACCCTAGAGGGAAATGAACCTCTCTACCTAAAAGGAGGTAATTAGTGCTATATCTTACACATAATTCTCTTCTCCTTCGATCCCCAAGCAGCTAATTAAATAGAATTCATAAAAGGAAAAGGGTATATGAAGAAGGGTTGAAACTGGGGCACCTCATGTACCAATATTTCTCCCTCCTATACATTACATACCTAGGTGTGGGCTTCCCCTTATCTAGCTACCCCTATGTCCCACTATGCGGCCTAGGATTTCCCCCCTCATTCCCTATTCCATTCCACTTATTTGTCACTTTCCACCCATGTTAGAGGGATGTACCTTGGACATACTATGCCCTTTTAAGGGTTGAAACCACCTAATAAGGTACTTGGCTAATCCCCTTTGGAGCTTGGAGACACTAGCAGATGCCAAAGCCCATTACGGAAGGGCATGCCATTATGAAGTGGCCATGTTGTTATCCATGATTTATAATTTTTTTACCTGATTATTTTAATCACTGGTTGTATTAGAAGCCCAGGGTATGCATTGGATCTTATGCAAGATTATAGGTGGTTTCCATTTGGTTTTAGTTTCCCTATATGGGATCCTAACCCTAGATGTCTACATTGGCACATGTAGGGTGTTCACAAAGATCCATGGACCTCCATAGTAGAAAAAAAAACACTCCACGGATCTTCATGGATGCTCAGAGATTACCAACGATCCACTTTTGTGATGATGGTGATATGCTTGGTACTTATGCCCTACAGGGCCCCATAGAAGCCCCACACTCTTGACAGGTGTCCCAAGACTTGTATGATGTCATGGAATAATTCATTCCACCACTTGGACCCTTGCAAAGGATCTATGATTCATATGGAGACCCATGGTGTCATCTATGTGCCCTCATACCCAATGCGAGCACCACAGGTCTACTATTTGGAGAACAAAGGGGACACCCCCTTGTCCATCATATTTTGAGGAATTGTTTCCTCAATATGGAATTCCAGGATATTATTGAGCCTTTAGAGGGCCCTACAACATGCACATATTATTATTTGGCTCCTTGTGAGGCTTATTTTTACACTTATGAGATAGTTTGTTGGGCTTGTAACCAATAGGGGTTTTATTTGCACATTATTTTATCATTAGGGGCTAATGTAAGTCCATAGGCTAATTCAAACTCCTTAGGAGGATATATATTGATGTTAGATACACTCATTTGTATCATCACTTGACTTGGGATCTCTCTAACCATAGAGAATTTCACAATTTTTCCTTGGTGGATATTTTTTGGACATGGATGAATTTTTATGTATGGATTTGGGCTATTTCTCTTGTCTTGGAGATATATTGTGAAAATGAAATGTTGGTTGGATATACTCTATAATGTTGTAAGTGAATTTTAATGCTATTATTCTTGTTGCTGCATTCTACTAAAATTAGGGCTAGTTGTTGCATTATTGAAATGTGGAATTGACAATGTTTTAGCTTATTAAATGTATGGGCCAATGTTATTTGAATGAAATTTCCAAGAGATTATTTATATCGAAAATCATGAATCATTTGCTTTGAAGTATAAATTCTTGAAGGTCACTTTTCTTTTCTTTCTCTCAACATTGGATGAATTTGACTTTCCCGGACTCCTTGATCAAGAAACCAAGTTCTTTCTCATCATTATCCTCGACTCCATATCCCCAAATGGACTAGGAATTGATCCCTCAAAAAGGGTGATCATTTTAACCCTCTTTTTACCATTTCCCCCTTTTCCCCCAAATCTAGCCCCATTAGGTCACCTCATCAATTTCTCGGGAATTTACACAAGGAAAAATTTCTATCTCCTATAGGCTACAGTGTTGGCGGGTCCCCTCCCTCTCCTTGAAATTTGAGGCAATTCTAATGGTGGAATCTCCAGGAATGTCAAGCCCTAGCTCTAGGGCCGAATTGTGTGTAGGCATCCCCAATGCTAGGCATCAATAGGATCAATTCAACCTTTTGAAGAAAGTATTTCTATTTTTTCCTTTCCCCTCACCTTGTCCAGGATAGGAACATCATTGGTCGTTACATTCCATCCCTAAACCTAGACTGGGTCCACTTGACTCCATTTGGACACACCTCTCAATAAATATTATTTTTCAATGACCATTTGGGAATTCAAGTTTCCCGAGAATTATAGGGATTGATAAATTTGTTCATAAGCCTATCCTTTCTCCCTCAACCCTCCAATCCTCACCCCTTATCTCTGGTGGACCAAGTCCCTTTCTCAGCTCCATTCTTCACTCTATCCTTATGAAAGGGCTTTCAGGGTCACTTCTCACCTATCCATTGGCATATTCTTTACAAGTCAATCCATACACTACCAGGACTCCTCCCATCAGTGAATGTCTATAGAGAGAAACAAGACTTAGCTGTGATGACAGTGGGCTAAGCTTCTACCATTTCCCTTAATCTATTATTTTACCTCTTAGGAACCCCTTTAGGTCCCGTACTGGTTTGAGTGGTAACAATTACCCAGTTATATTATTCTTTCAAAGACTATATTAGATCATGAGCATCATTCTATACATTCTAGTGAGAAATTCTGAACATTTTATTCATTCTAGAGTAAGCCAAATTCATCTTTTAGACATCATATAACCAAATGGATAATTCACCATGCATGATCAAACTCTTATACATGATTCTAAACATATGAATCCTACCCAAGAGTCACTTTAAATATGCATTCCTATGCTTTCATACAATCATCTAGGTACATGCCCTAAAATGAGTCTGCAACATGACCAACTACATTCCTTCATCCTTCAAGAGTATTGTTTCCATACTATATGGAATATATACTATCATTTTCATAATGATTCTTCCAAAAACTTTCCAAAATGATGATTCTTATAGGATCATGGTGATCCACCTTAGCAAACTAACTACGTCTAACATATTATTAGAGAATGCATGGATAAATAATTATATGCAAAATGGTCCAATTTTAAATACTATATGATTCCTACAAAGCAACTAAATCAAGTAGACTCTAAATATGATACTATCACATGCTTCTTTCTATGATGTCATCCTTTTTTAACAAAAACCTTCTAGATTAAACTACAATGCATGCTATTCTAAAGGAAATACCAACTTCATAATGAACCTAGTAGAGAGGATGCCTTCTTCAATAGTAAATATCTATGAGATATTCTTTATTTGGCTTGTTCTTGGGTTCTCCCATTACTTCAACTATCTAAGCTTCACCTCTTTCCTTTATTTTTTTGTTCTTCTTGTTTGGAAAGTCCCCCTTAAAGTCTCCATATTCATTGCATTCAAAGAATTAAACCTTGGATATATCTAGATTCTTCTTAGACTATCCAAATTTTCCCTTATTCAACTTCTTAATTCTTGCAATACATGCTTGAGACTTTTCATTTTTTGATTCGATGTCATCCTTTTCCTTGATCCTAATTTCTCTTAAGATGCATTTAACCCACAACTCATCAAAAGGAGTAGAGTCTTTCTTAAAGCATATGTTAGTTTCAAAACTACTCCATTCTAGTGGCAAGGCATTCTCCCTAAGCCCATGAAATCGGTCTCTTATTTGAGAAATGCTCATTAGAAAGGAAGTCATGTCCTCATCCTTCAATTTCTTCATTTTATACAGTTTATTTCTCAAATACATCTTTTGACCTAATATACTTACAGAGTACAAATTCACAACTTTGTCATACATATCCTTATAAGTCTTGAAATTAGCAACAAATGGAACAATTTGATCCTTAATGGACTCAAAAATGATCCTTTGTGCCCTTAATTCCCCTTTCTTGTATTTTTCTATCTCTTGAGTCTTTTCCTTTTTGGGTACCATAATTTCACTGAGAACATATTCCATTACTTCATGTTTTGTAAGTGCTAGATAAAACTTTTTCTTCCATGCTAGGAAATTTGTTGCTCCAATCAACTTATTGCTTTCCTTGCAGAAAGAACCCATATGACTTCTAGATTCAGATGTAGAGTAACAACATGATACTTACTTGTCAACCAAGATTCTTCCCTTTTCTGATACTATCCCCAACTATATCGAGGTTTCAAAAATATTCAAAGAAACTTCAATGAAGTCCTAGAAATATGTATTCTATGGTAGCTTCAGTAGTAGCTTCAAAGAGTGTTGAATGATACCAATATTCCTTAATGTTTCCTTCAAAGAAGTCTTCCAATGATCCTTTAGATATATCTCCTTTCAAGGAGGGTCAACAACCTTCTTGAGATCTTCCTTGATGAGAGCTGGATGTAGACTTGATCCTTCTACAAGTGATTCCCCTTAGAAAATCCTTCTAGTGTCCACAATATGGTCCTTTCAGCTTCCTTCTTTTGTTCACCTTAGCTCTGGTACAATGTTGTAAAAATTCAATGTGGCAACTATTAATTCATATTTTCCTTAACCTTAATAATTTCTTATGAACTTTATTTATCTTATTTTTTTATTTTTTAAATCATTTTAATCAAACAATTATAAAGAGAAAAATAGTAAATACATTGGACACAGAAATTAGGCTACAAGCCAGGAAAAAAAGCCTCAAAGGGGAAAACATGGTGTTATCACCTAGATTGATAATACCTGTTGTACCTGGTGTGTCGATGAAGAAGGAAAATCCCCTTCCAAATTTTGTGGAGCAAGCATTTGCCTATGAGATGATGAAGAAGGCAAGGCCCCTTCCACATCAAGTGGAGTAAACACTTGCCTACTTATTGCAAATAACTTTCTAGCCCCTCTCTGATAATTCTGCCCCACTTGTGTGGTTTTGTCTGATGCTGAGGTTCATCTCTTGAACTGTCACTCCCATTGTTTTCCTCCTCCTCATAATCTCTATCTTCTTTGTCCATGATTGACAATTTTTGAAGCTATGTATCCCTAAAGAAGGTATGGAAGGAGTGAGTATTGGTGATTAGGGATAAGGGAAGGGGAAATGAACTTATGTGGTATTGGTGGACTATATAGACTATGAAAATGAGAGGGAGGGTATAAACTATGAAAATGAGAGAGAGGGACTAGGGTTTTAAGATGTTGCTTTGGGGATGAGGGAATAAGGGATATGGAGGGATATGTAGGAGGGGTTAGGGTTTTAGGAATAGGTGAAGGGATGTATAGGAGGAATTAGGGTTTTAAGGAATAAGTGGAGGGATTCTAGGGTTTCAGTTTTGCCATAGAAAATCAACCTCAAACAAATGAATTGAATGCCAAGAGAATAGTTTAGGGGTTATACTTACTTGTCTATGGGCTAAAGAAGGCAAACACAAAGTTTTGGGTGGCAAGTAGAGTGTTTTGGCCCTTGCTGGCCCTATGCACAGTGCCACAAACAGGTGCGTAGTGCCTCCTTCTATGCGCCGCACCATTCAATTTAACACTGGGGAAATTTCCCTATGCGCAGCGCTCCAGCCTCTGTGCGTAGTGCATTTTTTGCAGGCGACTATTGGAGTCTTTTCCAGTGTCCAAATTAAGTGCATGGTAGCTCGTTGGAAATTTCTCTCTCTTGGCTACACAATGGATCTATCACTCACTAAAAATTATCAATTATAGCCCCTAAAACATCAATTCTCCCAAGACTAGTCAAAATGTGCACAATGAGGGTGCAAAAATGATGTGTTTGCTTGCAAGAAACCTTTGGAGGTCTTCCTCAACTCTAAATTGAGTTTAGGATAGCTCATTGGAAAAATATTTTTGTTTAGTTATCATTTGACTCATCAAGAAAGTCACTTGGACAATCCAACTAGAAGAAAAATTGATTTTTCCAAAGTCGCTATAGAAGTGGAACAACTGTCTTGTAGCATTTATATTTTTGACATTTGTCTAAAACCACGATACCTGTGTAAAAAGTGAAGGAGTTTTTTCTTCCTTGATATATTATGGATAAAAAATTCTCTCACTTTTGTCAAATTCATATTTTCGTGGTCAGAAACACAATTTGAAGAAAAATCGGCCCTTATGTGTGGTGAATGAGTTTCCCTTGGAATGACTTCTTGAAAAATGATGGAGACTTGATGTTGGTGATATGAAATGGCCTATTACTTACTAAAATGACCTCCCTTATGCCTCATATACTCAGATGTCTCTGATTCTGTAGCCGACCCTAGGTCAATCCGTGAGGAAATTTGGGTTTAGTGCTTGTGGAAAATGATGATTTGGACACCCTCGGGATTAAACAACTCCCTTTGGCATGCACTTAACCCTTTGAAACTTTACCCTTTCACTTGACTCTTTCCTTTGACCAATTGATATTTTGATGGTCTGGCATCCTTGGAACACTGAGTTAATAGCTTGGGATGGTGAAATTATTACATTTGAAAGACATAAAATTACATAATGAAATAAGAATTTCTCTTTGCAAATCATCTTCACATGGTGAAGGGATGTTATTTGACTACCCTTTACTTGTTGGTCTTATGCAATGGAATGGAACCTTGGCAACCCTAATGACCTAATAAAACCTTGAAAAACCCTAAAAGACCTAATGAGACATTGAAGGACTGAATTTCAAGATGACATAATAACCTCATAACTGATACAAATGGCATGATAAAAATAACCTTATGGATGATGTACAGTCAACTAGATATGAAACTATGCCAGTAAGTAATCACATTTAGGGAACAATGATGTTTTTGGACTAGGACTACCATCAGTCACTAAATTTTTTGCATGACCTAGTGGAATGATAAAAAAATTCTGTGTGGGACACCTAAAATGAATATGAAAAGGGAAATTTTGATCACTGATGGTAATATGCAAATAATGTCTCTAACATTCATTGGAAATATCTTCTCTTCATACAGAATCTTCTTCAAATGAGACAATCAAAACCAAAACCTTATAAAAATTCCTCCTCCAAGTACCAAGTCATCCCTTCAAGAAGTCCTTCCAGATAGATCAGCTTAACAAGGCTCAATCTTTCTTCAACCATCTTCGAGCTTCAACTTCTTCCTCAACTTTGACCCTGCAACTTCAGCCCTGAAACTGTTGCATAAACCCTAGTTCATTTGTTTAAGAGATCTTCCTTTGGGAAATATATATCCTTCCAAGGTCAATGAGATCAAAAAGAAGTATTTTCTCTTCCAGCGACTTGATACACAACTCGATCTCTTGCAATTCAAACTTGCAATTTTGGCCTTCCTTGAAGTTGTAGAAACCCTAGTTTTCACACGTGTGAGAGAGATAGAGCCAAAAAAAAACTTTTCTTCTTCTTCTTTGGTTTTCCTTTCCTTATAAACTTTTTCTCTTCCTTTATTGCTTCTCCTAGCTTCAAATCAAACTTCTTCGTGACAGATTGAAATTGTGAGTGAGTGAGTGCCAAATGAGTTCAAATCTACTTCTATTTATAACCTTTCCAAGGGGTCAAATTCCCTCCTTCAAGCCAACTTATAGTTGCCAGGGTTGACTTGTCCTTTGGAGGTTTCTAGGACCTTATATACTAAAAATAAATTCTCTTACAAGGCACATTTTTCCCAGAAGGGTCTTATAATCATGATGTTGAATATCTTGACTCATGATAATATATCATATTTCCTAATAAACCTCATAAGCATGAATAAAATGATTTTACCTAGAAGACCATCAATAAGGAGCATGAAACCCATGCTTTAAAATAAAAACTTTTTGTCTTCTTCTTTTGTTTGTTGCATAAATTACATATTGAAATGATTATAATAACAATGATGAGGACCGAAACTAGTTACATTTCCAACACAGGTCAATGGATTTAAAAGTATGAAGATGTTGAATTGAAAGATTGGGAGGATTTTTTTATCAGGTTGATTCAATTGAAGAAATAGAACAAGTTGTAGTTAATATGCAAAAGGAATGAAAAGGAAATCCATATTTTATGACCTCCCTTAGTGGAAAGATCTATTAATAGCTCACCTATTAGATCTTATGCACATATTCAAAAATTTCCCAAAGTCTATATTTTGACATATATCAGGCAAAGAGAAGGACACCTTGTCTTCAAGGAGAGTTATTTCTCTTTCGCATATCATGAGCACCAGTATTCCAGCAAGGATTTTGCAACTCTTGGGGCTACGAACATTACTTCATCAAGTTGGGGCTCATACAAACTTGAAGGTGACAGTGTTGTATACACAAATATGTGTAATGGGTCCACTCTTTGTCACTGTTGAGATGGGTGATAGACCACTAGGGTTTCTCAAAGTAGCCTTCTATTGATTAGAAGAAATATGATTACCAATTTAGAGAGGAGAATTTTACCCTAATTGAGAGAATTGAAATGCTACTTATTGCAATAATGACAGACTGAAAGAAATGCCTACAAAACAACATAACTCATCTAGCTATTTCTTAACATACCTTGCTTGCAAAAGAACTGTAATCTAACACATGTGAGGTCTTAACTAGTCTAAGCAGGAAGTCTGATCTAAACAAGAACTTAACTGCTGTGTGCATGAATAAATGTAAATATTTTTTTCTCTTTATCTTTTTGTTTGAAAAATTTAAATGCTAATCCTTCTCGGTTGCATGGCAGGTGAGATAGGTGTGGAGAGAGATGAGTGAAATCATCCAGATGGCTTGGAAGGAAATTTAGGGTCCACTCCTAGCTTTAGAGATTCTTTTTCTAGAATTCAGGCTCAAAACAAGCCACTACAAGTTTTCCTACAGGATGTCCTAGTTCACCTTCAGGATCCGCTATTTTCCTACAGGAATAGGCCGAAAGAATAAGGAGTGGTTTGAAAGGTGGGATGGAGCTCGCAAAAGGCGAGTAAGGAGGGAATAAAGCAAGGGAGTGGTAGGAACTCACTCAGAACTCAAACCAAACCTTTACGATGGTTGGATTTACTCAATAAGCATGGCAAGTTTTCCTTGTAAAATGATAACTCGAATTGAGACCTTAGTGGCTTTTGGCGATTGTGGGTGGATATGGTTTGGTTGAGGCTGATGATATGAGGTCTTCCTGCAATGTAGAAACTCTTGCAACATATACATCATTATTGCCATTTATCCATAAATTCATCTCAAAACAAGAAGGGTTTACTTAAATATAAGAAAACATAATTTCCATCATTCATTTGCCAAGTTCATGCATGGGAATGCTTGAAACCATTATGAAAGCAACATGAAATCAATGAAAGACCTAATATACCAGAAATTTAAATTGAAATCTATCTTCTAAAACTGAAAGATGATGACCTAATTAGCAGAAAAACCCTAAATTTCATAAGAAACCATAATTCTGTATTTTTTGGGCTAAATGGGAAATGTTCCTCAATTCATGGACCATGGAAGGCAGAAATGAGGTAATATCCACTTGTTTTTATCGTTTTTTGAATATTTTCTTATCTTTATAATGCTACTATTAGAGCTATCCGCAAATGGAAGCAAACTAATAAAAAACACTAGTGCTTGCAAATTAACAACACGTAAATCAATGTAACAACTAACTATGAGTACAAGCCTAAACATACATATACAACAAAAGGAACCTCTACTCGTAGGGTTGGATCCTAACCTAAGAGCTTCAGCCCTCTGAGTCAACTCAATGCTATATCAAGGGAATGTTTCTCATTTTCACTAAAGAAATTAGAAATACATAACAGTGCTTGGTTGCAATCCTTCAACTTGAAACTTCTTAGCTATCTTGCACAAAAAATTTGAATCTTAATGAGGTTCTAGCCCTCTTTATTTATACAACTGAAGTTGCCAACAACTTCCTCAAATCTAGGTAGGTTTGGTTCCCAATATTGAGATCAATTGGTTCTTAACTGTCACTAGCTTGGCTGCCAATGATCCTCATGACTCGGCTACTTTTAACTCCAAGATGGTGTGATTTAATTATGGGATCTTCGAGTGAGTGAGGAGTTAAGGAGGGAGATCCTATCTCCTATAATCTCTCTTGCTTGTCTCATTCAAGTTCCTGCAACCTAATTAGCCACAATTTGCTCCCAAAACCTGCAATCTATTCACATTAGAACACTAGACATGACATCTTAGTTTGACTCATCTCATTAAGGAAAATATAATTAAAACACGTAAAGAATTATGAGAAGAGTTGATTTTAGTAAGCTGGAGGTGCATTAAGGTCCATATATTTTAACCATTGATGAGCCTGATCATCACCCTCTGCTAAAAGTGTTTCTCATCCTCTAAGAAACTCAATCTATGTCCATGTCCTTCATTGCTTTGGTTGCCTCCCTGACATTCCATGCTTCTGTTGTAGTATTCTCCTCCTATGAATGAAACCATGCATTCCTCTTTATCTCGTCCCACTGCTTCCTTTATTCTTCTTATTTTCTTCCTTCTAGCATACCTAAAAGAAATGGTGGACTGAGCTTGAAGCCAATCCAATTGACTTTGAGTCTTTGTAACGCTTGCTTATACATTGGGGTTTTATTTAGTGCATCTCTCATTTTGTCAAGAGAATGATATTCTATGATTTTTAGGTTGTAGGGTAAGGTGTTCCATCTCCTTTGGCAGGCTTGTTGGCTATCATCTCCTAGAAATCTTAGCATGTCTTCAAAATGAGTGACTGCATGTTCTTATACAGCAAGATATCTTGGTGCAAGATTGGGATCATTTGCAATGATGTTGTGAGTGCTGATGACAACCATTGGGTTAGACTGATCTGCTATGATCATAAGGGTTCTATTCTTATTTTTCCAATACCTTTTTCATTTCTGTAGCTTTGGCCTCCTCATGACTCATCCAAGATGCCAAGGCCATTAATTGTAAGTCCCGTAGCTTTGGATTTGGGTCCCACACATTTAAATTTGTCAAAGATAAATTGTGTAGGTAGAACTCAGATATATTTTCTCTATCCTCCAGGGTGATTTGATCACAGAGGTCAATGAATTGTCTATATTCTTGGAAAGGCATAGTTCCTCTTTGTGCTAGGGTCTTTATCTGGAATTGTAGCCATTGTTCCTTGAGGTATAAGGCATATGACTTTGCTGGCATCCTGCATTGGATTGCCTCCATGGATAAACTGGCCATAGTTGCCAATTGGCCTTCCTTTTCTTGTAGTTTCTTCCTTAGCCATGTGTTCTCAGCCTCTAACTAAGATTTCATTATTGTTTCCTTGTCTCTATGCTAATTAGGTCTCTACCCATTTCTTGAAATTTTTCTTCCATATGGCCTGCATCCTATACCCCTTTTGATTTGGAAATTTGCATCCACCTATGTGTCCTTGCCCTCTCTTTTTCAAGTTCAAAGAATAAAGGAATAGAAAAATTTTGTGGTATCAGCCTACCTCCTTCAATGAATCTATAATAGGAGATGAGGTTTGGTTGTCGGATAGGTTCCTTCAGTTCCTAGACCTCTTCCTTTATTTTTTCTTGAGTAATTCCTTCCTGGTGTCTTTCTTGTGTTTCCTCTAGGTTTAACAGGGTTTCCTGTAGGATTGTTTCTGCTTCTTGTAGGTCTGACTATGTCTCGTGTAGGAGGTCTTTTCCTTTTGTTGAGGCTGACCTTCTGACGGACCTCCTAACATAGGTTATTGGAGGCTTGGGATAGGCTTGTTTCGATGTTCCTTCCACTTCCTTCTTCCCTACAGGGACTACTTTCTCTTGTTGTTTTGGTGATTCCTCTCTCCCAATTGGAGTTTTGATAAGGGTTTGAGGTTTCCCTTGTCTAATCCTGGTGTTCTTCCTTGTCCTGAAGTAAAGTGGATTTTTCCTTTGTCTTTTTCCCTTTGATTTGATAGCTGTACTTGGGGCAGTTAGAGCAGTTGCTACCTCCTTCTCTATAGGCTCTGGAGACACCCTTGGTGATTCTTTTCCTTCCTTGCTTTGATTTGCATAATTGTGTTCATCCTTATGTACTTCATCCTCTTTTTCATCTTCTTCTCCATCCTCTTTGTCTTCTTCTTTTCCATTCTTTGATTCTTCCTCTTTGTCATCTTATGTTTCTTCATTTTTCTCATCTGTTTCTTCTTTTGTTTCCTCCTCTGTTTCTTATTCTCCCTTACTAGAAGTAGGGCTTCTGTCATACTCAATTGCTTGAATTTCACCTTCTTCCTGTATGTCTGTAAATGTTGACCATGCAATGGGGATTCTTAAGTTGTTTAGGGCATCTTCTAGGAGGAGTTTGATCAACCCATGGTGTGCTAGCTGTTGATGTTTCCCTTCTTGTACCTTGATGCTCATATCTATCATTGATTGTAAGAGAAAATAAGGTATGCTAAGCCTATTATGAAGAGGTGTGTTCTCTCCAAATCTCAGTTCTTGGAGGAGTCTGAAGTGGTATCCATATAATACATTGTATATACCTATACACGAAATATATTTGATGACGTGGTAACTGAGTTCATTCCAAGGGTATGGAATGCTTTCCATTCTAACCCCATTCTTATCTTCTATTGTTTCTTCTACCTCCAAGAAAAACCATTTCTTTGCAAGAGTGTTTTTAGTCTTGTCTTATTTCCTCCATTGCAACCCGATGGGGAGTGTAATTACCCTCCTCATAACCTCAGGGGTAATTTCTACTAACAAACCCTTCACTATAGAAGTGGCATTAGCTCTAGTGAGGGGTATGAGTGATTTGGACAACTCTCTCACCACATCTTCATCATATCCTCTCATCTTCTCAAAGAACCCCATCCATTGATGCCTTGTAAAAATTTCCACCACAGGATGATGTTGGTGGATTCTTCCTTCTTTGGAGGGTTCTCTTTTATTGGAAACTCTTATTATATTTCCCTAGTAATTCTTGAGGTTTGGGTGGATACAGTTCAAGAATTCTAGAAGATGAGGAAGTTTTGGAGTTTAACCTTATTGACCTTCAAAGCAATATTTCTATCCTTATATGCAATGCAAATTCTTAATCGAAGTGAGGATTTCTTCTTTTTAAATGAAAAATATAGAAGGTATGGAAGCTACCTCCCTTTGCTATGTTCTATGATGATAAACCTTGAATCGATTTCCTTTAGTGTCAACTGCTAGCTCTATATGCTAATATCCTTGTATCGTGTAGATTTCCTGCTTTCTGTAGGTGCTGACTGTTTCTTGTAGGTGCTATTTCAGGAATGCCAAGGGTAAACTCTTCTTTCAATGACTCCTCAAAGTTGCCTCTTCCTTATTTGTATGGGAGTCAATGTTTATTTCTATTTATGGATGGTTGTGTTGGGTGATGTGCTGGCTAGCCGAGTACGAGTACCTTCTTTCGACCATTGGTCCCACCACCAGTTCATCATATCACCTTGCCTCATAATAATCTCCCACTCTTATTCTCCATAACTTAACCATTTTTGGATTCGTTCCCCTTTTTCCTTTGATTTGACCTTGCCACGTGTGTACTGGACTAACCCTTTTCTTCTCATTATCTCACCAAGGGTGGCTAGGCTAACTGGCCACTTTCACTTATAAAATCAACTCCCACATTATTCCTACAGTTTAATCATATTTTAATTATGAGGGAGTATTGGTAAGATGACATACCTGTGGGTCCTTTGCTTCGTTTATGATGCATGCTAGAGAGTGGTGCCAATTTGTTGTTCTTTTCGAGTTGCATATTTTCAAATGTATATTTCCTCTTCTGGTGACTTGTTCCTTTGATGATGTATAGGTGTTGGAGCATGTTTTTTTTATCTTCCTATTGCTACTAAGCTCTAGAGGAGCTTTCTCATCCTTGTAGTCCTTGTGCTAACAATGGTTGTAGTTTCTATGGCCTATTTTGTGGGATAAGTTGCTACAGGATTTCCTACAGGATGCCATGTAGTTTCCTTTTCCTTAAACTCTCACAATTTTCCTCATATTTGAAGTAGAAGGGGTGTTGAAATGAGTGGAAGATGGGGTTATGGAATGACGGGTCAGGGATGCTACTTTTGGTATGCCTTCTCTTTCCTTTCTCTTTTTTTCTAATTGTTTTTTTCTTTGAACTTGATTTCTTTTATGGATACAGGGGCAACATGGTTATGAAAGGTAGTGGCTAAGATATGGTGAGGTAAATGGTTTTCTCATTCAAACATAGGATTGTGTCACCACCTTGCCATTGGATTTCTCTTTCTGTAGTTTTCAATACCTTATGTAATTCCTATAGGAAACTCCTGTAATATTACAGGGAATCCCCTAGAAAATAAAGAATTGCTTGAAATGATTTGGAGTGGAGTATAGATGGAAGACTAGGGGGATAATGGAGGATACGAGAGGGGTGAAGTAAAACATATTTTTTGTAGGGCTTGCTATCCTCTATATGTTGTGCGTATCTTCCTCTTGCATACCTGCAAAAGAGAATTGTAATTTTTGTATCTTTTTTTTTCTCTTCTTTTTTGAAAAACAACTAGTCTGCCTCCAAGGAGGTTTTCATCCTAGTTGTCTGCCCTAGGTGCCTCAAAAGAGGTTTTCACCCAAAGATATTTTATTATTATTATTATTATTATTATTATTATGATTATTTGGAACACTCTTGAGCTGCCTCAAGAGGTTTTCAACCAAACAGTTTTACTCAAGTGCCTGATGGAGGTTTTCACCTGAGTCTCTTTATTTTTTTTTATGTTTTTTTCAAGTACTTGGTGTGGTGGAAGCTAAGACTTCCTCAACCACCATCACTATCTTGCTGATGCTATTGATTAATTCCTCCTTTGATAAGGGGTTATTTTATGTTTTTACTCTATACCCATTGACAGGCAAAGGGATAGCCTCTGCATCAATGGTTCTTATTTGAACAACACCATTATCATGAAACTTTTCTATTACATAGGGCCCCAACCATCTAGTCCTTAACTCGCCTTTGAAATCTTTGTACCCAAAGTCATAGAGCAAGACCTAATCACCTTCTTGAAATTGTTTTTCCTTTATATACTTGTCATGCCAGATTTTCATTTGTACTTGAGTCATTTCTATGTGCAGGAGGGCCTACATCCTAAATTCATCTAACCCATTCAGTTGGAGCAATCTTTCCTGTTGTTCCCTTGTGATATCTAGATCCAGTTTTGCTGCAATCCTTAAGGTGTTGTATTCAAATTCAATGGATAGTAAGGCTTTCTTTCCATAGGCCAGTTCATAAGGAGTGAAGCCAGTGGTGGTCTTCCTGGTGGTATTGTAGGTCCAAGTGGCCTCAACTAATCTACATTGCCAACCCTTTCTACTGCTGCTAATCACCTTGGTCAGAATGTCTTCCTATTGGTTACTTCCACTTGCCCATTAGCCTATGAGTGGTAAGGGGTGTATTTTTTATGCTTGAGCTTATGCTGGCTTAACAAATTTTCAATCACGTGAGATGTAAATTGATTGCCTTGATCAGTGACCAACTCCCTAGTGTACCCAAACTTATAAAGCACATTCTTCCTTAAGAATTCAGCCACATTTTCTTATTTTTCTACTTTGATGGCTTTGGCTTCAACCCATTTTGTTAAGTAGTCAGTGCACACAATGATCTACTACTTCTGTATGGATGGAGGGTAAATGGGTCCGATGAAATCCATGCCCCACTTATCAAATGAATCAAAATTCACTTGACATTGCAGAGGAATTTCATCCCTTGGGGTAGGTTTCCCCATTCTTTGACGCCGATCACACTGGATGGTATACCTCCTTACATCATGGTCAAGAGAGTGCCAGTAATAACCAGCTTCTACTACCATAAATGTTGTTCTTTTGACTGCAAAGTGACCTCCACAAGGCCCATCATGACAGGCTAGAAGGATTTTGAAGACTTCCTCCCCCCTGACACATCTTCTTAGAATTTGATCTCGACCTAGCTTGAAGAGATTTACCCCAATCCAAGTGAATGGGATGCTTTCTCTTATGATTCTTCTCTTTTCCTTGGAGGACAAATTTGGAGGTAATTGTGCAGATACCAAGTAGTTTTATATGTCAGCAAACCATGGAGAGATAAATAAAATGGTGAATAACAGTTCATCTGGTAGTTAATCATCAACCATTCCTTCCTCCCCTACAGGAAAATTCAATCTGGATAAAAAATCAGTAGCTACATTTTCCTTGCCAAGATTATGAATAATAGTTAAATCAAATTGTTGCAATAAAAGTAACCATTCAATAATCAGACATTTACATCATGTTTTTCATCAAGTATTTAATTGCAGCATGGTCGATATGTACAAATGTTTTGTAACCAGTAATGTAATGTCTAAATTTATTCAATGAATGCATAATAGCTAGGATCTCTTTTTCATTTACTATGTATTTTAACTTGTCTTTCGACAGATTCTTACTGATGAAGTAAATGGCATAAGGTAGCTTGTCATCTATCTGGCCTAGAGTTGCTCCTATAGCTTTATGAGACACATCGGCATGAGTATGAGAAGGAAGAGCCCAATTTGGGCCTCGGAGAATAGTTGTAATGGTCAACTTGTCCTTTAGAGTGTTCGGGGCTTCTTGGAAACTTTCTGACCACAAAAGTTCGGAATCTTTGTCCAATAACCCAAATAAAGGAGAAGCTAACTTGCTGAAATCTTTTATAAATCTCCTATAGCATCTGGCTAAACCTAAAAAGCTTCTAACATCTCTTTGCTTCTGTGGAGTCAGGACCGTTTTGATGATGGCTATCTTATTTGGGTCTACCTGCAGTCCTTCCTAGGATATTGAGTGACCTAGAACAGTCCCTGCAGTCATCAAGAACTCACATTTTTCTGGACTATGGGATAAGTTCATTTAAATGCATTTGTTTAGCACCTTTCCAAGGTTAGAGAGAGCCTCCTAGAATTCAAACCCATAGGGAGTGAAGTCATCCATATAAATTTCTACTGCATCATGGACTAGCTCTAAATGATACTCAGGACTTCTCTATGGAAAGTGGCAGGGGCATTGCATAAACCAAAAGGAGGGACCCTATAAGAAAAAGTACCCCAAATACAGGTGAAGGTGGTTTTATCCTGGTCCTCTAGGCTGATATGGATTTGATTGTACCCACTGAATCCATCCAGTAAAGAGAATAAATTATTTCTTACCATACCATCTAACACTTAGTCAATGAAAGATAGAGGAAAATGGTCCTTCTTTGTGGATTTTTTTAGCTCTCAGTAATTGACACAAATCCTCCACTTTCCATTTTTCTTTGGAACTAGTAGCAGAGGAGACACCCACTCACTATCCGGGATAGGGTAAATGAATATTGCATCTAACAGCTTCTACAACTCTTCTTTGATTATATCTTTGAGAGCTTGATTCATTCTCCTTTGGGGTTGTCGGACTGGTTTGCAACCTTCCTTGATGTAAATGTGGTGAGTACACATCAAGGGGTGCACTCCCTTCATTTATTTGTAATCCCAAGAAAAGGCATCCAAATGTTCTCTTAGCATATTACATAACTCTTCTTCATGGTGTATAGAGAGAGGAATTGATTTTCAATGCTATTTCAGGGCCGAATTCTATTGTCTTGGCATGAGTATGGTTTAAGTCACCTAATCATAGATCAATCAGATGGTTGTCCTTGGTTTCCTTCACTACTTCCTCCAACCACATGGTGTTGGGAGTTTGATTTTGAAGGATGTGCTCAATCAAGTCATCTTCATTAGGTTGTCCTCCTCCTATGGTAGTTTCTAGGGTATATATTTGGGAGGAGTAGACTTCATATTCTTCCTCCTCTTATAGCCATAAAGGCAAGTCACGTCCTAGATATGGCTGAGCACGAGGGTGCAAGACCAATTGCTTGGATAGATAACCATTTTTTATAGTCATATTTCCAGCCCTGCAAGTTATGTAGGCATCGGCAATGGCTAATCAAGGCCTCCCAAGGATGAGAGGATAACCATTAAATTTGGTCTTAGGATGGAGAACTAAGAAGACTGCAAGGTATTCCCATGAATCAAAGGATACCATCACATCCTCAACAATCCCTTCAAGGGCTACTGTGGATTGGTCTGCAAGCTACAAGATTGTCATGGTCTTCCTTAATGATCCCTAGAGATTCAGCTTGAGCATAGTGTCCTTAGTCATTACATTTATGGTGGCCCCAAGATCAATCAAGGTATGGGGGACAATGGTGCCATCGATGTGTACAACTACTACATGGCTCCTAGGATCTAAATACTTCGGGCAAATTACCTGCCCCAACATTAAGTTGGACAACTGTCCAATGGCATTAATGGTAGGGGTGTCTCTTTTTCGCCTTCCTCGATGTTTGAAACACTTCTCTTTAATCAAATTATTGTAAATGGATACATCTTTAATAGCTTGGAGAGGTGGGATTTTGATACATATATTTTTCAACTCACCTAGAAGTTCAATCTCTTCTAGGGTATGCTAGACCAGATGGGTTAATCTTTCAGGAAAGGGTGGTGGATTTACTCTAGGAATACTTTCGTCTCGTTCCTCCTCACTCTCCCTAGGTAGAGATTGAGGTTGGTTATCTGAGAGAACTCTCCCAAACCTAAGGTTAATTTCATGAATTTCCACAACATAAGTAGGGCAGGATGTCTCTGCACTGTAAACCTATTGTGCCTATCTGTTGTTCAGGTTTGGGTTTGGTTGGGCAAGTATCTGAGATTGTTTAGGTGGAGAAGGGTGTAAAAGTTGTGGTTGAGATGGAGGTGAAGGCAATAAAGCTGAAGCATTGTTGTATGGGGGCCTCCAAATCCGGGGTGGTGCATTCCACTAAGGTTGTTGAGGAGTATATGGCTGAAATGGTTGGTTGGCTAACTGGGAATGGTATTGAGGTGCAAAATACTAGAGAGAATGTGTAGACAAGGAGGGATGAGAAGGGGAGCACCAAGAGGGAATGGATGTGTTTTTGTTAGGGTTGTAATATGAATAGGATGACCCTTGCATGCCCTGCTTGAATGGTCAAGGCCCATGAGGCCTCCTTTGTTTTATGTAGCAGAGTTATTCACTCACCCCTTCAGTTCCCTGATACATAGCTTTTAGTCCAGGTAGAGAATGGAACTTGTTTGTGGGGTTATTTTCCTCACTGACCAAGCAGATTCCTATAAGGTTCAATGGACATTCATTCATAGGGTGCCTCCTTGTGCATTTTGGGCAGAAGATGGCTAATTCTCTCTCTGATTCCTCCTGGTTCCTCTTGATTTTCATAATGTTCATCTGCAGGGGAAGGGTTTGCAACATTTCACTCTTGAAATCTTCCAACATGTTCCCAATTTCAATTTTATATATAGATTGGAAGAGGATGAATTGGCCACTTGTTGACTAAGCCTACCCCTTTTTCTAGCTACCCTAGAATAATTCTTGAAAAAAGTTTGCATATCGTCATAGGGTAGCTAATAGATGTCCCCTCGTGATAGTAGGTTTAGGGTTTCTAGGAGATATTTCCTGATCCCCCTGAGAAGGACTAACTTAAGTGACTCACGATCAAGTGTGCACCTGGCCCTTTTATAGTTGAGCTGAAATGTTTCCTTATAATCCTCTAATGACTCTTCATGTCCCAAGGTCTAAACATTTCCTCTTTGGTATCTTTGGACTTGCGGTAGTCCCTATACTTGTTGTCAAAAGCTTGTTGCATTTGAGCCCAAGTGGTGATACTATGCCGAGGTAAACCCATGAACAAGTGCAGGGCTGCATCCTTGAGAGTGGATGGGAATAATTTCAACTTCTGATCATCATAGGTGTAATCATAAGTTCTGCATATGATAGAAAATTAGAACAAAAAATTATTGAGATCTTCTGAGGTCAAGCCATGGAAGTGAGGAAGAGCATAGGGGCTTATGTTTTTCATCTTGGCATCCCCATTAGTTTCTCTAATGGGAAAATCACCCTCAATTATTTCCTTTTCTCCCCTTTCATTTATCTTTTTAGTCATTATGTCAGTTGAAATGGTTTCTTCTTCTTCCCGCATAGGCTCTTCAAAAATATCTCGTTGTTCGCCTAAGGGGTCCTCTAATTCACAACCACCGAAGAAGAGGGAAGGTTGGTTGTTTGAAGTGGTGGGTGTATTTGGTAGAAATTTTCCTAAGTTATCCCTATTCCTACAAGGCATGAAAGGAGTGTTTTGTTTTGTTTTCCAAACTTTAAGACTGATTGCAAAATTGAAAAGACAAACTGGATTGAAATAATTGCTAAATGGTATCAATTGCAAAATGGAAAGGAAAGCAAACCAACTTACAACTACTTTGAAGAATGGAACTAATAGCATAATTAAAGAGATAAGAAATGGAAGAAACAAAAAAGAAATCACATCTACTTAAACACCTACCTAGCAACAACGCCAAAAAGTGATGAGCACAAGTATTGCAGCAAGGATGCTGCAACTCATGGGGCTACTGACTTTACTTCATCAACTTGGGGTTCATACAAACTTAGAGGTGACAGTGTTGTATACACAAATAGATGTAATGGGTCCACTCTTTGTCACTGTTCAATTGGGGATATAGACCACTAGGGTTTCTCAAACTAGCCTTCTATTGATTAGAATAATTTTGATTACCAATTTATAGATGAGAATTTTACCCTAATTGAGAGAATTGAAATTCTACTTACTGTAGTAATGACAAACTGAAAGAAATGCCTACAAAACAACATAATTCATCTAGTTATTTCTTAACATACATTTCTTGCAAAAGAACTCTAATTTAACACATGTGAGGTCTTAACTAGTCTAAGCATGAAGTCTGATCTAAACAAGCACTTAATTGTTGTGCGCATAAATAAATGTAAAGACTTTTTTCTCTTTATCTTTTTGTTTGAAAAATGTAAATGATAATCCTTCTTTGTTGCATGGTAATTGAGATAGGTGTGGAGGGATATAAGCGCAATCATATAGATGGCTTGGAAGGCAACAAGGGGTCCACGCCTAGCTTTAGTGATGCTTTTTTCACAAAGCGGGCTCAAAATAGGCCACTACAGGTTTTCCTACAGGATGTCCTAGTTCACCTACAGGATCCCCTGTTTTCCTACAAGAACAAGCCGAAAGCATAGGGAGTGGTTTGAAAGGTGGGATGGAGCTTGTAAAAGGTGAGTAAGGAGGGAATAAGGCAAGGGAGTGGTAGGCACTCACTCAGAACTCAAACCAAAGCTTTACGATGGTTGGATTTGCTCAATAAGCATGGCATGTTTTCCTTGTAAAACGATAACTCAAATTGAGACCTTAGTGGCTTTTAGCGATCATGGGTGGATATGGTTTGGTTGAGCTTGATGATATGAGGTCTTCTTTGAATGTAGAAACTTCTGCAACATATACATCATTATTGGAATTTATCCATAAATTCATCTCAAAACAAGAAGGGTTTACTTAAATATAAGAAAACAAAATTTCCATCAGTCATTGCCAAGTTCATGCATGGGAATTCTTGAAGCCATTATGAAAGCAACATGAAATCAATGAAATACCTAATATATCAGAAATTTCAATTGGAACCTATCTTCTAAAACTAAAAGATGATGACCTAATTAGCAGAAAAACCCTAAACTTCATAAGAAACTAGAATTCTATCCTTTTTGGGCTTAATGGGAAATGTTCCTCAAGCCATGGTCCTTGGAAGCGAGAAATGAGGTAAGATCCAATTTTTTTCAACCTTTTTTGAACGTTTTCTTATCTCTGTAATGCTACTATTAGAACTCTCCACAAGTGGAAGCAAACTAATAAAACATACCAGTACTTGCAAATTAACAACGCATAAATTAACGTAGCAACTAACTATGAGCACAAGCCTAAACATACATATACAACAAGAGGGACCTCTACTGCCAGGTTTAGGCCCTAATTCAAGATATTCATCCCTCTGAGTCAACTCAGTGATGGATCAAGGGTGCTCATTTTCATTAAAGAAATCAGAAATACATAAGAGTGCTTAGTTACAATCCTTCAAATCGAAAACTACGTAGCTATCTTCAACAAAAAATATGAATCCTAATGAGGCTCTAGGATTTATAAAAATAAAGTTTCCAACAACTTTTGTACATCTAGGGAGGCCTGGCTCCCAATATTGAGATCAACTGGTTCTTAACTGTCACTGGCTAGGCTGCCAATGATCCTCATGACTTGGCTGCTTGCAACCCTGAGTTGGTGTGATTTGATTTAGGGATTTTCGAGTGAGTGTCAAGTTAAGGAGGGAGATACTATCTCCTATAATCTCTCGTTCTTTTCTCATTCGAGTTACTGCACCCTAATTAGCCACAATTTTCTCCCAAAACCTGCAATCAATACACATTAGACCACTAGACATAACATCTTACTTTTACTCATCTCATTAAGAATAATATAATTAAAACATGTAAATAATTATGACAAGAGTTGATTTTAGTAAGCTAGAGGTGTATTAAGGTCCATATATTTTACCCATTAATGAGCCTCATCAGCATACAAAATTTGATAGAAGACATTTGTGGCCAAACAAGGAAAATGAAACATATGTAGAAGCTCCATGGATTTTGAAATAAAAAAGAGTTAGACCAAATAAAAAATATTCAGTTCAATGAGGACACCTATTGGCTATGGGTCATCATTGGAAACATATTTTTATAGTTGATGGACATGTCAAAGGATTTAAAATGAATGATATTCATAATTTCATGAAGTCGTTATCATCATTTAACTTTTACTGGTAAACTTGATTAAATACAAAATAGTTTTTCATATTTTGTTGTGTGAGAAAAACTACTAATGGCTTTGGAGAAATTTGTTTGATAGCATATCATGCCATTTCCAACTATGGAGGATTAATGTATAATTGTTGACTTAAGGAATGGCATAAGTCGATTATTAGCATTTTCAAGGTATGTGATATGAAATGTTGATGTGTGAGAAACATAGATATATTATATTGCTTTTTAATTTTGACTAAAGGTTCATACGAATTTTCTATTCTTATATTAGGTGGGTGACCTCCAAGGAGATCCACGAATGTGAAGTGCCAAAATGGAAGAAGGAAATTGCAGAAATTGTATGTTTATTTAAGAAGGAGCTCCCTACAAGTTTCATGGACCTACAAGTTCATTTACTTATACACCTAGTTGATGACATTGAATTGGCAGGTGTTTTATCAACAAGGTGGATGCTTTTCTTTGAGAGGTATATGAAAACTATAAAAATATATGTCCTTCAAAAGGCACATCAGAGAGTTGCATGGATGAAGGGAATGTATTGAATGAAGCATTTTTCTTCCTATGTCAATTCCTTGGTAAGGATTTTGAAGATGAGCTGCACTTCTAAGATGAAGAGTGAGAATAAGATATAATTCATGGAGAAAAACCACAATCTAATGGTGTTCAAGTAGAAATTAGTAAGTAAATTCTCCTTGCAATTATTAATTTACTCTATAATTTATTTTTCAAATATACAACATGACATTTAGACTTTGAAATAAACATCTTGACATGTAATAGTGGTAGACAAAAGTGTTATACTCGACAAGTTAATTCTATAACACATGGATTTTATGAATGAGTGGATTGATTAATATGAGAAAAAGAGAGAAGTGTTAGAATAAAGGATACAATTTAAGAGATCGAACCCAAGCAATACTCCACTTCTCATTGATATGCTTGGGGAATGGGGCAAAGATTGCACATTACAATGGAATATTGAAAAAATTCAAAATCAAATAGAAGATGCGTGTATAGATTCAAACATTAAAGAATATTAGATAAACACGTGTAGAGGATGTGAAAGAAAGGTACAGTTGGAATTTTACAAAGTCTTATTTCCTTACATTTTTTACACTATTAACTATTTTAATATTTTTCATTATATTTGTTTTCACTGAAATAAATGGTCTTTCAAATGCGAGGAGATATCATACAATGTGGGCATATGGTAAACATTATCATGTAGAAAGTGTAGATGTAAAGATATGATCCTTTTATTATGGCATCATGGCTGATTTAAAACAATCCAGATGATCAAGCACAAAAGATGTTGGCAATCTACAATATGTTGGAAAATCCAAGAAATTATTGAGGTTGATTATTGTTTTTTTAAATGTTGTATTTTTAAGTGTAAATGGTATGAAGCATTTGGGAGGACACAGAGACATGATACCCATAGTGGACTATTTTCTATAGATTCCTCAAGCCTTTCCTACCAGAGGATAAGGAGCCTTATGTTCTACCAATTCATTGTGAGTAGGTATTTCTTTAACTCAAACAAGAAGCAGTAATGATCATTAATATAGTAATTCATCATTTATTGTGAATATGTGTGTGCATGTGCGTGTTTATTAAACAATAAAATTGTTATAACATAGATCTAATATATGTATGTTGTTCATGTGCAGGTATTTTTCTATGAAGAAATTTTGGACTCGAAATGGATATTTTTCATACATTGTGATCCAAGATCAAGGCATGTGTTTGATGATGCATTAGTGGATACTGAGCGGAATAATGATGGCCAAAAAAATTAGAGAAAGTAATTAGAAAAAATCAAAGAAATTGGCATGCATGACTATGTTGAAGATGGTTATGTTCAGGCACAAGAAGACAAGAATCCAAAGTTAGATAATTTTATAGAAGAAAACAATATGGATGGTATAGAAAATGACGATCCAAATACATTTGGTAACACTATATATTGTCTACAATCAAATTTCAATGATGATGAAGATGATGGAGGTCAAGATGAGGATGATCATTTATTTAATACTTGAAATAATGTATGAGCATTGACAATGATACACTAAATGGCATTGTTGCAGAAAAATAATGTTAATGAGAAATACTTCTAATTTTTCAAAATTATTTACAGTAATCCATGTTTAAAAAATGATGATTTTTATGGCCCAAACTTTGAAATGATTCAGTATTATTTTTGTCGATAAAAATTACCTATTGAATAACTTAAATTGTTCAACCTTGGTATGAATTGTTGGTTGAAAAAAATAGGATTACTTGGATAAGAGTTAGCACGATTATTGGTCATTTACTGGTTGATAATGGTTTAGAGGTGTTGTTAGCTTATTGGTTAGACTCGGACTCAACTAGGATGAAGAGCCTATTGAATAATAATACATTAAATATGAATTTTTTAAAAAATATAATCACATATATTGTATATGTAAAACCATGTAAATCAAAACTGTTAGGCTAAATCTATGCAAAGTTTGTTCATTAATTCATATTATAAAACAAATTGAAATGTGCCACTAAGCCTAAGATAAATTATTTTATATGTGAAACATTAGGAAAACATAATTTTTTTAATGTTCTTTATGATTAAAATAATACTATCCGATTTGAATCATTCAATTTGGCAATGTAATGAAGTATGGGTGTGCATTTCAGTCAAGCAGGCCAAAATTGTCTTACTTTACTAAAATGTGCACCCGGGCTTCATTTCCTGGCCAATATGTTTGATTCCAATTGTATATTATTTATTTAATAACTAATAAAAACATTATGACTTTTTCTTGATACCTTGTGTTAATTTGGTAGCTCATGGACAAATTCCTTCCTTTGGACTGTTGAAGAATCTAGGGCACATGTAGTTAATGAGATTATTCTTGACTTGATAACTATTTGTGAGGCATTTTAATTTTCTTATTAGCACAATATTCTCTTTGATATTATTAGAGCATGTGTTTCTTATTTCATCAAATAGCTACCAAAGAATAACGAGACAAGAACACAATATGTTGGCATTTTTCCATGGCAAAAGCCTCTCCCTCTTGGATAGGAAAACCCACACATAATTCTTCTTATAGAGATTCCAATTGATGAAGACCAAGACCATGAACCTTGACCCACTAGGCCACTCCAAGACCAAGACACCAATGCTCTTCTTTACTATTGAGATCAACATCATCATTACTGCTTTATCAAGATCATCATCATGATTCCACAGGGGTCCTTAAAATTTCACCATTGCTTGCTTCATCATTGTGTCACCAAGGTCTTTCTACTGCTACAATATCAAAGTTATCATGGAGATCATTATTGTTGTAACACTCTGATCATCTTTGCACTTTCACGAGATAACAACAAGGTTTATGTATGTATATTGAGAGTATTCTTGTATGACCACTGATATCCTTATCATTGTTGTTATACCAAGTAGTGTGTGCTCTTCCTCAAGACTGTGTGACTGCATTCTTGTATGACTGTGTTTCAGTATTGAAACTATGATTATGTGAAGACCAAGACACATATTACTTGCACCGAGATACAATGCTTCATCATCAAAATCTTATACCTTATCACTAAGATCATGTACCTTATGCACCAATCCGAAGTTGCAAACTAGTCTAAGATTCTTCCTTCTGTTGAGCCTCAAAATTACTCTTTTCGTAGCAACTCTTCTCATTCCTTTTTATTTTTTCTCCATAAGAAAGATGCATTATCATCACCAATAACTGGTATATACTGTCTTGAGGAGGACATTTAGTGATTTACATGCTATGCTTTTATGTTTTGTTGTTTGAATAAATTTTTGTATATTATCTACGGAACACAGCCCACTATGTAGCTAATCGACTGCTCTGTAGCTACTTCCATGCTCTAATAGGTTCCAAGTGTCAGAAGGAGAACCAGCCACATGGGTAGATCTGAAATCATCGTGACATGGACTTTGTCCTATTCATTCAGCCCAGGTTAACAAAGAAGATGGCATAAGACTTTGGTCAATGTATAAGTCAAACGCAAAGAGACCTAGGGTAACAGGACTTTGTTTCGTTGTTAATTAATATGTTTCATAGTGATGGGAAGCGTTATCTAGAGAAACTACCTGTACCTACAGACTCCAACATCCACCTGTATAGAAGGATCCAACAACCACAATGTCTTGGATTTATTTCTCTAGCAGCCGAGGAAGAAATTCTGCATATGTATCTTCTATGTGTTTGGCTGTAGCATGCTTTTCTCCACAAACAGTTATATGATTTCTCATATAAATACCTATGTGAAGGACCGAAGAAGGGAGAAGTAATAGTCATAGCTTTTTATGTGAAATCAAAGTTCTAGACTCTGTAATTTTTGGACATTTTGTGTCCCTATTTTAATATGAGAAGACCACATGTTTTTATGAACATCAGAAGGAATTTTCTTGGAGTTGATTGAGAAAGCATAGCCTAATCAACTGCAGAGGGCCCCTGCACTGAAGAGGTTTTATTTTGTTTATTTGTATTCTTCTTGTTAACTGTAAATTCATCATTTTCTTTCTAAAACAGTGTTTATAATAAGTTTTTACTAACAGTGTTTATAATTTAGAGTAGTTTCCATTAGCTTGATTTCATTTTAGTTCTTATCAGTAGTTTAGAAAACACATTGTTGAATATTTTACTTCATTTACTATTTTGCTAGTTTAAATTCATAGTTAAACTGATCAGTGTCATTTATTGTCTTTGCCATTTCATTTTTAGTTCAAAATACTAACTCATGGTGTTAATGAATGTTTATGGAAAACCCTTCAAGTTGATAATTCATCCCTAAGTGGTTGAACATTTCATTTATGTAATGAGTTATTTCTACATCTCTGTATTTCCTTTCTCTTAGATTAATGAAGTACATAATTACTCAAATGTCATCCCAAGGAGACTTTCTCCCAAAATTGAGAGGCAGAGTGACCAAGTATTTCATTTAGTTTTATTTTTGTAATTAGTTAGACATCAATTGCAAGTATCACTTTCATTTCTAATTCATGATTTGGAAATAATGGTAAAATGAGAATAGAAACTTTGTTTTCATTTCCTTCTTAGCTTTGTTTCCATATCTTTCTTAGCTCTGTTTTCATTTTTCTTTTAGATTTTGAGCAGTCTTTAAGAAAATTAGATTTAGTTTTGATAATTTACATTGTAAATCATTAGGAATTAAAAGACCAAAAACCACCAAAACAACATAAAACACACAAACAGTGAAGTAATAAGGGTTACCTAGCACAAAAAGTGCACTACACTTCATCAGTTTATGATACCCAGATTGTAAATTTATGTAGAAAAATTTAGGACACTAAAGTGACCAAAAATTTTGGCGCCCTTGTCGGGGAAGTGTAACTAGGTAGCCTTATCTCTTACATTCAAAAAAAAAAAATGACATGGATAGAGAAAGAGACTCTAGGGGTAGATTTATTTCTAGGGGCAGAAGTTCAATTCCTACAACACCACCTACTCCACCAAGAACAAGAAAAGACACACCTTCATCCCAAACTCATACCCCCAACCATTGGACTCCTGGAATTCCAGGGGCAGAAATCCAATCAAAAGAATCTCCTACTTCATCTACCAAGTCAATCCTAGGGGACAAAAATTTCGAATCTCCAACAACAGGAATAGTCTTTTTCACCTCCAAAGGAGAGCACATTGTAGTTGAAGAATTAGGAATATCTAGTGAGGAAGAAGAAGTAGAACCTCTCTCCCATATTCCATTAATAGAAGAACCAAAGGAGGAGGAAGTAACCTTGCAGGTTGAACCCTATACTGACTCTGAAGAAACTATAATAGCATAAGAAGAACAAGATGGAGAATTCTCACTGTTTGTGGGGGGGTAGAGGAAGAGGTAGAGGAAATAATGGAGGAGGTAGAGGAAATAATGGAGAAGGTAGAGTAAATAATTGAGGAGGCAGAGGAAATAGGGAAATAGATAATTCTTTTGGATTCCCTATAGTGGATGAGGAAACAAATTCCACAATGAAAAATATCTCACCTTCTGTCCTACCAAAATTCCATGGGTTAAAAAGTGGGGATTCTGAAACATTCCTTTTTGAGTTTGAAGTCTTGTGCAGAACCTATAACTATCTAGAAGAATCTCAAAAACTTAAGTTGTTCCCTTTAACATTGAAAGGAGTTGCTTTGAAATGGTTCATGGGGTTACTCACTTAGTCCATTAGAACATGTAATGACATGAAAGAAAAGTTTTTGGATAGGTATTTGGATTATTGCATGCCTACCAACCACAAATATGAAGTGTCCAAAATGATGCAAAGAGAGGATGAAAAATTAGAGGATTTGATTGAGAGATTCAATTATAATTTGAAAAGGTCAAAGATGAACAATTTAGAAGAGGATACCTTGAAAGCTCTTTTATTAAAAGCCATTAGAGATGAGTGGATAGATATCATTAACATGATGGGGAATGGAGATATCTCTCAACGTCCATTAAATGATATAGGACAGTTATGTGTTCATCTCTTAAGGGGGAAATCTAAAACTACGAAAGGTCTAAGAGATCCCTCTCTTCTTAGAGTAAGCAAATCTGCAACCGGATCTATAAGTAGGGCAGAAATTGGTAATATGCTTGATGAATTTAAAAATGACATCCTAGGGAATCTTAATGAGCAATTAGACACCCTTAACTTGAAAAACAAGTAAAAAAATGAGGCTAATACTTTAGCCATTTTTGTCCAAAATTCAAAAGAAAACATGCTCTAAGAGAATGTCATTTGGATGCAAAAGTTGTAGAAACTTGTATGATTTGCTCAAAAAGCCATGAGATCAATGATTGTCCTTCAATTCTAGGTCTTCATGCTATCTTTCAAGAAGAAACAGAGTCAAATTCTACAAAACCTCTTTGTTTTGCTGCTCGAGAACCTTGGAAGGGGACACAAAATCAGGGATTTAACAATGAAATGTATCTTCAGCCCCCACCAAATTGGAATTCTTGGCAGCAACCTTGGCCTCAACCTCAATCTCAATCTCAACCATGGGCATAAGGAGTACAAAATACTTATGGGATTTTTTCTCAATATTATCAATATCCTCCATCATATCACAATTATCCTGCACCACACATTCCACAACAAAATCAGCAGCCACAACTTCAAAATTGGAACACTCAACTTACATTACCATTTCCACAAAAAAAAATCCACAACAAAACCAAAATCCTCAACTCTTACTGCCATTTCAGCAGAAACCAAATCAGCTACCTGCCCAACCATTACATGGTAGAAGGACAACAATTTCCAACTTATATGATCACTCCTCTAGATATTAATGATTTTCAACTAAGATCTGGTGGGATATTAGAAAAGGAAAGACCTTCTGTAGTTATTCAAGAATAAGACAATTCTGAGGAAGATTCTCTAAAGGTCAATAAAAGTTTTGAGGGAATATCTCTTCAAAACCAAAACATTGAAAAAGAAAAACAAAAATAATAAGTGAACACAACTCCTATCATTGAGCAACCAGCATATACTTCTACACCTCCTTTTCCTGAAAGATTACAAATTGATAGAAGAGTGCAAAAGAAAATTATGTTGCCCAATTATGATTTTCTAGATGAATTGAAGAATGTATTTATCAAAATCCCTTTTCTACAAGCCATTAAAGCAATTCCAATTCTAGCTAAAACAATAAAGGAGTTGAGCATAAAGAAACCAGGAAGAAAAGCAAAAGAAATAAAAAGAATTCACCTGGTAGGAAAAATAGCAGATATAATGATGGGAAAAATTTCCATACAAAAATATGTAGATCCAGGAATTCCAATTGTGAAAACACATATCAATGGAGTTGAAATTCCAAATACATTGATTGATTTAGGGGAAGCAATAAACATCATGAGAAAACAAACCATGGAACAGCTCAAGCTTCCTAATCTTCTTTACACACCTACATTACTGCAATTAGCAGTCAGATCTGTAATTAAACCAGATGGAGTGTTAGAAGATATTTCAGTATCCTTAGATTCTTGGGAATATCATGTTAATTTTATGATCTTGACCCCCAAGAACAATATAGGAGAACATCCACTCATATTAGGAAGACCTTGGCTGGCCACAGTTGATGCTTTCATTAGTTGTAGATCCAGTGACATGTATATTTCTGATGGTAATTCAACAAAAAAATTTACTCTATATCCTCCAGCAAGAACAATCACATAAATAGATGACAATGAATGGATTGATGATGAAAATGACATTCAACCTCTCTTTACTATTTCAAATATTAGTGAAGATAGTCAATTTTTAAATACATTGGAAAATTTTGAATCATCTTCAGAAAATGACCATGAGAAATTTCAAGAAAAATCTAATGTTCAATATTTTTCATCTAGGTAGATGTCTCTCTATTCTATGGAAGAGTTTGGTAGCTCTACAATTGAAATTTTTCTAGGTAGGACATTGAACATAAACAAAAATTTGGAGAAACTACAACATGAAGAGCTAACGAAAACATTACAAAAACATTCTATTGCATTTGCATGGGAATACACTGACATGAAAGGGAGGGTGTGCATTGATTACCAAGAATTGAATAAAGCAACCCTTAAAGATCATTTTCCTTAACCTTTTATAGATCAAGTGTTAGATACATTAGAAGGTAAGAAGTATTTCTCATTCTTGGATGGTTTTAGTGGTTATAATCAAATTTAGGTAGCACTTGAAGATCAGGATAAAACCACATTTACTTGTCCATGGGGAACTTGTGCCTACCAAGTACATCCTTTTGGGTTATGTAATACACCTGCAACATTCCAAAGAGCAGTACTAGCAATTTTTTCTGATCTAATACATGATTGTGTAGAGGTATATATGGATGATTTTACGGTCTATGGGAATACATTTGAGGAAGATTTGGAAAATTTGGAAAAAGTTCTTAAAAGATGTAAAGAAACAAACCTTTCACTAAGCCGTGAAAAATGTTTTATGATGTTCATAGAAGGTATTGTTTTAGGACATCACATTTTAGGAGATGGGATTAAAGTTGACAAGTCTAAAGTTGAATTCATCTCTAAATTATCAATTTCAAATTGCCAAAAGGATGTTAGAAGCTTTCTAGGATTTACAAAATACTATAGAAGGTTTATAGAAAATTTCACTAAAATAGCATCCCCACTCTTCAATTTTCTTCCCAAAGATTCTGAATTCAATTGGAATTCTGATGGCCATTTGGCATTTGAAACCTTAAAAACAAAAATTTCTGAAGCACCCATTTTAAGAGGTCCAAATTGGAAACTCTCTTTCCATATTTCAACAAATGTTTCAGATATAGCTCTGGGAGCTGTATTGGGACAAAAGGATTTGATTCCTTATGCCATTTACTATACAAGTAAGAATTTGACTCCCACTGAGTTAAATTATATGGTGGCTGAAAAGGAATTTTTAGTTTTTGTTCATGCAATTAACAAGTTCAGACACTATATAACAGGCTATGAAACCTTTGTTCATACAAATCACTCTGCAATTAGATATTTCATGAATAAACATATTACTAATGGCAGAGTTACAAGATGGCTTTTAATTTTGTAAGAATTCAGTATTACTATGCTTGATAGACCTAGAAGACAAAACACAGTTGATGATTTCTTGTCCAGGATTCAGAATATCAAAGAAGATTCTCCTGTTGGAGATAAGTTTCATGATGAATATCTTTTTGTAGTAACTATTCAAACTCCTTGGTTTGCAGATATTTCTAACTATTTAGTCACAGGAAAGTTACCTTCACATTTGTTTCCTAGAGAGAAAAGAAAAATTATTCACGAAAGTGCAAGATATTCATGGATCACTAACAAATTGTATAAAACAAGCCCAAATCTTATGATCAGAAGGTGTGTCAAGGAAGATGAAATGCCCGAGATTCTTAAGGCATGTCATGATGAGCCATGTGGTGGACACTTTGCTGACAAAAGGATGACCTACAAAATCCTTTGTTTAGGATATTATTGGCCATTAATCTTCAAAGATGCTAAAGCATATGTCAGGAGATGTGACAGCTGCCAAAGGGTAGGGAAACTTGCTCCTTCAAATGAAATGCCATTACAAATTCAGGTACTCATTTAACCTTTTGAAAAATGGGCCTCAGATTTTGTTGGGCCAATTAATTCTCCATCTAAGCAAAATAAGTATATATTGCTATGCACTTATTATGTCACTAAATGGGTGGAAGCCAAAGCATTACCTTTTGCTAATGAAAAATCTATAGTGAATTTTCTTTTTGAGGACATCTTTACTCATTTTCTTGTTCCAAGAGAAATTGTGATAGATTAGGGATCTCAATTTACATCTAACATGGTGGGAGGGCTTGTGGAAGAATACAAGATCAAACATAGGAATTCTACTCCTTATCATCCTCAAGCAAATGGTCAAGTGGAATCCAAAAATAAAGTTATTGAAGGAATCCTCACCAAGACTATACATCTACATAAAAGAGATTGGACTAAAAGCTTCCTGAAGCCTTAGGGGCCTATAGAACTACATGGAGGAACAAATCAAGACATACACCCTATGAACTTGTTTATGGGAAACAAGTCATGTATAGAGTTCCAAATCAAAACTTTCAAGATGACAGTCCAACTGGGACTATATTTATCAGAGGCACAAAATCTTAGGCTGGAGCAATTAAATGAACTTCATGAAATTAGACAAGGGGCAGTCCAAAGGACTAGTATAGTCTAACAACAGAGGGCTAAATGGCATGCCAAATATATCGAAGACAAGAGGTTTCAAATGGGAGAATTGGCACTTTTATTTGATTCAAAGTTCAAGGATTTTCAAGGGAAGTTTCAAACTCATTGGCATGGGCCATATGAGATTGAAAAAGTCTTTAGTAATGGAACAGTGAGGATAATAACAATAGATGAAAGTAAAACTCCTCTTCTTGTGAATGGTCATAGATTAAAGATATATCAGAAACCAATTTCAAAATAGGATTTCATTAAGATTTTCCAAGACAATTCTGAAATGAAGCTAGTGAAGAAGAAATCTTCTTCTCCACTAACTTAGTTTTTATTTTTCCTAACAGAAATAAATAAAAAATTGTATAAGATTGAAAACCAATCATTGATTGGCATACTTATACATAAAATTCAGGGTGAAAATTAGAGGTTTCTGACACCCTATATTTCCATTTTCTTTTTGTAATAAGTAGTGACAAAAAGCTACAATCACTCTGCAGTTTAGATTTTGCAAATTCATCGTCTCATCTCACCTCACTCTGTTTTATTTTTGTAGTTTCACTTCATCTCATTGTCATATTCCATCAATAAATTTCTCAGTTTTTTTCTTTTATAGCTTTCATTCCATTTTCATTTCATTTATCATCTTGTCTTACATCTCATTTCATTTCACTCACATAGCCACTTCCATTTCATTCATGATCCATAAGCCATATTTCACTTCCTTTTTCACGTTCTGCAGCTGATTCTGTTCTGCAGCTAATTTGATTCTGCAACTACAATTTGTTTATCAGTTCAGGCATAAGTGTACAACTCATAATAAAATCATGTATGCAGGGAATTGAAAGAAAAATCAATTTTTGAAGACCAACCATGCTCAAGGTACTTGTGGATCAACATAAAAAATTAGCAAGCGAAAGGTAAAGGTTCCAAAGGTAAATACAAAGATTTATTTCAAGAAGCAATTTGAAAACATAAGTTTGTATAGTATGTATAATCAGATGTCTCCTTAATAAACCATCATTTGGTTTGACTGCCACTACATCTCCACCATATCTTCCATCTTTAAGTACAAACAGTCTCAATGATTCTTTCATAACAAATCTTCGCTTCAAACTCCATGACCTGTACTTAAATGGTACTCCACAACTCCACCTGTTAATGGTCAAGATGAAGATGTGACCTACCTATCTACGACTCTTTAAATCCTTACTGTCTATTTATTACATGCAAACCCTTAAGCTTATTTATCCTATAACACATAGTCATTTCATATACACAATATTTCCATTTTCATATATACGCAGTCATTCCATTTCCATACACACAGTCATTCCATTTCTTAATAGCACTCGTTTCATAGACAGTAAGAGTAATTTTGAAGGTTAACCGAAAACAGGGAATATGGGGATTATTGTCAGGATAGAGCCCGTAGGGGTAAAGTATATGGAGGGGTATCCACAACTTAAAGGGATGCTACAGAAAGTCGGATGGTTAAATTTTATTGAGAAATTTGACGGCTACCACAAGGAAATTACCAAGTCTTTTGCAAGGTCATTTGATAGCACAGAAGTGGAGATAGGAGATATTAAATTTGCAGTCACAGAATCCTTCATAGCAGAAGCAACAAAGTTTCCGAGACAAGAGAAAGATGGTTTAAAGCAAGGAATTTCATGGTGAATCTTTGAAGGTGATCCTCAGAAACCTAGGTATGGATGTTACAATATTTAGAAAGGGAATTCCTATTTCAACACTCAAGAACAAATGGGGTAATATGCTGTTGACATTGCAAAAATCCATTACATGTGAAGGAATATTTGGGTCTATGTATGTTTACCATATAGGCTTATTAATGAATTTGTTAGAAAATGGAACCATCAACCTTCCCTTCTTCCTTCTAAACAGTCCAAGAAGAATGGCTACAAATGTCCAAAAGAAAATTGAATCCATAGAGACAACTATGTATCATCATGGATTAGTAAAGATACTAGTTGAATTCCATTTGAAAAGTATAGGGGATACCTAGGAAGATTACTTGATAAGAAATTTTTTCCAAGATGCTTTAGAGTCACCTGAGGAGAGTCATGTTAAGAAAAGTAGGAGGAGAAAGATCAGCACTAACATTCAAA
Source organism: Pinus tabuliformis (assembly GCA_031772625.1). Classification (NCBI taxonomy): domain Eukaryota; kingdom Viridiplantae; phylum Streptophyta; class Pinopsida; order Pinales; family Pinaceae; genus Pinus; species Pinus tabuliformis. The sequence continues at coordinate 811,941,992 of CM062817.1, read as the reverse complement.
AAAAATATGGAACCTCCTCACAAGAGAATGATGCAGAGACAACTTCTAAACCAAAGGTTAGAAACCAAACTAAACATAAAGGAAAAGTGAAAGATATAGCTGAAGAAATCAATGAATACATTCCTGAACCTTCATCACCATAAGAATATGAATCGTTACTCTCTGAAAGATTGACCATGATTAGGGAGAAAATCAAGAAAAATAAGGAGATAGGGAAGAGAAAGAAGGACACAAGAGAAGAAACCATAAGCTTCCAAAACCTAAGAAGGAGCACCAGACTCCAAGGTAAGGTGAGGAAGGTAACATCAAAAGGAGCCCAATTCATAAACTTAGAAGAAGAAACCCCAGTTCAATCTCCTGACAGTATTCCACCTAAACACAGTCCACAAACTCTCCTCCACATAATTTTGAAGGCATACCAAGCATATCTTCTCCTGGCATAGATCCAGTACAGCAGCATATTTATGATTACATAGAATCTCTGGAAAAGAAAAGTGCCTCAATGGATCCAAGATCCTCAGCCAATCCAAAACAACGTGTCAATCCACAAGAACCTCTGACTGAATCCCTCAAACAGAAAATCTATGAGTTGGAGATATTGAACAGGAATATTAAGAAAGAAAATGAAACCCTAAAGGAACAAAGCAAACTGGATAAAGCCATTCATGACAATACAATACTGCACCTAGGGCTAGGGTACAAGAAGAATAGGAAGTTGAAGAGGAAAAATAGGAATTTGAGCAGAACACTTATCAACCTCAAATACAAACTTCTTATGAAGAAGCCCAAGATGGCAATCAGTGAAAGGAGAAGTAAGAAAAGGAAGTTGGATGTGTTGGCAGAAGTATTAGAACAGATGCAATAGGAGAAAGAAGTTCACATTTTTGAAAATTTCATGAGGATATGTAATGATTTTGCAATGGGGGTATGTTGAGCCTCAAAATTACTCTTTCCCTAGAAATTCTTCTCATTCCTTTTCTTTTTTTTTTCCATAAGAAAGATGCATTCTCATCACCAATATCTAGTATATACTGTCTTGAGGAGGAAATTTAGTGATTTACATGCTATGCTTTTATGTTTTGTTGTTTGAATAAAGTTTTTGTATATTAGCTACAGAACACAGCCTATTCTGCAGCTAACTAGTTGTTCCATAGCTACTTCCATGCTCTAATAGGTTCCAGGTGTCAGAAGGAGAAACCAGCAACATGGGCAGCTCTGAAATCATCGTGACATGGACTCTGTCATATTCATTCATCCCAGGTCAACAAAGAATATGGCATAAGACTACGGTCAATGGACAAGTCAAATGCAAAGAGACCGAGGGTAACATGACTCTGTTTCGTGGCTAATTAATATGTTTCATAGTGATGGGAAGCATTATCCAGAGCAACTAACTATACCTACGAACTCCAACAGCCACCTGTACAGACGAATCCAATAGCCACAATGCCTTGGATTTATTTCTCCAACAGCTGAGGAAGAAATTCCACATATCTTTCTTCTATGTGTTTGGTTATAGCATGCTTTTCTCCACAAACAGTTATATGATTTCTCTTATAAATACCTGTGTAAAGGACCGAAGAAGTGAGCAGTAATAGTAATAGTTTTTATGTGAAATCAAAGTTCCAGACTCTGTAATTTTTGGACATTTTGTGTCCCTGTTTTAATATGAGAAGACCGCATGTTTTTATGAACATCTGAAGGAGTTTTCTTGGAGTTGATTGAGAAAGCGTAGCCTAATCAGTTGCAGAGGGCCCCTGCACTGAAGAGGTTTTATTTTATTTATTTGTCTTCTTCTTGTTAACTATAAATTCATCATTTTCTTTCTGAAACAATGTTTATAATCATTTTTCTTACTAACAGTGTTTATAATTTAGAGCAGTTTCCATTAGCTTGATTTCTTTTTAGTTCTTATCAGTAGTTTAGAAAATACATTGTTGAATAGTTTACTTCATTTACTATTTTGCTAGTTTAAATTCTCAGTTAAATTGATCAGTGTCATTTACTGTCTTTGCCATTTCATTTTTAGTTCAAAATACTAACTCATGGTGTTAATGAATGTTTATGGAAAACCCTTCAAGTTGATAATTCATCCCTAACTAAGTGGTTGAACATTTCATTTATGCAATGAGTTATTTCTGCATCTCTGTATTTTCTTTCTCTTAGATTAATGAAGTACAAAATTACTCAAATGTCATCCCAAGGAGACTTTCTCCCAAAATTGAGAGGCGGAGTGACCAAGTACTTCATTTAGTTTTATTTATGTAATTAATTACACATCAATTGCAATTATCACTTTCAGTTCTAATTCATGACTTGGAAATAATGGTAAAATGAGAATAGAAACTTTGTGTTCATTTCCTTCTTAGCTTTGTTTCCATATCTTTCTTAGCTATGTTTTCATTTTTTTTTTTAGATTTGAGCAGTCTTTAAGACAATTAGATTTAGTTTTGATAATTTACATTGTAAATCATTAGGAATTAAAAGACCAAAAACCCCCAAAACAACATAAAACATACAAATAATGAAGTATGAAGGGTTAGCTAGCACAAACAGTGCACTACACTTCATCAGTTTACGATACCCATATTGATAATTTATGTAGAGAAATTTAGGACACTAAATTGACCAAACACATTCCTGCATGCATATGAAGTTACAGGCTAGTCTGAGATTCACTGTGCCATCCGAGATCTGTACTCATGTGGTTGATGGAGATTCCTACACCATCTAAAGCTTCAGAGGTATCAAAATTGTATTTTCTGTGGTGACCCCAGCCGGGTATATATAGTGGTTTCCCTCCATATTAAGCTAACATGAACCAAAAAATATGTGTGTCTTTATATGTGAGCTAGCATGACTTATTTTACATATTTAGTTCATTTTTTCAGGTCGACATGATTGTTTCGCATGCTGCCTTCTTCAAGAGGATTTTAATTGTCTTAGAGGGTTGTTCTAAACACTAGATTGACTCATATACATTACATATATGCTCAAGAAGATCTCTTTACACATGTCTTTGACTCTTTAACTTTCCTATACCTATGGAATGAGCAAGAAATTCATTCTTATAATTTACAAAAATAATATTTCTTTTTCTTGACAAGTACAATGATCAAAATTACATTTGCAAATGTTGAACCTAGTTACACTTTCTTCAATATGGACAACCTTCCTCATCAAGAAACACCCCTCCTAGCCCTTAGATGAATTTAATTTTGTTAAGGAAAAATGTATTTGTAAAGTGAAAACCCACATGTGCACAAAAGTTCAAGTCAACTTTAAAGAGAAACTCAGCCCCCCTTGGAAGAACATAAATTCAAGTTAAGTGAACCTTATTTGGATATCATCATCATCAAGCATATTCTTCTCTCTCTTCTTTGGATTGGTTCACATAGGTTTGAAACTGGTTCATACAATTTCAAAATTATAGGGTTCGATCTCACATGTGTGAGGAGAATAAATTAAACTCGTGCCACAGGGTTGGATCAAGGAAAAATTGACTACATCCTCTTTGTTGATAGGGTGATCCCTGTAGCTAGAGGGCTACTATGATAGCCCCAACCCGGGACTCCTCATGAAAATGTAATCCAAATATTTTACAAAATATATTAAAAAGGGTTGAGTCAAAAGGGACATGGATTAGAGATTTGAGGAGGTGGATTTCTTTGGATGTGTAATGTTTGCTTGTGAAGGAAATCTAAATTGTTTTCAACAGCTACTAGCGGTTAGTTAGTATATGTTTTTAATAAAATGATTCTAAATTTAATTAGATTGAAAGAGAAGTATGAGGACCATGTTATCTTGGAATACATTGCAAGGCAGTAAGGATATGAAAAGTAAATGCTAGAGAATAAAAGTAGACAATAGAGGAAAATGAGGGGTTCGACCTCATGGAGGATAGACTTCATTTATCTTCACCATTGAGGGAAAGCATCCATCCAAACAGTATTTATCAGAGAACAGTCTTTCTCTATATTCCCTCGATGGTGTGGGTGGAGGTTTTTTTCCTTGGATTCCAAGATCAAATACCTTTGAAGCCTTCCTTGCTGTTGATTTTGAAGTGGGTTCTATATTCCCCAAAGTGGGTGGAACCATTCTGTTTTTCTTGAATGGTGAAGACTTGCTTCTCTGGACTCCCTTGACATTATTGGGTGGAGGTAAATAACCTCCAGATTCCTTGTGCATAGTTTAACTACTGAGTGGCTAGTGGGTGGAGGAAGGAGGCCCTATAGAGTCTTTGTTCCAGCTGGAAGTTGGTGTTTCAATCCTTTGAGGAAGCCCCTCAGTCTTTGGAATCTAGCTCGGGGGTTATAGCCGCAAGTGAGATTTGGTTGTAGTTATCTATGGTTGGGTGGAGAATCCTTGTCCCAGACACATATTCCCATAACAGATTAGATAAGTTTTCATTTAAACCTGCAATTTCAATGAATGAATGTCTCTTTTCTGTTGAATGCTGGCAACAATAGTTGAGTAATGTCTGTAATCAAATTCTATTTATATTTCACTATAAAATGGTTTGAAACAAAGAACCTTGGTTAAAGACAATGATATATGTTTCCTGTTACATTTAAATTACATTGAATGGCTTGAAATGTGCATAAACTACAATCATAATTTAAACAGAAAACGTCTTTATTCAATAGTTCTAAAGGCTGTGATTTTTCTCTAAATGCTTGAACACAGGGACATATATATATATATATATATATATATATATATATATATATATATATATATATATATATATATATATATATATATATATATATATATATATATATATATATATATATATATATATATATATATATATATATATATATATATATATATAGATATATATATATATATATAGGATGTACATATATGTATCAATACCAATAATGTAGGCTTTGTGTTTGTAAACCAATGCATGGTTTGCAATGTTAACTGAAAGAGGCACTGAGTCGTTGAAAAATCCAATTAGTGCAAAGAAGAAATGATAAGGTAATCAAAACCCTCATTCAATACATTCAATGTGAAGCTACCAATTTATTATGTTATAGACAAATTGTTAAGTCGGCCAACAACTTATGTTGGCTCAGAAGCCCAACAGTCATGTCTATTCAACCTCAACGTTTTAGTATAAATAGAAGAGGACTTCAATTCATTTCTACACACACTTGGATCTCTTCCTCTCTCTACTTGTATTTGGGTTTTAGTAGGAGGAGAGATCCTAAGGAAAAGCCAGAAAAGCAAGAATAGTCGGAAAAGCCAGAAAAGCCGGAAGTGCCGAAAAAGCTGGAATAGCTGGAAAAGTCGGAAAAGCTCGAACTGTCAAAAAGGCCAGAAAAGCTAGAAAGGCTGGAAAAACCAGAAAAGCCAGAAAAGCTAGAAAAAGCCGAAAAAGCCGGAGCTCTTGGAACTACTGGAAAAGCCGGAATTGTTGAAAAGGCCAAAACTACCAGAAAAGCTCGAAACACCAGAAAAGCCGGAAATACCAAAAAATCTAGAAAAGCCAAAAAAGCTAGAAAATCCAGAAAAGCCGGAAATGTCGGAACTGTCGAAACTACCAGAAAAGTCAGAACTACCAAACTGCCGAAACAGCCAGAGCATCTATCTCCGAAGGAAGGCAACGTGATGTATGACATCATGGGAAGCATAGTAATCAGCATGATGATATGAGCATGGGCAGCATAATGATGCATGATGATATGGGCATGGGAAACATAATGATGAATGAGATCATGTGCATGAGTAGCTTGATGATGAATAACACCATGGAAGATGTACCATAAAGAGCAGCATGAAGATGAGAGCAGCTCAACCATCAAGGTTCAAAACATGTGATAGTACAACAAGGTGTCACATGGTAATATTCATTAAATAGACGAGATGCAGCACTATGATAGATGAACGAGTCACCTTAGAGAATCAGTTGAAGCAATATGTCTTTAACTGATCTCATGCCGATATCAAAAGTCAAAGTGATTGACTTCTATTGTAAATGTACTATCTCTCTCACTTTCTCTTCTGAACTTTGAAGAACATAAAAGAAGAATTGATCAAGGGTTTCCCCACATCGGGGTTTGTCCCTAGCTAGCGCCACATCTTGTGTCCTCTTTTCTTGGCTTGTCTTCTGCAATTTATGTTTTATGTTCTATCTTCAGTTTAATTTATGCTGATGTGATTGCTAATGTGGAAAAGAAATTGAAATAAATTGCTCTAACATAGAACATACCTAAAATTAACATGGTATCAGAGTTGAGGTGAAGACAATGCCCAAGCAAGAGTGAAAGAGAAATCACCAAAGACAGTTGGGACAAGACAAAAGGATCAATGGGTTCCTCATAATTCACCTAGGGTGGACTTGAAGCAGAGAATGTTATCAAAATGACACAGTGGAAGGTTCTGATGGCCTACCTAAACATCACTTCATTGGGAAGTTCAGATCTAAGGGTGGGAGGAAAGGCAGATGCCTTGATTGCAATAAGTTCGGCCATTATGTGGAGGAGTGTCTGAATGGCAGAGACACATCTCTTGATGAAGACAACAATCATTCCAGGGACATATTCAATGATGAAAGGAATGACAGGTAATGCAGGTCATCAAGGAAATGGTCGACTCTTCAAAGAAAGCAAGGAACCCTAGAATCTCTTTTAAGTACTTGATCGCAAGAAGGACCTGGTGTCCATCTCGGAAATGGAACTTTAAGGTTTCACAGTGGCACTCATCAATGGAAAGGTACATGTTTGAAAATATATTTTTCAAAGATGTTTTAGAGTTCAGGGTTGTATCAAGTCCATTGGGGACCATGTCCATTGACTCAACACCAGAGGTCTGTGAGTCAGATGGTGACAGGGATGCCTGAATTCAAAAGAAGCATGAAGGTACATGTCTGAGATGAACCCAAGGAAAATCTTACAAGGGGACCATTCCCCTCATGCAGCAGGTCCACAGGTTTGGAACAACCCGTGGAATTTGAGATTCATGAATGGGAATCTCATGTATACAGGTGGAGGAAATCCCTCTATGGCTTGAAGCAAAACACCCTGGGCGTAGTATGAGAGGATTGATAGCTGTTTGATGAAGTTGAGATTAACTAGGAGTGCAACTGATCCAAACCATTACCAGAAGGTTGTGGATGATAGACCTCTCATACTGGCACCTCATAAGGATGATCTATTTCTGATAGGTGTAGACCCTCTCATTTTCATAAGTAAGAGGGAGTTGGATTCTGAATGTGGAATGATAAATTGCAAGCCTGTGACTAGCTCGAGGATATTAACTTTTAGAAGTTATATGGTAGTGATGTCGGACTGGATTTGGGAAATGCCTCTGAGTTTCATAAACTAAATCACGTTGATGTTCTTGGTGAACTATGAACAAATGTTTTGTAGTTAGCACGGTGAACTCATATTTGGTTGAGCCTTGCTGGATTGGTGCCAAGAATCCCTTGAGATATCTTCGAGGCACAATCTCTCATGGATTGAGATACACTGTCGGAAATATGAAAACTACATGATTATTCGAATGCTGACTGGGTAGACAGTGTGGAGGATCACTAGAGCACTTCTCGGTGTTGGTTCTCTTTGCATTCTGCTTCAATATCATGGATGAGCAGGAAGAAGAAATCGGTTGTTATAAGTATCGCTGAGACCGAATAAATAACTACGAGTATGACCTCGTATGAAGTTTCCTGGTTGTGGAAACTCTTTAGTGAGTACACATGATGAATACCACTATGATTCTCTGTGACAACCAAAGGTGGGATTCGATTATTAAGGAATCTCGTGTTCAATGATTGCTCCAGTAGATAGACATCAGATACTGCCTTATCTATGGTCAGTTGATGAGCAAGGAGGCTCCATCATACTAAGATGATGTACAGGTCACTACACTTTATCAAAGCCGCGAGGAAATATCAAATTTCTAATTTTCCTGAACGACTTGGAGTTGTCAAGAGACCCTTGTAAAAGGGTCCTGCATGTTGCATACATTGAGCTCTAGGAGCTCTGGGGTTCTTACAGGAGCAACATAGGACCACACAGTGACTCACCCTCCCCTGGTGGTGCACACGAGGATAGGATGATTCACTCTCCTATGGATAGGATGATTTTCTCTCCCGTGACAAGATGATTCGCTCTCTTGTGGGACAAGATTATTCGCTCTCTTGTGGGATAGGATGATCCACTCTCCTGTGGACAGGATGATTCGCTCTCCTGTGAACAAGATGATTCACTCTCTTGTGGGACAAGATGATTCACTCTCCCGTTGACAATATGATTTGCTCTCTTATGGGACAAGATGATTCACTCTCTTGTGTGACAGGATGATTCGCTCTCCTGTGGACATGATGATTCGCTCTCCTGTGAACAAGATGATTCGTTCTCTTGTGGGACAAGATGATTTTCTCTCTTCTGGGACAATATGATTCGCTCTCTTGTGGGACATGATGATTCACTCTCCTGTGTAGTAGGATGATTAATTCTCCTGTGAGGTCTGGATGATGTGTTCTCCATGATTATTGTGTAGCAGGATGATTAATTCTCCTATGAGGTCTAGATGATGTGTTCTCCATGACGATTGTGTAGCAGGATGATTAATTCTCTTGTGAGGTATGGATGACGTGTTCTCCATGACGATTGTGTAGCAGGATGATTAGTTCTCCTGTGAGGTCTGGATGATGTGTTCTCCATGACGATTGTGTAGAAAGATGATTAGTTCTCCTGTGAGGTCTGGATGATGTGTTCTCCATGACGATTGTGTAGCAGGATGATTAGTTCTCCTATGAGGCATGGATGATGTGTTCTCCATGGCAATTGTGTAGCAGGATGATTAGTTCTTTTGTGAGGACAGGATTGATTAAGTTGTCCTGTCGAGGCATCCTACCCATGCAGTCTGGGACTCATGGGAAGTACCTCCCATCTGATCAATGAGCAAGGAAATGATGAGAGGGACCATAGTAGTACCGATGGACACATTGTTCTATCTATCGTACTCCCTTTGCTAGGATGACATTCATTGATCTCGGATCAATAATACTAGTTTGGGAGCAGTGGTAGGAGTTTTACCCACTATGACACTGACTTCGGGTCGGTTGAGTACTGGTCTGGGACCAGTGGTACATACTATGAGACTGACTTGGAGTCAGTAGAGTACTGGTCTGGGACCAGTGGTAGGAGTTGTACCTACTATGACACTGACTTCGAGTTGGTTGAGTACTGGTCTGGGACTAGTGGTACACACTCTGAGACTGATTTTGAGTCAGTGGAGAATGGTATGACACATTATCGATCAATTTTTATTCTTCATGGTTCAGTAGAGGTAAGTTGAGAAGAGCAGAGCCAGCAGAGCTTAGCAGAGCAGAGCAAAGCCAGCAGAGCAGAGTAGAGCCAACAGAGAAAAGCAAAGCCAACAGAGCCAACAGAGTTGAACAAAGCAGAGCCAACAAAGCCAGCAGCGCTGAGCAGAACAGAGCCAACAGAGCTAGCAGAGCAGAGTAGAGCAATCGGAGCAGAGCTGAGCAGAGTTAAGTAGAGCAGAGCAAATCCAGTAGAGCTGAGTATAGCTAACAGAGCTTAGTAGAGCAATGCAAGGCACTGATGGTAGAGATAGTACAGTTGGACATACGGATCAGCAGATGGAGTTCTCCCTAGTTGAGAGGGAGTGTTAAATTGGAAACTAGGGCCAAACTCCATGTGGGTCATATTATTTATGGCAGCTGATATTTTTATTGGATCCATCTCATTGAGAGGTATAGGATTGATCTAGAGATCATCTGATTTCGATAAGTATTTATGAAGCTATGAATTTATTTATGTTATGGACAAATTGTTAAGTCGGCCAACAACTTATGTAGCCTCAGAAGCCCAACATGTTTTAGTATAAATAGAAGACGACTTCAAGTAATTTCTACACACACGTGTATCTCTTCCTATCTCTACTTGTCTTTGGGTTTTAGTAGGAGGAGAGATCCTAAGGGAAAGCTGGAAAAGCCGGAAAATCTGGAACTACCGAAAAAGCCACAAAAGCCGCAAAAGCTAGAACTACTGGAAAAGCCGAAATAGCCAGAAAGGATAGAAAAGTTGGAACTCTTGGAAAAGCCAAAAAATCTGGAAAAGCCAGAAAAGTTGGAACTATCGGAACTTCCAGAAAAGCCGATACTATTGGAAAAGTTGGAAATACAGGAAAAGATAGAAAAGTTGGAAAATCCAGAAAATCTGAAAAAGCCAGAAATGTTGAAACTATCGAAACTGCTAGAAAAGCTGGAACTGCCAAAGTACTGAAACATTCGGAGCATCTGTCTCCGAAGGAAGGCAGCATGATGTATGTGATCATGGGTAGCATAATAAGAAGCATGATGATATGAGGATGGGCAACATAATGATGCATGATGATATGAGCATGGGCAACATAATGTTGAATGAGATCATGAGCATGGGAAACTTGATGATGAATAAGACCATGGAAGATGTAACATGATGAGCAGCATGAAGATGAGAGAAGCTCAGTCATCAAGGTTCAACACATGTGATAAGGTTCAACACATGTGAAAATACAACAAGGTGTCACACGGTAATGTGCAACAACTAGATGAGATGCGGCACTATGATAGGTGAACGAGTCACCTTAAAGAATCAGTTGAAGAAATATGTCTTCAACTGATCTCATGCCAATATCAAAAGTCAAAGTGATTAACTTATATTGTAAATGTACTATCTCTCTCACTTTTTCTGTTGAACTTTGAAGAACATAAAAGAAGAATTGATCAAGGTTTCCCCACATTAGGGTTTGTCCCAGGCTAGCACCACATCTTGTGTCTTCTTGCCTTGGCTTGTCTTCTACAATTTATATTTATGTTCTATCTGCAATTTACTTTATGCTGATGTGATTGCTAATGTGGAAAAGAAATTGACATGAATTTCTCTAGCATAGAACATACCTAAAATTAACAATATCTAGCCATTTTATCTTAATATTTCACAGAGGTATAATGATAAAATTAGGTTCAGAGATCTGAAGAAATCTAGGGAAAGAAAGGGAGTGAAAAATGGTTGAAGTTTCGGTTCAGAGAGAAAACTTGAGAAGCAGATGACATTTTCATATTTCTATAGTAACTTGAAAATGGTTCACAAGCATTTGGGTAAGAGGAAACAATAGCCTTTTGATATGCAGCAAAAGCTTCAGAACTACAATTGTAGAGCACATTGATAGAGATAGAAAGTGTGATTACTTCAAAGTTCAGAAGTGGGGAATACTTATAGTCTCAATATGCAAGATTATGTTTAGCTTCCAGTGGATTGCAAAATTTTGCCAAGATCAGGAGTACAAAAGAGAGGTATATTCTAGCTTGATCCTAGACAACCAAACTGGGGCCATGGTTTCTTGTGAAACAATCCACTCAAAAGAGGAACTTGATTCTAGTGTCGCTTCAAATGCTTTGACGGTTGTTCCGACTGATGGTGAATATGTGAAAAATTCAATAGACCACATCAAAGATAGATTACTAGAGGTTTGTGTTCGGGACCATACATGTATGACCAACCAAATTGTGTATTCAATGAAGTAGTTGAGGTTCCATCTAGTGAAGCAGATTCTCGATTTCAAATTGGTTACGCAGACAAAGATTTATCCAATGTTCCTAGAAATTCAATAAACTTAAAAGAATGTAGCAGAAGCTTTTGTAGTAGGGAAACTGTGAAGGATCAGGCACCTTATATATGCTCAGTTGGTTGACAGTCATACGGGAATCTGGAAAATGGTACAGATTTGCAGGATCAAGCATATTCCCTCGACAGAATATTGCTTAAGGAATCTTCTAGTAGGGCAAGTTTGGAAAAACAAATAGAATGTTCGAAAAATTCAAGTTCAAAAGAACAAGAATAAATGAGTAGCCTATTCCTAATCTAAATATTTTCATGACGCTCATGTTGGGTTTTTAAGATCTCTTGATCTTAAGTTGGAAAATCTCAGGACTTGGTAGCACATTGTTAGGGAGTTCCACACAGGTCATTCACTGCAATGAATAATGAGAAACAATGTCTTTGCACAATGTATCTTCAAATCACACACCTTCTGGTCACTCCTAACTACCTAATTGATAGGTATCTCACCAAGTGGGAGAACACCATAAATAATTACATGAGTAAAACATATTATTAAAAGGTTTAAGATGAATGCTTATGAGTATCATTGGTCCTAAATTCAAAGACAGTAACAGGAAGTTTGATAAGAGAATAATGCTTATGGAAATGAGGAATCAGTGAGAAATTGGGTGGCTAATAATTACATGAGTAAAACATATTCTTAAAAGGTTTAAGATGAAGGATATGAGTATCATTGGTCATAAATTCAAGGACATTAATAGGAAGGTTGATAAGAGAATAATGCTTATGGAAATGAGGAATTTTAGTGAGAACTTGGGTGCCTAATAAGTTTGAAGTTATGTTTGAGCCTTGAGCCCTGAGCCCTGAGACTGAGCCAACACAAAATAGAAATCAATTAAGTAAACAATAAGAAGAAGGCCTAGAAGGATCTGCAGGTACTTCAACAAAACATAAAAGTATGACTATTAGGATCTACAGGAACAACTGTTAACATTGAAAACATAAGAGGAATTCCCATCCATATAAGTAGACCTAACTCGAAGAGATCCCAATATACTGAGTAAGCACTATGGAAAAAAAATAAGAGGAATGGGTATGAATTTTCAAAATTTCTTGGTATACAACTCCATGTCTCATGTCATGATGCTCACTATATATATATATATATATATATAGATAGATACACACACATGACGGTTACTGACACACACTATGCAGGGGTTTAAAAATACATTTTTGGGCCAAGGATAAGGCTTTTGGTTTCCATGATCAACATGATCGCACCTGCTATTGATTTTTTATTTCTATGGTTCTAAGACATTTTGTGCATCCTATTAGACATTACATGCACTATACTTTTTAGTCCCACTGATCTACTTTTATGGTATTTGTCGAACAATAATAAAATTATATTTTCTGGTCTTGGAATGGAAAATGCCCACAAAGCAGTGTGGATGTGATAGTAAATTCCTTGTGGGTTTGTCATTCACTATAGAAATAAAGATTTAAATATATGTTAAAATTGGAAACCAGGCAAAAACTTCATGTGTGTCATCTTATTCATGGCTAATAATATTTTTATTAGATTCCTCTCGTCGAGAGGTGTAGGATTGAAATAAAGATCATCCAATTCCGATAAGTATTCATGGAGATATGAATTTATTTTGATTATGGAATTATTATCAAGCCGACCTACATCTCATGTAGGCTCAGAAGCCCAACAGTCGCATCTATTCACCCACCAACATTTTGTATAAATATAAGAGGAATTTTCCTCATTTGGACTCACTCATCTCATCACATCTCTCTCTCTCTACTGCGCAGATATGAGTCTCTTCTCTACTGCGCTAAAATGGGTCTCTCTTTCTCACACGTTTGAAGCCGGAAACTGCTGAAACTGAAGCTGCAACTGCAGAAGTAAAGATTGACTTGCGTGGCCTAGAAGATCTCCTCTTTGGAACTACGTTGTAGGTTCATCTGAACCTCCTTTGAAAGCCGCAACTTATGGTGGTGGAATGAAGTCAATCCGATGAATGGTTTGCAAGATATCGACTGCCCTAGTTTGAAGCCGAAAACTGCTGAAACTAAAGCTGCAACTGTAGAAGTAAAGATTGACTTGCATGGCCTAGAAGATCTCCTCATCTGAACTACACTGTAGGTTCATCTGAACCTCCTGTGGAAGCTGAAACTTTTGGTGGTGGAATGAAGTCAATCCGATTGTCGATTTGTGAGATATGGTCTGCCCTAGTTTGATAATGAAGCTGCTAATGCTGATACTACTGATCTAGGGTTTGCTACTGCTGATATGAATAAGATTTATTGTACTATTTCTCTCTGTTGAATTATTGAAGATAAAAGAAGATTTGATCAAAGGGTTTCCCCACACATTGTGGGGTTTGTCCCTGGCTAGCCACCACATCTTGTGTCTCTTGTCTTGGCTTGTTTTTTGTCGATCGTTTAATGTTCTATCTGCACTTTACTTTATGTACATGTGATTGCTATCTGGTGGAATATAATAAGAAAAATAAGTAAATTGTTATAAGCATAGAACATACCATAACTTAACATGGTATTAGAGCTGAGGTGAAGACAAAGCTCGAGCAAGAGCAAGAGAAATCATTGAAGAGAAGATTGGCAAGGCTACCCTAAAAGAACTATGGGGTCCTCAACACTCTTTCCTGCCGAAGACAAGCTCCATGAGAAAGCTGACTTTCACGGATGGAAGATGTCTATCGATCTAACCCTTGAAGATCAAGGAGTGTTGGACCATGTAAGAGGCAATATTGTTGAGCCTTCATCAAATGCATCTGCTGCTGCCTGGAACAAATGGAAAAATGGAGAAGTCAAAATAAAGAAGATCATCCGGGACTCTATCGACAAGTGCTTGGTGGCCTACATCTCTGATCTAGACACCTCCAAGGAAATCTACGACAGACTGGTGAGTTTATTAAAAGTTAATGATGCAAATCAAGTTTTGTTTCTTAGAAATAAGTTGACGGAAATCAAGAAGGGTAAAGATGAAAGTATGCAAGCATACTTCTTAAGAATCACCAAGATCAAGAACGATCTCCTATCTATTGGGGAAACCATTACTGATAGAGAAATGGCACTCACAACTCTCAGAGAATTACCATCTGAATGGTACGTGTTCAAGACTACTCTTTTGAACTATAATGTAATTCTCGGTTTCGAGGAATTAATGGATAGATGCATTCAAGAAGAAACAAGGGAAGAAATGTAAGAAATGCCCATGCCTAAAGGTCCTCCTGTTGCCTTTTCTTTTCATGCAAAGAAAAGAAATAATTCCGGGACTAAATCAAAAGGAAAGGCTGGACCTAAGGCTAGAAGAAAATGACGATGTTATATTTGCGATAAAGCAAGTCACTATGCAAGGGAGTACCTTGATAGAAAGGACTCACTCTAGGAAGATGATCAAAATCCCTCTGATGGCAATCAAAGGAATGACAAATTCAATAGCAAAGGTAAGAGGAGAGCTGGGAATCAAGGAAGAGGACAAGCATTCAAGAAGGCTAGAAATTCCAGGATGTATGAAATGCACCTAACCTCAAAAAGAACCTAGTGTCCATCTCGGCAACGGAATTCAAAGGCTACAAGGTAACCTTCAGCGATGGCAAGGTAAGTATATGGAAAAATAATGTTAAAGATGCCTTTACTCTTGGGTTTAGTGTTGATTCATTATATCAGGTCCATGGAAGTCTGCTAGGTGTCATGTCTTATGACACATCTCTTCAGTCCGAACTTTGGAATTAGAGGTTTTCCCCCCTTCATTATAAAGCTATACTCGGTGTAAGACAAATGGTGATAGGGATGCCCGAATTCTGAATAGAGAATGAAGGTGTATGTCCAGGATGTGCTGAAGGAAAGCTCAAAAGGGGACCATTTCCCTCAAGCCAAAGCAAGACCTCTGATATATTACAATTGCTTCACTCAGGCATACCTTAGGTTGGCATTAAGAGGGAGACTACTACACCACATACTCCTGAGCAGAATGGTGTGGTGGAAAGGAAGAACCGCACGATGATGGAAGCTGTCTGGGCCATGCTACATGATCAAAGACTTCTGATGTTTCTATGGGTTGAAACTACAATCACCGTCGTATATGTACAAAATTGATGCCCTCATCAAGCATTGGGTTCCAAGACTCCTAAAGAAAAGTTCACCGCAAGGTGAACAATCTTTCGACTTTGAGGAGCTCTCAAGAAGCCAACGCCAGGGAACCGAAAGGAAAGGATGATGAATCAATGCCTGATGTAGAAGAACCCATGGATCCGATTGATCCTCATCCACATGGGCCTTCCTCTTCTAGGAAGAGGCCTTCATGTCTTAGGGGGATACTTGATGATGCTGAAGGACATGCTGCACCCTGAGGAACCTTCCATCAAAATAAGAAACTTAATAGGTATCAAGAATACCTGACCATCATGGGCACGATCATACAAAATGATCCTTCGTCATTCTCAGATGTCGTCAAGCATCAAGTATGGAAGGATGCTATGACCGTAGAATATGAGTCTATTATGGAGAATGATGTCTGGGAAGTAGTTCCCAGACCCTGGACAAGACAATTGTTACTTCAAAATGGCTTTACAAGATAAAGCATGCAGTAGATGGAAGCATGAAAAAGTATAAGGCTCGTTTTGTTGCTCGAGGTTTCTCCCAAAAGGAAGGTATAGACTATGATGAGATATTTGCACCTGTTGCCAGATATACGACCATCTGCTCGATCATAGCCCTTGCCGCTTCACAAGGATGGAACCTACATCATATGGATGTCAAGACTATGTTCTTGCATCGCTCGATCAAAGAAAAGGTCTATGTGGAGCAACCTGAAGGATTTGAGATTTATGATTGAAAATCTCATGTATGCAGGTTGAAGAAGGCTCTCTATGGGCTAAAGCAAGCACCCCGAGCATGGTATGAGAGGATCGATAGCTACTTGATGAAGCTAGGATTCACTAGGAGTGAAGCTGATCTTAACCTTTACTTTAAGGTTGAAGATGACAAGCCTCTCATACTGGTGTTATATGTGGATGACCTCTTTCTAACAGGTGCAGACCCTCTCATTCACAAATGTAAGAGGGAGCTGGCCTCTGAATTTGAAATGAAAGACCTAGGACTGATGCACTACTTCCTAGGACTTGAAGTATGGCAGAAGCCAAGGGAAATTTTCCTATCTCAAGGGAAATATGTGGTAAATATATTGGAAAGATTTGGTATGATGGACTGCAAGCCTGTGACTACCTCGAGGATCTTAACTTTTAGAAGTTATATGGTAGTGATGTTGGACCAGATTTGGGAAATGCCTCTGAGTTTCATAAACTCATTCGCATTGATGTTCTTGGTGAACCTCCATCCGAACATATTTTTTGCAGTTAGCATTGTGAGCTCATATTTGGTTGAGCCTCACTGGATTGATGCCAGGAATCTTCTGAGATGTCTTCAGGACACAATCTCTCATGGATTAAGATACACTGCCGGAGATGTGAGACTACTTGGATATACTGATGTTGATTGGGCAGGCAGTGTGGTGGACTGTAAGAGCACTTCCGGGTGCTGTTTCCCCTTGGGATCTGCTTCGATATCCTGGATGAGCAGGAAGCAGAAGTCGGTGGCTTTGGGCACCACCGAAGCAGGATATATTGTTGCTAGCATAACCTCGTGTGAGGTAGTCTGGTTGCGAAAGCTCTTCAGTGAGTTGTTTGGATTTACATTGGATACCACTGTGATTCTCTATAACAACCAGAGGTGGGATTCGATTATTGAGGAATCCCGTATTCGTCGATTGCTCCAGCAGATAGACATCATCTTGGATATGGTAAGTTGATGAGCAAGGAGGCTCCATCACATTAAGATGATGTACAGGTTGATACACCTTGTCAAAACCCCGAGGAAAGATCTAATATGTGATTTTCCCAAACGACTTGGAGTCGGTAAGAAACCATTGTACAATGGTCCTGCATGTTGAATACATTGAGCTCTGGGAGCTCTGAGGGCTTGCGGTTATTACTGGAGCAACATATGACCACAGGGTGACTCACACTCCCCTAGTGGTGCACACTGGAACAAGATGATTCGCTCTCTTGTGGGACAAGATGATTCGCTCTCTTGTGGAATAGGATGATTCACTCTCCTGTGTAGCAGGATGATTAGTTCTCCTGTGAGGCCTGGATTGATGTGTTCTCCATGGCGATTGTAGCAGGATTGATGTGTTCTCCTGTGAGGCCTGGATTGATGTGTTCTCCATGGCGGCCTGGATTGATGTGTTCTCCATGGCAATTGTAGCAGGATTGATGTGTTCTCCTGTGAGGCCTGGATTGATGTGTTCTCCATGGAAATTGTAGCAGGATTGATGTGTTCTCCTGTGAGGATAGGATTGATTAGTTCTCCTGTCGAGGCATCCTACCCATGCAGTCTGGGACTCATGGGAAGTACCTCTCATCTGATCAATGAGCAGGGAAATGAAGTTAGGGACCATAGTAGTACCGATGGACGCATCATTGTAACTACCGTACTCCCTACACTAGGATGACCTCCATTGATCTCGGATCAATGATACTGGTCTGGGACCAGTGGTAGGAGTTGTACCATACTATGACGCTGACTTCGGGTCGGTTGAGACTGGTCTGTGATCAGTGGTACATACTCTGAGACTGACTTTGAGTCAGTATGATACATCCTCGATCATTTCTTCTTCTTCATAATTCTGACAAAAGCAGAGCAAAACAGAACAATGCAAGAGCAAAGCAGATCAGAGCAAAACAATACAGATCAGTGCAGGCAGAACAAGACAAAGCAGAAAAGCCAGAATAGAGCAGAGCAGGGCAAGGGTCAGGCTGTACAGGGCAGTGCAGTTGATGGATGAATAGTAACGACCGATAGACAGATTGCAGATGAAGTTCTCCATGGTTGAGAGGGAAAGTTAAAATTGGCAACCAGGGCAAAACTTCATGTGGGTCATCGTATTCATGGCTAATAATATTTTTATTAGATTCCTCTCGTCGAGAGGTGTAGGATTGAAATAAAGATCATCTAATTCCAATAAGTATTCATGGAGACATGAATTTATTTTGATTATGGAATTATTATCAAGACGACCTACATCTCATGTAGGCTCAGAAGCCCAACAGTCGCATCTATTCACCCACCAACGTTGTGTATAAATATAAGAGGACTTTTCCTCATTTGGACTCACTCATCTCATCACATCTCTCTCTCTCTACTGTGCAAATATGAGTCTCTTCTCTACTGCACTGAAATGGGTCTCTCTTTCTCACACGTTTGAAGTTGGAAACTACTGAAACTGAAGTTGCAAATGCAGAAGTAAAGATTGACTTGCGTGGCCTAGAAGATCTCCTCTTTGGAACTATGTTGTACGTTCATCTGAACCTCCTTTAAAAGCCGCAACTTTTGGTGGTGGAATGAAGTCAATCCGATGAACAGTTTGCAAGATATCGACTGCCCTAGTTTGAAGCTGGAAACTGCTGAAACTGAAGCAGCAACTACAGAAGTAAAGATTGACTTGCATGGCATAGAAGATCTCCTCATCTGAATTGCACTGTAGGTTCATCTGAACCTCCTCTGGAAGCCGAAACTTTTGGTGGTGGAATGAAGTCAATCCGACTGTCGGTTTGTGAGATATGGTCTGCCCTAGTTTGATAGTGAAGCCGCTAATGCTGATGCTACGGATCTAGGGTTTGCTACTGCTGATATGAATCAGATTTATTGTACTGTTTCTCTCTGCTGAATTATTGAAGATAAAAGAAGATTTGATCAAAGGTTTCCCCACACATTGTGGGGTTTGTCCCTGGCTAGCCGCCACATCTTGTGTCTCTTGTCTTGGCTTGTTTTTTGTCGATCGTTTAATGTTCTATCTGCACTTTACTTTATGTACATGTGATTGCTATTCAGTGGAATATAATAAGAAAAAGAAGTAAATTGTTATAAGCATAGAACATACCATAACTTAACAATATAAAAAACTACTATTTCTAACCAACATTTATGGAAGTTGAAAAAGAACCAACTAAGACATAAGACTAATAATTCATAATTTTAGGATAAAGTTCACAACCATCAAAAGGTGTCCTTCCAACTCAACTTTTGCTCTCTCCCACTTTCAAAGTAAAAAAAATGACCATACCAAAACTAACAAAGAAATTTAAAGACTCGGAACCTCAGAACCTCATGCAACAAAAAATAACATAGTATGGTCCTCAGAAAAAACAATACATCAACCAAAACCAATGAACTATAGAAATACACAACCTGAGAAAAAGTTCCATGCATTAAAATATTGTTAATAGTGAAAAAATTTATCCAACCTAAAGACCTAAGGAAGATATTGATATAAAGTACCGGTAGAACATACCTCCATTTGAATGCACTCTGAAGATGGAAAATGATCCCACAATATTAGTTTTCCACCAACATGACAGATGTTGCACATGTCATCACTTTCAATTTTCAAATACAGGAATTCTTTTCTTCCACCTTTCTTTTAACGAAGTTGTATGCCCTTTAACTTGTTGTCATTGTCTAGTTCCTACATCTTTCATTGCAGTAAACATCTACGATATTCCAAAACGAGGTCTTCGAAAACAAGGTTTGTAGAAGGCTAGTGATTCCTGCTCCCAGCATGAGCTTCAAATTTTGTTTGAGAGAACAACCTATTATAACATGTACACACGATTCCCTCACAGGTTATCAAACCTTCTACTTTTGAATATTCTCCTTTCTATTCCAATAGAAAACTATATGGTTTGGGGCCACTATGTCGTCTTCTATCATACAATACAAAATTGATCGAGTTGTTCGCTTAACTTAGCCTGAAGATAAATCCTTCTATTTGCTTTGAGAAGCAGGAAGTACCTGCTTTCGATAACCATTTCCTAACTTTTCCCTCTTCTTTTTTCCACAATGTGGCATGGTATTCTTTCTTCCCATTCTGACCTTCAAACAAATCTTCTAAACCAAGTTTATGCATTTTACTAGCAAATCCAGAAACTACTAATAGACCTTGCCTTGACTTTTTGAGTTTTTGTCCTTCTGTGCTTGCATTTGTCATCACATTTTCCTGGTAAAATCTCTCTGATACATTCCTTTAACCTAATGGTTTTTCTATAAGAGGAATCAATTACCCCGAAACATTTATCCTCTTATTGACATAGTTATGCATCTTCTGTTTCCTAAGTTCTAACTACCCATGTTTCATTTCTCCTCTTATTGACACAGTTATACATCTTCTATCTCCTAAGTTCTAACTACCCATAGCTTTAGTCCTATGCTACCATTTCAAAGCATCCTGGACAATTTCATTATTGTTGTTTTCATGTTCTACTATTTCCCTAGACCTATAAACTCTTCTTTACCTCTTTGGACATAAATCATTTGAAGACATGTTTCTTGCAGCCCAAGCCCAAATTTTCTTCAGAGAAAATGAAGAAACACCCCCCTAAAAGCATTTCCTTGACTTATCAACCTCCACATTATCATCATGATTCCCATCTGTTACTCCTTAAATCTTTTGATGTTCCTCCCATGCCAAATATGCCTGTAAAAGTGAATAGTAATTATGACCTATAGGGGAAATATAACCTATTCAAGATTTGAACTCAAATCTCCATCCTACAGATAGGAGAAACTCCTATGATTGAGCTAATTTGCACCATGGCATGTTCTATTGTATATTCTTTCCATGAATGCGTAAAGAAAGTGATATGTCATTAGATATTCCTCTCCTCATTGAAGAGGGCATTCTATCCTCAAATACACTCATTAGATCCTTCAATAATACCCCATCAATTTCTAACTCTTCTTGGACTTTCAAGTCTTCCTCCTTGGCTAAAGACTGCATCAAAATTTTCTTTCAGTTTTCAAATTTTCTTCAATGGCTCTTCAAACATTCTATTTGTTCTTCCATACCTTCTAGGCTAGAAGAATACTTAGGCAATTTTATATCTAGGAAATATGCTTGACCCTGCAAATTTATACCATTTGCTAGATTCGGGTATGACAGTCTACCAACTGAGAATATATAAGTTGCTTGATCCTTCACAACTTCCCCACTACATAAGCTTTTGGTGCATTCTTTTAAGGTTATTGAATTATCAGGAACCTTGGATAATTTTTTGTCTTCACAACAAATTTGAAACCAAAAATTAGCTTCACTGGATGGAACCCCAACGACTTCATTAACTACACAATTTGACTAATCATACATGTTTGTTCCCCACACAAACCTCTAGTAGTTTATCATTGATGTGGTCTATTGGAATTTTCAGATATTCACCATCAGTATGAACAACCACCAAAGCATCTAAAGAAGCAGTAGAATGGAGTGCCTCTTTTGAGTGGAGTGTTTCACAGGAAACCTTGGCCCTAGTTTGGTTGTGTGGGATCAAGCTAGAATATACATCTCTTTTGCACTCCTAATCTTTGGCCAAATGTTGCATTCTACTGGAAGCTAAACATACTCCATATTGAGAATGTAAGTCTTCCCCACTTCTTCTTAAGTACTGGCACTTTCTATCTACGTCAATGTGCTCTAACGATTGTAGTTCTGAATATTTTTCTGCATATCAAAATGTTGTTGTCTCCCTTGAACCAAATGCTTGTGAACCATTTTCAATTTTTTAGAGAAATATGAGAACAAATTTGCTTCTCAAGTTTTTTCTTTAAAACCAGACTTCTACCGTTTTTCATTCCATCTCTTTCCTGAGATTTCTCCATATCTCTAAAGCTAATTTTCTCATTATTCCTCTATGAAATCTTATAATAAAAAGGCTTGATCTTCTGGAGATACTTTTTTTTTGTAAGCTTAGGTAGATCCTTTTCTATTTATAATAAACATGTTGAATACACTTACTATCCATAGGTGACCCCAACTTGCCCAGTGGGAAACCAAGCTTTTTAGCCACCTATACATAACATATGCCATCCAAAATTGATAAGTTTGAAGTCTTTCTAACCATGCTATGTAAACAAAACTATTGAAAATATAGATTTTATCTACTGTCCCAATAGCCATGCAAATATATAAAGAAACCTGCCGCTAAAAAACAAAAAATGTTCAAAGAACATAAACTTAGTCTACTCATCTGGTTCATCCTAGTTGGTCAAACCATCTCTGGGTCCGCTGTTGAGCCGCCATGCACAGGTGTCCTGTTCACTATACTGGGGATGTGTCTCTCTATGCGATCCATTCGCATATCTTCTTTGCAGAGTTGAAATTGAATAGTCTGCAGGTCTTGTTTATAATTAGGCATGTCCCTAGTTATTAGAGCCATACCCATTGAGACTTGCTCAAATGCCTTACAAATCAACCGCTTCATGACCCAATATAAGTGCAACATCTACTTGAACTGTGCCATCCTACCTCTCATGTTGAGAGGGTCTGATACGAGATCCTACCACTCTTCCATCTCCTCCTTGGAATCTTCTTCCTTCACACTCTCTTCCATCTCATCGATTAATTCCTTGATTCCTTCGTCTGTGTCCCTCATGTATGCTCTAGCCAGTTCATGTATTGTCTCATCCCTTGGGCGACAACCTCTTCTTTTTCCAGTGCTATTAATGCCTTGAGGCCCCAGATTATTATTTATCTGTCCTCTGCAACCCTGACCACGACCACGACCACGACCGCGGGCTGACCTTTCCATCTCCCTGCTCCCCTCTATCTATTCATAGGACGAACAATAATGGGTTAGGATGAAATCATCTTCCATCCAAATACCCATCCACTAAGGAGTTTGTTGTTTGTGTCTGCACTTTCCTATTCCCAGGTCTCCTGGGGGGTTATTCCCTTCCCTCTCCCTCTTCCCCCTTGCCTTCTTCTCACTCTGATTTTTGATACCAGGCTCTCCCTCACCTTCACGGTCCCCTGCTATAGTTCTAAAGTCCCCTGCTCAGGAGTTCCTCAGCATGGTAAATCCATTAGTCAGAATCTCAGAACTCTCTCCCCTCCTGCCATGCAATCTCACATATCTCTCTTTCCCATCAGAGGGCTCCTCTTAGGATGGCTTTGGCAACTTTCCAGGATTCTCATTCAGATCACCCTACTAGCCCCGCTTTCTTTCTCGACTCGAGTGTCCTTCCCCTACCCAGCCTCCCTACCTGGTTACTCTTTCCAAGCTCACCATCCGCACATCCTTCCTGCCCCTCTCGCTAGATCCCTTTATTTCCAAGGCTTTAGGTGTTAGACTTAACAATGCGCAATAGAAATTAAATTAAACAAAACATACATAGCACATTAAAAAAACACAAAACCATAACACATTGATTTAACGTGGTTCACCCAACTAATCTAGGCTACGTCCACCAGAACAGAGGCATCGACAATCTTATTATTCAAAGGAGATTACAACAAATGTAATTCTTCACACATACTCTCAGCTCTCCCTATTCTCTCTACTTTCTCTACACACACTCTTATAATCCTCTACGAGATTACATTTATATATAGCGGGAGCATAAAAATGAATCATAAATTCCCTCACAACAGATATAGGATGCATTAAATCCTCCTCAAAAAATACTGGAGCTAATATAGCAATTAATCCTATTGTTGTCACATACATGAGATTTTTCCAAAATTTAATAAAACAGAAAATCTCAACAATCTCCACCTTGACAACAATTAGCCTGATGCCCTGTTCATTTTTTATTTTTATCCTTTCTGCAAGCCAAGAGAAGCCAGACACCAACGTAGCTTCTCTAACGAAACTAGTTTTGTGAACATGTCTGCACAGTTTTCCTTTGTATGCACATTTTCAAGAGAAACACCCCTTTCAGTGATAACTTGTCTTACAAAATGGTTCTTGATAGCTATATGCTTTGATTTACTATGATAGGCTGGATTCTTAGCCAAGTGAATTGCACTCTGACTATCACAGAATAACTTAATGTTGTCCTATAACCTACCAAACTCACCAATCAAACCTTTCAAACAAACCGCTTCTTTGCAAGCATGTGAAGCAACTATGTATTTTTCTTCAGTAGTAGATAAAGCAACAATATTATGTAGCTTTGACATCCAGCTAATAGCTTTACCTGCAAGAGTAAAGACATACCCTAAAGTTGACCTTCTCTTATCCAAATCACCTGCAAAATCAGAATCAACATATCCGCAAACAAATCCACTACTTCTATTATAAGTGATACAATAATCACTTGTGCCTCTTAAATACTGAAGCACCCATTTCACTGCTGACCAGTGTTCTTTTCCTGGATTTTCCATATACCTGTTGACAACCCCAACTGCATGTGAAATATCTGGTCAAGTACAAACCATTGCATACATTAAACAACCTACTACATTGGCATATGGAATTTGAGACATATATTCCTTTTCTTCATTTGTACTAGGACATAAACTTGAAGAAAGCTTAAAATGGGAAGCTAAAGGGACTAAAACAGGCTTCACATTGTTCATACCAAACCTCAAGAGTATTTTCTCAATATACTTCTTTTGTGATAGCCACAGCTTACCATTGCTTCTGTCTCTGAAAATCTCCATGCCCAAAATTTGTCTTGCTGCTCCTAGATCTTTCATATCAAATGTCCTAGCCATCTGAGCGTTTAACCTGTTGATCTCTGTTATGCTTTTGCTTGCTAAAAGCATATCGTCAACATACAACACTAAGATAATGAACATGCCATTACTTAATTTCTTAAAGTAAACATAATAATCATATTCACTTCTTATATAATTTTGACTCAACATGAAAGAATCAAACTTCTTGTACCATTGTCGAGGCGACTGCTTCAGACCATACAATGATTTCTTGAGCCTGTAGACAAATTTCTTGTTGCAATCTTGAACAAGCCCTTCATGTTGTTCCATGTAAATTTCCTCATCTAAATCTCCATGTAAAAATGCAGTTTTAACATCTAGTTGTTGTAATTCTAAATCAAGCAAAGCAACTAATGCTAATACAATTCGAATTGAAACAATTTTTACAACTGGTGAAAATATCTCATGAAAATCAATGTCTGCTTTCTGAGAAAAACCTTTCGCGACCAGCCTTGCTTTGTATCTATCATTTGAACCATCAACACTCCTTTTCAATTTGTACAGCCATTTACATCCCACAGTTTTCTAGTCTTCAGGAAGTTCTACCAGATCCCATGTGTCATTCTTGTGTATGCCATCATCTCGTCCTTCATAGCTTCTTTCAACTTTTCACTTTTGGAACCTTCTACAACTTCCTAATAACACAAAGGTTCATCATCATTAGCGGTTAAAGCAACTGATGTAACATAATCATCATACCTTCTAGGAGGACGTTTAATTCTCGTGGACCTCCTTAAATATGTTTCTGGTACTTCCACAATTTGTTGATTATTGTCTGTAGGAACTTCTTCATGATCAGCATCTGAATCATGTTCATGATCTACATCTGAAACTTATTCATGACTGGCATTTGAAACTTTTTCATGACTTACATCTAAACCATGTTCATCTTGATCATCATCAATATTTTGACCGGTTTCAAATTGAATGTGTTGAAGCTTAGATACATTATCCTGTTTCACTTTATCATCTACATCTGAACTTTCAAGTGAGGATTCATTAAATTTAACATCTCTGTTAATGATGATCTTGTGAGTAGTAGGATCCCACAATCTGTATCCCTTAGTCCCATCACCATATCCAACGAAGATATACCTTTTTGATTTAGGATCTAATTTAGAACACTGATGTTTTGGAACTAGAGCATATGCATCACAACCAAAAACTTTCAGTTTAGAATAATCACAAGGATGACCTTTTCATACCTCTTGAGGAATTTTGCATCCTATTGTAGTTGATGGTGATCGATTTATCAAATAGAAAGCTGTAGCAACCGCTTTTGTCCACAATTCCTTCTGCAAATTGGCATTACTCAACATACTTCTTGCTCTCTCTAAAAGAGTCCTGTTCATGCGTTTAGCAACTCCGTTTTACTGAGGAGTATACAAAGTGGTTTTATGTCGTTTGATCCTAGCTTCCTTGAAATAATTATCAAATTCCTTTGAAGTTAACTCACCACCATTGTTAGTTCTTAAACATTTAATAGTTCTTCCAATGATGCTTTCAACTAATGCTCTAAACTTTTTGAAAACTGTGAACACATCAGACTTCTCCTTTAACATGTAGACCCACACTTTCCTAGAGAAATCATCAATAAAAGATACAAAATATGACGAACCTCCATATGAGGTTGTACGAGACGGACCCCAAACATCAATATGATCAAGGATTCCTTACTAGTATGTTTTCTAGTTTGAAACTTCTACTTGCTTTATTTCCCAAACAGACAATGTTTGCAGAAATCTAACTTAACAGACTTTAGACTAGGAAGTAACTTACGATTAGATAAAATATTTAATCCTCTTTCACTCATATGGCCAAACCTTTGATGCCATAAACGAATAGAATTACTGTCATTTTCAGACACTATAGAAACATAATCTAAATCTGTTCTTCCTTCTAACTGAAAAATATTTCCAACCTTCTTTGCTTTCATTACTAGTAAAATTCCTTTATAAATTTTCATTACTCCACCTTGAATAAAGGTTTTATATCCATTTGTGTCCAGTAGTCCTAATGAAATGAGATTTTTCCTTAGTTCAGGTACATGTCTTACATCAGTTAAAATTTTATTTGTCCCATCAAACATTTTAAGCTGAACAGTTCCAATTCCCACAATGTTGCATGTGACATCATTTCCCATGAAAACTACTCCATCATTGATTGGTTTATAACTTTTAAACCATTCCCTATGCATACACATGTGATTTGATGCACCAGAATCTAACAGGCAATGTTGATCATGACTAGACAAATCAACTGATAACACTTCATCACTCATACCTGTCTTGGATGCCGAACCTGTATTTGTCGTGTTTGCTTCTTGCTTCGCCGTATGTCCCGATTTGCCACAAAACTAGCACTTTACCTTTCTCTTCTTCCCTTTCAATTTTGAACGTGTGTCGCTGTGCTTACTGGAGCGTCTTTCTATAGAACGGCCTCTAGCCATCATTTCTTCTGATGTAGAGGTTTCAGAATTTGACCTCTTCCTTATCTCTTCGGACAACAAAGCTCCAACAGCATCATCAAATTAGACTTATAGAAGTAACAAAATGATCCCATGGCTCAGGTAACGAGCACAATAAAGTTATAGCTTTATCTTCTGATTCAAATTTTACTTCTATACTTTCTAATTGCACCATGAGAGTATTAAAGACATTCAAATGATTCGTAATAGTTGTACCTTCCTTCATGCGCAGACTGTACAATTTTCGCTTTAGAAGAATCCTATTGGTCAAGGATTTTGTCATGTACAGCTTCTCAAGCTTTGTCCACAAACCAGTAGCAGTTTTCTCTGACACGATGTTAAACAAAACATCATCCTCCAAACACAGTCGAATACCGCTTAGAGCTCTTCCATCCAATTCATTCCATTCATCATCTGTCATGGGGTAAGGTTGTTTGGAACTTCCCAACAGTGCCTTCGCCATGCCTTGTTGCACAAGCAGATCATGCATCTTCACTTTCCAGATTTCAAAGTTATTTTTTCCATTGAACTTCTCGATATCAAAATGAGCACTTTGAGTTTTTGCCATGTTGTATCAATCAAACAATCTCCAATTCCAAATTAAAAACTGTCTCTGTCGTACCGTGTAATCACAATTTTAAAAGAAAAACAAAAAATTGCAGGTTTACCAGAGGGAAAAACTATCGAGTGCTCCTTAACAGTGCAAAAACAGCGCCTAAAATACAATCCACTACCTGGCACTCCTTTGACAGCAGATCATCCGTGCCAGAGCAAAATCTGTTTAAGTGACAAAATATTGGTGCGCTTAAACCAGTCGATTCCGCACCAATCAGAATAATGGAGCTCTGGCGTGAGTATTAAACTCGGATCTGTGCCAATTGGTGCTTCTGTTCCAAAATTAACCACGCCAACCCGTTCACTGTCAGAAATTGGCGCGACTATCTCTGCCAAAACCGCGCCAATCACCAAAACTCCACCTTCAGCAGATCTGTCACTCGCACCAGCTCCACAAACAAAGTCCTGTAGGTTATGGGCCCTCCACGTTTCCGCTGTGCCGCTCTCATACCACTTGTTACACTTAACAATGCGCAGCGAAAATTAAATTAAACAAAACATACACAGCACATTAAAAAGCACAAAACCATAACACACTGATTTAACGTGGTTCACCCAACCAATCTGGGTTACGTCCATCAGAATAGAGGCATCGACAATCTTATTATTCAAAGGAGATTACAACAAATCTAATTCTTCACATGTACTCTCAGCTCTCCCTATTTTCTCTACCTTCTCTACACACACTCTTACAATCCTCTACGGGATTACATTTCTATATAGCTGGAACATAAAACTGAATCATAAATTCCCTCACAACAAATATAGGATGCATTAACTCCTCCTCAAAAAATACTAGAGCTAATATAGCAACTAATCCTATTCTTGTCACACACATGAGATTTTTCCCAAATTTAATAAAATAGAAAATCTCAACATTAGGCTCATCCTTCCCCTTACTTTCAATAACTATGCCCTTACCCTTCTCCTATCTCGATCCCAAACTCCTAGGTTCTTCCTTGCCCTGAGACCCAGACTTGGCACTTAACTGAATTCCCGCAACAGGGCCTTCCTTCTCCCCCCTACCCCTGGTTCTAGCCATCCCTAGCATTCTACAGATGGCAAGTCAAATTACTAAGAGACAACAGTTTACATACTCGATGAATCGCTTCCTGAACGATGGTTGTATACTTGGCTCCCTCGTCCCGCTCCTTCTTCCTCTCCTTCTCCTTGTATCCTTCCTATCTGCCTTACTCCCTCTTTCATACTTCCGCTTGCCACCACCCTGCTATCCCATCCTTCCTTCATCACCGTCCTTCCTAGGGAAATTTTTAAGAACAACCCTAAATTTATATGTATAACAAATGGGCTAATCCCCATGATACATAGGAAAAATGGGAGACAATTTTATCAATAATATAATATGTATATATAATTTTTTTGGCGAATCTTTCACCAAATTATATTATCTTGTACAGTGATGGAGAATCTTTCACTGAATTATAAAATCTTGTATGATCTTGGCAAATCTTTTATTGAATAATAAAACATTGTGATGTCTTGGCAAATGTTTTGTTAAAGTATGAAACCATATATGATAATAAGAAAAACATATTCATTAAACTGTAGTATAATAACATACATGTTCAGAAAAAGAAACATAATTTTCTCTTCCTACAAACAATGTTCCAAGTTTCGGTGGTCGTGTTTTTCAAGATTCTTATAATACACTCTTTCATATCCTTCTATTAGTTTTGATAGTATTCCACAACAAAGTTCTTGTAGGTGTTGATATTGACCACTAGTTCTGTCAAGGTAGGAGGGATTAATATTTTCTCTACAACTTTTGTCAAGCTACCACTTTTCTCAAGTTATCAAATTTCTTTCTTATTCCATAGACTCCAACTGCGAGATAAAAAAAAACACATCAAGTTTGTTTACCCCAACACGCCAACAAGTAGAAAGCCCCAACTACAGTATATAAGAAAGTATTAAGTATCCCAAAGGCTTGAAGGGGATCTACTTGAAAGAAGTGACCATTGTGAGAAGCCTTCCAATCAATACATGAATATATAAATGTAGATTTATTATTATTTTAATTGGAAATCTTCAATTAAATAATAAAATTTAATTACGTCTCTCCCAATCTAAATTGCTTATTATCATAATTCACTACCCTCATACGTCTCACATTTTTTAACAGCCTTGTAACATGTAAATTAATATCCTTTTTGGTTAACAATCTCCACGAAAATATGGTGCAGTGGCTCCAACCCCTACAAATCATTAGGACAAACTAAGAATAGAACAGAAGATGAAAGGTAGTACAAACCAACTTATTTTTCAAACAACTAATCCAACATTAGTACCTAAAATTTTTCATGAAGATATCATATTGAGAATGTTTGAAAAATGGTGGTAAATCTTCTGCGAGGGTGATGCGGAAAGAGTGATAAGGTTTCACTGTTTTGAATTTTTTTTTGTTAAATCAGAAAAATCAATATTAATGGAGATATTGGTATTTTTTACTAAATTTTGTGAAGTGACTAAGTGTAGCTTTAACCATTCACCTTAAGATGTTTTTAAAATATAATTTCCTAAGTCTATTTAATATCTTCATTATCATAAAACCAACCTATATCCATCTTAACTCCACATCTACCACTCTTAGAGGGATGAAATCTATTTATCCCTCTGAGCACTTGGTAGACCCAGAATTAAGATGGACCTAAGATGATAGAATTTCCCCTTTAAATAGTCTATGGTCACATGAATACCATGGTATTACCATGGGTTATCATAAAACTGGAGCTTAAAATTTACTATTAGTAATTTATAAAAATTAATAAAATTAATAATTGATTTTTATTTTATTTTGTATTTTAACCAAGTTAAAATGTTTAACATACATTAAATTACAACATCCATTTTTACTCTTGATCCACCAAGCCCGGAGAGGGATCAAATATTTTTTCACTCTATGCTAGTTTGCATATTACGATATTTGATCCCTCTTGGGCTCTATGCTAGTTTGAATATTACGATATTTGATCCCTCTTGGGGCTTAGTAGATCCAGAGTAAAGATGGATCTATGCTCATTTAATTCCCCCTTTAAATAGGCTACATTCCACGTGAATACCATGGGTCAATACTGTGTGCCATTTTTATTTTTATTAATACTAATATTAGGATTAATAATGTTTTTTTGCATGGTATTAATAATAATCTAGCCCATAGTATTTTTCCCAAAGGTTTCACTTAAATATAATGCATATTTTGAATGTTCGTAAATATAAGGTGACTTATAGAGTAAATATAAAAAAATGTTCTATTTACCATACCTCTTGTTTATTTATATTTTTATTAATTTACCATAACTCTTTTACAAATATAGTATTTGGCCCATAGGATTCACTTAAATAAAACCTTTTTTTGAGCCGAAAGAGGGTTACGGACTAGATATAAAAGGAAGTTTTATTTAGTTACCATACCTATAGTTTATTTATATTTTTATTTATTTACTGTACCTTTTGAGTAAGTATAAAAAGTTGTTTTATTTATTTACCATAGCTCCACTTTATTTATATTTTTATTTGTTTACACCCTTGCGCATGTATATAAGGTGACTTGTGGAATAAATATAAAAAATGTTTTATTTATTCACCATACCTCTCATTTATTTATATTTTTATTATAGGATTCACTTAAATAAAACTTATTCTTGAAAATTAAAACTTATTCTTGAAAATTAAGCCGCATGGAAGGTTGTAACTTCTAATTTGAAGGGTTAAATTTACCTTTTTTACCCTCTCCCTTAAAATAAGGTTGGCTAAACTCCATACCTAATTTTTTTATAAAATAAATTTGAGGCTATTTGTAAAAATGTACTATGATACAAAATATTAGCCCACTAAAAATTTAAAACCCCTTAATTTCCTGTAATAGCGAAAATTCGCCCCTAAAATTTTCCATGATCCTAACCAAACCGGTGGTTCCTCTCCACGTACCTTCTTGCCCTCATGCGAACTGATGTGAGTCGTACTTGCTCTGTCCTGCTTTTGACATCGCCATTATGACGCTTTACATTTCTAGAGATACTTTTAAACAATATCCTTAATTATTTTCCTTTCCCTATTCATATTCTTACATTATCCTTTTCCATCATCACGATCCTCTAATTTCTTATGAAGCCCATGATTATTGTCAACTAGCCCATGATTATTGTCAACTCTTGAATTATCTCCTCTAATTTCTTATGAAGCGCATGATTATTGTCAACTAGCCCATGATTATTATCAACTCTTGAATTATCTCTAGTGAAAAGAGAAACCAACCGCAATTGCAACTTTTAATTTCAAAGTAACAAATTTATTCTGCTTTGGCATAGGAGAGTCGATATAAATACCATGTCCAACACAATGAGACTGCAAATCCGTGCATAGACTTTGGGGTTGGTGAAATAAATGTCTTATGCGAGAAGAAATGCATTGATTTGGCTTTAGAGGTTTTTGTCTACAAATAAAAGGTTTTATATAGGTTGTTTCACATAAGTTTTTCACAATACTAAATTTATTTATAAATTTAAAAATGTATTTTAAACAATAATAAATTACAATCTCTCAAAAAATTTATCACAAAATTGGAATAAAGAAAAACAAAAATTATATTAATTTAAGTTAGCAAAAAAAACTTAGCAATCAAAAAATTATAAGTAAAAAATACCCAATTGCAATTTACAGCAATATTTTTTTATCAAAAACTTCACAAAGAATTCCATGAAACGCTTTTAATCTCAACGGACTTCATTACAAACTCAAATTTATTTTAAGCAGCACTGTTATTTGTACTATTGTTAAAGGGATCAGCTAAATATGAAATTTTATTTGCTGTAGCAAGTAACTTGCAGCTTCTAAGAAAAATCAGAAAACAAGGAGAGCAAATGGACGACGTCAACCATGGAGTATAATGTGTTTAATAGGGTGGACATCGAAAAGATGGTATATTACATGGTTTTCAAAATATAAAAATATATAATAAACGCAATAAGTTTAGAAACGGCCAAGAGCGTCGTGGTCATGTGGGCTCCTTTATTTTGGTGCATGGTAGTAGATTTAAACCTCAGGCAGATGGAATAAACAGGCTTCATTGTATTTTGTTACTATTTCTGATACAGTGGCCCAGAATCTGGTGGCCATGTGGGCTCATGTATCTTGATGCCAGATGCTTAAAACTTCGAAAAAGAAAGATGTAAAAAATTGCACAAATATAAATACGTTTCATATTTAGCTCACTCTCCCAAAATGATACTATTAACATGAATAAACTACTCATATGCAAAATACTTACATATGTATTTAGTGTAGAAACTTGAGAAATTGTTGTGCTTTAGGTAATTTGGCAATAAAACTCTGGCTAATTCCCCAGGCTGTCAAACATAAACGTTGTACCAGCTTCATTCCATGAAATTATATCATCCGTGTACGAATCATCCACAAATCTGTGACACTCTATTGTGACCAACGTTCCATCATTGTTTTGTTTCGCCGAAAGGGTCGTGACACTGTCCGATAGCTCAATTTCAAGTCTCAAGAATTGCCAACAGAGGGCCCATACATATTATCATTGAACATTACGGAACAGGACTAGTAACATAGATTCAAAAACACTAATTCCTAAAACAGAGCCCTTCTCAATTTGACTGTACACAATTTTTGGGCCAATCTGACGACATGCCCTCGAATAACCAACAAAAGGTCTGAATTACGGAAAAACAAAAGGTCTAAATTACATAAAATTTATCTCCAGGACCACTTATTTACCACTCCACACCAGGTTTAGAGTCTGAGTAATTAACTTTACAGGGAAATACCCTAATTCAATGGGAGTTGATGCAGGAGGTTTATGAGTAGTCTGTCGTTTCACAACAGTAGCGAGTACTAGTGGTTTCACAGCCAACTGCAAGAACCAGAGATTCACAGATTGAAACAAGTACGAGCAACAAACATTAATGATTTCTCAATCTCAACAAACACCCAACATCTCTAGATTCAGTCTCTCTCGATGCTCAAACTAGCAACCCAAGTAAATCTGATCACTGATCATCACTGCTGGACACTGCCAATGCTATATATACACACATTAGTATTTGCATTGAGAGACGCAAAGCAACGCAGATAGGCCATGTGAACCCTCAGTCTATTCATGTTTGAGTGAAACAAATTTTAATAAATGTGACAAGTGGCAGAGGAGGTGTCACTATGCCCGAGCCACAATAGTCTTTCAACCGCTCTTGGGGAGGTGAGGCACCACCGAACACTTTCTTTTCACCAACATAGATGAACAAGTATTTTTGTTAATAATGCTTTGGAAAGAGAAAAAAAGAAATTGGTACCAAACATTTAGATGAATCAAATCTCCTTTCCTCAAAAGAGGTTTGCATCTCAAGAGATTTGACCCCTCTCATTTCTTGGTAGATTTCAAATTATCTCATTTCTTGGTAGACTCCAAATTAAGATTATGATTTAAATATAAATATAATTTTCATTTATTTTTTATTTTATTTTGACCCACTCAAAATGTTAAACAAGACAATAAAACCTACAATTAGGTAACACATAAGACCATCTAATCTTTCCTAGGTACATAAAGGTTGTATTAGACCTTTGCTTTTGCACTTAATGACATTTTCTTAGCTTAAATGAGTTCTTAGAAAGCTTAAAAGGATTTATTATCCTTATGTAGCTAATGTGATTATGGTGCAGGATATTGTGATGATTTGGAATAGATCATGAGGATATAGAGTCGAAGAGATTTATGAGACTTGTCCCTTGCTACAGAAAAATCAAACCCGACAAGCTTTGAACACTAAATACTCCTCTGTGTAGTTGCAAGGTCACTTAGGGAGCATGAGCCAATTTTTTAGTATTTTTGGAGGGAAAGCAATCCTCCCTTCAAGGTGGTTTCCTCTCACTCATCTTATATATATAGAGGGCTCAAGTAGCTAGGTAGCTAGCAAATAGTCAAAGTTAATGGAATTGTTAGCAGTAGAGAACTTTGGATGTACAAGAGATTTTAAAGTTAGTGAAAGACATCTTTGGTTCTTAGATTTCCTTTTGTCCGCAAATTTATTCTTGAGTATAGTTTGTTCAAGGCTAAATAGATTTTGGTGAATAATATTTTCTTACACAATATTTGAGAATTAGATGGTAGCTTTAGGAGTGATTATCTTATTCAAATAACATCGCTTTTCAAGAATTAAAAATCACTTTATTTGTTTGTTGTTTGTCATTATTACTTGTTGCAATTGTATAGTCCCTTGTTTTTTTAGTGTTACGTGAGACTCTGTACATCCAGCAATTTGTTATTTAGTTATTTATGTTCATTTTTATATGTTAATGTGAACTTAAAGTTAAATTAGCAATTTGAAAGCTAAAAGGTTATGTGCAAGCATTTGTTAAACCAGAAATTTAAATAACTAAATTATAATTAAAACTTAAAGTTGCAACCAAATATCAAGATCTACTTAGGTAACCAAATATAACAAGATAATGAAATGTTGATGTGGAATCTTATCCATCAATATCAAAATCATTGTTCAAACCCCATAAGATAATAGTGGTTTACATGTTCGTTAAACTTATAAAAATTGAAATATTTGTGATTTGATGTAGCCATTATATTTTACAAGGTTTCTTTAATTTTTTTAGAGTTTAATGCCTCTTCAATATTGCCTTATCCGTTTTTAAATTTCTAATAATATTGAAATTTTTATGAACTTGATGTATCCATTATAATTTTACAAAAAAATTTCATCATATTTTTAAAGGTTTAAAGGTGTAATAAAATCAAAATATTTGCAAACTTAATATATCCCGTTATATTCTTATAATATTTCATAATATTGTTAAGTATTTAATACTTTTCAATATTATTTTATAAATTTATAAATTTATAATATTTTTTTATAAAATTTATTATCTTCCAATAATATCTATATTATATAAAATTGTGAATCATAAATAATATAAAATTGTGAATCATAAATAATTAATAAAAAATATAGCTTTATAATATATATGTGAATTCTTATATTTCAAATTTTATAATTATTCAAAACATTTTTAATTAAAAAAATTATTACATTTTCTATGTTCACATTCCATGCTCAAACTCTCCTCTTTGATCATTTTGAAACATTTATTGAATCAATTAATACATAGAATTATTAATTAATATTACAAAACAGTTATTTTCAATGCAAGCTATTATATCTACATTATTACATTTATTTTCAGTTATTACATTCTATCTCTTAGCGAAACGATTTTTAAAAGAAATAACTAAAAATTATTAATGATAAACCAAATTGAATCCCTTCCACTATAAAGTATTAAATTTCTCAATTACAAATCAAAACGATCCAATAACCATTATCCACCATAGGTGAAGCATACGATTCCTTCTTATATTGTTAAGATATCTGCATTCGCGGAAGTTACAATCTCGTCTAGCGTTACTTCGTCTGGGCTTTTGTTCATTAAGAAATAAGGATAGAATGGAGCCCAGGATTAATTCCATTGAAATCGATCATCAATAGTTTGTTCAATCAATTAGTGATTTTTTGCATTTCCAGCATTTGAAAACATTTAATCACGATGGGCTCAGTAGAGTTGAGAGAAACATGTTTGAAGGGGAGGCACTTCTAAGAACGGAGGTAGAAAATCTGCGTAAGTTATTGAAAGTTCTACTACCTTAAGCAGAGATAGCAAATCAAAAGAAGAAAGTGGAAAACACTAGCATAAAAGGAGACGCGAAGCAAAGCGAGTATTTTAGAGCACTAAAAATGCAATATGCACTAGACTTAAACATATCTCGTAGTTTTAAGCATGAATTTATACTATAAATTCCAAGCGACAGTGTATAACTTGGAGAACTCAGTGCAAGTGGAGAGACGTCGCCTCTAGACTGTGGTGGACGAGAAGGTGGCCAGTTTGATCAGTGTTTTGTCAGATTAATATTTGCAGTGGTACCAAAACCAGTGATCCATCAATGCAACAACAACATGTCGACCCTGTATCAAAACCAACAATTGATCAGTGAAATAGCTATACTATTGTAGAAATACAATGTACAATAAAAAAAAAACCTGAAAAAACCTGAAGGCGTAGTAGTTCAGCAACATCAAGGAAAAACACACCAGCAAGCCAATCTCCCTCGGTTGACCATGGGAATGGGAATTCATGTAGTGATTTTCTTGGCGCGCTCCAATTTCAAATTTGAAATGTCGAACTTGGTTGTCCCACTCCAATTTCAAATGTTGCACGTGGTTGTCACGGTTTTCTGGCTCCAATTTCAAATTTCAAATACACGAGGTATGTATCACTCAATGCTTGAGTCCTCGCGGCAGGACAATGGCGGCGACTCATGTTTAGTTGTCATATCTTCGGGAGATGCAAACGAGCGTTGCAGTGAAAATGGGGCCGTCGGGAAATCAAGAGACAAAGAGACTCAATAATAGCTGCCATGCTATGTATGAACATCATCCATGGCAACGTTTCATCCATCTTCAAAAACTCGCATTATAGACTACTCTTGTTTTGCAATACCAAAACTCTGAAACATATAACATTGTTTCTTATAATAATAAATGTATTATATAACCAAAGAACACAGATTTTAAAGTGGCTGTAGTATATCGCAAGTACAAGATCTTCCAGATTTGGCCCCATGGATTGTATCTGTAATTAGAATAAAACAGATCAGTGAGTGTTTTATTATAAAGCACACATATTTTAACAAACCTTAGAGAAAACAGTATCAACCATAGGGTGACAAGTGGCAAGGGCTGATTCTTCCAGATTTGGCCCCATGGATTGTATCTGTAATTAGAATAAAACAGATCAGTGAGTGTTTTATTATAAAGCACACATATTTTAACAAACCTTAGAGAAAACAGTATCAACCATAGGGGGACAAGTGGCAAGGGCTGATAGGTATCGCAGTCTTTGATATCGGAGGTTTAAACATGAGACATTTCACAAATTTGTGACACTGTAAAGTTCCGACACAGTGGACGTGAAACCACATTAGAATATTATATTAAAAATAATCACATCCGCATATGAGATTGACGATGGTCATTATCAGAGGTGACACTATCTGAAAGTTGCGAAATGGGTGGATGCGACATCATGATGAATTCGTTTTAGAACGATATCGAGTCCGCCACCAAATCGGCAATCAATGATTTTTAATTGTGACACAAAACATAAGCGTTGATATGAGAATGGGCACTATATTTCAATTAATCAAAATTTAAATTAAATCGGTTCAGCGTATCTGAACTTTGATCAAACCAGAGTGTTTTGTGAAATCGCACATGGGCCATCAGAGGAAATCAATATCGGAGGTGATTTCCCTGTGAGTATCGGATCTCCAGTCAACGGGTGTTTCTCCATGTTTTCCACTATGTAAGGCCCATGAAAGTTCCCAATAGGAGTTATAGACTTAACGTGTTATATATTCCTCTGACAATTTCTTTATAGGAGATTGAAGGCCCAAGTCTTGTTTCTTTAAGTAATCCCAATACCCAGGATAGAGTGGAACCTTTATTGATATTGTATTCTTTGAGGGACCTCTTGTCCTAATGGAGTTTCCCTTCTAGCATGAGCCTTTGCTCAGTTACTGGGAGCCCCTCCTGATGTTGCACCTTGTGTTTGACATTTTCCACTGAATCCTCGTTAGTTACCCAAATCAAATATCTTGAAAATATTGTCCACTTTTATGCCTAAACAATGTTTTTTTGGTTGGTTATATCTTCTCGGAATTAGGGATGTGAAGGTGGAAAAAGGTAAAGATCCGGGCATGTAGAATTGGATCCACAAATGAAGGCTTTATGTGGTTGAAACAGACCCAATTTCCCCCCACTAGCCTTAACGATGGAGAGGAAAAGCTTATTTTATAAATATTGACTTCGATTTGGATACCATGAAATGAAAAGGTGTGAGACCGAAAATATTTAACAGTTGAGACCCCCTTGCAGTAGAACACAAAACCGAGGAAAATAGAAAAATAAACTTCGTCTCTAACAAGCTTGTTTCCCTTATCCACTTCTGAGATATCATTACATAGCCCAATAGGCCTGATATAGGTCTTTGTGGCTCGATCTTGGTTACTAAATGAGGGCAGGTTTACGTAGCATCAAAACTTCTTGGTCACTCCTTGACCACGAGTGTATGGACCTGTGGTCCGTGTGACAGGTAGGGCGACTCCACCATGTGAAGGACGTGCAAAATGTGAAACGAAATGAACCTTGGATGAGTTTATAAGGCGTTGGGTGAGCAATGAGGGGGCGGTCCCACAAGTTGGGCGGGCTGACCCACCTCATAGGCGAGAGTTCGCATTATGAAAGAGTCGGCTGGGTGTTTGGTGTGGGTGGGCCGGGTGACACAACCCACCACCAGCCTGTATATATTGGAGGGTGTTTGGAGGCAAACGACCATCATTCGATCAAGGAGTTCTGCAATGCGTGGATGAGCCCGCACGATGGGCGGAACTTGGGTGAAAAACTCGTGCAGGAAAGTCGAGTGAGAAACTCGGGTGAAAATCTCGTGTAGGAGAGTCGAGTGAGAAACTCGGGCGAAAACTCGTGCATGAAAGTTGGGTGAGAAACTCGGGCGAAAAACTCGTGCAAGAAACTCGTGCAGAAAAATCGGGCAAGGTCGCGGGCAGAACTCGGGCAAGGTCGTTCAGGGAGAACTCGAGCAAGGTCGTTCAGGCAGAACTTAGGCGAGGTCGTCGGGTAGGAAACTCGGGCGAGGTCATTCGGGTGAACCAGGTGAAGTCGTTCGGGTGACCCGGGTGAGGTCGTTCGGGCGACCCGGGTGAAGTCGTTCAGGCGAGCCGGATGAAGTCATGTGGCGACCCAGGTGAAGTCATTCGGGCAAACCAGGTCAAGTTGTGTGGCGACTCGGGTGAAGTCGTGTGGTGACTCGGGTGAAGTTGTTCGGATGAACGAGTTTGGGTGAAAGGGTGTACGTGCAGATGGGCAGCCGGGTGAGGGCGCGCCGTGCACGACGAAATGAAGAATCATGCGGACGGGTGACTTGGGTAGGGGGCGTCGTGCATGATGAAACGGTGGAAACAATGAAGTGTTGAGGTTGTGAACGAAGGTGTGACTGGTGCAGAGGTGCCCATGTGAGGTGACTTGGTTACGACAAGGCACGCCCAGTTGGGCAAACAACACAATGGTGCGACGAGGTGAACGAAGGGTTGGTGAGTCGTGCGGAGGCACCGACGAGCTGGGCAACCAAGTTTGCCGAAGCTGAAAATTGGTTGTGCAAATTTGGGGTTTCCCAAGATTTAACTTGTACTTATAAAAGAAGATTATATGTATATATTGATTCGGGCAGAGTCATGTTGCAAGGAGTTGCCCCTCCCATTATACTGTTATGCATTTCTATTGTATAATTCTTTTTATGTGAATGTTATGAGCTTTCACTATATAAAGGACGAAGATAATACTTGGTAATGAAAAATAAACTAAGTATGGAATGTTAGGCGTAGTCTACAATCATAAGTATTGGTGAAAGGAAAATGGTTGGTAGTGCCGCACCTCGCTATAGTGCGGTTGAAAGATTTCCACCAGTACAGGGTTGGTGCTAGTGTTGAAGCACTGAAGCTGATACACACCTGCACTTCGTGACAGATGGTATCAGAGCAAGGTTGCTCGTGACGCAGTGTAGGTGTGAATGCACTTGACAGTTGATGACAGTGGAAGCAGGTACTTGCGGGTAAAGGAAGTTGGTTTCACATATAAGTGGAACAAGGGTTGGCTCATGGTTGCAGGGAACTTGGTGAAGCTGGTGAATGGTGAAACAGGTTTAGCAGAGGTGAAGCTTAGTGCTTGGGCCAAGTTGAATGACAAGGGATGGCAGGTTTGGAAGAATACGAAGGAAAGCTCTTGCTTACCTTATACAAGTTGATGCGGATGAAAGAAGAGAATTCGTCGGATTCGAAAGGAACTTGAAGTCTTGGAAAAGAATGTTGAAGATGAACTTCTTCAATTTGGTTGGACAATAAAGCAAGATGAAGTTGCAGATTGTGCTAACAAGGAAGAGGAAGCCATGATAGTTGAGGATGTTGCAGATGTGACAATGATAGAGGATGAACTTGAGATTGATCAAGTTGGACCAGGATCGTGCAGTTTGCAGACATGGATGGATGAGGATACTCACATGGAGGAGCCTCATGATGATGATGTAAGTACTATTGATACTTGTGTTTCATTTGAGCTTTTGGGAGATGAACCATATGCAGGGAAGAGCAAAGTCAGTTTGCCGATGCAAGGGAACATCTTACCATGGATGTCTATGATGAGACCTTGTATGAAGAAGCAAGGATTGTTGATTGTTGCACGACTTGTTGGGCTTGTTTGTGACGTTATGGTAGAAGGTACAAAGGCCCGTGACAAGTGAGGAACATGATGATCATTGCAGAGGATTGGGTCATACTTTAGCCACATGGAGAATTGGCTAAGTGCCCAGCATGACTCATGGACAGATTGTGGAGGGCACAACAGATTGTGGAGGGCACACACTTGAGCTACTTGGGTGGACTTTTCATGGCCGAGACCAAGAGATAGTCTTGGTGGAACCTTTAGTGGGGGAGCTATGACGGAAGGGACTCATGATGATGATGATATGCTTGAGTGACCGAGTTCACTAGACCGAATATTGCAGACTTGGATGGGGATGACCGATTGTTGTGGTGGGTCTACTTGGTTGGACTACATGGGCAACTTAGTCATGGACATTAGGTTGGAGATATGGAGCATGGCAGTCTTATGCATGGACATTATGCAAGAGCACTTGTAGAGGTGTCATATGGGCATCCAATGAGGACTGCAAAGGCAGGGATGTTATGCAGGTGGATTTGCTGGTGTGACATGGAGATGACTTATTTATGAGCCGATGGAGGGGTTGTGAATTTATGTACAACAATGCCATGGACTTGGATGGAGTTGTGAGCAGACTATGGAGCATTCCTACTACATGGAGAGTTGAGGCATCTTGCAAAGAACTTTGGGCCGAGACTTGTATTCTTGCTGGGATGTTGGTTGGAGATGACACATGGAGCTCATGATGACATGAGTTTGTGACTTTGGGAGATGGAGTTACAACAATGTTGATGCCTTGGTGGCAACACTTGGGCATGGGTTGAGCCGAGACTTGACCACTTTTGACACATGGGAGCTGATTGATCTATGATCATAGGCAACACATGAAGAGATGAGACATGTGTATACTTGTTTCTATGGCATACTTGAGGGATGTCACATACAGATATGATGGAGGTTGCTTCATGGACCTAGATGTGGCACATCGAGAGTTGGAGTTTGATGAGATGATCTCTTCGCTTTGAGGAGATGGATGTTTTGCAGATGGATGATGATGTTGGGTAGAAAACATCATGGACAACATGTTGCAGATGGGATGGAGACTACTTCATGGACTTGAGCACGACTTACACTTGTATGGAGATGGATTCTTGATCGAGTTCATGATGTGACGGGATGTTCGGGATGTTCAGAGAATCGACTGATGGTGGCATGAGGATTTTAACTCTCATGGTTTGAGCGTGATAGTTGGAATGATCACCCGACTAGTTCAAACATGGGGACCAGTAGTGCACAGAGATGTGTTAGCATTATGTTGGAGTATCATGGCAGCAGTTCACATGAGGACAACACATGATGAGGTCGACACGAGATGTTGCAGGAAGCATGTAGCTTGAGATGGAGGGGCCAGCCTTCCACGATGGGGAGCAGCATGTGGAGATTGTGACAGGGTGGTTGATGGTCATGGATTGAGATGATTTCTGATATATGACATACCGATGGGGTGTATACCTTGGTATGGTGATCTTGATGATAGGTGGTTCTTGGGATGAGATATTATCGAGGACGATAATGACTTCAAGTGGGGTAGGATGTATGGACCTGCGGTCCATGCGACGGGCAGGGCGACTCTACCATGTGAAGGACGTGCGGAATGTGAAACAAAATGAACCTTGGACGAGTTTATAAGGTGTTGGGTGAGCGATGAGGGGACGGTCCGACGAGTTGGGCGAGTCGACCCACCTCATGGGTGAGAGTTCGCATTATGAACGAGTCGGTTGGGCGTTTGGTGTGGGTCGGCCGGGTGACACAACTCGCGACCCGCCCGTATATATTGTAGGGCGTTTGGAGGCAAACGACCATCATTAGATCAGCACGAGTTCGATCAAGGAGTTCTGTAGTGCATGGATGAGCCTGCACGATGGGCGGAACTCAAGTGAAAAAATCGTGCTGGAAAGTCAGGTGAGAAACTCGGGAAAAGCTTGTGCAGGAAAGTCAGGTGAGAAACTTGGGCCAAAAACGTGTGCAGGAAATTCAGGTGAGAAACTCGACGAAAAACTCGTGGAGGAAAATCGAGTGAAAAACTCATGCAGAAAACTCAGGTGAGGTCACAGGTAGAACTCGAGCGAGCTCGTTCAGGCAGAACTCGAGCGAGGTCATTCAGGCAGAACTCGGGCAAGGTCGTCAGGCAGGAAACTCAGGCGAGGTCGTTCGGGAGAACCGGGTGAAGTCGTTCGGGCGACCCGAGTGAGGTCGTTTGGGTGACCCGGGTGAAGTCGTTCGGACGAGACGGGTGAAGTCGTGTGGCGACCTGGGTGAAGTCGTTCGGGCGAACCAGGTGAAGTCGTGTGGCTACCCAGGTGAAGTCATGTGGCGACTCTGGTGAAGTTGTTCAGGTGAATGAGTTTGGGTGAATGGGTGGACGTGCGGACAGGTGGTCGGGTGAGGGCGTGTTGTGCACGACGAAACGAAGAATCGTGCGGACGGGCGACTTGGGTAGTGTGTGATGTGCACGATGAAACGATGGAAACGATGAAGTGCTGAGGTTGTGAACAAAGGTGTGACTTGTGCGGAGGCGCCCGTGTGTGGTGACTTGGTTACAACGAGGCGCGCCCAAGTTGGGCAAACAACACGATCACGCGACAAGGTGAACAAAGGGTTGGTGAGTTGTGCGGCGACCGTGCGGAGGCACCGACGAGTTGGGCAACCAAGTTTGCCGAAGTTGAAAATTAGCTAAGTGTAAATTTTGGGTTTCCGAATATTTAACTTGTACTTATAAAAGAAGATTATATATATATATATATATATATATATATATATATATATATATATATATATATATATATATATATATATTGATTCAGGCAGATTCATATTGCAGGGAGTTTCCCCTCCCTTTATATTGTTGTGCATTTCTATTGTATAATGTTGTTTATGTGAATGTTATGGGCTTTCACTATATAAAGGACAAAGATAATACTTGGTAATGAAAAATAAACTAAGTATGGAATGTTAGGAGTAGTCTACAATTGTAAGTATTGGTGAAAAGAAAACGGTTGATAGTGCCGAACCTCGCTATAATGCGGTTGAAAGACTACCGCCAGTATAGGGGCGTGACAACAAGGATCGGACATGATAGAA
Organism: Pinus tabuliformis; assembly: GCA_031772625.1. Taxonomy (NCBI): domain Eukaryota; kingdom Viridiplantae; phylum Streptophyta; class Pinopsida; order Pinales; family Pinaceae; genus Pinus; species Pinus tabuliformis. Next base: position 811,897,250 of record CM062817.1, on the reverse strand, counting down.
AGTTGTTGTGCAATCCATATATCGTGAACATCTTGCACATCCCTTTATCTTTGTCCAAGGGAGCTTTGAGATACGTGTTTCTTAGTCATGAGGCACCTAAGAAACATAGGCGAAACTCCACATCCACATCAGTTTATGGGCTAATGGTATGGAAAGAAACCCTAGTTCTCAGAGCGGCCTCCATCATCCTCAAACCTTGGAGAATTGACCAATCTTAATATTGTAAATCCTTTAATTAATCTTGACATTTGTGTGTAAAAGTTAAGATTATAATGATAATCATGGAAATTTACTGTAGTTAGTCTCCCGAATGACAACCATGAAAAATTCATTGTAGTTAGCATGGGGCTTCATTGGGAATAATACCATACCACGTGAGTTCATATTGGGGCATATATACCATACCAAATGGATTCATATTAGGGCATATGCACCATACTACATGAGCTCATATTGGGGGATATATAATGAGGAAAATTTGACATAATAGGGGTAAAGGCCAGTTTTTATGTTGGTAGGTATAAAAGAATGGAGCTCAAATTAATGAAAAAAATAAAAGAATATATAAAATGCTAATGGAAAAATGGGTACCTACAATACCTAGTGAAGGTAGGATTTTTTTAAATTGGGAAGGTGTCTTGGTTCGTATCATTATAGGATTAAATAATGTGATTGTTAGAGGTATTTTTCAATATGTAGTCAACTTAAAAGTATTGTTTAATATGCCATGAATACACGTGATATCTCAGATATTCATTGACAAAAGCCCAATGGTAATTAACCTCCTAAATGATTAATTGTATAGTGTTTGTAAATCCTCTAATTAAGTTGTAGAGTGTGTGTAAAAGTTAGGATTATAAGAAAACTATCATATTGCTCACTAGAAAAACAAAAATTTCAAAATGAGATAACTTCTTCTGCAATAAAGGAAATACCTACTGCAAACAGCTCAAACCAAGTTTCAGAAGCATCTAACAGTGTGAATCATGGAGTTGATAACTTTTTATTTAAATTCAAGCCACTAGATAGATAACTCTAGTATTATTTGGTAGGATTGAGAAATGAAAATTAAAAATGGGACTAAGTATGAGAACCCTAAGAAACTGAAATTGGTTTAAAGAGTGATTTTTTATTGGATAAATGGTAAAATTTTGAAATCATGTTTGCAAACATCATAGAGACAATTTACCAGGGATTTGCATTGTATAAACATATCAACTGAAAGCTATCAAATAAGAATGTGGAAGCATATAGTCGTAACAAGAAGAACATTGATATGTCCCACAACAAGTACACCATTTAGAGACAATATCATTACATAGCTCATGGAAGAACGCCTCTGCATAAGAATACTCTTATATTACTCAATTGAAAAACAATAATTTCAAGATGAAATAACTTAAGATGCAATAAAGAAAATAAGTACTACAAACACTTCAAACAAGTTTAAGAGGCATTTAAAAGGAAAACAATACAAATCATGGAGATAATAAACCTTCATGCAAAGTCAAACTAATAGACAAAAAATTCGAGTACTTTCTCTGAGATTGAGAAATGAAAATAGAAATATGACCAATATGAGAACCTTGAACCTCCAAGAGATTTAAAGAGAGATATTTCATTACATTGATAATACAACATTCAAGCATCATAAAATACAATTTACCAATAATTAAGTTAAACAACTTGAGTCAAGCTTCTAGGACTTAAATACTATAAGATTGAACTGAAGTTTTGAAGTAAAAACAGATACCATTTGACTATCGGTAGTAGTCTATTTATGGTTCTTCACACAGGGAAACACAATGGAAAAAAGAAACATCTATAACACAGTAGAGGGAATGTGAAAACATGTTAAATAGGTCATTGCAGGCATAACAGAGGATTATGCAGAGGGGTTTGCAGTAGCAAAACAAAGGTTGACCAAACAAGTGGCTAAGATAAAGCAACAGCTCAAAGTCCACTGTATAATCCCAGAGTTCACTCTTAAGAGTCAAAACGCTTGAAATTAAGAAGAGGATGGATACGAACCACAACAAAAAAATGGAGACCAATGAGAAGCATATAAATGTCAAAGTATTTCCACCAAGTCAATTGACTTCATGGCCAATCTAGATAAGTATTATGGTTTTATATTTCATGACTTTCCTTATAAGAGCATTAATAGTCAGGCTAGCATTTTAAGAACCTCCTCCTTACTAGTGGAAACTCAAAAGCTAGCACTTTAATTTGATGAGAGAATATGCTAGATATTTTCCATGAACTAAAATAAGCATATTCAATGATTTCATGTAACTATTGGTCTTAATGACAGAGACTATGAGGATCAAATATCAATATTCCTGAGGAAAACCTCGTATGTTGCACAATTATATAGCTCCATATACTTTGTCGATAGAAAAATATTTACTTATCAAACAGAAACAATAGTCACAAACCTTGGGAATTTTAGGGAATCTTCTAGTTTCATTGCTTTCTAAAATTGTCTTAATAGTCTCTACTAGCATCTAACTTTCTGAGTCTTTTAGATCGAGTAACATATCCAGTTCATTTTCCCATTGATTCGGTGCAGATAAACCCAAGTAGGTGTACTTCCTAGGTGTAATCTCTTTTGAATAATTTGAACAACGATCTTCTTGACATTAGCAGTTCCCTTCCCCAAACCAATTTATTGGCTCCCTTTCTACTTCTTTTTGCCTCTCGGCTTCCCCTTATTTAAATGTGCCATTGTATCATTTTCCTTTATGCTTTCCCCTCCATTGTCTCCCCCTTTAACATTGACATCTTGGACAAAAATTCTTCCTAGGAAGCCTTTCTCGATAGTTCCACTTGCAATAAGCTTTTCACACAAATTGAGCAAAGGGAGTGCACAAAACACCTCGCAATCCATAATTCGTCTCTTCTCATGCAACAAGGAAAGAACGCCACTCATTGATCAACTTCCACAACCAATTTCATCGGCTCTGCCCCACATTCAAGTTGTTGCGGTGGTAGCAGCTGTTGCTTTCAATTCTACATCCGAAAGTGCACAAAACTCTTGAATGTCAAGCGATGTCAATAAACAAGAAAAGGGAAGGTCCAGAACCCCACCATTTCACAGTAAGCATGCAAACAGGTCCTCTTCATATCATGTTAACCTGATCATATTATAAATCACAATTAAATTCCAAACCGGGTCTAGCCTATTAGAGTTTACAACTTTTGAAATTATTAAAAAGCCCGACATAATGAGACGACACAATATGGATCATAAATCAAATTTAATTCTATATCGGGTCTAGACGTGAACCAACTATATCAGAAAACTTTCGATTAGAGAACCTATGATATATGACACAGTTGATGTGGGTCATCGGAGGTCAGGAGTATAATGATATTGGAGTTTTTCGTGACATACGATATATAAAACTTCGATAAATGGGATTCTCTGATAAATGGGATTCTCTGATAAACGGGTTGCTCTGAACTCGTCAAAATTTCACCCTCACTGCATTTCCTACCATGATTTTCCTAAAATGAGCTTCTTTTGTCATCGACCTTTACCTCAAAACCGGAGTATCAGAAGCCACAACACCATGACTCTTGAACACCCCTAAAATTATCGAAAATTCTCTCTCTTATCGCCATCTATTCTAGTGAGAAATCATGGGTACCCTGTCACATTTATCAATTCAAAGCTACCAAAATAAGCATGTGGAGGCATTTGAAAGTAAAGAAATAACATTATTATTCCCCATAACAAGTACCCAACTAAGAGAAAATCATTACATAAATCATGGAGAAACCCCTCTAAGTAAGAATACTATCATACTGCTCACTAGAAAAACAACAATTTGAAAAGGAGATAACTTTTGTAATAAAGGAAATGCGCACTACAAAGCTTGGTAATATAATCCTAATCCCACTACACAATTATATTATCACATTTCACTATTGATCCGGATTTAAACAGGAACGCAACAAATTACAGAGATAACCATATACACAAAGATGCAGCCGAAATAATACTTCATTTCATTAATGGAAAATACTGAAATATGCTTACAAACAGAAATGGCAATAAACTAGCTAGGGCGATGGTAGCTTATCTCTGAGAAGAGATGTGATGGCTACATGCCTCTGAACTGTGTTACAATGAGGCTCGAAGGCCTATTTATTGTTGAGAAACAATGGAAAAACCCTTAACATTCCAAAACCTAACCCTAGGAGATGAAACGCCAAACTGTGGGCCCCGTTTGGGGGTAAGTTGGTACATCAACTTCCCGAGGTCGTAACTTTGGCATATGATCTCCGTTTGACGCGTACAATAGCTCATTAGAAAGATCTATCCGAGCACTATCATTGTTGGAACGGGCAACACCAGTCCATTCCATGGACTCGTGTTGCCCCCGGATTCCCCAAAAAACGTCGTTTAGGGCCTCAAAACGGCTCCGGAAGTTTAGGACCCGAAAAACTGCTAAAAATAGTAAGTTGTGCTACAATTAAGGAAACTGAAAATGCTGAGAAAGACAATGGTGGGGGTCCAGGTGGACTTGGCAGGTGGCCACCAATATCCACCTGGATCATTCCTCCCCCCTTAGGAAGCAATGGTCCCCATTGCGTTGAGCTCCTCCATGAGATGAGGAAACTTCTGCTGAACTTGTTCCCTGGTGAGCCACTTGCCCTGCTAAAGGAGTTGGCCCGCTTTGACAACTCGATACAGTTGGATATTCTGTTGGCGAGTGTTCTTGATCTGTGTGTCCATGATCCGATCAGTTGCAGCTTGTTCCATGCAATCTGGATTTAATTCTGTGGGTTTGAGCTGTTCTGCAATGTCGGATGTGTCTAGCAATGGTGGAAAGTATGGCCGAAGGCGGTCCACATTAAATACTGGGTGCAGGCCAAGGAATGGGGGAATGCTGAGCTCAAATGCATTGTCTCCCATAGCCTTAGTAATGGTGTAAGGACCATATCGGAGTGGTCTCAATTTCCGATAGGCTCCAGTAAGGCGTTCCTTTTGCAAATGCAACCAGACTTTGTCGCCCACCTGAAACTTGTGTGGCACCCGATGTTGATCATGTCGCTGCTTGTACTTGGCATTTGATTTCTCAAGAATGTCATGGACCTGCTGGCGAATATGTTGGATGCGCTCAATGAAGCTGGTGGCCTTATCTGTTTCGGACTGGACATGAGCTGAATTCATGTGAGTAGCTGCAAGTGGCATGGCCACATCAATGGGGCATAGTGGCTGGAATCCCAAACCCACCTGAAAAGGGCTATGGCCAGTGGAGCTGTGAAGAGCTCGGTTGTAGCTGTGCTGAACGTAGGGGAGGCTCTCGTCCCATGTGCGTGGATGCTTTGAGTTATACATGCGCAGAATGTGCACAATCATCCTATTGACAACCTCTGTCTGGCCATCAGTTTGAGGATGGAAGGCTGTGGACTTCGTGAGTTTGGTGTCCAGCATTGACCAGAGACTGGACCAAAAGGTGCTGAGAAACCGACTGTCCCGATCTGAGATGATAGACTGTGGGATCCCAAAGTGCACCCACACTCGTTCAAAGAAGAGTTTAGCAGTGGCTTCTGCTGTGATATTCTTCTTGCAGGCCATCATAATGGCCATCTTTGAGAACCTGTCGACGACCACAAAAACACAGTCATTTCCATGCTTAGTGGAAGGAAGGCCTGACATGTAATCCATGGAGATGGATTCCCAAGGTCGACTAGGGGTAGGCAACGGGGTATAGAGGCCTTGCTTCTTAATGGTCGGTTTGGCAATGGCACAGGCAGTACATGATCGGATGTACTTCCCAACATCCTGTCGAAGATTCGGCCAATAGAAATAGTTTTGCAGTACTGCCACTGTTTTCTCGACCCCGAAATGCCCAGCAGCCCGACTGTAGTGTGCTTCCCAAATCATCTTGGCACGCTCGCTTGAAGGAACACAAAGGTGACCGAGGTGGCATAATAGGGCATCCTGGAGGTGAAAATCTGCAACCTGCCGACCCTCCAAGAGTGTCTGGTATGTGTGGCCGAATTCTGGGTCGCTTTTGTAGAGAAGTGGCCAATCAGAAGTCTCGTGCCCGCAAGAGTTGAGCACGGTGGTTAGCGCCATGATCGGTGGTCGACTGAGGCAATCTGCAACATTATTGGTGCTGCCCTTTTTATACTTGATATTCAAGTGAAACTGTTGCAGGTATGTAGACCACTTCTGATGGCGATCATTCTGCAATTTCCCTTGGGTCTGTATGAACTGCAGAGGTCGGTGGTCTGTGTGGATGACCGTTTCCTTCCCCAAAATGTAATGCTTCCATTGTCGGCAGGCCTGTACAATGGAATACATCTCTTTATCATAAGTGGGGTACTTCCGGACTGTGTCTGAAAGTGTTTCACTGTGATATGCCACTGGATGTCCATGTTGAGTAAGGACTGCCCCAATAGCATAGTCAGAGGCATCTGTCTCGACCTCAAATGGTTGTTGTAAATCTGGTAACGCGAGCACTGGTGCCGTGCAGAGGCGATCCTTCAACTCCCTGAATGCCTTCTGTTGAGATTCAGACCAAAAGAATTTTGCTTTCGCCCCGCCCTTGGTGACTTGACTCAAGGGCCAAGAAATATGAGAAAATCCCAACACAAACCTGCGGTAGAAGTTGGCAAGACCTAGAAAGCTGCGGAGCTCTGTTAGAGTGGTTGGAGAGGGCCAATCCCGAATGACTTGGACCTTGGCTGGATCGACATGCACCCCCTGTTCATCAATGATGTATCCCAGATACTGAACCTCGGTCATGCCAAAAGTGCATTTCTCCAAATTGGCACATAGCTTGTGTTGCCGCAGTGTTTGGAGAACCTGTCGGATGTGGTGGAGGTGCTCTTCCCAACTCTGGCTGAAGATCAGAATGTCATCCAAGTATACTACTACAAAGGAGTTGGTGAATGGCCGCAAGATGTCATCCATTAGCCTCATAAAGGTTGCAGGAGCATTCGTCAATCCGAAAGGCATGACCAACCATTCGAAGAGGCCCTCCTTGGATTTGAAGGCAGTCTTCCACACATCTGAGGGTTCAATTGGTACCTGGTGATATCCTGACTTCAGATCGATCTTGCTGAAATATTTCGCCCCCTTTAGTTGGTCTAGGAGGTCATCAATCCGCGGGATCGGGTACCTATTACGGACAGTGATCTTGTTCAGCGCCCGATAGTCAATACAGAGTCTCCACGTCCCATCCTTCTTCTGTACCAACACTATCGGGCTCCCACAGGGCGAAGAACTCGGACGGATGTGACCTTTCTGCAGGAGCTCCTGAATCTGCCTCTTGATTTCATTGTTCTCCAGAACGGAGCGCCGATAAATTGGTCCATTGGGTAGCGGCGCACCTGGGGTCAGATCGATGGAGTGCTTGACTTGACAGTGCAGAGGAACCCCTGCCGGGGAGGTGAAGATGTCTTCGTACTCCTCCACAATCTTGTCCATCTGTAGCTGCCGTGCAGAGGGACCCCGTTTGGAGGCCGCGGCCACTGTCTTCTTCTTCCCTTGAGGGCGTATCATCAGGAAAACAAATTTCCTGGTTTTGGAAATGATCTTACTGCATTGTTTTGCAGTAATCAAAGAGATGGCGGCAGGTGGTGCTACCTCTGGTATCCTGAACAACTTATTTCCCAATGTAATAATAACAGCACGGGGCCTTGATTCATACACAGCATGTCGCTTCCACAAGTATGGTTGTCCTAGTAATACATCACAAACTTCAAGGGGAGCAATGTCACACAATACCTCATCCGTGAAGGGCTTGATGTTGTATGGAAGGCGACACTGCTGGCTCACGCGAAGATCTCGCCCTTGGTGAAGCCACCCAATGGTGTATGGTTGTGGATGTGCTGTGGTCGGTAAGCCCAACCGCTTCACGACCTCTGCCGAAATGAGGTTCTTTTGACTCCCGCTATCAACAATGAACTGTATCGGGGAGCCCTTTACCCACATCTGGGAGTGGAAGAGACGCTCCTCCTCCTCTGGATCTTCGGGTTCATTTTTCTGGATCTTTGCGGTAGCAACAGTGGCGCTGGGATCCGCATCAATGATCTGCTTCCCTTTTTCATACCCCTTATCGGGTTCTGACTCAGAGTCGGAACATGCATCTGATTCTGAAACCTTTAGCTCAGCCACCAGTGACTGCTTGGCCCGACACTCACTTGTGTTGTGAGTGGAGCTCTTATGGAACTCGCACCATTTTCCAGTGTCCTTTCTCGGCTTCGCGGCGTTGCTCTTTGCTTGCAGCTTCGGCTGGTTGTCTTGGGCTGTCCCGCCTTGGCTTTGTCCTTTGTTCTGTGGTTTAGGGGCACCTTTCCCCTGCTTTGGATTCGCAGATCCAAAGTCTCGCTTCTTTTGTTTAAACTTCTGCTCGACCTTGACGGCATACCGGTATGCTGCGCCGAGCGAGGGGATGTTTAGGAACTGTATTTCTTCCTGGATGTACTTGTGCAGGCAGCCACGGTATTTGAGTATCAAATGTTGCTCCGAATCCTTGATACCCAACTTTGTGCGAAGGGTATGGAAAAGATTGGTGAACTCCGGCACGTCTTGGTCCCTTCCCTGCCGCAGCGTGGTCCACTTTATGTATTCATCCTCATAGCTTCCGACAGGGTAGTACTGCTCCTTGATGGCATCCCGGAACGAATCCCAGGTGGGTGCGGCTGAAAATAGTGAGCCAGTACTTTCATCCTTCTGCTCGCAGTAGGTTTCCCACCAGTCCTTGACGTGGGGGGCTGCTTTGAGAAGAGCAAAAACAATCTTTTCCCGACTCGAAAATTCATGAACAGAAAAATAACCCTCTAGCAGATTTAACCATTTATCTACGGCATCAGCGTCTATCTGACCCTCGAATATGGGGATTTCAAAATTAACTTGTACCTTAAAGGGTGTGGCGTTTCCAGAGGAGCTGCTGGAAGCCGATGCGCCGCTTCTGGGTAGCCGCTGAAGGATCTGCGCAAAGCTGTCCATCATCGCGTTCCGTTGTCGCTCGAGCGCTTCTTCGAGCAAGATTTTGATGGGATCTCCTGCCCCCTCGTCTTTCTTCTCGTCCGCCATGGGAGGCCGTCGGGATTTGCGAGGCTGGTCTTGCAAAGGTTCAACCAGTTCAAGCCCTAACTCCTTATATCCCGACCTTGTTGGGGACATGCAAAGAAAAACAGAGAAAAAGCAGACCGCTCTGATACCACTGATCCGGATTTAAACAGGAACGCAACAAATTACAGAGATAACCATATACACAAAGATGCAGCGGAAATAATACTTCATTTCATTAATGGAAAATACTGAAATATGCTTACAAATAGAAATGGCAATAAACTAGCTAGGTCGATGGTAGCTTATCTCTGAGAAGAGATGTGATGGCTACATGCCTCTGAACTATGTTACAATGAGGTTCGAAGGCCTATTTATTGTTGAGAAACAATGGAAAAACCCTTAACATTCCAAAACCTAACCCTAGGAGATGAAACGCCAAACTGTGGGCCCCGTTTGGGGGTAAGTTGGTACATCAACTTCCCGGGGTCGTAACTTTGGCATATGATCTCCGTTTGACGCGTACAATAGCTCATTAGAAATATCTATCCGAGCACTATCATTGTTGGAACGAGCAACACAGTCCATTCCATGGACTCGTGTTGCCCCCGGATTCCCCAAAAAACATCGTTTAGGGCCTCAAAACGACTCCGGAAGTTCAGGACCCGAAAAACTGCTAAAAATAGTAAGTTGTGCTACAATTAAGGAAACTGAAAATGCTGAGAAAGACAATGGTGGGGGTCCAGGTGGACTTGGCAGGTGGCCACCAATATCCACCTGGATCAACTATTGCTCCTCCCTGTCCTCACGCTTAGAAGTCTCTTTGATCTCTTCACCAACATCCTCCTAACAAAGGACACACACAATTCAAAAGATATGCCATGGGTAACTCTTAAAAATACTAATAATAATAACTGAACAGGTAAACTTCAGATACAAACCTGCATGTCTGAGGACCTTAATTTATGCAAGGATCTCATTTATTTTTCAGCTCTCGTTTATTTTTAAACTTTAATACATTGAAATAATAAATCGAATAGCCCCTGAGTCGAAGACCTTTTGTGACTTAAATATTTTTTCATGTTAAATCGGGAATTTGAATGGTCAGAGTGAAATAACATTTTGCAAAAGCTTTAAACCAAAGTTTAATACATATAACAAAAATAATAGTGGAAACCGTATTATAAACGAATATAATAAAACATATCAGGATTTTTGGTTATCCGAGGATTTACAACACATACATGGAAGAAACCATTTGCATAAGAATACTCTTATATTACTCAATTGAAAAACAATGATTTCAGGATGAAATAAGTTAAGGTGCAATAAAGAAAATAAGTACTACAAATAGTTCAAACAAGTTTCACATGCATTTAAAAAACAAACAATACAAATCATGGAGATGATAAACATTCATGCAAAGTCAAGCTGCTAGACAAAAAAGTCGATGACTTTATCCGAGATTGAGAAATGAAAATAGAAATATGACCAATATGAGAACCGTAAACTTCCAAGAGATTTAAAGAGAGATATTTCATTACATTGATAATACAAAATTCAAGCATCATAAAATAAAATTTACTAATAATTAAGCTGAACAACTTTCAGAGTCAAGCTTCTAGGACTTAAATAATATAAAAATGAACTGAAGTTTTTAAGTAAAAACAAATACCATTTGACTATCGATAGTAGTCCCAAACCTATCCATGGTTATTTTCACACGTAGATACAATGACCAAAAGACATCTATAAGATAGAAGAGGGAATGCAATTACATGTTAAAGAGGTCATTGCAGGCATAGTAGAGGATCATATAGAGGGGTTTATAGCAGCAGAAAAAAGGTTGACGGAACAAGTGGCTAAGCTAAAGCAACAGAAGTTGTCTATAACGCGACTTTTTGAAAGTCTTTCCGACGGGTTTTTCCGGTCGAAATCCGGCAGGAATTTATTGGAATCGCAAGTTTGATAGCTAGTTTCTGCACAATGAAAGCGTCCCAGGGGTTTTCAAGGGTGCTGAATCCAAATATGCAGTTAAAAAACCATTTTAACTGCAAGAAATCAAGATTTAACCTCAATTTCTTCCGCCAGATTCCGTCACCGGAATCTCCAAAAAGTCGCATTATAGACAACTCCAAAGCAACAACTGGAAGTCGATGGTATAATCCCAGATTTTGCTCTCAAGAGTCAAAATGCTCAAAATTAAGAAGCAGATGGAGACAGACCACAACTGAAACAATGGAGACCAATGAGAAGCACATCAATGTCAAAGTATTTCCACCAAATCAACTGACTTCATGACCAATCGAGATATTGGCGACCACCTTGATAGGACAAAGGGGTGTCTCAAGCATATTGAGATAGAACCCATCTCACAAAATCTCCTTAGAATACAAGACTCGATCACCCAACCTGGCTTCCACATATTTAAGATGAGCACAGTTATAGATAAGCCTCTCGAGCATGTCGTCCCTGGATTTTATGGCATCGAAGAGACAGTTAGCAAAGGTTTTGTCCATTGCCCTCCCATCCCTTCTCCACATCCTGAACTGCACCTTATCATCTCCCACAGGACCGTAGGCTTCTCGAAGCATCACCATGAATACACTCCCACAAGCCCCAACCCAAATTCCCACCACATGTAGGGGGTCTCCCTATGATTTTTTCATAAGCCTCTCGAGCTCTGAGAGATGATCTTCAACACAGGGGAGCAAGAGATTCTTTTTTATTATGGTATGATGCAAAAGCTCTGCACAGTGTTGATTATAGTATCCATTAGTCGAAGGCGCCATTTTAAATCAATTCTGTATATACACAAAAACTGTGTATATCTATGTATATCTCATAGACCTATTTCTGCAAATGAAAAATTATGATGTATATATATATATATATATATATATATATATATATATATATATATATATATATATATATATATATAAATTGAAATCTGTATTAACAATAAAAATATTATTTTCTGAGCACGCGCAACATGGTTGATGAATGTTCGATCTTTTGAGAATACATGTTTGAATATCCCCTGAACTTCAAAAAGTGAAGTAAAGATTAGCATCATGAATATTTCCCCACGAATCATGAAATCCCCTCTCTAAAACTGCAACCTATCTGTAACAGAATTTCCTAAATCGCTACTTGATATATTAGGTGCAATCTTTAGATATATGATTTGTGAGTTAAATTTCCTTCATTCTAATGGTATTCATGGCAAGAAAGAAGATGATGATGAAGAAGGGGAGACCAGTGGGAGCTCCATTGTATATAAGGATCTTATATACTCCTACTTACTTGAACAGTTAAGTAAGTTCTTCAATTCTTTGATTATGTAAGTTGTTTTGTTGATTTTTTATTCAAATCATCTTCAATGGTGAATTATTGGGGTTTCTTGTAGGGAAAGAGGGTTGTTCTTCTCCTGGAAGTTTCCACCACCACCATTCTAATTGTTGTGGTGTATTATGTATGTTCTTTTCAGCCATTCTATGCTTCTCCTGATTTTTTTTTCTACGACGATAATTGGTACTATTTGAACTGTAATTAGAGTACCTAAAATTCAGCCTCACCTCTAATTAATAAACATGGCAAGATGTCTTAAACCTCCATAGAATAATGCAATATGGAACCTTGTAGGTGTAATTGCGAATGAAAGATGGTTGCAAAGACTCTGTTGGTGAGAGGTTTTAAGTGGTAAATAAATGTAACCCTCAATGTGAGTGTCGTGACATTTCCATAGCAGGGTGTTCCAATAGATAGGTTCCCCATGTAATCCTGCTCGCCATGGTAGGCCTATCCAGGTCCCAATTGGTCCATCTCATCATCATAAAATGATCCATTCCATCCCAGAATGAAGAAAATCAGAGCAGAATTTCATGCAATGTGCAACCCTTGTATTGGTCAACCTGGAAAGCATATTCTTTAGGCCAACGAATTGTCTACAGTGTCATGAGGAAGGATTTCACCATAAAAGTCCTATCGGCTTAATTAATAATTTAAGTAAAACACACAAACTCTAATAACCATGGCGTAATTCGAGTGTACCAAGTTATATAACCATATCTTAACAATCAAATAAAGAAATAAGGTATATATATATGATCAAATTGATGGTAGATTTATTTTAATTATATATGATCAAAATAACAAAATAAGGCATTCAAAAAAGATCTGATACGAGATTCATTGTATACAAATTTAAGGAATATAGTTATATAACCCTATAAAAATAATGAAATAAGAAATTCCATAAGATTGATGGTAGATGGGTTTAAAAATAATAATATATATATATATAACAAATTATATTATAGATATATGCATTTTTCTTGCAACTTATTGATATGTCTACAACTTTTTACCTCTACAACACGTTTTTTATGGGTTTTTTATGGATTTTTTTTTTCCTTATCTTATTGTTGATAGAGAAAACATCTACATCTTTTACTACTACATCATTCCTTTTTTCAAGTTTTCCCTTTCCTTTCCTTATTATTGATGGAGAAAACTTAGATTAATATTAAGAAGTTAGCACTTTATAGTTTTATCCATAAGAATTCTTTTAACACAAGCATGTTTTTCCTGGATCTCAATTACATATCAAAACTTATGCCTTGTCCCATTAGGAAAAAAGGTTTATTAAACATTTTTATGGAATATAAAAGTTTAAAAAAAGGGTCAGTTTCTTACACGGTGTGTTTGAATTGATATAATTTTTTCATCACAATTTGTTGAAAATTGTAGCAAGAATGGGTTCCTTGTTTTTTGCATTAATTCAGGGAGCCTCAACAAATTTCTCCTTGAGCATGCATGAGTTCTTATGAGTTAGGAGCTAATTCCTAAAAAGTAGGAGAAGTTCCTAAAATTGAGGGTAAATCCCTCAAATTTAGGAAGTGTTCATAAAGTAGTTAACTGATGTGTCAAAGTGGAAGGTTGAGTTATTAGTCTTCTAGTGCGAGTTGATTGAGGAAAATAACTTGTGGTTGAGTCTCAAGAGATGGAACGAGTTACATGAGTAGTTAACTCATGCCAACTCAAACAATCACAAAAGAAAACTCCTTAATTAGAAACTTATCGAATTTGGTCGTTGAAATTGCCTTAAAAGGAGGAGCAAAGGCTTGGTGACCACGAGTTGGTGAGACTAAGCAATAGGAAGCACGATTTTGTACATGGAGCTTGTGAAAGGAAGAGTGTGCAAGAGAATTTTGTGCATAGTTTGGTATAGGGCAGCAAAGATCAACATACTTGCAAAGGTTTCAAGCTTATATCAAATAGGAAAGACAAGAGTGTCTTTTAGATTGAAACAATTGTATTTTATAAGAGATCAATTGCTCAGTTTTTGCGATCAATACAATTCTCATCAAGCAAAGGGTTTTCCCAATCATTAGAAAAATTTTGAGGTCCAAAATGGGCCTCAAAACAAAAAAGTACAACCAAAATCAACTTTACAATAACCAATAGGATTCAAGATGATGATGTCAACCATGGGGGATGATTCACCATTTTTCGAATAAAAAAATAAAAATATTAAAAAAAATAGAAACTACTTTTCATCTCATATTTTCAACTTATCTTCTTACAATTTTACACAAATTTTGAGCGTGAGCACTCTTTAGATTCAAAATTTAAATCATCATCAAGAGTACCCATGTTCAATACATTCAATGGACCTTGCTACATGAAAAATTAAAAATACATGAAAAACGTGGTTGCAATCACATTTTTTCATGTATTTCTCATTTTTCATGTAGCAGAGTCCATAGAAAGTATGGAACATGGGTACTCCTTGGATGAGGAATTAAATTATGCATCCAATGAGTGCTCTAGCTCGAAATTTGAGTAAAAACATATAGAGATAAGTTGAAAATAGGAGTTGAAAAAATAGTTTTTCCATTTTTCCTTCTAAATTTTGATGATGTAATTTAATCTTATTTTATTATTTCCACTATTATTTTATAATATTCCTTACGAGACCCATTTTAGATCTCAAAATTTCTCTATGTGGATTCCCTAGACAATTTTGTGTTTTTGAATTGTGAGAATGTAGTTTTATTTATGTTCCTATTTGGCTAGATCTACTAAAGAGATTTCGTATTTATGTGAGAGGAAAACTTATTTCAAATTGCTCATATTAGCAAATCAAAATTTTGTGGATTTTCTACTTGGTATCACAGCAAAGAATAGAATAAATACTAGCACAATTTGGGAGTAACACATCATAGGAGAAGAACTTCTTAAGAAACCTAAGAATAGTAAGTGTGTGGATTATTAGTGGCCAAATTTGCAAGAACTAGATCAATCAAAGAGTTGACTATGTGTGGGAAGTTTTGGATGTCCTGAGGAGAGAGACAATAGGGATGATGTGTCAAAATGAAAAGGAAATTTGTGTGCCCTAGGAGCATCATTTTGGAGCAACAAGAATCTTGACAAGTCGGCAGTCCTTAAATTCCTCATGCAGAGTGATCATTGAAGGAATAATGAGTTGTTAGGAGGCAGAGTTGTGGATCCGTAGTTTAGTGGGTTGCATATGGCCAAACCATTAATAAGAGGGATAATCCAAAAGATCCAATGAGCAGACTTCCTAATGGAGCTAGAGGCCTGTTAATGGGAAGATCAATGAGCCAAAATTCAGTGACACAAGGAGTTGTGATCACTGATAGTGGCAAATTGTGGAATCGCAAAGAATCCTGGGAAGGAAAAGGTATTCAAAGAAGGTTCCACAGAATAAAGAAGGGAATCCTTCCAGTTCAGAGGGAGCAGCTGCAGCGACGGAGAACTTGGTACAGTTGCAGACAACGTGGATGAGGTTCTTCCACAAACACCTTCCTAGCTAAGAGGAAGTGTTGAAAATTGTAGCGAGAATAGGTTCCTTGTTTTGTGCCTTAATTCAATGAGACTCAACAAGTTTATCCTTGAGCATGCATGAGTTCCTATCAGTTAGGAGCTAATTCCTAAAAATTAGGATGAGTTCATAAAATTTAGGGTGAATTCCTAAAATTTAGGAAGTGTTCATGAATCAGTTAAATGATGTGTCAAAGTGGAAGGCTGACTTATCGGTATTTTAATGCAAGCTAATTGAGGAAAGGAACTTGCGGTTGAGTCTCAAGAGATAGGACGAGTTGCATTAGTATTTAACTCATGCCAACTCAAACGATCACAAAGGCAAACTCCTTAATTAGAAACTCACCAAATTTGACCATTTGAATTGATTTAAAAGGAGGAGAAAAGGCACATTGTTATTCATTGTTTGGTGAGCACGAGTAGGTGAGACCAATCAATAAGAAGCATGAGTTTGTGCATAGAGCTTGTGAGAGGAAGAGTGTGCACAGGTTGGTAGATGGAAATATAGATCAACAATCTTGCAAAGGTTTCAATATTAGATCAAGAAGGAAATACAAGTTTCTTTCAAATTAAAACATTGTATTTTGTAGGAGATCAATTGCTCGATTTTTTCTATCAATAAAATTCTCATCAAGCAAAGGGTTTTCTCAATCAATTTCCCTAGACAATTATGTTTTTTTTGAATTGTGTGTCTGTACTTTTATTTTTGTTCCTATTCCACTGCATCTAGTAGAAAAATTTTGTTTTTATGCGAGAAGAAATTTTATTTCACATTGCTCATATTAGTAGATGAGAATTTCGTGGATTTTGTACATAATCTGTAACTTTCATTGCTAAGTTTGGTTAGGATTTAGTAACAATTTGATATACAAGATATTTATAACATAGATTATATACAATATTCATCAATATTGCACATAAAGTATCCAAGATTTGGCTTTCTTTGAAGATTAATTAAAGTTATTTGCAAGATTTGTTGCAACGCTTTTAGACTTAGTTAATGATGAACTTCTAAGAGTAACGTTGTAGTGATCTTCCATCAAAACCTTCTTAAGATTCTGCTGAACACTACAATTCGAACAATTAATGGTATCCATAATTAGGGGCACTGAGAAGATTTTAGTTCATATATAATGGACTATAATATAAGTTTTTTTAGTATCAAACAAAAATAACTGTAGTTCCTAAACACAATTATGATAATTGATTAAAGCAGTCATTTTGAATTTTATAAAGAACTAGTTAGAATCAGATAACACATTGCAAGTTACTGCAACAAGAATAAACCAAAATCCTATTTCTAATCCATATATTTTCATGATGCTAATGTTGGGTTTTTAAGATTTATTGATCTTAAGTTAGAAAAGCTCGAGCCTTAACAACTCCTTTTTATGGAACTCCACACAGGCCTCTTATTGGAATGAAATAAGAAACAATGTCTTTGCTCAAAGTATTAGCACATAACATACCCTCTAGGCACTCCTAATTACCTAATTGAGGTGGTAGAACACCACAAATAAATAGAGGAGTAAAATATATTCTTACAAGGTCTAAGGTGAATTCCTATTAGTATGGGTAGTCATAACTGTAAAGATTATAATGTGAAGGGTGATAAGAGAATAACACTTATGGAAATGAGGAATGTTAGTGAGAACTTGGGTGGCTAATAAGTTTGAAGTTATGTTAAAGCCCTAAGACTGAGCCAACACAAAATAGAAATCAATTAGGTAAAGAATACAAAGAACACCTACAAGGATTTGTGGGGACTTTTGCAAAACAAAAAATTAGGACTATTAAGATCTACTTGAACCACTACTAACACCGAAAAAATAAGAGGAATGCCAACCAAGATTAGCAGACATAAGAGGAAGATATCCCAATAGACTGAGTAAGCACTATTGCAAAACAATAAGAGGAATGGGTATCATTAGAGAAATTTTGAGGTCTAAAATGGGCCTCCTAAGGAATATTATAAAATAATAGTGGAAATAATAAGAAAATGTTAAATTACATCATCAAATTTTAGAGGGGAAAGAGAAAAAATAAAAATTCAACTCATATTTTCAACTAGTCTCATTATGATTTTTCTCAAATTTTGAGCGGGAGCACTTGTTGGATGTGAAATTTAATTCCTGATCCAAGAGTACCCATCTTGCATACTTCCGTTGGACCCTGCTATACTTCATGTACTTCTCATTTTTCGTGTAACGGGTCCATTAGAAATATACAACATGGGTATTTCTTGGATGAGGAATTAAATTTTGCATCCAACGAGTGCTCCTGCTCAAAATTTGAGTAAATTTATAGTGAGATAAGTTGAAAATATGAGTTGAAAAAAGAGTTATTTTATTTTAATCTTTTTACCTTTTTTTTTCAAAAATGGTGAATCATCCCTCATCGTTGAAATCATCATCATGAATCCTATTGGTTCTTATAAAGTTGACTTTGGTTTTACATTATTTTTAGACACATTTTTTACCTCAAAATTTCTCTAATGATGAATAGAGCAGGGCATCCCTTTTTCATATAAGTAACCCATGTGATATGCAGAGACATAACAAAATTATTCATGTGAATGGTTTGGATGAAGATGCATCATTATGAGAGAAATCAAGTTAAGAATAAGAAAACACTTTATCCTAATATCCAGTGCATAATTCTACACTGGCCAATCATCCATGGGGACTTCACTCAATGAACCTTTGACATAGCATGTCGCGTTCATGGCATATTAAACAATACCCTTAATTTGACTACATATTGGAAAATACCTCAAAAAATCACTTTATTTAACCCCCTACCAATATGAATCCAATACACTTTCCCAATTTAAAGAACCCCTACTTTCACTAGATATTGTAGGTATCCATTTTTTCAATAACATTTTTTTATACCCCGTTATATTTTTTTCATTATTTTTAAGCTCCATTTTTCATACACAACATATAAAAACCATTTAATCCTTATTATATGTTCAATATACATGTCATTTTTTCTTCAACATATATCCCCCAATATGAACACAAATGGTATGGGATTACTCCCCATTGAGGCAATTTTGTGAAGCAATCTGAATCACCATTAAATTCACACTCTCCACACAAAACACAAAGACTTTATGGTACATTACCAATTTCCTTCAACCACATTTACCTTCATATTAGAGCAATAAAATTTACTAAAATATGCATTATTACATATCTTACCTTTTCAAACCAAAGTCTTCTTCTTCTCTAATTTCATTGTTGAGATATTATGATAACCCTCGTTATAATGTTAGTGATTCACACTATATTGGCAACTAAACAAAGAGGTCTAGTTTTAGATTGATTAAACATAAACCAACAAAATAAAAAGGAGAGAAGATATCAAATTGGTTACATCTAATGATTAGATATAACCATCAGAAGATGTTGTCATTTGTGGAAGAAAAGAAAAATGATTCAATACAAGTAATTAATATTACAGTTTACTGCAACTTTCCTTTGAATATCTTAGTACAAATGTGAGTGCTTTCCTTTAAGATAAATTCGATTTTGTAATGAAGTTCATTGAGATTAAAAGTGTTACATGGATACTTTTGTGAAGTTTTTGATAAACAGATTACGGTTGTAAATTGTAATTACTTATTTTTTACTTAGAGATTTGTGATTGTTTTTTGCTAGTTAAAATTAATATATTTTTGGTTTTTTTTAAATGGAAATTCAAAGATATAATTTTTTTGTAAGACTATATCTTTTTATTGATTAAAATACATTTTTAAATTCATAAATAAATTCAGCGCGCTAAAAAATATATATGGCACTATTTTATTTATAAACCAAAACTCCAAATCTAAATTAGTGCACTTCTCCTCCCACAGAAAATTTGTTTCACAGCTAGTTCCCCTCCAACTTCCTACATACTACACCACCCCTGGATGATATTGATAAGGATGTTCGCTTTCCATAGTTTTTAATGTTCCTAGAGTCAAGACCCAGTTCCTAAAGTTGTTCAAAACTGCTACCAAGTTGAATATATTTTTGTTGGGATTCAGAAAGTTGACTAAACCTCGCATGGATTTGTAGTATCTCTGTGTCAAACATGGTATTTCTATCAACTCTTGTGTGCCAAATAAGAATAGATTTGTTGCTCTTAAATTAAAATTTGTGGAAGTAACATTTGTGTCTCTTTTCACTATAGATAATTCTAATGGTTCCAAGAGAATTGACAATAATCACGGGCTTCATGAGAAAAGTGAGGATTATGATGATGGAAAAGGGCAATATAATGATATGGATAGGGAAAATAAGAGAACCTAGGAGATTGTTCAAAATTATGTCCAAAATATCAAGCCTCTTTATCTTATGATTTCACAGAGGTATAATGAGAAAATTAGGTTAAGAGATCTGGAGAAATTCAAGGAAAAAAAGGGAGTGAAAAATGGTAGAAGTCTAGGCTCGAAGAGAAAATTTGAGAAGCAGATGTCATTCGCATTTCTTTGCTAACTTAAAAATGGTTCTCAAGCATTTAGGTAAGAGGAAAGAATAACCTTCTGATATGCAGTGAAAGATTTGAAACTACAATTGTGAGATCACATTGATGGAGATAGAAAGTTTCATTATTTAAGAAGTGGGGAAGACTTATAGTCTCAATATACAGGAGTATGTTTATCTTCTAGTGGATTGAAAAATTTGGCCCAAGATTAGGAGTACAAAAGAGAGGTAGATTCTAGCTTGATCCGAGACAACCAAACTGGGGCCATGGTTTTCTGTGAAACACTCCACTCAAAAGCGGCACTCGATTCTAGTGTGTTGGTTCAGATTGATGGTGAATATTTGAAAATTCCAATAGACCAAATCAAAGATAAATTACCAGAGGTTTGTGTTGGGGACCAGACATGATGTATCATCATCCAAATTTTGTAATCAATGAAATAGCCAAGGTTCCATGCAGTGAAGCAAATTTTTGGTTTCAAACTGGTTGTATAGAAAAAGAGTTATGTAAGGTTCCTCTTAATTCAATAGCAATATATAATGCACCAGAATCTTCTGTAGTGCAAGAGTTGTGAATTATCAAGCACCTTATATATGCTCATTTGGTAGACAGTCATACGTGAATTTGGAAAATGGGACAAATTTGTAGTGTCAAACATATTTCCTAGACAGAACATTGCCTAAGGATTCTTCCAGTATGGCAGGTTTGGAAGAAAAAATAAAATGTTTGAAAAATTCATGCTCAAAAGAACAAGAATAAATAATAAGCCTATTCTTAATTTATATTTTCATGACACTCATGTTGGGTTTTTAAGATTTCTTGATCTTAAGTTGGAAAATCGCAGGACTTGGAAGCACATTGTTATGGAGTTCCACACAGGCCATTCACTACAATGAATAATAAGAAACAATGTCTTTGCGCAAAATATCATCAAATCACATACCTTGTGGGCACTCCTAACTACCTGACTAACCATTATCTGACCAAATGGTAGAACACCCTAAATAATTACATGAGTAAAATAGATTCTTACAAGGTTTAAGATGAATTCCTATGAGTATTAGTGGTCATAACTTCAAACACTGTAAGAGGAAGGTTGATAATAAAATAATGCTTATTGGAATGAGGAATGTCAGTGAGAACTTGGGTGGATAATTAGTTTGAATTTATGTTTGAGCCTACACACTGAGCCAACACAAAATAGAAATCAATTAGGTAAACAATAAGAGTAATGCCTACAAGGATCTGCAAGGACACTTGCAAAACATAAGTGTATGACTATTGGGATCTACAAGAACAACTGTTAACACTAAAAGCATAAGAGGAATGCCCATTAGGATCAACAAACATAACAAGAAGAGATCCCAATAGAGTGAGTAAGTATTATTGAAAAACAATAAGTGGAATGGGTATATGAATTTTCAGATATTCTTGCTATACAACTCCATGTTTCATGTCATGATGCTCACCTACTATATGTATATATACACAATGGTTACCGATACACACTATGCAGTGTGTTTAAAAATATTGTTTTTGGCCAAGAATAAAGGCCTTTGGTTTCCATTGATTATCCAATGATCACATCGTTCAGTTAATGTTTTATTTCTAGGGATCTGATACATTTTTTGCATTCTATCAACCACTGGTGATGTCATCATTGCATGCATTAACCTTTTTAGTTCCACAGTACTTTTATGGTATTTGTCAAACAATAATTAAATTATTATATCTTGTCTTGGAATTGAAATGCCCGCAAAGAAGTGTGGATGAGATAGTAAATTCCTTCATGGTTTGTCATTCACTGTAAAATAAATATTTAAATATATAACAACAAAGCACTATTTCTAAAAAACGTTTATCAAAGCTCAAAAGAAAAAGCTAAAGCATTAAACTAATATTTCATTATTTTAAGATAAAGTAATTTCTCTTCACAACCATCAAAAAAATTTCTTCCAACTCAACTTCTAATATTTATCGCTTTCAAAGTAAACAAAATGGAAATAAATAAGCCTTAATAAGCCCATCCCAAAACTAACAAACAAATTTATGGACCTAGAACCACGAAACCTCATGCAACAACAAACAACATAGTATGATCCTCCAGAAAAAATAATACATAAAAAAAACCAATGAAATGTATAAATGCACAACCTGAGAAGAAGTTTCATGCAGTAAAATATTATTAATAGTGAAAAAATTTATCCAAGCAAAAGATAGGATGAATATATTGATATAAAGTATCGACAAAACATACCTCCATTTCAATGCACTCTAAATGGAATGAAGATGGGCAATGATCACACAATATCAATGTTTTAACAACATGAAAGATGTTACACATTTCATCACTTTCAAATGCAGAAGTTATTTTCTTCCACCTTTCTCTTACGAAACTCTGCGCCCCTTTAACTTGTTATTGTCCAATTCCTACATATTTAATTGCAGTAAAGATCTACCATCTAACAAAATGAGGTTTGCAGAAGGTCGATGATTCTTTCTCCCAGCATGAGCTTCACATTTTGTTAGAGAGAACAAACTATTACAACATGTACACACAATTCCCTCACTGGTTATCAAGCCTTCTGGTTGCGGACAATTCTCCTTTATATTCCAATAAAAAATAGAAAACTTTATGTTTTGGGGCCACTATGCCATTTTCTATTATCCAGTACAAAACCCATCGAATAGTTCAATTAACCTAGCCTGAAGGTGAATCATTTGATTTTCCCGGAGTAGCAGGAATTACATGCATTTGGTTTCTGGTTTCCCCTTTCTTGTGACAAGGTGGCATGGTCTTCCTTCTTCCGTTTCTGACCTTCAAGCAAATATTCCAAATCAAGCTTATGCTTTTTACTACCAAATACAGAAACCGTTAATAGGCCTTGCCTTCACCTCTTGAGTTTCACTTAGAAAATAGAAAACTTTATGTTTTGGGGACAGTATACCATTTTCTATTATCCAATACAAAACCTATCGAATATTTCTATTAACCTAGCATGAAGATAAATCATTTGATTTCCCTAGAGTAGTAGGAAGTACATGCATTCGGTAACCATTGTCTGGTTTCCCCTTTCTTTTCACAAGGTGGCATGGTCTTCCTTTCTTCCGTTTCTAACCTTCAAGCAAATCTTCCAAACCAAGTTTATACCTTTTACTACCAAATCTAGAAATGGTTAATAGACCTTGCCTTCACTTTTTGAGTTTCGGGAATTTTGTGCTTGCACTTGTCATTACATTTTCTTGGTCAAAACTCTCTTATTCAAGGGTACATTCCTTTACCATAGTAGTTTTTTCTGTAAGACGAAATATTTCCCCTGAAATATTTCTCCTCTTATTGACACAATTATGCATCTTATGTCTCCTAAATACCCGTCACTTTAGTCCTATGCCACTTTCTAAACATCCTCAACAAATTCATTATTTTTGTTTTCATGTTTTACTACTTCCATAGACCTATAAACTCTTCTTTACCTCTTTGGACATACATCATTTGAACACATGTTTCTTGCAACCAATGCCAAAATTTTCTTCAGAGGAGGAGATGGAGTAACAACCCCCAAAAAAATATTTTCTTGACTTGTCAACCTCCACATTATTATCATGATTCCAATCTTTTACTCCCTAAATATTCTTATGTTTCCTCCATGCCAAACATACCCATAAAGGAGAATAGTAATTCTGACCTGTAGGGGAAATATAATGAACATGATGACATCCCCTTGAATATTTAAACTCAAATCTCCATCCTATAGCTAAGAGATGCATTTTAGCTTTTATGTGAGTTTGTTTCTTTACAGTCTTGTCCAAATTAAGATTATAGTTAAGGGTTTCTTGAGGTTAATATTTGGCATAAAAGGTTTCTCCTTTTGTAGGAAACTCCCATGTTTGAGCTGATATGCACCATGGCATGTTCTATTGTGCAGGTTTTCCATGAATTCTTAAAGAAAGTGACATGTCATTAGATATCCCTCTCTTATTAGAAGAGGCCATTCCATCCTCAAATACAGTGGCAAGATCCTTAAATAATATTCCATCAAATTCGTTCTTTTTGGTCTTTCATGTGTTCCTCCTTGGCTGGAGACTCGGACATAATCTTCTTAATACAATATGTTTCATTTTTCAAATCTACTTCACTGGCTAAAACAAGCGGTAGTTATGCTTGTTCATTTGAACCTGACTTCTTCAAACATTCTATTAGTTCTTCCATACCTTCCTTGTTGGAAGAATACCTAGGCAATGCTATTTCGAGGAAATATGATTGACCTTGCAAATCTGTACAATTTTCCAAATTATTGTATGAGAATATACCAACTAAGAATATTTAAGGTGATTGATCCTTCACAACTTCTCCAATGTGGAAGCTTTTGGTGCATTCTTTCAAGGTTATTGAATTACGAGGAACCTTCGATAAATCTTTGTATGTGCAACCAATTTGAAACCAAAAATATACTTCACTCAATGGAACCTTAGCTACTTCATTGACTACACAATTTGTCTAATCATACATGTTTGGTCCCCCAACATAAACCTCTAGTAGTTTCTCTTTGATGTGGCCTATTGAATTTTTTAAATATCCACCATTAATATGAACAACCATCAAAGCATTTAAAGTAGCACTAGAATGGAGTGCCTCTTTTGAGTGAAGTGTTTCGCAAGAAACCATGGCCCTAATTTGGTTGTCTGGGATCAAGCTATACTATATATCTCTTTTGCACTCCTAATCTTGTTCCAAATGTTACAATCCACTCGAAGCTAAATATACTCCTTTATATTGGTTCTGTAAGCCTTCCAGACTTCTTAAGTAATGGCACTTTCTATCTCCATCAATGTGCTCTCACTATTGTAGTTATGAAGCTTTCGTTGCATATCAAAAGGTTGTTGTTTCCCCTTACCCAAATTCTTGTCAACCTTTCTCAAGTTACCAAAGAAATATGAGAACAACACTTGCTTCTCAAATTTTATCTCTAAAACCAGACTTATACCATTTTTCACTCCATTTCTTTCCCCCAGATTTCTCCCAGATCTCTAACCCTAAGTTTCTCATTATTCTTATGTGAAATATTAAGATAAGGAGGATTGACCTTTCGAACATACTTTTGAATAATATCTTTGGTTCTCTTATTTTTTCTATCCATATTCTTAAATTGTCCCTTTCCATCATCAGAATCCTCAAATTTCTTCTAAAGCCCATGATTATTGTCAACTCTCTTGGAACCATTAGAATCTCTAGTGAAAAGAGACACCAACTGTACTTCCACAATCTTTAATTTTAGAATAACAAATTTATTCTGCATTGGTGACAGGACAATCAATAGAAATACCATGTTCAGCACAAGGAGACTACAAATCCATGCAAGGTTTAGTCAACTTTTTGAATCCCAACAAAGATATATTCAACTTGGTAGCACTTTTGAGAAAGTTTGGGAACTGGATCTTGAATTTAGGAACATTACAGGATTTTGTAAATGGAATAGCCTTATCCATATCATCTAGAAGTGGTGTAGGAAGTTGGAGGGGAAGTAGCTACCATTGGTGAATCAAATTCCCTGTGGGAGGAGAAGTGGATTGATTTGGGTTTTGGGGTTTTGGTCTACAAATAAATCTATGATTCTTCTAAAATGACAAAAATTAATGTAAATGATGTAATTATCTGAGTAAATATATTTTTCTATTCAGTTAGTTTTTATAACGAAAGGAAGTTATATAACGAAACAACTCATATTAATTGGTGATTGCCAGAGAGGCTAGTTGTAACTTGGGGAATCATTTTTTGAGAAATACGATTTTCACCTATGGTGGAGTTGAGATTGTGTCAATAATTATGGTTAACAATTGTGGTTTATTGGGCACCTAGTATTGGTGACTCATGGTATTGATCTCATAGTATTACATGTAGTTGAAGTTGTTAAAAGGCTTTTGTATTCTCCATTCTATTGAGCCACGGTTGAGATTTTGTATTCTCCATTACATTGAGCCATTGTTGAATGGTGAAAGCTCATGGTTTTGGCCAACTTGGGTGTGTTTTAGCCAAATACAATAATAGATCTATTGTTAGCTAGTTTTTCCGAATTGGGTTTTCAGGATAAATCATGGTGTACATGGTTTGAATGTTGTTGCTATGTGTATTATTATTATACTTATTTCTTTGATATTTTCTTTAAATAAATAACAATTTATGGATTCGAAAATGCGTTTTAAACAACAACAAAAAATCACAATCTCACAAAAAAATTGTATCACAAAATTCTGATTAAAAAAAACGAAAAATATACTAATTTGAGCTAGAAAAAAAACAAGAAATCAAAAGTCTTATAAGTAAAAAAAGTATGCCATTACAATTTAAAGCAATATCTTTTTATCAAAAACTTCACAAAAGTCTCCACGAAATGCTTTTAATCTCAATGAACTTCGTTACAAACTCGAATTTATCCTAAAGGGAAGTAATGTTATTTGTACTATTGTTCAAAAGCTTCACAAAGTCTTCTGGAAACGCTTTCAATCTCAATGAACTTCGTTACAAACTCAAATTTATCCTAAAGGAAAGCACTGTTATTTGTACTACTTCGTTACAAACTCGGATTTATCCTAAAGGGAAGCATTTTTATTTGTACTATTGTTTAATGGATTAGCTAAATATGACATTTTATTTCTTGTAGCAACTAACTTGCATTTTCTAAGAAAAACCATAAAACTAGGAAAGCAAGAGGACAACATCAATAGTTCAAACATTGAGGTCAAATATCATAGTTACAACTTTTGTTAAATGTGTTCAACATGATGGACCTCAAATATGCAAGAAAAAAGGTTAGCGAAACACTTCTTAGCCAACACGTAGCGGATGAAGCCTTCTTGAACCTAATACGGATGTTTATGACTACCAAAAATATGGGAAATATGGTAAATCACATGATTTCCAAAATACAAAAATTTATAATAAATGCAATGAGTTTAAAAATCCCTAAAAAGTAATTTTCAATGAAATTTGAATTCTTTTCATTCATAAAATCAAATGTTATAAACTGGATAAGAAAATCAACTGTTTTTTTTACCCTAGTTTAGTCATGCCTGGTCTCTAGTCTCTTTTTTTGTTTATTTTTATATGATCAACAAAAAATAAATAAAACCAGTGCCAGCAAGCAAAAATCCATTTTTGTTACTGATACCATGGCCCAGATCCTGGTGCTCATGTGGGCTGCTTTATTTTGATGCTTGGTAGTAGATCTAAACTTCAGGCTTCAATGTATTTTGTTACTAGTTCTTATATAGTGGCTCTAAGTCTAGTGACCATGTGGGCTCTCATATCTTTATGCCCGATGTTTAAAACTTCGAAAAAGAAAGATGTAAAAAATTACACAAATATAAATACATTTCATATTTAGCTAGCTCTCCGAAAATGATACTATTAACATGAATAAACTATTCAAATGCAAATTACTGGCATATGTATTTAATTGGCAAACAAAACTTGAGAAATTGTTGCGCTTTAAGTAATTTGGCAATAAAACTCTCGCTAATTCCCCAGGCTGCCAAACATAAACATTGTACTAGCCTCATTCCATGAAATTGTATCATCTATGTTCGAATTATCAACCAACTGCTATGTGTTAATCTGTGAGACTATTCTGACCAACATTCCATCATTGTTTTGTTTCTCCAAAAGGGCCATGGCACTGTCAAAGAGCTCGATTTCAATCCTACGGAATCGCCAACACTGGGCCCATACATATTTTAGTTGAACATTACGAAACAGGTCCAGTAACATCCTTTCAAAACACAAGAAAATGTGTTCTTAAAACAAAGCCCTTCTCAATTTGCTTGTACAAGGGTCAATCCAATGAAATCCCCCTCGAATAACCAACAAAAGGTTTGAATTACATAAAATTCATCTCCATGATGACTTATTTGCCACCCTGTGCCAAGTTTAGAGTTTGAGGAATTAACTTCACAAGAAATACCCCAATCAAGATGGGGAGATGATATCATATGTTAGGGTTCAAGAGAAATAAATATAACAATCAAGAAACACACATTCAAACCATGTACACCATGATTGTCTAGAAAACCCTAATTGGGGGAAAAACCAACCAACAATATATCTATTATTGTCTTTGGCTAAAACATAGCCAAGCCGACCAACAACCTGACCTTTCATCGCTCAACCATGGCTCCCTACAATGGAGAATACACAAGCCTTTTAAGGGCTTCAACTACATGTAATACCATGAGCTCAATACCATGAGTCACCAATACTAGGTGCCCAAAACCACAACTGTTAACCATAACTATTGACATAACCTCAACTCCACGATATGGTCAAGTTTATCTAACAATCCCCCCTTAAAACTTGACTGTGGGTTCTCCTTGGCCAAATCTAGCCAAATCTTCCAAGTGAGACAGCCACCACTCACCTCCAGGCCCTACTCAGTCAATGTCAAGGTATTTGATAATCTCACAAGCTGTCCTAGCTCAGGACACGTCATCATACCACCACATGCATCCCCATATCACCCAAATGGACATTCAGACTTTACGAGTGATTTACTGGGTTATGCATGCCTTACCAAGTCTTAGAGTCGTATACCAATTTACATGAAAATTTTCATTTTATTTTTATTTTTTTGCTATCTTGACCCACACACAACTTGAACTACTGCAAGTTTAACCATTCATTTCACCCTGTAAGACTCCTATCCCACTATTTAACCCTTCTCTTGTAACTGAATTTTTATAAAAAAAATATGAAATTTCTTACAACTCCACAATGACAAAGACACGCCTTTACTAAACCCCTCCTCATCCTTTGGTTATAAGGAAATAAAATAGAGAGAGGGTGCAGGTGGGCTATTAGTTATACCCTAATGAAATAAGTTAGCAGAAATGGTGCATACCAGATCGCCATGTCCATGCTCCTCCCCTAGCCATCGTGGACCTGAGGGTACTTCTTCCACGCGGAAATTTCCCACATGATTTCGTCCAGCACTGCCCAGATCTCATCCCTTGGGTTCTCCGGGGGCAGAGGAATGAGCTCCTCTGGTGCAATGCTACTTCCTATCTCGGTGGGCAGGGTTCTTTTCCAATCACCTCTCTCTCGACCATGGCTTTGAACAATAGTTCCAAAACGCTGATATCATGGACCTTTTGTTTTTTCATCACCCACAATTGGTGGTGTGGCTCTAGATGCCAGCAGGAGGCATGAGAACCATGCTCTGCCATTTTTCTGACTTCTTCTTCTTGTAGTACTCACAAATGATACAGGTCACCTTATTGCACCTCCTTGTTCTGCTGTCATTTGGTGACAACTTCCGCTACACCTCGAACAATTCTAGCCACCAACTCCTCTTGACCTTTGACACGATTCTCAACTCATCAATTTCTTGGTCAAGCAAACCACCACTCATGGATTGGATTCAAATGCAACCTGGAAGTAGGCAACATGACATACCATTTTCATATCCAGTAATTTGCATTCCAAAACAGAACTGCTTACTCCTTTAACAAACATTTTTATATGAGAAGAACCTTCATTAGTGCCATTTGTTTAAATTCTGGTATCTAAGACTACGAAAGGGAGATTCCACGCAGCACTCCCCAAAGGACTCGACTCAGAGGCATCACGAGAAATAACTTTTCCTCGCCCATAACTTGACATCACGAGGAACGACTTTTCGTCACCCATAACTCGAACTAGCAACAACCCAATGTTACTGCAAAACTATTTTTCTATTCTTGTGTCAGACTTACTTACCCTTTGCTATTCAACACTAAATTCTGAAGTGCAGATCTTTGCTGACTTTTCCTTGTCTTTCGTCGATATCTCTAACATTGCGTTTCAATCCATGATGTGCCTCCACCACGGCCTCAAAATCTAATTTAAACTTTCAAAATTTAATTTAAACTTCCAAAAAACATTTCCAGGCCTTGGCAAAGGCTTCATCCTTCATTTTCTTCTTGCTCCACACCAAACCATCACTCAATGGACAGTGGTGGTTTGTGCAACAAGCTATTGCTTCAACCAGCACCACCACTTCATTGATGGGAACATTTCGAACAACTAGCCAGGGCCCTTGCCAACCAGAGCTCTAATACCACTTGTTAGGGTTCAAGAGAAATAAATATAACAATCAAGAAACACACACTCAAAACATGTACACCATGATTGTCTGGAAAACCCCAATTGCGGAAAAAACCAACCAACAATAGATCTATTATTGTCCTTGGCTAAAACACACCCAAGCCTACCAACAACCTGAGCTTTCACCTCTCAACCATGTCTCCCTACAATGGAGAATACATAAGCCTTTTAAGGGCTTCAACTACAAGTAATACCATGATTCACCAATACTAGGTGCCCAAAACCACAACTATTAACCATAACTGTTGACATAACCTCACCTCCACCATAGGGTCAAGTTTATCTAACATCATATGCAGTAGGTTTATCAGTAGTCTAGAAAGCACCGATGGTTTCACAGCTAACTCTGAGAACAAGATATTCAAGGTATTGGTGGTTTCAAAGTCTTAGACAAGCACTAGTGATGTCATAGCCACAACAAGCACTATTTCACAGTGTAGGTGGTTTCACAGTCTAAGCATAGGCAGGAGGTTTATCAGTAGTCTTGGAAGTACTCGTGAAAGCACCAGTGGTTTCACAATCAACTCCCAGAACTAGATATTCATAGTATAGGTGATTTCACAGTCTGAGACAAGAATTAATGATATCATAGCCACAACAAGCATTGTTTTTTACTTGTTTCATGGTATAAGTGGTTTCACAATATAAATACTTTCACAGTAGGCAATAAGTACTAGTAATATCATAACCACAACAAGCACTAATGGTTTCTCAATCTCATCCAGCACCCAATATCTCTTAATTCAATCTCCCTCCCTGCCCAAAC
This sequence comes from Pinus tabuliformis, assembly GCA_031772625.1. Taxonomy (NCBI): domain Eukaryota; kingdom Viridiplantae; phylum Streptophyta; class Pinopsida; order Pinales; family Pinaceae; genus Pinus; species Pinus tabuliformis. The sequence goes on along the minus strand of CM062817.1, from coordinate 811,865,984 downwards.
TAGAAACCCCAAGTAAAACTAATGATTGGTGAGTGGTCCTAAACAGGTTGAATGCTCTTTTTGAGCATCATAGATCTTGCTTTCCACAAAGCTTTTTGAAATCTAATACAACCCTATCTATAATGTCCAACCTCTTTTATGGTCAGCATGCTCTATTTTAGGCATGGCTAAGTGGGTGGTAGAGGAACTCAGGATAGGCACCAGCCAACCGACTTTCACTTTCACAAACCCAATAGTTGATGGTCTTCCCATTTATCTAGTCATAGTAATGGCGTAGATTTGGTATTTAATTTCTGAGGGAGCATTTGAACTAAGAATTCTCCATTGTACACATTGCATGTCATTCCTTTTCCAGTGGATTTAACCATCAATTAAAATAACTTAGATAGCAGTTAAAATAACCTAGCCTGAAGATAAATCCTTCGATTTTCTTGGAGAAGTAGGAAGTACATGCTTTTGGTAACCACTTCCTGACTTCTCCCTTCTTTCCACAATGTGGCATGGTATTCCTTTCTTCTGATTCTAACCTTCAAGCAAATCTCCTAAACCAAGTTTATGCTTTTTGCTACCAAATCCAGAAACTACTAATAGACCTTGCCTTGAATTTTTGAGTTTGAGAAACTACTAATAGACCTTGACTTGACTTTTTGAGTTTCGGTCCTTCTGTGCTTGCAGTTCTCATCACACTTTGCTAGTCAAATCTCTCTAATACATTCCTTTACCCTAATGGTATTTTCTGTAAGAGGAAACATTTCTCTTCTTATTGACACATTTATGCATCTTCTATCTCCAAATTTCTAACTACCCATTGCTTTAGTCCTATGTGACCATTTCAAATCATCCTCTAGAATTTCATTATTGTTGTTTTCATGTTTTACTATTTCCCTATACCTATAAACTCTCCTTGACCTCTTTGGACATACATCATTTGAAGACATGTTTCTTGCAACCCATGTCAAAATTTTCTTTAGAGGACACCCCCTTAAAAGCATTTCCTTAACTTGTCAACCTCCAGATTATCATCATGATTCCCATCTCTTACTCCTTAAATCTTTTGATGTTCCTCCCATGCCAAACATGCTTGTACAAGTGAATAGTAATTGTGACTGGTCGGGGAAATATAACAAACATGGTGACATCCCTCCAAGATTTGAACTCAAATCTCCATCCTATAGCTAGGAGATGCATTTTCACTCTTATGTGAGTTTGTTTCTTTACAGCCTTGTCCAAATTAAGATTATAGTTAAGGGCTGCTTGAGGACAATATTCACCATCAAAGGTTTTTCATTTTGCAGGAGACTCCCATGATTGAGCTAATATGCACTATGGCATGTTCTATTGTATAGGCTTTCCATGAATGCCTAAAGAAAGTGACATGTAATTACATATTCCTCTTCTCATTGAGGAGGTCATTCCATCCTCAAATATACTCGTTAGATCCTTCAATAATAGGCCATCAATTTCTATCTCTTCTTGGACTTTCAAGTCTTCCTCCTTGGCTGGAGACTCGGACAGAATTTTCTCAATGCAATATGTTTCAGTTTTCAAATTTGATTCACTAGCTCTTCAAACATTTTATTTGTTCTTCCATACCTTCCTTGCCAGAAGAATACTTAGGCAATGTTATATCCAGGAAATACGCTTGACCCTTCAAATCTGTACCATTTTCCAGATTCTCCAGTAGCTTGATCCTTCACAACTTCCCCATTACATAAGCTTCTAGTGCATTCTTTTAAGGTTATTTAATTATCACTAACGTTGGATAATTTTTTTTTCTTCACAACCAATTTGAAACCAAAAATCAGCTTCACTGGAGGACTTCATTGACTACACAATTTGTCTAATCATATATGTCTGGTCCCACACACAAACCTATGGTTGTTAATTGTTCATGTGGTCTATTGGATTTTTCAGATATTCACCATGAGTATGAACAACCATCAAAGCATCTAAAGCAACACTAGAATGGAGTGCCTCTTTTGAGTGGAGCTTTTCACACAAAACCTTGGCCGCAGTTTGGTTGTGTGGGATCAAGCTAGAATATACATCTCTTTTGCACTCCTGATCTTGGGCCAAATGTTGCAATCCAATGGAAGCTAAACATGCTCCATATTGAGACTGTAAGTCTTCCTCACTTCTTAAGTAATGGCACTTTCTATCTCCGTCAATGTGCTCTAAGGATTGTAGTTTTGAAGCTTTTGCTGCATATCGAAAGGTTGTTTTCTCCCTTGAACCGAATGCTTGTGAACCATTTTCAAATTACTAGAGAAATATGAGAACAAATCGTCTTCTCAAGTTTTCTCTTTAAAACCAAACTTCTACTATTTTTCACTCCATCTCTTTCCCAGGATTTCTCTAGATCTCTGAAGCTAATTTTCTCGTTATACCTCTATGAAATATTAAAATAAAAAAGCTTAATCTTCTGAAGATACTTTTGAACGATATCCTTCTCTCTCTTCTTTTCCCTATCCATATTCTTAGATTGTCCTTTTCCATCATTAAAATCCTCTAATTTCTTCTGAAGCCCATGATTATTGTCAACTCTATAATTATCTCTAGTGAAAAGAGAAACCAACGGCACTTGCACAACCTTTAATTTCAAAGTAACAAATTAGCACAACCTTTAATTTCAAAGTAACAAATTAGGAGAGTCCATATATATACCATGTCCAGCACAAGGAGAGTCCAAATCCATGCGAGGTTGAGTCGACTTTCTGAACATTACAAGGAACAAAAGGGAATATGCTTATCCATAATACATATCATCTACAGGTGGTGCATGAAGTTGGAGGGAAGAAGTAGGTGTGGTGAAATAAATGTTTTGTAGGAAAAGAAATGCATTGATTTGGTTTTAGAGGTTTTTGTCTACAAATAAATCAATTTCACATGGGTTTTTCAGAACACTAAATTTATTTATGGATTCAAAAATGCATTTTAAACAACAATAAATCATAATCTCACAAAAAAATTGTATCACAAAATTGGAATAAAAAAGGGCAAAAATATATTAATTTAAGCTAACAAAAAACCTAACAATCAAAAGATTATAAGTAAAAAATAGGCAATTACAACAATATTTTTTTATCAAAAACTTCACAAAAGAATTCCATGAAAAGCTTTTAATCTCAACGGACTTCATTACAAACTCAAATTTATTTTAAGAAGCACTGCTATTTGTACTATTGTTAAAGGGATCAGTTAAATATGACATTTTATTTCCTGTAGCAAGTAACTTGCAGCTTCTAAGAAAAATCAGAAAACAAGGAGAGCAAATGGACGACATCAACCATGGAGGTCGGATAGCATAGTTACAACTTCTGTACAATGTGTTTAATAGGGTGGACCTCAAATATGGAAAAAAAGAAAAGAAAAATTGTTACTAGTTCTGATACAGTGGCCCAGAATCTGCCGTGATTCTGACGGCCATGTGGACTAATGTATCTTGATGCAAGATACTTAAAACTTCGAAAAAGAAAGATGTAAAAAATTGCACACATATAAATACGTTTCATATTTAGCTCACTCTCCCAAAATGATACTATTAACATGAATAAACTATTCATATGCAAAATACTTACATATGTCTTTAGTTCGCGAACACAACTTGAGAAATTGTTGTGCTTTAAGTAATTTGGCAATAAAACTCTGGCTAATTCCCCAGGCTGCCAAACATAAACGTTGTACTGGAATCATCCACCAACGTTCATCATTGTTTTGTTTTGCCGAAAGAGTCATGGCACTGTCCGAGAGCTCAATTGCAAGTCTCAGGAATTGCCAACAGAGGGCCCATACATATTATCATTGAACATTACGGAACATAGCTTCAAAATGCAGGAAAACCTGTTCCTAAAACAGAGTCCTTCTCAATTTGACTGTACACAATTTTCGGGCCAATGCGACGAAATTCCCTCGAATAACCAACACAAGGTCTAAATGACATCAAATTTATGTCCAGCCTCCAGGACGACTTATTTACCACTCCACGCCAGGTTTAGAGTCTGACTAATTAACTTTACAGGGAAATACCCTAATTCAATGGGAGTTGATGCAGGAGGTTTATGAGTAGTCTGTGGTTTCACAATAGTAGCAAGTACTCCTTCGTGTAGTTGCAAGGTCACTCAGGGAGCATGAGCCAATTTTCTTAATATTTTGGAGGGAAAACAGTCCTCCCTTCAAGGTGGTTTTCCCTCACTCATCTTATATAAATAGAGGGCTAGAGTAGTTAGGTAGCTGGGAGATAGTCGAAGTTAATGGAATTGTTAACCATAAAGAGCTTTAGGAGTTTCAGTAGTAGAACTTTGGATGGACAAGCAATTTTAAAGTTAATGAAATACATATTTAGTGAGACTCTACATCCACCCATTTGTTATTTAGTTATTTATGTTCATCTTTATATGTTAATGGGAACTTTAAGTTAAATTACCAATTTGAAAGCTAAAAGGTTATGTGAAAGCATTTGCTAAACTAGAAATTTAAATAGCTAAATCATAATTAAAACTTAAAGTTGCAACCAAATATCAAGATCTACTTAGGTAACCAAATATAACGAGATAATGAAGTGTTCATGTGGAATCTTATTCATCAATATCAAAATCATTGTTCAAACCCCATAAGATAATATTGGTTTACATGCTTGTTAAACTTATAAAAATTGAAATCTTTGTGATTTGATGTAGCCATTATATTTTTACAAAGTTTCTTTAAATTTTTTAGAATTTAACGCCTCTTCAATATTGCTTTCTAATAATATTGATATTTTTATGAACTTGATGTATTTATTATATTTTTACAAAAATTTCTTCCTATTTTTAAAGGTTTAAAGTATTTTTAATATTGATTTATAAAATTATAAATTTTTAATAAAATCAAAATCTTTGGAAACTTAATATATATGTTATATTCTTACAAAATTTCATAATATTGTTAAGGATTTAATACTTTTGGATATTATTTTATAAATTTATAAATACATAATATTTTTTTTTTAAATTATTTTCCAATAATATCTATATTATATAAAATTGTGAATCATAAATAATTTTTAAAAAATATAGCTTTATAATATATATGTGAATTCTCATATTTCAAATTTTATAATTATTCAAAATATTTTTAATTAAAAAAATTATTACATTTCCGATGTTCACATTCCATCCTCAAACTTTCCTTTTTTGATCATTTTGAAACATTTTTTGAATCAATTAATATATAGAATTATTAATATTATTACAAAACATTTATTTTCAACTCAAGCTATTATATCTCCATTATTACATTTATTTTCAACACAAACTATTATATTTTAGTTATTACATTATATCCCCTAGGGAAAAGATTATTAAAAAACAAACTAAAAATTATTAATGATAAAACCAAATTGAATCCCTTCCACTATAAACTACAGAATTTCTCAATTACAAATCAAAATGATCCAATAACCATTATCCACCATACGCGAAGCGTACGTTTCCTTCTTATACCTTCAACAAATATGCATTCGCGTAAGTTACTTTGTCTAGCATTACTTTGTCTTCTGTTCATTAAGAAATAAGCAAGGAATTGTACTAAGCAATAAGGATCGAATGGAGCCCAGGATTAAGTCCATTGAAACTCATCATTAATAGTTCGTTCAATCAATCAGTGAATTTTTACATTTCCAGCATCTGAAAACATTTAATCACGAAGGGCTCAGTAGAGTTGAGAGAAACATGTTTGAAGGGGAGGCACTTTTGAGAACGGAGGTAGAAAATCTTCGTAAGTTATTGGAAGTTCAGCCACCCTAAGCAGGGATAGAAAATCAAGAGAAGAAAGTGGAAAACACTCGCATAAAAGGCGACGAGAAATGCAATATGTACTAGAATTAAACATATCTCGTAGTTTTAAGCATGAGGGATTGCTACTGGAAATTCCAGGCGATAGTGTATAACTTGGAGAACTCAGTGAAAGTGGAGAGACGTAGCCTCTAAACCGTGGTGGACGAGAAGGTGACAATTTTGATCAGCCTTTTGTCGGAATAGTATTTGCAGTGGTACCAAAACCAGTGATTCATCAATGCAACAACAACAATAAAAAAGGAAAAAAAAAACTGAAGTCGTAGTCGTTCAGCAGCACCGAGGAAAAACACAGCAGGAAGCCAATCTCTACGGGCTGGGCATGAGAATTCATGTAGTGATTTGCTTGGCGGGCTCCAATTTCAAATTTCAAATTTCAAATGTTACACGCGGTTGTCATGGTCGTCCCGCTCCAGTTTCAAATTTCAAATACACGCGGTAGGTATCACTCAATGCTTGAGTCCTTGCGGCAGGACAATGGCGGCGACTCCTGTTTCGTTGTCAGATCTTCAGGAGATGCAAACGAGCATTGCAGTGAAAATGGGGCTATTGGGAAATCAAGAGACTCAGTAATAGCTTCCATGCTCTGTATGAACATCATCCATGGCGACGTCCCATCCATATCCAAAAAGTCCCATTATAAACTACTCTGGTTTGCAATACCAAATCTCCGATACATATAACATTTTCCCTTATAATAATAAATGTATTATATAACCAAAGACCGAAAATTTTAGAGTGGTAGTAGTTTATCGCAAGTACAAGATATTCCGGATTTGCCCCTAGAGTGTCCCCGTGAATAAAACAAAGCAGTGAGTGTTTTATTATAAAGCACACAAATTTTAACCAACCATAGGGAAAATAGTATCAATAGGCTGGAACCTTAAGGCAATAGCGTTAGATACTTTGTAACAACGATCAAGCCATAGTGTGACAAGTGGCAAGTGGCAAGGGCAGATAGGTATCGGAGGTTTAAACATGAGACACTTTGCAAATTTGCGATAATGTAAAGTTCCGCACACAGTGGATGTGAAACCACATTAGAATATTATGAAAGAACTAATCGCATCCGCATATGAGATCGACGATCAGCGATTATCAGAGGTGAGATCGACGATCAGCGATTATCAGAGGTGACACTATATGAAAGTTGCGAAATGGGTGGATGCGACATCATGAGCAATTCGTTTTAAGGATCATATCAAGTCTGCCACCAAATCAGCAATCGACGATTTTCAATTGTGACACAAAACAAAATTGTTGATATGAGAATGGACACTATATTTCAATTAATCAAATTTTAAATTAAATCGGTTTGGCATATCTGAGCTTTGATCAAACCAGAGTTTGTTGCGATATCACACATGGGCGATCAGAGGGAATCGATATCGGAGGTGATTTCCCTATGAGTACCGGATCTCCGGTCAACGGGTGTTTCTCCATGTTTTCCACTATGTAAGGCCCACGAAAGTTCCCAATAGGAGTTATAGCCTTAACATGTTATATATTCCCTCTAACAACTTCTTTGTAGGAGTGAGAATAATGTAGAAATAGAATTAGTTATGTGCAGTTGAACTGAATTAGTTGTGAGCAGCTAAACAGAATTAGTTATGAGTGGTTAGGAATTAGTTTGTGTTTTAACCTATATAAGTGTGATGTAATTGAGCAAAGTAATTGAATGAAGTTTGTGAGTTTTCTGTTTTAATTTGGTATCGGAGCTCAGGGTTTGGGCTGGGGTGAGAGCGCAGGTGAGGCCGGATCTGCGCTGTTGTGCGTATGTGCTGCCAAGACCCCTGTCAAGAACTCGGGTAGCAGTTGCTGTTGTGCGTATCAAGAACCGCCCTGTCCAGAATAGAACCGTCGAGACCAGAACTCGTGGTGTTCTGTTTGCGGTGAAGAGGTTTGTCTGTGGTGAAGAGTCACAAACCCGTGGTGGTCTGTCTGCGTTGAAGAGGTTTGTCTGTGGTGAAGAGCCACAAACCCGTGGAGATAAACGTGGATCGTGAGTACCGAGGGCACCGTTGTGCGTATGAAGGGACCACCCTTCCACTCTGCCGTGGATCGTGAGTTGTCCAGAACCGAGGACACCTTCGAAAACCTTTGCGTTCGGGAATAATCGCTGTGATTGCAAAGAGAAAGGGCGATGCCCTTGCCGCCGTTGTGAAAGATAGAGTTTGGCAAGAAAGCCGCAGAGGAAGCCGAAAATCAAAGGAGCAGTCTTGTCGTTTGTCGTGCCTGCCAAGAAGGAACAAGGAACATAGAGCCGTGTCCCCTGCCCGTCGATTATGAAAATGACGAGGAAAAATTATGCCACCAGAGACAGAGTTTGGTGAGCTGTCGAGGAAGTCGTTTCAGTGAGGAGTGTTGTGAAGAGGAAGAGACCTCAAGACGGTTGCGTCGAGACAGTGAGGAGTGCTGTAAAGAGATCTCAAGACGGTTGCGTGGAGTCGTTTCAGTGAGGCGTGCTGTGAAGAGGAAGAGACCTCAAGACGGTTGCGTCGAGACAGTGAGGAGTGCTGTGAAGAGATTTCAAGACGGTTGCGTGGAGTCATTTTTTTAACCTGTTGATGCGGTGAGCGTGCTGATACGTGGTGTGTCCAGAAGAAGGCGGATCGAATCGGTTCGGTTGGTTTTGCTAAACTGATTGCTTCGGTAGGTTTGTTCTTTTGAACAGACTTGTGGTTTGGTTTTTTTTTTTGAAAGGTCTCGTTCCACGTTGTTTGTCATAAATCGCTTCGGTTGGCTAAAAAGGGAACTGTTGTAAAAGCACTGTTGTAAAAGTTTTGTGTTTTGACTGAATTTATAAGTATAACAGTCACGGCAAAAGCCGAACCTTACAGCCACAAAGAACTGGTGTAATTAATCATTTAAATTAATTACAAGTGTTATAGTCTCTAGTGATTACAAACAAGAACCCAAATCGAGGGAATAAGTAACCTGGTCATTATTGACCCGAGGGCACATTATTACCACAGAATCAGTATCGGTTGAAGGAAGCAAGACGATCTTTGAAGCCGTCAGTTGATGTTGAAAGGGAGGTTGTCCGCTGCCGCCATTGTGAGGAGAGAACTGTCCCTGTCCAGCTGTCGAGAACCGAGGCAGTGAGGCAAGCAAGGGTGTTACCGTGGTCATATTCTTTTTCAGTCGGCCCGGTTTTCTTTGTTTTGTTGCAAAAATCGTGTAAGTGGGTCTTGTTCAAGAGAGTGCTGTTAGTGAGCACCGTTTGTGACAGCGGGTCTGATTGGAGGAGCCCGGAGGGCCAAGGAGAGCAGAGAAAGGCAGTAGAAAAGGCGTTTTGTTTGAAGTGTGATAAAGCTAACTGATATGTCTATTATTTTAGACTTTTTGACAATGATCTTTTTAATGATCATTTTCTCATGAACCCATTTGGGATTAGCAGTGTTGTTGAGTCCATTGACAAAGAGTTTCATGTTGTTGAAGATCATGTCCCTGAAGAAATCACTCATGTTGTTGAGGATCACGCTGTTGAAGAAATCACTGAGATTAAAACTTGCCCGGTTGTTAGAAGTTTTATTGGATCTACTTTCAAGATGACTGCTACTTTGGAGGATACTACCATGGATGTTCTTCGAAGGCCGTTCATGTTCAAAGATGAATGCATTTTGGTGACTCCTTTGTTGGTTTCTCATGGAAAGTGGGGAGAACATGAATTAAATTACCTCGTTCGAGATCTTGCATTGCCTCTCAATCCAAAAGAGGTTGTGGAGCAAAGGAATTTCATAAGGAAACCCAGAAAGGTGAAGATGAAACTGCACCAGCAATGGAAAAGGAACAAGCATGGACCTTTTAATAAGAAGGCAAAAATGAAATGTTTTGTTGTAAGCCTAGCTGAGACTTATACCAGCAGGCAAGTTAAAGTTTAAGTCGTCATGATTAAGAATATAGTTTCTTGTATATCGTGCTATAGTATATATTTGTTATATAGTTGGAATTAAGGGGGAGTGGTAGAAAGGTATTAATTCCAACTACCCTCTGTTAATGCAGTAGCTAGATCAATCTAGAGAATCAATCTAGAGAATACAGCAGATGTTCAAAGTACAAGTTCTAGAAGTCAGTTAGGTATTATAGAAAGTCCATTTCTCCATTAAGGGAGGATGTGAGAATAATGTAGAAATAGAATTAGTTATGTGCAGTTGAACTGAATTAGTTGTGAGCAGCTAAACAGAATTAGTTATTAGTGGTTAGGAATTAGTTTGTGTTTTAACCTATATAAGTGTGATGTAATTGAGCAAAGTAATTGAATAAAGTTTGTGGTTTTATGTTTTAATTGACTGAAGGCCCAAGTCTTGTTCCTTTGAGTAACCCTGATACCCGGGATAGAGTGGAACTATTCTTTGAGGGACCTCTTGTCCTAGTGGAGTTTTCCTTCTAAGATGAGCCTTTTCTCGGTTACTGGGAGCCCCTCGTCATGTTGCACCTTGTGTTTTACATTTTCCACTAGATCCTTGTTAGTTATCTAAGTCAAGTATCATGAAAATCTTGTCCACTTTTATGCCTAAACTATGTTTTTTGGGTTGGTTATATCTGCTTAGAATTGGGGTTCTGAAGGTGGAAAAAAGGTGTAGATTTGGGCATGTACAATTGGATCCACATCTGAAGGCTTTATGTGGTTGAAACGGATCCACTTGCCACCCACTAACCCTAACGAGGGAGAGGAAAAACTTATTTTTACAAAGATTGACTTCGATTTGGATACCGTGAAATGAAAAGGCGTGAGGACCGAAAAGATTTAATAGTTGAGTCCCCCTTGCACTAGAACATGGAACCGAGGAAAATAGAAAAATAAAGTTCGTCTCTAATGAGCTTGTTTCCCTTATCCACTTCTGAGATCTCATTACATAGCCAAATAGGTCTGATATCGGTCTATGTGGCTCGATCTTGGGCACTAAATGATGATAGGTTTATCTAGCACCAAATCTTCTTGGTCGCTTCTTGACCACGAAGATCAAAGATGATAAACAGTGGTTGTGCGGCCCATTTATCATGAACAATGTCTTGCACATCCCTCTATCTTTGTCCAGGAGAGAATTGAGATGTGCGTTTATTAGTCATGAGGTACCTACGAGATGTAGGCAAAAATCCAGATCCACATCGGTTTATGGGCTAATGGCATGGCAAGAAACCTTAATTCTCAGATCGGCCTCCATCATCGTCAAACCTTGGAAAATTGACCAATCTTAATATTGTAAATCCTTTAATTAATCTTGACATTTGTGTGTAAAAGTTAAGATTATAATGATAATCATGGAAATTTACTGTAGATAGTCTCCGGAATGACAATCATGAAAAATTCATTGTAATTAGGATGGGGCTTCATTGGGAACAATACCATACCACGTGAGTTCATATTGGGGCATATAATTGGGGCATATATACCATACAACGTGAATTCATATTGGGGCATATGTACCATACCACATGAGTTCATATTGGGGGATATATAATGAGGAAAATTTGGCATAATAGGGGTAAAGGTCAATTTTTATGTTGGTAGATATAAAAAATGGAGCTCAAATTAATGAAAAAAAATAAAGAAATATAAAAAATGTTAATGAAAAAATGGATACCTACAATATCTAGTGAGGGTAGGGTTTTTTTAAATTGGGAAGGTGTCTTGGTTCATATCGGTAGAGGATTAAATAATGTGATTGTTAGAGGTATTTTTCAATATGTAGTCAACTTAAAAGTATTGTTTACACGTGAATATCTTAGAGATCCATTGACAGAAGCCCATGAATACACGTGATATCTCATAGATTCATTGAGAGAAGCCCAGTGGTAATTAGTATCCTAAATAATTAATTGTATAGTGTTTGCAAATCCTCTAATTAAGTTGCAAAGTGTGTGTAAAAGTTAGGATTATAAGAAAACTATCATACTACTCACTCAAAAAACAACAATTTCAAAATGGGATAACTTCTTATGCAATAAAGGAAATACCGAATCCAAACAGCTCAAACCAAATTTCAGAAGCATCTAACAGTGTGAATCAGTGTGAGTCATGGTTGATACCCTTTCTTTGAATTCAAACCATTAAATAGATAACTCTAGTATAATTCGGTAGGATTGAGAAATGAAAATTAAAAATGGGACTCAATATGAGAACCCTAAGAAACCCCAATTGGTTTAAAGAGTGGATTTTTTATTGCATAAATGGTAAAAGATTCAAATCATGTTTGCAAGCATCGTAGAGACAATATGTCCCACAACAAGTACACCATTTAGAAAAAATATCATTACATAGCTTATGGAAGAACCCCTCTTGTGCACCATTTAGAAAAAATATCATTACATAGCTTATGGAAGAACCCCTCTACATAAGAATACTCTTATATTACTCAATTGAAAAACAATAATTTTAGGATGAAAAAACTTAAGCTGCAATAAAGAAAATAAGTACTACAAATAGTTCAAACAAGTTTCACGGGCATTTAAAAAGCAAACAATACAAATCATGGAGATAATAAACCTTCATGCAAAGTCAAACTGATAGACAAAAAATTAGAGTACCTTCTCTCAAATTGAGAAATGAAAATAGAAATATAACCAATATGAGAACCCTCAACCTTTAAGAGATTTAAAGAGAGACATTTCATTAAATTGATAATACAACATTCAAGTACCATAAAATATAATTTACCAATAATGAAGTTAAACAACTTGCTGAGTCAGGCTTCTAGAAATTATATACTATAAGATTGAACTGAAGTTTTCAAGTAAAAGCAGATACCATTTGACTATCGACAGTAGTCACAAACATAGCCATGGTTCTTCACACAGGGAGACAGAATGGCCAAAAGAAACATCTATAATACAGCAGAGGGAATGCAACAACATGTTAAAGAGGTCATTGCAGGCATAGCAAAGGATTATATAGAGGGAATGCAACAACATGTTAAAGAGGTCATTGCAGGCATAGCAAAGGATTATATAGAGGGGTTTGTAGCAGCAGAACAAAGGTTGACCGAATAAGTGGCTAAGCTAAAGCAACAGCAGGAAGTCCATGGTATAATCCTAGAGTTCACTCTCAATATTCAAAACGCTCGGAATTAAGAAGTGGATGGATACGAATCACAATAAAAACAATGGAGATCGATGAGAAGCACATAAAAGTCAAAGTATGTCCACCAAATCAATTGACTTCATCACCAATCTAGATAAATACTATGGTTTTATATTTCACAATTTTCTTATAAGAACATTAATAGTCATGCTAGCATTTTAATAACCTCCTCCTTACTAGTGGAAATAGGAAAGTTAACATTTTAATTAGATGACAGAATATACTAGAGATTTGCCATGAACTAAAACAAGCAGATTCAATGATTTCATGTAACTATTGGTCTTAATGATAGAGACTGTGACGATCAAATATCGATATTTTTGAGGAAAACTTCATATGTTGCATAGTTATATAGCTTTCTATACTTTGTCGATAGAAAAATATTTACTTATCAAATAGAAACAACAGTCACAAACCTTGGGAATTTTAGGTAATCTTCTAGTTTCATTGCTTTCTAAAATTGTCTTCATAGTCTCTAATAGCATCTGAAGTTTTGAGTCTTTTAGATCGAGTAACAAATCTAGTTCCTTTGCCCATTCATCAGATGCAGATAAAATCAAGTAGGTGTATTTCCTAGGTGTATTCTCTTTTGAATAATTTGAATAATGATCTTCGTGACAATATTAGTTCCCTTCCCCAAACCAATTTCTTGGTTCCCTTTCTTCTTCTTTTCACCTCTCGGCTTCCCCTTAGTTTCATGTGCCTTTGTATCATTTTCCTCTATGCTTCCCCCTTCATTGTCGCCCGCTTTAATAGTAACATCTTGGACAATAATTTTTTTCCTCAGCAGTTCCACCTACAATAATATTTTCACGCAACTTGAGCAAAGGGAGTGCACAAATTAACTCACAATCCTTAATTTGTCTCATCTCGTGCAACAATTTGTCTCATCTCGTGCAACAAGGGAAGAATCATTGATCGACTTCCACAACCAATTTCATCAGCTCTGCCCCACATTCAATTTGTTGTAGCAGCGACAGCCATTGCTTTCAGTTCTACATCCGAAAGTGCACAGAACTCCGGAATGTCAAGTGATGTCAATAAACAAGAAATAGGGAGGCCCAGAACCCCACCATTCAGCATTGAGCATGCAAGCAACTCCTCTTCATATCATGTTAAACCGATCATATTATAAATCACAATTAAATTCAAAATCGGCTCCAACCTATTGGATTTTACAACTTGTGAAATTATTAAAAAGCCCGACATAATGAGCGGATGCAATATGGATCATAAATCAGATTTAAATTCTATATTAAGTATAGACGTGAACCGACTATATCAGAAAAGTTTCAATGGGAGAACCTATGATATATGACACGATATGATGTGGTCCATCGGAGGTCGGGAGTATAATGTTATGGGAATTTTTCGAGACATACCATATATAAAACTTTGATAAATGGGATTCTCCGATAAAGGGGTTTCTTTGAACTCGTCAAAATTTCACCCTCACTGCATTTCCTACCATGAGTTGCCATAAATGGGCTTCTTTTGTCCTCGATCTTTACTTCAAAACTGGAGTGTCAAGGGCCGCAACAGCATGATGCTTGAACACCCCTAAAATTATCGAAATTGCTCTCTCTTATCGCCATCTGTTCTAGTGTGAAATCATGGGTACCCTGTCACGTTTATCAATTCAAAGCTACCAAAATAAGCATGTGGAGGCATATGACAGTAAAGAAATAACATTAATATTCCCCATAACAAGTACCTAATTAAGAGAAAATCATTACATAAGTCATGGAGAAACCCCTCTGAGTAAGAATACTATCATACTGCTCACTGGAAAAACAACAATTTCAAAATGAGATAACTTTTGTAATAAAGGAAATACCCACTACAAAGCGCTTGCTAATCTAATCTTAATCATAATACACAATTAGATTATCACATTTCACTATTGCTCCTTCCTATCCTCACGCTTAGAAGTCTCTTTGATCTCTTCACTAGCATCCTCCTAACAAAGGACATATAATTCAAAAGATATGGCATGACCAACTCTTAAAAATACTAATAATAATAACTAAACACGTAAACTTCAGATATAAACCTGCATGTATGATGTCCTCAGTTTATGCAGGGATCTCATTTATTTTTCCGCTCTCGTTTATTTTTAAACTTTAATACATTGGAATAATAAATCGAATAGCCCCCAAGTCCAAGACCTTTTGTGACATAAATATTTTTTCATGTTAAATCGGGCATTTGAATAGTTAGTGTGAAATAACATTTTGCAAAAACTTTAAACCAAAGTTTAAAACTTATAACACAAATAATAGAGGAAACCATATTATAAATTAATATAATAAAACATATCAGGATTTTTGGCAATTTGAGTATTTACAACACATACATGGAAGAAGCCCTTTGCATAAGAATACTATTATATTACTCAATTGAAAAACAATAATTTCAGGATAAAACAAGGACTGCACACAGTGGTAGTCCCTGCTGATTTGATAAGAGAATCAGGAAGTTTGATAGGAGATATATCTATTGTATTTTGTACGAGATATAATTATTGTATTACGTATTCTAAGATAGCGAGAAGGTGTATTCGGTAGCATATTCTAAGATAGAGAGAAGGTATATTCTGTATTCAAAAATAAAGAGAAGGTTGTTGTATTTTGTTATTCTAAGATAAGAAAACTGAAATAGTAAATTAAAAGGTGGCCTCGTCACTGCTAAAAGGTGGCCCAATTTCCAAGAAAGAAGATGGCAAAGCAAACTGAAATAGTAAATTGGTGAAACCGCAAACTGAAATAGTAAATTGTAAATTGGTGAAACCAACCTACTATAGATTATTCTTGGCTGCACTTTGAAGTGTTCAAAAGTAAGATTAGTGTACAGATTTAAGGCTTCCCAATGAATTTGATTGTCAAGATTAACTTTTGTGAAGATTAACCTTTTGTGATTCACATGGACCAGTGTACTGATTTAAGGCTTTCCAATGACCTTTTGTGATTCACATGGACCACTGTACTAATTTAAACTTTTGTGAAGATTAACCTTTTGTGATTCACATGGACGAGTGTACTCATTTAAGGCTTTCCAATGACCTTCTGTGATTCACATGGACCACTGTACTCGCAGGCTTTCCAATGAATGCTATTGCATAGATTAATTTTTGTATAGAGTAACTTTTGTGATTTACATTATTTTTAAAAGATTTATTTTGCTTCACAAAATTTTGAATTTTTTTTGAATGCTATTGCATAGATTAACTTTTGTACTTTTGTACAGATTAACTTTTGTGATTTATATAATGCCACACCCAATTTCCTTTATATAACACATGAAACCTAATATTTCATAATGCCATGTGGAGTGAAGAGTTAAAGAGTTTAGATCTAAATAGGGATAGATAAGAAAATGGTTTATGACCATAATTCAAAATTGTCTATCTCAAAATGCAGTTTATGACAAGTAATAAAAAAAATGATGATTTTAAAGACACTAAAATTTAGCGTTGTGCAAAGAGAATAATAGCAAAACATGGTAAAAGAATTATCTATCTCACCTTTTGGAAATTTGATAGCAAAATATTTTATTCGAGGGAAGTCTAATTCTGGATAGTTCCAAACAATAATCAACAATCAGCCAAGATGTTGATGTTCAAAAGATAGTGTTTAAGAAATTTACAGCGGTTGAAACAATTATTAAAGTTGAAACAATGATTAAATCAAGAATAAACACTCCATTAATACTATAAACCTAATTTTAACGACACTATATATTTACATTTACTCCACGGCTTCACGCTATTTGAATGTTTCACAACACACTAAATCAAGAATAAACACTCCATTAATACTATAAACCTAATTTTAACGACACTATATATTTACATTTACTGGTAGAAGACCACGGCTTCACGCTATTTGAATGTTTCACAACACACATAGAGCGGACATCGGCCTTGAAGAATGATATAAATATGTTGTATGGGTTTTCCAAAGAAATATATTGCATATGATATATCCCAATATTGGAATAATCAGACTCCTCTCCTAAGCATTTCCTGGTAGTGCTCCAGCGATCGTAGTCACTCCGTTACCCATTTCTGATGGAACTTGGCAATGAATTCTTCCGCTAATTTGTCAACATCCCCATCCCCAAATTTATCGATGTTTTTTCTCAAATTATCTGCATTGCTAATTTGACCTCTGTGATTACCAACGCCAGCACTGGTCTCTTTATTTACATCTCTTGTTTCCTCATTCTTCCGCTAATTTGCAACATCCCCATCCCCAAATTGATCAGTGTTTTTTCTCACATTATCTGCGTTGCTAATTTGGCCTGCGTGATCACCAACTTTAGCACTGGTCTACTTATTTACATCTCTTGTTTCCTCTGTTCTCTGTACTGTAATTACTTCTGGTTTTACTGAATAAGAAAAGAAAATGATGGAATTGCCTTTCAATTCGAAAATTTTAATGCGGAAGAGAATGATAATGTCAAACGATGGTGGTGCTGAAAATTTTTTTATTGAAGGCAGATGAATGCTAATGCTCTGCCTGTCAGGGAGAGTTGTGCGTGCAGTTATATATCCGTCCTTGAATGAAATATTAATGGCAACGAACGTTATGAATAGATAGAGATATGAATGAAATCTTAATGGCAACGAAAGCTATAAAATAGACACAAATTGTTTACCAGGTATATATGTAATTAATTTCATATATGTAATTAATTTATGTTTTATTGCTATTAGTTGGAATATATAGCAAGAAGCTAATGTGTCAGTTAATTAATCATACTTTATAATTTGCTAACACCTGTTAAACCATGAAAAGTTGGAACAAAAGAGTACTCTATACCTAATTTCTTCCGTTGAAGACTTCAACTACTAATCAACCATTTTTTTTAATATTTCCAATGCCAACGAATATTTCTTAATGAATTTGCCACAGCATATGAACACCCGACAAAATATTCAAGTTATTTAGGTAACACATGGCACTGCATTTATAGGTTGAAATCTAAGGCAAGCACGATTTTGATATGCAGTGAATAATATTTTCTGGTGAGTTTGTTGTAGGTTGAAATCGGAGAACACCGTGATTTTCATATCCAGCTAACATTTTTTGGTGAGTTTGTTGTAACGAGGAATTATATAGAGAACAAGGGATGCAGCCTGTGCCTAATGCGCATCCAGGACTTGCCATATGAGCTATAGGGTACACCAGAAAGACGAAACACATTTTGAGAATGAGATTCATAATTCTGAAGCCAAAGAGAGGCTAGTTGCCTTAAACATAGCTTCAATCCAACTATCTCAGGCAAGCTGGGGACTAGGGGAGAGGATTAATTAGCTGCTTCTGTTGAGAGAGGGGGTAAACCAACAACAAAGGTTGAAATCTAAGGCAAGCACGATTTTGATATGCAGTGAATAATATTTTCTGGTGAGTTTGTTGTAGGTTGAAATCGGAGAAAACCGTGATTTTCATATCCAGCTAACATTTTTTGGTGAGTTTGTTGTAACGAGGAATTATATAGAGAACAAGGGATGCAGCCTGTGCCTAATGCGCATCCAGGACTTGCCATATGAGCTATAGGGTACACCAGAAAGACGAAACACATTTTGAGAATGAGATTCATAATTCTGAAGCCAAAGAGAGGCTAGTTGCCTTAAACATAGCTTCAATCCAACTATCTCAGGCAAGCTGGGGACTAGGGGAGAGGATTAATTAGCTGCTTCTGTTGAGAGAGGGGGTAAACCAACAACAACCCAAAGCTCTCAGGGGAACCGATAACAACCCAACGCTTTCTGATTCAGTTTTTCAAACCAAAAAAACATTGTGGAAGTGATGGTCTAGCATCTAGACCGGAAACAACATAGGAATTGCAAGCAGCCACACCAAAATGAAGCGGTTTCATGGTTCTTCATTCCAATTCCTTCCTGTTGGCCTTCTAGCTTTCAGTCTCTCAACCGCGGATGCTATGGCTTCAATGCCAAATTTCGAAATTGCATAGGGTTGAATATAGGTAAGGTCTTTCCCCATATCTATGATCTAGTTAATATCTATGGTAAAATCATGAGCAGAAAGCCAAAATTCAAACTTATTTTGCATTCATAACTGAAGGGGTTTTAATTTTTTTTTAATGAAAAACAACTTTATATTTAATATTTCAAGCATATACATGGGTATATGTAAGGTTTAGAGGGTTCTGATTAAATTCATCCAACAATTACAGGAAAGGGCTTCCAATAATACTATTCAAGTCAACATCAAAACTAAATTAGTTTAGTTTTGAACTAACCCTGGAATCGTTCATGGAAACTTTTTAAGTTCTTTCTAATATATATAGATTGTGAGTAAACCATACATTTTTAGCTTTGCATACCGCCATTGCTTTGTTCCGAATCTTCTCCGTAAATATCTTGATTCTGTCTTCCAAATTCCTCAACGCCACTGGTGACAACATCAAGCTTGCTCATGCCAAACTGCAATCAGAATCTGGCCTCTCTAATGATAAATCAAAAACAGAATTAAGCACTTCACTTGAAGATTAAAATCCATCACAAATTCTGAGATGAATCAACACAACATGCTCATTCTATGGCTAAAAGGATTAAAATCCTTTCAATCAATAAACCAGAAGACACTGACTGAAACTTGCGTCTGTGGAATAGGAAATTGAATCCGGTGTGACTGCGAGAGGGAACATTGAATCGCACTGAACATGAAGCTAAATGATTCTACTTTTGTGAACACCCCATTGCAAAGCGTTGTAGCTGTTCTCGGTGTCATTCATGGCCACCATTATGGTCCTGCTTCCAATCTTCTGCTCCTCCATGGACCTCACTTGGTATCGCAGATTACACCCACAAAACGTTAACGGTGGTCGTTTGGCAGGTGTCAACTATAGTGGTTTGGATGTTGGCAGGTGTAAACAATGGGCAGGTGTAAATGAGAGAGGTAGTCACCCATGCAACTTTAGTTAAAAACACTTGCTCAACCACCATTTTAAAAACTTTGCATAAAAATACTTGTTAGAAGCTCACTTACGAAACTTTGGATAAAAAGCCTGTTCGCCCCAAAATAGCATCGGGGCATGTGAAGTTTGTAATAAGAGGGCAATTTTAAAACATTTGTTAAAATTTAATAAATGGAAATAGCCCATGTTAAACTTTGGTTAAAAACTGGAATGTGATGAAAATTTGCGATCAAAGAATCAACTAATATCTGGTTAACGCTCCAGCGATCGCAATAGTCCCTGCTCTGCCCTAGGCAAGGACTAATAAGTTATGCTGCAATAAAGAAAATAAGTACTACAAACAGTTCAAACAAGTTTTACAAGCATTTAAAAAACAAACAATGCAAATAATGGAGATAATAAACATTCATGCAAAGTGAGGCGGCTAGACAAAAAAATCAAGTACTTTCTTTGAGATTGAGAAATGAAAATAGAAATAGGACCAATATGAGAACCTTGAACTTCCAAGAGATTTAAAGAGAGATATTTCATTACATTGATAATACAACATTCAAGCATCATAAAATATAATTCACCCATATTGAAGCTAAAAAAACTTTCAGGGTCAAGCTTCTAGGACTTAAATACTATAAGATTGAACTTAAGTTTTCAAGTAAAAACAAATACCTTTTGACTATCGACAGTAGTCACAAACCTAGCCATGGTTCTTTTCACAAGGAGACACAATGACCAAAAGAAACATCTATAAGGAAGCAGAGGGGAATGCAACTGCACGTTAAAGAGGTCATTGCAAGCATAGTAGAGGATTATATAGAGGGGTTTGCAGCAGCAGAACAAAGGTTGACATAACAAGTGGCTAAGCTAAAGAGGCTGGAAGTCCACCGTATAATCCCAGGTTTCACTCTCAAGAGTAAAAACGCTCAAAATTAAGAAGAAGATGGAGACATACCACAACCAAAACAATGGAGACCGATGAGAAGCACATAAATGTTAAGAGTATTTCCACCAAATCAATTGAGTTCATGACCAATCTAGCTATTGGTGACCACCTTGATAGGACAAAGGGGTGTCTCAAGCATATTGACATAGAACTCATCTCGCAAAATCTCCTAGCATACAAGACTTGATCCCCCAACCTGGCCTCCACATACTTGAGGTAAGCACAGTTACAGATAATCCTCTTGAACATGTCCTCCCTGGAGTTTATGGCATCGAAGAGACAATTGACAAAGGATTTTTCCACTGCCTTCCCACCCCTTCTCCACATCCTGAACTGCACCTTATCATCTCCCACATGACCGTAGGCTTCCCAAAGCATCACCATGAATATGCTCCTCCAAGCCTCAACCCCAATTCCCACCACACATAGGGGTTCTCCCTCTGATTTGTTCATAAGCCTCAGGAGCTCCGAGAGTTGATCTTCGGCGCAGGGGAATGAGAGCTTATTTTTTATCATGGTATGATGCAGAAGCTCTGCACAATGTTGATTATGGTATCCATTAGTCGAACGCGCCATTCGAAATAAATTTTGTATATACACACAAACTGTGTCTATCTATGTATATCGCACATACCTATTTCTGTAAATGAAGAATTATGCTGTATATATATCAATTGAACTGTGCATTAACAATAAAAATATTTATTTTCTAAGCACACCCAACATGGTTGATGCATGTTCTATCTTCCGTGAATACGTGTTTGAATATCCCCTGAACTTCAAAAAGTGAAGTAAATATTAGCATCATGAAAATTTCCAGACGACTCATGAAATTCCTTTCTGAAAATGCAACCTGTCTTTAACGGAATTTCTAAAATCGCTACTCGATATATTAGGTGCAATCTTGAAATATATGATTTGTGAGTTAAATTTCCTTCATTCTGATGGTATTCATGCAGAAAAAAAGATGATGACGAAGAAGGGGAGACTGGTGAGAGCTCCATTGTATATCTCGATATTATCTACTCCTACTTGAACAATTATGAAAGTTCTTCAATTCATTGATTATGTAGGTTGTTTTGTTGATTTTTTATTCAAGTCATCTTCAACGGTGAATTGTTGGGGTTTCTTGTAGGGAAAGAGGGTTGCGCTTCTCATGGAAGATGCCACCACCGCCATTCTAGTTGTTGTGGTGTATTATGTATGTTTCTTTTGCCATTCTATGCTTCTCCTGATTTTCATTTTCTACGACGATAATTGGTACTACTTTAACTGTAGTTAGAGTACCCGAAATTCAGCCTCGTCTCTAATTAATAAACATGGCAAGATTCCTTAAACCTCCACAGAACGATGCAGTACGAAACCTTGCAGGTGGAATTGCGAATGAAAGAGGGTTGTAGAGTCTCTGTTGGTGAGAGGTTTGAGGTGGTAAATAAATTTAACCCTCAATGGGAGTGTCGTGACATTTCCCACAGCAAGGAACTCCAACAGACTAGTTCCCCAAGTAACCCTACTCGCCATGGTAGGCCTGTCTAGGTCCCAAGCAGTCCCTCTGGTCGTCATAAAATGATCCATTCCACCCCACAATGAAGAAAATCATAACAGAATTTCGTGCAACGTGCAACCCTTGTATTGTTCAACCTGTAAAGCATATTCCGACGAATCTGCTACAGTGTCGTAAGGACCTCACCATAAAATTCCCATAGGCTTAATTAATAACTTAACTAAAACGCACAAACTCTAATAACCATGGCATAATTCTAGTGTACCAAGTTATATAACCATATCTTAACAATCAAATAAAAATAAAAAATAAGGTATACATATATGATCAAATTGATGGTAGATTTATTTTAATTATATATGATCAAAATAACAAAATAAGGCATTCAAAAAAGATCTCATAGGAGATTTATTGTATACAGATTTAAGGAATATAGTTATATAATCCTATCAAAATAATGAAACAAGAAATTCCATAAGATTGATGGTAGATTGATTTAAAAATAATAATAATAATAAATATACAAATTATATATATATAAAAAAAAATTATATTATTGATATATGTATTTTTATTGCAACTTATTGATATGTCTACAACTTTTTATCTTTACAACACTATTTAATTGGATTTTTTATTTCTTTATCTTATTGTTGATAGAGAAAACGTTTACATATTTTTATCACTACGTCATTCCTTTTTTGGGTTTTCCCTTTCCTTTACTTATTGTTGATGGAGAAAACTTAGATTAATATTAAGAAGTTAGCGCTTTATAGTTTTATCCATAAGGATCCTTTTAACACAAGTATGTTTCTCCTGGATCTCAATTACATATCAAGACTTATGTCTTGTCCCATCAGGAAAAAGGGTTTATTCAACATTTTTATGGAATATAAAAGATTAAAAAAATGGTTAGTTTTTTACAGGGTGTGTTCGAATTGATTTAATTTTTGCATCAAAATTTGTTGAAAATTGTAGCGAGAATGGGTTCCTTGTTTTGTGCCTTAATTCAAGGAGCCTCAACAAATTTCTCCTTGTGCATGCACAAGTTCCTATGATTTAGGAGCTAATTCCTAAAAATTGGGACAAGTTCCTAAAACTTAGGGTAAACTCCTCAAATTTAGGAAGTGTTCATAAAGCAGTTAACTGATGCGTCAAAGTGGAAGGTTGAGTTATCAGTCTTCTAGTGTGAGTTAATTGAGGAAAATAATTGGTGGTTGAGTCTCAAGAGATAGAACTAGTTACACGAGTAGTTAACTCACGCCAACTCAAACAATCACAAAAGAAAACTCCTTAATTAGAAACTCACCAAATTTGGCCATTCAAATTGCTTTAAAAGGAGGAGAAAAGGCACATTGTTATTCATTGTTTTGGTGAACATGAGTTGGTGAGACCAAGCAATAGGAAGCATGAGTTTGTACGTGGAGCTTGTGAGAGGAAGAGTGTGCAAGAGAATTTTGTGCACAGTTTGGTATAGGGCAGTAGGGATCAACATTCTTGCAAAGGTTTCAATCTTAGATCAAACAAGAAAGACAAGTATGTCTTTCAGATTGAAACAATTGTATTTTATAAGAGATCAATTGCTTAGTTTTTGCGATCAATACAATTCTCATCAAGCAAAGGGTTTTCCCAATCATTAGAAAAATTTTGAGGTCTAAAATGGGCCTCAAACAAAAATGTACAACCAAAATCAACTTTATAATAACCAATAGGATTCAAGATGATGATGTCAACCATGGGGGATGATTTACCATTTTTGGAATAAAAAATAAAAAATATTAAAAAATAAAAATAAAAATAAAAGCTACTTTTTAACTCATATTTTCAACTTATTTCTTAAGGTTTTACTCAAATTTCGAGCGCGGGCACTCTTTAGATGAAAAAATTAAATCCTCATCAGGAGTAACCATGTTCAATATTTTCAATGGGCCCTGCTACATGAAAAATTAAAAATACATGAAAACGTAGTTGCAATCACATTTTTCATGTATTTCTCATTTTTAATGTAGAAGAGTCCATCGAAAGTATGCGACATGGGTACTCCTTGGATGAGGAATTAAATTATTCATCTAATGAGTTCTCTAGCTCGAAATTTGAGTAAAAAAACATGGAGATAAGTTGAAAATAGGAGTTGAAAAAATAGTTTTTCATTTTTCCTTCTAAAATTTGATGATCTAATTTAATATTATTTTATTATTTCCACTATTATTTTATAATATTCCTCGGGAGACCCATTTTAGATCTCAAAATTTCTCTAATGTGGATTCCCTAGACAATTTTGTGTTTTTGAATTGTGTGACTGTACTTTTATTTATGTTCCTATTCGGCTGCATCCAGTAGAGAAATTTCATGTTTATGTGAGAAGAAATTTTATTTCAAATTTCTCATATTAGCAAATCAGAATTTCGTGGATTTTCTACATGGTATCAGGGCAAAGACAAAATAAAGACTAACACAAGTTGAGAGAAACAAATCATAGGAGAAGAACTTCTTAAGCAACCTAAGAATAGTAAGTGTGTGGATTATTAGTGGCCGATTTGCAAGAACTAGATCAATCAAAGAGTTGGCTATGTGTGGGAAGTTTTGGAAGACCTAAGGAGAGTGTCAATAGGGATGATGTGTCAAAGTGACAAGGAAATTTGTGTGCCCTAGGAGTATCATTTTGGAGCAACTAGAATCTTGACAAGTGAGAAGTCCTTGAAGTCCTCATGCACAGTGATCATTGAAGGACTAATGAGTTGTTAGGAGGTAGATTTGTGGATCCATAGTTTAGTGGGTTGCAGATCGCTAAACCACTGATAAGGGGGAAAATCCAAAAGATCTAATGAGCAGACTTCTTAGTGGATCTAGAGGCCTATTAGTGGGAAGATCAGTGAGTGATCCAGGTGGATGTTGGTGGCCACCCACCTATCTCATTTGGACCCCAAAAATTGTCTCATTCAGCTTTTTAGTTTCCTTAATTGTAGCAGTGTTTACTATTTTTAGGAGTTTTTGGGTCCTAAACTTCCAGAGCCATTTTGAGGCCCTAAAAAACGTTTTTTGGGAAATCTGGGATCAACATGGGTCCATGGGCCGATGTTGCTCTTCCCGAAGTTATAGTTCTCTGGTAGATATTTCTAACGAGCTATTGTACGCGTCAAACGGAGATCGGGTGCCAAAGTCACAACCCTGGGAAGTTGATGTACCAATTTACCCAAAACAGGGCCCACAATTTGGTGTTTCATCCTCTAAGGTTAGGTTTTTGGATGCTTAGGGTTTTCCATTGTTTTCCAACAATAAATAAGCCTTCGAACCTCATTGTTACACAATTCAGAGGGATGTAGCCACCACATCTCTTCTCCAAGATAAGCTACCATCGCGCTAGTTGATTTATTTATTTCCATTTCTGTTTGTAAGCATATTTCAGTATTTTACAGTAGTGAGATGAAGTATTATTTCCATTGCATATCTGTATTTATGGTTATCTCTATAATTTGTTGCATTCCTATTTATATCTGGATCAGTGGTATCAGAGTGGTTTGCTTTTTCTCTGTTTTTATTTGCATGTCCCCAACAAGGTCAGAATATAAGGAGTTAGGGCTTGAACTAGTCGAACCTTTGCAAGATCAGCCTCAGAAATCCCGACGACCTCCCATGGCAAATGAAAAGAAAGACAAGGGAGTTGGAGATCCTATCAAAATCTTTCTCGAAGAATCCCTCAAGCAGCAAAGGAACAGGATGATGGACAACTTTGCCCAGATCTTTCAGTAGCTATCCAGAGGCGGCGCATCGGCTTTCAACAGCTACTCTAGAAACACCGCACCCTTTAAGGTACAAGTTAATTTTGAAATCCCCATATTCGAGGGTCAGATAGACGTAGATGTCATAGATAAATGGTTGAATCTGCTAGAGGGTCATTATTTTGTTCATGATTTTTCCAGTAGGGAAAAGATTATTTTCGCCCTTCTCAAAGCAGCCCCCCACGATAGGAACTGGTGGGAAACCTATTGTGGACAGAAGGATGAAAGTACGAGATCACTATTTTCGGTCGCACCAACTTGGAATTCAAGCCAAGATGTCGTCAAGGAGTAGTACTACCCTGTCAAAATCTATGAGGAAAAATACATAAAGTGGACCACACTGCGGTAGGGAAGGGACCAAGATGTGCCAGAGTTCGCAAACATTTTTCATACCCTTCGCACATAGTTGGGTATCAAGGATTCTAAGCTACATTTGGTACTCAAATACCACGACTGCCTACAGAGGCACATCCCGGAAGAGATGGAGTTCCTGAACATCTCCTCACTTGGGACGGTGTACCGATACGCTGTCAAAATCGAGCAGAAGTTTAAACAGAAGAAGCGAGATTTTGGATCTACAAATACGAAGACAAAAGGACAAAGCCAAGGCAGGGTGACCCAAGACAACCCATCGAAGCCACAAGAAAGGAACACCACGAAGTTGAAGAAGGACACAAGAAAGTGGTGTGAGTTCCACAAGAGCCCCACTCACAACCCAAGTGAGTGTCAGACCAAGCAATTGCTGGTGGCCGAGTTGAAGGCTTCAGAATGAGATGCATGTTCTGACCCTAATTCAGAACTCGACAAGGGGAATAGCAAAGGGAAGTAGATCACTGATGCGGAGCCTAGCGTCATTGTTGCCACCACCAAGATCCAGAAGAATGAGCCTGAAGACCCAGAGGAGGGGGAGTGTCTTTTCCACTCACAAATGTGGGTGAAGGGTTCGTCGTTACAATTCATTGTCGACAGTGGCAGCCAAAAGAACCTCATTTCAGCAGAGGTTGTGAAGCGTTTGGGCCTACCGACTACACCACACCCGCAACCATACAATATTGCGTGGCTTCACCAAGGACGAGATCTCCGAGTTCGCCACCAGTGTCGCCTTCCCTACAACAACAAACCCTTCACAAACGAGGTGTTATGTGATGTTATGTACCTCAGGATGTTTGTGATGTACTATTAGGCCAACCATACTTATGGTGGCGACATGATGTGTATGAGTCAAGGCCTTGCGTTGTTATTATCACTTTGGGTAATTCATTATACAGGATATCGGAGGTAACCCCACCTACCACCACCTCTTTGATCACTGCTAAGAAAGGCAGCAAGCTCATCTCCTAGACTAGGAAATTCATTTTCTGTATGGTTCACTCCCAAAGTAAGGGGAAGATCGTTGCCACATCCATGACCCCCGCGAAGGGTTCCTCCATGGAGCAGCAACATCAAAGGGATACGGTCATGAAAGAACACATGGGAATATCGTTGCCACATCCTTGACCCGTGAGAATGGGTTCCTTGTTTTGTGACTTAATTCAGGGAGCCTCAACGAAGTTCTCCTTGAGCATGCACGAGTTCTTATGAATTAGGATACAATTCCTAAAAAGTAGGACAAGTTCCTCAAATGTAGGGTAAATTCCTCAAATTTAGGAAGTGTTCATAAAGCAGTTAATTGACGTGTCAAAGTGGAAGGCTGAGTTATCAGTCTTCTAGTGTGAGTTGATTGAGGAAAAGAACTTGTGGTTGAGTCTCAAGAGATAGAAGAAGTTACATGAGTACTTAACTCATGCCAACTCAAACAATCACAAAAGAAAACTCCTTAATTAGAAACACACCAAATTGCTTTAAAAGGAGGAACAAAGGCACATTGTTATTCATTGTTTTGGTGAGCATGAGTTGGTGAGACCAAGGAATATGAAGCATGAGTTTGTACGTGGAGCTTGTGAGAGGAAGAGTGTGCAAGAGAATTTTTTGCACAGTTTGGTATAGGACAGCAGGGATCAACATTCTTACAAAGGTTTCAAGCTTAGATAAAATAGGAAAGACAAGTATGTCTTTCATATTGAAACAATTGTATTTTATAAGAGATTAATTGCTCAGTTTTTGTGATCAATACAAGTATCATCAAGAAAAGGGTTTTCCCAATCATTAGAAAAATTTTGAGGTCTAAAATGGGCCTCAAAACAAAAATGTACAGCCAAAACCAATTTTATAATAACCAATAGGATTTAGGATGATGATGTCAACAATGGGGGATGATTCACCATTTTTGGAATAAAAAATTAAAAATATTAAAAAATAAAAATAAAAATAAAAACTACTTTTCAACACATATTTTCAACTTATCTCCTTACGGTTCTACTCAAATTTCAAGCGCGAGAACTCTTTAAATGAAAATTTTAAATCCTCATCAAGAGTACCCATGTTCAATACTTTCAATGGACTCTGCTACATGAAAAATTAAAAATACATGAAAAACATGGTTGCAATCACATTTTTTCATGTATTTTTCATTTTTAATAGCAGAGTCCATCAAAAGTATGTGACATGGGTACTCCTTGGATGAGGAATTAATTTATTCATCCAATCAATGCTCTAGCTCAAAATTTGAGTAAAAAATTATGGAGATAAGTTGAAAACAGGAGTTGAAAAAATAGTTTTTTCATTTTCCCTTCTAAAATTTGATGATCTAATTTAATATTATTTTATTATTTCCACTATTATTTATAATATTCCTTGGGAGACCCATTTTAGATCTCAAAATTTCTCTAATGTGGATTCCCTAGACAATTTTGTGTTTTTGAATTGTGTGACTGTACTTTTATTTATGTTCCTATTCGGCTGCATCCTGTAGAGAAATTTCATGTTTATGTGAGAAGAAATTTTATTCCAAATTGCTCATATTAGCAAATCAGAATTTCGTGGATTTTCTACATGGTAGCAGGGCAAAGAACAAAATAAAGACTAGCACAAGTTGAGAGCAACACATCATAGGAGAAGAACTCCTTAAGAAACCTAAGAATAGTAAGTGTGTGGATTATTAGTGGCCGATTTGAAAGACCTAGATCAATCAAAGAGTTGGCTATGTGTGGGAAGTTTTGGAGGACATGAGGAGAGTGACAATAGGGATGATGTGTCAAAGTGACAAGGAAATTTGTGTGCCCTAGGAGCATCATTTTGGAGTAACTAGAATCTTGACAAGTGGGAAGTACTTGAAGTCCTCATGCACAATGATCATAGAAGGACTAATGAGTTGTTAGGAGGTAGAGTTATGGATCCATAGTTCAGTGGGTTGCATATGGCCAAACCATTGATAAGAGGGAAAATCCAAAAGACCTAATGAGCAGACTTCTTAGTGGATCTAGAGGCTTATTAGTGGGAAGATCAGTGAGTGATCCAGGTGGATGTTAATGGCCACCCACCTATCCCATTTGGACACCCACAACTATCTCTTTCAGCTTTTCAGTTTCATTAATTGCAGTACAATTTACTATTTTTAGCAATTTTTTGGGTTCTAAACTTCCAAAGCCATTTTGAGGCCCTAAAGGATGTTTTTTGGGAAATCTGGGAGCAAAAGGGGTCCATGGACTGATGGTGCTCTTCCCAAAGTTATATTTATCGGGTAGATATTTCTAACCTATTGCATGCATCAAACGGAGATCAGGTGCCAAAGTTACAACCCCGGGAAGTTGATGTACCAATTTGCCCAAAACGGGGCCCACAGTTTGGCGTTTCATCTTCTAGGGTTAGGTTTTTAGATGTTTAGGGTTTTCCATTGTTTCCCAACAATAAATAGGCCTTTGAGCCTCATTGTAACACATTTCAGAGGGATGTAGCCACACATCTCTTCTTAGAGATAAGCTACCATCGCCCTAGCTAGTTTATTTCCATTTCTGTTTGTAAGCATATTTCAGTATTTTAAGTAATGAAATGAAGTATTATTTCCACTGCATATCTGTGCTTATGGTTATCTATGTAATTTGTTGCATTCCTGTTTAAATCTAGATCAGTGGTATCAGAGTGGTCTTCTTTTTCTCTGTTTTTCTTTGCATGTCCCCAACAAGGTCGGGATATAAGGAGATAGGGCTTGAACTGGTCGAACTTTTGCAAGACCAACCTCGCAAATGCCGATGGCCTCCCATGGCAGATGAAAAAAAAGACGAGGGGATAGGAGATCTTATCAAAATCTTGCTCGAAGAAGCCCTCGAACGACAAAGGAACGCGGTCATGGACAAATTTGCCCAGATCCTTCCGCAGCCTTCCAAAGGCGACACATCGGCTTCCAATAACTACTCTGGAAACACCACACCCTTTAAGGTACAAGTTAATTTTGAAATCCCCATATTCGAGGGTCAGATAGACGCAGATGCCCTAGCTGAATGGTTGGATCTGCTAGAGTGATATTTTTCTGTTCATGATTTTTCCAGTCAGGAAAAGATTATTTTTGCACTTCTCAAAGCAGCACCCCATGTCAAGGACTGGAGGGAAACCTACTGCGAGTAGAAGGATGAAAGTACGGGCTCACTATTTTCAGCCGCACCCACTTGAAATTCATTCCGAGATGTCGTCAAGGAGTAGTACTACCCTGTCAAAAGCTATGAGGACAAATACATAAAGTGGACCACGCTGCGGCAAGGAAGGGACCAAGATGTGCCAAATTTCACAAACATTTTTGATACCCTTCGAACATAGTTAGGTATCAAGGATTCTGAGCTACATTTGGTACTCAAATACTGTGGTTGCCTACACAGGTACATCTAGGAAGAGATGGAGTTCCTGAACATCTCCTCGCTTAGCACGGTGTACCGATATGCTGTCAAAATCAAGCAGAAGTTTAAACAGAAGAAGCGAGATTTTGGATCTGTAAATCCAAAGACCAAAGGACAATGCCAAGGCGGAGTGACCCAAGACAACCCATTGAAGTCGTAAGAAAAGAACAACACCACGAAGTTGAAGAAGGACATAGGAAAGTGGTGTGAGTTCCACATGTTAGGGAATTATATATTATAGAGCAATAAAACACATAAAATATTGCAGAAGTATAATCACAGAAAACACATAAAACAAGAGAGATACAGATATACATGGGTCACCCAGTTTGGGCTACGTCCACGGAGAAACAGCCAGTCCTTATTTTTATATTATCCAGCAAACTGAAGAGCTACAACCTACAACAAATCCATTGTAACTCCCTCTTCGCTCTCAATCTCCTCTCTGTTCCTCACTCAAAATACAGATATACATAGATGAAATACAATTCCCTCATATATAGTGAGGGGTTGCCTTTTAGGGAAAAAACCCTAAATTAAACATAACTTCTATAGTCAAATCTCTCCCTAATGAATGATCCAGATTGACTACGAAATTACAACATTTTACAAGGCAATTTTACATATATTCTTAGCTTCGGGGGCGCTACCCCCGATCCCCTCGCCAAGGGGGGCTCCCAAAGGTCGCAGCCAACCCCCTTGGACCCCCCCTACAACGAATATTTTATTGGCGGCATTACCGCCCCATTATGAACTGGGGTCCAATGTGGCGATACCTTTGAATACAGAAGATAATCAGGCTCCACACCCAACAATCTCCCACTTGGAGACTAATTATAGCAACTCCACCACTGCTTCATTTGTTGGACAATGACTCCACTTTGGACCTGGCTATTTCTCATCTTCTTCATCATACTTGAAGACCAATTCAAACTGAGCAAATTCTCAGCTTCTCCCTTGTTACAACTTTTGTTAACATATCTTTAAGATTCTGGCTAGTGTGCATCATTTCCAGCTCCAACTGTCTATCTTCCAACGCTGACCGTATGAAATGGTACTTGAGTTGTATATGTTTAGTCTTGGAATGAAATGTAGAGTTCTTTGCAAGATGTATGGCACTCTAGCTATCACTATATAACTTGCCCAACTCTTGCTTCTTACCCAATTCATCCAGAAACCTTTGTAACCAAATCATTTCTTTACTAGCCTCTGTAGCAGCAACATACTCTACTTTTGTTGTTTAGAGTGCAACAATACTTTGTAGTTTTGAGACCCAACTGACAGTTGTTCAACCTACAGTAAACACGTACCCTGTTGTGCTCCTCCTGTTATCTCTATCACCCACCATATCTGCATCAACATATCCCTGAAGAGCAATGTTTGAACCACCAAAGCATAGTGCTTGATTTGTGGTACCTCTCAAATACCTGAGAATCCACTTCACCACCATCCAATGTTCTTTTTTTGTACTTTTCATGTACCTGCTTACAACTCCCATTGCATGTGCAATATCAGACCTTATGCAGACCATTGCATACATTAATCTTCCAAATGTTGATGCATATGGAACTTTAGACATATGAGCCATTTCTTCCTGAGTCTTGGGACACTTCTCCTTACTTGATTTGAAATGGCTAGCCAAAGGTATACTAACTAGTTTTACATTTTGCATATTAAACTTTTTCAACACATTTTCTATGTACTCACTTTGAGACAATGTTAATTTGCGATTCTTCCTGTCTCTAGTTATTCTCATACCAAGGATTTGTTTTGCAGCACCCAAATCCTTCATTGCAAATGAGTTTGCCAATTTTCTTTTGAGCACATTTATTTCCTGCATGTTAGAACCCGCAACAAGCATGTCATCTACATATAATAACAATATAATATAGATGCCATCTTTTTTCCTTTTGAGATAAACACAATGATCAGAGTGACATCTAGTATAACCTTGTTCAAACATAAACGTGTCAAATTTTAGATACCATTTCCTTGGAGCCTGTTTTAAGGCATACAAGTTCTTCTTCAACCTGCACACTAGTTTCTCCTTCCCTTTTACCTCATGTCCTTGTGGCTACTGCATATATATTTTTTCCTCCAAATCCCCATGGAGAAAGGCTCTCTTTACATCTAAATACTCAACGTGAAAATATTAAGCTACTACTAGACTTAAAATAGTTCTGATTGAAGTCATTTTAACAATAGGAGAAAATATCTCATCAAAGTCTATACCCTTTTTCTGTGCAAACCCTTTCACCACAAGTCTAGCTTTATACCTTTTCCTACCTCCATCTTCTTCCTTCAACATGTAAACCCATTTATTCTGCAATGTTGTTTTACCTATAGGAAACCTGACTAAGTCCCAAGTCTGGTTATGTGGTAAGGAGTCCATCTCTTCCTTCATGTCTTGCTCCCACTTCTTCCTAGTTTCTACTGTACTGCTTCTTCATAACATTCTGGTTCACCATAATCAATCAACAATACATAGTATAATGAAGGAGAGTATCATTTAGGGGGTCTACTTATCCTGATAGATCTTCTAATACCCATTCTGGGTGTTTGATGTGCTTGTTGCTATTGTGGTTGTTGTTTTGGCTGTTGATTATTATGATTTTCAGGCACCATCACTTTTCCTGTGATCTCATCAAGCACTATGTATTCTCTATTTTCTTTTTCTTGCAGCTAATCCTTATACAAAACCTTTTCATTAAATATGACATCTCTGCTCCTAATGATTTTGTGTTTTTCATAATCATAAAAGCGATAACCAAAATCATTAACACCATATCCAATAAAGGTACATTTCTTTGATTTTTCCTCAATATTTGTTCTATTTTCTTTATTAATGTGGACAAAGGCTTCACAACCAAAAGTCTTTAAAAAAGAGTAGTTTACTTTTTTACCTATCCATGCCTCCTCTGGAATACCACCATCCAAGGAACTTGAAGGCCCTCTGTTTATTAGAAAAACAATAGTATCTACAACATCTACCCAAAATTGTAAAGGCAATCCTACATGCAATCTCATGCACCTTGCACGCTCCATGATTGTCCTGTTCATCCTTTCTGACACACCATTTTCTTGTGGTGTTTCTGGAATTGTATTCTCTCTACGAATTCCATTCCCTGAACAGTACCTATCTAACTCTTTGCTGCAATATTCACCTCCATTTTCTGATCTGAGACACTTCTACCTTTTTCATGTCTCATTTTCAACCAAAGCTTTCCATTTCTTGAAAGTATCAAATACATACATCTGTATGCACAAGCTCTAATTTTTTGCTCTTCTTTTCTTTCAAAACTCTAAGGAATCTGACTCTCTTTTGTTTTCCATAAACACAATTCTCACAGAATTTTAAATCAACATGCTTCAAACCTGGCAACAAATTTCCTGAGTGAAGAATCTGCATCCTCTTCTCACTCATGTGCTCGAGCCTATGATGCCACAATGTTGTATCTTCTCCTGTAGAGGTTAAAGCATTAACAGAATTAGAAATAACATTGCATAAATACAATGTACCAACTTTTTCTCCTTTCGCTATTACCAAGGATCCTTTAGTGACCTTCTAGGTTTTATCTGTGAAAGTAGTTATGCAACCTTCACCTCCCAATTGCCCTGTTGAAATCAGATTTTTCTTCAGATCTAGAACATGCCTTACTCCTTCAATAGCCACTGATTTCCATTTTGTTGTTTTATGAAAACTATACCCATTCCAATGATTTTAAAGGGTTTATCATCACCCAAATGAACCTGTCCAAAATCTCCTTGAACATAATCATAAAAATGTTTCCTATCAGGTGTGGCATGGAATGAGGCCCCTGAATCTACCACCCAAGCATCAATAATATTTTCTAATGAAAGAATCAAAGCATCTTGCAACACATCACCTATTACATTCGCTTCATGATTAGTTTCTTGCTACGCATCTCCTTAGTTTCCATTTCGAGATTTGTAGTCTTTCTTTAGGTGTCGTTGCTTCCCGCATTTCCAACACACTATCCCCGATCTAGACTTGGATCTGCCTTTTCTTGACTTACTGCGATATCCAAGGCTCTTTTCTCTTTCCATTTTTCTTCCCCTAGTCTCTGCAGTCAAAGAATTACCTGATGTTTCACCTAAGTTTTTCCATCGCATTTCCTTGCTAGGGATTGCACTGACAACATCATCAAACTTTAAGGTACTGGATCTAGAGATAGAGTTACTAATGGCCATAACTAAACCATTCCAATTTTCTGGCAATGAGCACAGAAATAACAGAGCCCTAACTTCATCATCAAAAGTTACCCTTCAGAACTTAACCCACTGGTAACTGTATTAAACTCGTTTAAATGACCAACAACAGATCCACCTTTTGACATCTTCATATTAAATAAACACTTCATAAGAAATACATTATTTGAGGATGAGGGTTTTTCATATAGTTTGGCCAATGTCGACATTAAACCCTCTGTTTTCGTTTCCATTTGAAATATCAAATGCTACCAACGCTGCTAGGCACAATCGTATTGTTCCAAGTGCCTTTCTATCGAGAATATCCCATTTTGTGTCTATCATACTCGTCGGCTTCTTTGCCTTTCTGCTCAATGGTTGGTACATATCTCTCTCATACAAATAATCTTCCATCTGCATTTTCCACAACTGGTCTAAGTTTTGGCCATTGAATTTTTTGACCCTAAACCTACCATCTTCCACCATTGCTCCCACTCGATCCAGGAACCCTTCTCTCTGGTAAGTTTATCAGCCAAATAGACCTTCAACTCTGATACTAGTTTTTAGGGAATTATATATTACAGAGAAATCGAACACATAAAATATTGCAGAAGTATAAACACATAAAACTCATAAAATAAGACAAACACAGATTTACATGGTTCACACAGTTTGGGCTATGTCCATGGAGAAATAGCCAATCCCTCTTTTTATATTATGCAACAAACTGAAGAGATACAACCTACAGCAGATCCGTCGTAACTCTATCTTCGCTCTCAATCTCCTCTCTCTTCCTCACTCAGAATACACATATACATAGACGCAATACAATTCCCTCATATATAGCAAGGGGTTTCCTTCTAGGGAAAAAAACCTAAATTAAACATAACTTCTACCATCAAATCTTCGCCTAATGAATGGCCCAGATTGACTACGAAATTACAACATTTTACAAGACAATTTTACATCTATTCTTAGCTTTGGGGGTGCTGCCCCCGATCCCCCTACCAGGGGAGGTCTCCCAAAGGTCACCCCTCCCTGGACCCCCCTTGCCGCGAATATTTTACGGGCGGTGTTTCTGCCCCATTACGAACTGGGGTCCAATGCAGTGATACCTTTGAATACAGAAGATAATTAGGCTCCACACCCAACACTATAAGAGCCCCACTCACAACACAAGTGAGTGTCAGACCAAGCAGTCACTGATGGCCGAGTTGAAGGCTTCAGAATCAGATGCATGTTTCAACCTTGAGTAAGAACCCAACAAGGGGAATGGAAATGGGAAGCAGATCATTGAAGTAGAGCCTAGCATCATTGTTGCCACTGCCAAGATCTAGAAGAATGAGCCCAAAGAACCAGAGGAGGGTGAGCGTCTTTTCCACTCACAAATGTGGGTGAATGATTCGCCACTACAATTCATTGTCAATAGTGACAGCCAAAAGAACCTCATTTGAATAGAGGTCATGAAGCAGTTGGGCCTACCAACTACACCACACCCATAGCCGTACAGTATCAGGTGGCTTCACCAAGGACGAGATCTCTGAGTTCGCCACCAGTGTCGCCTTCCCTACAGCGTCAAACCCTTCGCAAACGAGGTATTCTGTGATGTTACACCTCTGGATGTTTGTGATGTACTATTAGGCCAACCATACTTATGGAGGCGACATGTTGTGTATGAGTCAAGGCCTCACGTTGTTATTATCACTTTCGGTAATTCATTATACAAGATACCAGAGGTAACCCCACTTACCACCACCTCTTTGATCACTGCTAAGAAAGGCAGCAAGC
Source organism: Pinus tabuliformis (assembly GCA_031772625.1). Classification (NCBI taxonomy): domain Eukaryota; kingdom Viridiplantae; phylum Streptophyta; class Pinopsida; order Pinales; family Pinaceae; genus Pinus; species Pinus tabuliformis. Next base: position 811,829,138 of record CM062817.1, on the reverse strand, counting down.
TCATCTCTGAGACTAGGAAATTTATTTTTTTTCTGGTTCAATCCCAAAGTAAGGGGAAGATCGTTGCCACATCCATGACCCCCACGAAGGGTTCCTCCACGCAACAGCAGCAGTATAAGGATACGGTCATGAAAGAACACATGGATCCATGGACTGATTTTTCTCTTCCCAAAGTCATAGTTCTCGGATAGATCTTTCTAACGAGCTATTGTATGCGTCAAATGAAGATCGGGTGCCAAAGTTACGACCCCATGGAATTGATGTACCAATTTACCCAAAAACGGGGCCCACAGTTTGGCATTTCATCTTCCAGGGTTAGGTTTTTGGATGTTTAGGGTTTTCCATTGTTTCCCAACAATAAATAGGCCTTCGAGCATCATTGTAACACAATTCAGAGGGATGTAGCCCCCACATCTCTTCTCAAAGATAAGCTACCATCGCCCTAGCTGGTTTATTTCCATTTCTATTTGTAAGCATATTTCAGTATTTTACAGTAATGAAATGAAGTATTATTTCCATTGCATATCTATGTTTATGGTTATCTTTGTAACTTTTTGCATTCTTGTTTAGATCTGGATCAGTGAGCCAAAATTCAGTGACACAAGGAGTTGTGATCACTGAGAGTGGAAAATTGTGGACTAGAAAAGAATGGTGGGAAGGAAAAGGTCTTCAAAGCAGGTTCTCCAAAAGAAAGTAGGGAATCCTTCCAGTTCAAAGGGACTAGCTGCATCAGTGGAGAACTTGGTAGAGTTGGAGACAAGGTGGATGAGGTTCTCCTAGGAACACCTTCCTCGCTAAGAAGGAGCGTTGAAAATTGTAGCGAGAATGGGTTCCTTGTTTTTTGCCTTAATTCAAGGAGACTCAACGAATTTATCCTTGAGAATTCATGAGTTCCTATGAGTTAGGAGCTAATTCCTAAAAAATAGGATGAGTTCATAATATTTTGGGTGAATTCCTAAAATTTAGGAAGTGTTCATGAGTCAGTTAAATGATGTGTCAAAGTGGAAGGTCGAGTTATCAGTCTTCTAATGCAAGTTAATTGAGGGAAGGATCTTGTGGTTGAGTCTCAAGAGATAGGACGAGGTTCATGAGTAGTTAACTCATGCCAACTCAAGCAATCACAAAAGCAATCTCCTTAACTAGAAACTCACCAAATTTGACCATTTGAATTGCTTCAAAAGGAGGAGCAAAGGAACATTGTTATTCATTGCTTTGGTGAGCACGAGTTGGTGAGACCAAGCAATAGGAAGCACGAGATTGTGCATGGAACTTGTGAGAGGAAGAGTGTGCACAGGTTGGTAGATGGCAACATAGATCAACAATCTTGCAAAGGTTTCAATCTTAGATCAAGGAAGACAAGTGTCTTTCAAATTAAAACATTGTATTTTGTAAGAGATCAATTGCTCAGTTTTTGCTATCAATAAAATTCTCATCAAGCAGAGGGTTTTCTCAATCAGATTCCTTAGACATTTATATGTTTTTGAATTGTGTGACTGTACTTTTATTTTTCTTCCTATTTCACTGCATCTAGTAGAATTTTTTTATTTTTTTTTATGTGAGAATAAAGTTTATTTGGGGTTGCTCATATTAGTAGACTAGAATTTCATGGATTTTCTACACAGTTTGTAACTTTCATTGCTAAGTTTAGTTAGGATTTAGTAATAATTTGATATAAAACATATTTATAACATAGATTATATACAATATTCATCAATCTTTCACATAAAGTATCCAAGATTTGGCTTTCTTTGAAGATTAATTAAAGTTCATTGCAATATTTGTTGCAACACTTTTGCAGTTAGTTAATGATGAACTTCCAAGAATAACCTTGGAGTGATCTTCCATCAAAACGTTCTTAAGGTTCTGCCGAACAATAGAATTCGAACAATTAATGGTATTTGCCATCAAGGGCATTGAGAAGATTTTAGCTCATCGATAATGGAGTATAATATAGGGATTTTCAATATCAAACAAAAATAATTGTAGTTCTTAAACACAATTATGATAATTGATTAAATCAGCCATTTTGAATTTTATAAAAGAACTAGTTTGAATTAGATAACACATTGCAAGTTATTGCAAAAAGAATAAACCAAAAGCCTATTCCTAATCCATATATTTTCATGATGCTCGTGTTGGTATTTTAAGATTTATTGATCTTAAGTTTGAAAAGCTCAAGTCCTGGCAACACATTTTTATGGAATTCCACACAGGCCTCTTATTGCAATGAAATGAGAAACAATGTCTTTGCACAAAGTATCATCATATAACATACCCTCTAGGCACTCCTAATTACCTAATTGTCAGTTAGTTCACCAAGTGGTATAACACCATAAATAAATACAGGAGTAAAATATATTCTTACAAGGTCTAAGGTGAATTCCTATTAGTATGGGTAGTCATAACTGCAAAGACTATAACATGAAGCGTGATAAGAGAATACTGCTTATGGCGATGAGGAATGTCAGTGAGAACTTGGGTGGCTAATAAGTTTGAAGTTATGTTCAAGCCCTAAGACTGAGCCAACACAAAATAGAAATCAATTATGTAAACAATAAGAAGAACACCTACAAGGATTTGCAGGGACTTTTGCAAAACAAAAAATTAGGACTATTAGGATCTACATGAACCACTGCTAACACCAAAAACATAAGAGGAATGCCCACCAGGATTAGCAAACATAACAAGAAGATATACCAATAAACTGAGTAAGCACTATTGAAAAACAATAAGAGGAATGAGTTTCATTAGAGAAATTTCGAGGTCTAAAATGGGTCTCCTAAGGAGTATTTTAAAATAATAGTGGAAATAATAAGAAAATATTAATTTGTATCATCAAATTTTAGAGGGGAAAAAGAAAAAAATCACTTTTCCAACTTGTATTTTCAATTGGTCTCCCTACGATTTTTCTCAAATTTCGAGCAGGAGCACTCATTGGATGTGGAATTTAATTTCTCATCCGAGTACCCATTTTGCATATTTCTTGCAACGGATCCATTAGAAATATACAACATGGGTATTATTTGGATGAGGAATTAAATTTTGCATCCAACGAGTGCTCCTTGCTCAAAATTTGAGTAAATTTGTAGGGAGATAAGTTGAAAATATGAGTTGAAAAAACTTATTTTACTTTTTTTCACTTTTTTATTTCAAAAATGGTGAATAATCCCCCATGGTTGAAATCATCATCATGAATCCTATTGGTTATTATAAAGTTGATTTTGGTTGTACATTTATTTTTAGACCCATTTTTTACCTCAAAATTTCTCTACTGATGAACAGACCAGGGCATCCCTTTTTCATATAAGTAACCCATGTGATATGCAAAGAGATAACAAAATTATTCATGTGAATGGTTTGGATGAAGATGCATCAGTATGAGAGAAATCATGTTAAGAATAAGAAAACACTTTATCCTAATATCAAGGGCATAATTCTACACCGGTGAATCATCCATGGGGACTTCACTCAATGAACCTTTGACATAGCATGTCGCGTTCATGGCATAATAAAAAATACCCTTAATTTGACTACATATTGGAAAATACCTCTAAAAATCACTTTATTTAACCCCCTACTAATATGAATCCAATATACTTTCCCAATTTCAAAAACCCCTACATTCACTAGATATTGTAGGTATCCATTTTTCATTAACATTTTTTATACCCCTTTATATTTTTTCATTAATTTTAGGTTCCACTTGTTATACACAACATATAAAAACCATCTAATCCTTATTATATGTTCAATATACATGTCATTTTTTGTTCAATATATATCCCCCAATATGAACACACATGGTATGGTATTGCTCCCCAGTGAAGCCCAGTGAAATTATCATTTTTGTGAAGCAATCTGAATCACCATTAAATTCACACTCTCCACACAAAACACAATGAGAACTTGGATAGTATCTGTTAGCCACCTATACCAATAGGTTTCATATTTCATGATTGGCAAATAAAAGTTCCAAATATGCTCTGCTTTGGTGATTCAAAGATCCCATATTTCCATGAGAAGACAAGGTGTGTACAAAAGCTTGATGTTGACTCAATTTTGATGGATGGTCCAACAGCCTAATCTGGATCATGCCATGTTTCAATTTTCTGTTGTAGAATAGAGAAAGAAGTCTGTCCAAACTGTTTAATCTTGGCAGACCAGTAGCTAGGTAGAGAAAGTAAGGTTCCCAACTGCTTAATCTGGGACCTTGGAAGCAATAAGGGTAGCCTTAGATAGAAAGTCAAAAGAAAAAGCCAAAAGAAAAGAAAAGGCACATAAGGGTCTGCAAGTCTAAGTGCACCCTCCATGAAGAAACAAAAAATGCTAGACAAGTAGATGGGTAGGTAGATGGGGTTGCAGAAATGTCATTCATTTCAACTGAATCTTACTGGTCTAACATAAAGGAAACGTTAGTGGATAGAGAAGCTCCTCTTCTCCATCATGTTGCAGCAAAGCAAAGGAGCATGACTAACTCCCTTTTCTCCCCTTTCACATTCATTACTAACATCCCTTCATCAGTTGTGTTCATGAAAGAATTTAAGGTTTTATGTTGGTTATTATTCCTTTAAAAGCCACATTTCTTGTCTAAAATTCTTTTCATTTTGATCTACTTCCTAAGCTAAGTTGTTTGTATATAAACTTATTGATATCACTCCTCACTCACCTCTTCCATTCATATTAACCCCTAACTTCTTAGTATGTAAATCCCCTATGTTACCCTTCCCCTATTATTATAAACACTGTGGTGTATAAACCCCAAGCATTCTATAAATATCCCTTCCCCCCTGGCATTATAGCCATATGTTCACAGTCAGGGATTAAATTGACATCTGGTCAGTTTAAGAACCCAAACCCTACCCCTTTTCCCCCTTCAGAAGTTATCTAAACCACTAACCCCTTCATTTGCTAAAAGAACCTTGTAAATAAACCCATTTTCACCCCTAACCCGCTCATTTGCAAAAATACATGAAAACCCACTTTTTCATTTTACCCAAAGTTTGGGCGCTATGCGCGTTTTTATAAAAATAGATCGAAAACCATATAAGTTTGCCAAACTCCAAAGGTTCCCGCCGGGCGCATCTTCCCAAAAATATATTATTTTAAACCCCACCCACATCCGTATTGACCTGGCATCTCAATGATCCGTCAATCGTCGGATCTGGCCTTTTTCATCCGACGGTCCACATGCATATCGGAGCGGCTCCGACATCCGAAGGATAGCTTCCGAAATTTGTCAGAGGGTGACGTCAGGCCTCTGCCACGCGTCACCCCCAAATCGTATCGGAGCACCCTCTGACAATTCCGCTTCCGTATATAAGGCGGTGCGATATCAAACCGCTTACTGTTTCCGGTTTCCGTTAACCCGCTATGCCAACATCATTAACATGTCATTGCTGCATCACCGCCGCGTCAACGCCCCGTCCGCCACTGCTCTGACCTGCCTGCCACCTCACCATCCCCGTGGACCACTCTTAAGCTGCCACGTGTCTTGATGACGTCATGCTGACGTCATCCAAAAAAGGTGCCAAATAACCCAAAAGTCTATATTTTGGCCAAAATTCATGTTTTTCGTTACTTTTGCAAAAAAGACTGTTACTCCCCCTGCATGCATTTTACGTCCAAATCTGTAGCCAACCAGCTGAAATCAACCAAGAGACCGCCGACGCTTCCTTCCCACCTGCATTTGCAAACTTTGCCAAGCATTTCACCAGGTATTTATCAAATTTACCTCCCTTGCGCTCGGTTGTGTCCGTAATTGTCTAAAACAAAATTAAAAGAGTGGGCAAGCTTATAATTTACCGGCAAATCCCCTGTGGCAAGCCTCCATTTTCAACTGTTAAGTCGAAATTCGCCTGCAGAGCCTTGTTTAGCCAAATTCTCACAAAACATACAGTTAGTTCGCGCATTCGTGAACTGAGAACCCAAGTTGCACCAATTCACCGTACAGAGAGTTTCTAAAGCCAAGCATTTGCCCTATCAGTGCTCTGTGCAGCATTTCAATTGCTGCCATTGCCATTTTATCCTCTGTTCCTCAGTAAATCACCTCTCTTCCCAAGAAATATTCCTCTATGTTGCTCTGCATAGTAACACCAGTGCATACAAACAGAAGCCTAAAGCAACCATGGATGCACCAGTAGCTCCCGTAGCCTTGAACATTGCTCCATTAAATGCCCCTCAGAGAGAATTAGAATGGCAACCATTAGCAGACCTGGATTATCAGATATCAGAAGAAATGCTAATGCACAGCAAGTACCACATCCACTTGTTAAACGAATTAAAGATTAAACATGAGACTGGAACAGATGTACTGGGCACTTGGGATTCTTTCCTCCCTCTCTTCAAGCTCCCTCAGGTCAACCAGTTTCCTGACCTAATCCACCTATGTGCTGAATGCTACGACGCCACTCAGAGGGTTGTGATTGACCCTTCAGGCTCAGTTGTTTTCTATGTCACCCCTGAAGCCATCAGAGAGATGCTGCACTTCAAAACTGAGAAGAAATTAGTCCCTTTATCACTGGCTGATCTGATAAAGCAAGGAGCTAAATTGACAGATGCTCAGGTCACCAAACTAAATCAATTATACATTGACTCTGACACTGTGAAATACCCTCCCATTTCTCATGTTTACCTCAACCAATTGGGCAGGGACCTTGTAGACATGATCATTCCCATTCTGGGCTATAATTCAATTGAGTTTGTTGATGAAACTGTGCTGGTGATGATGCTCATGTTTTCCCCTGGCAAGTCTCCAATCTGCTATGATTATGCCACCTACATATCTGACAAAATACATGAGCAATTGATGAACTTGGCAAGAGAAAGGGTGTTCAGATACACCTCTTACATCTACCACTTAATTTTGTTTTATCAACATGAGAAATTTCATTTTGCTATGAAGAGAGTGGATGCACAAGGCAATCCAAGGTCAGTGGTTTATTGGTCTTCTGCCTTCCACTTCAGATCTTGTTCTCCATATACTTACTGTGAGTTTATAGACCTCTTCATCCACCCAGCCATGTCTCTGCTGATGAGCTCACCTCCTCCTAGACTAACTGATGAGATGCAGAGGATTCTTCAGCTGTCCAAGGCATACAACATTGGGGATTGGTACTATTACCAACACCACACAGTCATCAGAATATATGGGTGTGAGTTTCCCCCATACAGATTGCCCAGATATGTGCCCATGAGATTATTTGCCCTTGAATACTTCAGGCAGTTTGGGAATGCTGATATACTACATTTTTCAGGAAAGGCAAGAAGGCACAGCTCAAAGTAAGAAACCAATTAGGCCACTTCATTTACAACAAAAGGGAGGAAGGTTGGCAAGAAGCAGACAGAATGCTAGAGTCCCTTGGCCTACAGACCAGTTTCCTTTGGAAACCTTATGACCCCAATCACTTCATAACTTTAAGAAGGGTCAAGTATAGGCTGGCCAGTTATGACCATGTAAGGCTGCCTCATATAGAAAAATATGCAAATCAAATAAAGTGGAGGAGAGGCACCTTAGAGGAAGCTGTTACACAAGAAGAATTAAATCAAAGAGCAGTTAAAAATTTTCAAAAGATGGCTGACTTAGAGCTTTGTGCACAGGTATTTGCTCTTACAGGCACTCAAGTGGGAGCAGCTGCCTCATCCTCCACAGCACATCAGCAAGCAACCAAAGCTACTGATCAAATCTCTAGCAAAGGAAAAGAGAAAGAGATGGAGCCAGATCATCCACCTCATGTACAGCAACAACAACAGGAACAACAGCAACAAGGGGGGCAGCAAGAAAAAGAACAGCCAGGGCAGCAAGAGCAAACATCACAGGCCCCAGAATCCACCGGGCAGCAAGCTCAGGACACTCTGCCTCCTAGGCAAGAGACAACAGTGGAGGCCTCAGTCCTCCAAACCCCACAAAAGGAAGATATAAGTAGAAAGATGGACAGAGAGACTCCCCTCACAACATCAACAACTCATGGGGAGAAAAGGCATAGAATGAATCCCCTTTCTGAGGAAGAAATGCCTATAGGGCAATCTTTGGGCATGGGCCCACCTAGCATGGAGGCATCTGCAAGTTCCTTCCAGCAGGAACAAGAAAGGACAGTGGGAGGAGAAGTCAGCTCCTCAAGCCAACAAAGAGGAGCTGGGGTGGGCATCAAGCAGCAGTTCATTGATATAAAGAAGAGGAATGAGCCCATAAGAGTACAGGTATATAATCATTTGTTGAAAATGGCTCCCACTAACCAGCAAAGACTAATGTCTGCATTTGATGTCCAGGAGGGCAAGATGATCATGAGGCACTTTATGCCAGCCGTGTTGCAGCCGCAGTCAGCTGCAGATTACATAAGGACCAACCTTGAGGTCCTTGCCAAGGACATCCACCCAATGGATAAAATTGAATTACATAAGCAAACGGGTGAGATGGTGTATGCCTCTTTGGCAGATAAGACATTGGAGAACTACAGGCTAGAAAATAGCCTAAATAATACAACTGCCCAACTTGAGTTGGAGAGAGCATCCTCTCAAGCAAAGGACAACAGAATCAAAGCCTTGGAGGAGATAATCATAGAACTTGGGCATGATCCCAAGGACATCAAGGTTGTACAGGCATTATTAAAGTTGAGAGATGTAGATATGGCAGCGCTAAGGAAAATGGTGAAAGTCCCAGCAACCATTCACCCACAAACTGGAGAAGTTGCCCAGCTGAGACATGACCAAGATGCAGCAGCCATGCTGGTGTCATTATACAAGCAGCTGATCCAAACACAAGAGAAATTGGGAGAATCAGAGGCTGCACAGGCTGCACTGCAAGCAGCACTACAAAAAAAAGAAGGAGGATAGACATCTCAGCCTCCTCCAGATATAATTAACCTGGAGGAACCTCCTCAGACTACGGCTCCTTCTACTGAACAGACAGCACCATCTACATGAGCAACTGCACCAACAACAGAGCAGGCTCCAAGCCTAGATATGCAGAAGCTCAAGAATGAAATCCAAGCCCTGGAAGCCCAAATGGCAGAGCTAAATGAGGCCAGGGAAAGTCTAACCAAGCTCAATGAAAGATATGATAAATCCAAGCAGACTGTGGCAGAAAAAGGAAGGGAAATAAAGGCCCTTAAGGATAAGATAAAGGAGCTGGAGAAGGAGCTCACACTTGACAAAGTGACAGCTGAGCTTAAGATAGTTTTATGGGCCAACATTGGCCAATCAATCACTGATCAATGGCAATACATTGAGACCATTCATGAGCAAATAGAGCTCATAGGAAAAGCCCACAGAGGAATCCAAAGATCAAGGGCATCTCTAGGCAATATGCCTGAGGTTGCCCATAGAATGATTAATGTGCTTAATAACAGAACAAGTGCTCAGCTGGCAGAAATGGGAATCTCCAGTAGAACTGAAACCATCCAGCTGATAAAGAGGGTCCTCACACTAAGAAATCCGGTGCAAACACTGGAAAGAAGAAGCCAGGACATGCAGACAGAGGTTAATAAGTTCACGGACAAATTTGTGGCATTGCAAAACAGAGGTCTTCCTAGCTTACTGAACAGCGCAGGAAGACTACTTTCTCATGAACATTATTCCAAAAGGGTAAACACATTTGCTACAAATCAGATTACAGAAAGACCCAGCACTTCAGAAGAATCAGGGCCAGCATCAGGGCAGAGTCTCTACAACAGGGTTGAAAACCTATTTTTTATCATGAATGAGATCCAACATTTGTTTGAAGTGCCTCCAAATTTCTACAAATACACAGAGGCAGATGAGACTCTAGAGGCAATCCTGAGACATCAATTGCCCACACAGGAATTCTGGACCAAAATGATACAAATAATACTGTAAACCAGAGCCTGTATTCAAGTTTTTCTTTTTTATATATAAGTTATCATGCACAGGAAAATTTTGATAAAATCAGCATGCATGGAGAAGAATGGGCTGAGCCAACTCAGCAAAACTATTCGGCCACTAAAGCAGCACTGACAGTCACAGGTGACAGGGCCGAAAAGCTACAGGATGACAGAGCTACAAAGACACGTCATTCATCATTTATAACAGAACATTCAACCGACTCAGTGGCCTCCAAAGGTCAAAAGGTCTTCTGACAGAATTGAAGAGCATTTATGTTGTATTCAAAGCTGTAATAACTTCTTATCTGTTGTTCTGTACAAGTTGGTGAATGTATTTATTTCTCAGATGACTCAACGCTTCAGATATTTTGTATCACCGTTTGTAAATATTCCCCCCTCGCATAAGTTTGCAGGGGTTGTTGTTGATTTCTCTTCTAGCTTTTCTTATGCTACAAATTTGCAGAGTATTAATACAAAAGTGATGGAATTTCCAAAGCTCTGTGTTATCTGAGGCATTCTGGTGTTTTACTGAAAGTTACAGGATTCCTACGTACATCATGGCACAATAAGTTCTCCTTAAAAACTCTTCGTTATATGTTTTGTTATATTTTCATAGTTCATTCATGTTTCTGTGTTTCATAAGTTAATGGAAAAGAAAAAGAATAGTTTCAGGATTTATTCACAGAATACCCTGAACTCAATCTAAGCTGTTATAAATGTTTTTCTTCAGTTATAGTCATAAGGTGTAATTCTTAACTGCTGCACCTCCAAGCTATATCTTTCACAGTGATTATTGTTTCAGGAATTCAAGTTTGCTCCCGTGCAATATATTTCTTTCTAACACCCCAGCTTAGTGAAAAACTCTTAATTGCTTTTCACTGGTTAATCACAGTTCACCATCACACTTTAAAATTTGTTTCATGATGTATTTGAATGGCCCTGCAGTTTCAGCAACTCAACTTAATATCTCAGACAACCTGTAGCCACAAAATCCATTGCCCAATGGACTAGAATTATCTGAAGATTTCCACCTTAGCTACAGAAGACATCCTTCAACCAAAACATAAAACCAAACCCTGAATTCATAACTAGCCTAAAATCTCCACAAAACAGAGACAAACCTTAAAGAGAGAGCCCTCTCTGATTACAGTTTGGCTAGAAGCTGTAATCCAAAGATTGGTTAGTGGTTACCCTGTCCGTATTCCCTTGGGAGTCAAAGGGAACAACCTGGGTGTTAACATAATTGGCGACTCCGCTGGGTACTTCCTCAGGATTTTCTAATTTCTGTATATTTCTTTAAGCTGCTTCAGTCAATTTTCATGCTAGCTTTAAGATATACACAGTCACTCCAAGATCTTGTCTGGCCCTTGTAGACACAAAAATATTCCAAAAAACATACTCAAAAACAATTTCAGAAGCTGGCTCCCAAGAAGAATCCACGATATACAAGGTCAAATCCTGACCCAAATCCACCAACTGTTTTTGAAAATCCTAATATAATCCCTAAGATTATTAGGAAGCAGCACAGACAGGAAACTCTTGCTGATTCAAGTCCTGAGATAGCTTATCCAAACCCTGTTCCAACTCCAATCAAGGTTCTATTTCGATTTACCCTTGATTCCCCCAGTTCCCCATCCACATCTCAAAGCCCTCCTTTCACACCTCCATCCACTGCACATATTCCCTTGACCAACACTCTAATTTCTACCGTTCCCACTACCCCTGTTGTACCAGTCTTTCAAGTTATCCCTGTCAACCCTATAAATGTTGCAAATATGGCTAATAGATATGCATCCCTGCAGTTGCCTGCTAATGCTGCAGCTCTACCTCAGGACTACCAATCCAAGATCTCATATTTTGACTCCACTGGCCCTTTCACAGCAATTCAGCATGCCAGAAGGATGCAAGACCATTTTGAGAACTATGAAATAGATGATGACAGTGTGAGAATGAGAATCTTTGTTCAGAGCCTCACAGGGGATGTAAGAACTTGGTTTAGATCATTGGCTGCAAATACCATCACAACCCCTGATGAGCTTTATCAAGCCTTTACTAACAGATGGGAGAAAAAGAAAGATCCCCTGCACATACTGGGTGAATATGATACAATCAAACGAGGTCCTCAAGAGACCGTTTTGGAGTATTGTGCAAGATTCAACAACGTATATAACGCAATACCACAGAATTTAAGACCTCCTCCTGATTTAGCCTTGTACAAATTTCCTGATGGTTTTGACCCTGATATGGCATATCAGTTGAAGGAAAGAGCCCCTGAAACCCTTGAAGATGCCCAAAAGGTTGCTGTCACAGTAGAGGCTAACTTGATTGCAAAAAGAAACAGGGAAAGATTGGAAAAGAGAACCACCTTCAAAGAAGAACCCTCAGCCTTTGATCAAAAACTGGATGCAATACTCACTGGTATGAAGAGATTGGGTGATAGAGTAGAATCAGTTGAGAGAAAGTCATCATGGGAAGCACCACAAAATAACCCTATCAGGAATCCCAATTTTAGGAGAAATCAAAACCCAAACATTGGAAAAACTGGTTCTGATCCAGACATAAGGCCTCCTTTCCAGGAAAACTATACTGAGGCATCCACTTCAAATGAGCAAACAGATGACACCCACATCAACCTGATGGGCCTGAATGATGAGCAGCAATTTTTTCTGAGTCAAGAAGATCATAAGGATGATGACATTCAGCAATTCCAAACCAGGTCAGGTGAGTCATTTGACTTTAAACAAGGATATGACACAGTTGTTTATGAAGTCCATAAGCAATACAAGCTAAGAAGCAGAACTATAAATGTGACACAGCCTGACAAGACAAAGGACACTCCACAGCCTAAGGAGGCTATTGTCACAGAACCAAGTGAAAAAACTGGTCCAATTACAGATGAGGTAACAGTTGAGGAAATAACTGAAACATCCCCCTCAAAACAGCAACCAGTAGATACAACACCCTTCCAACACAACCCAAGCAACATTTCTCAAAAGACAAGTAAAAGGGATAAGCCTCAAGATCAAAAAGAGAATCAAGAGGAGGGCATCAAGGATTCCATTGAAAAGGAAAGGGCTATTAACCAAAATACCAAGACCCAACCTAATAAACCTTTTGACTTAGAAGCTGAAATTGGCAAATTGAAGGTAGCTATTCCTCTTTCAGAACTAGCCAAGCATGACATTTATAGACAACAAATCAAGAAGTCCCTTCAAATTACTCGTAATAAAGATAATGTCAATGTGTTGGATGACACCCCAGAATTGCTATTTGGTCCAGAGGTTGATGGAAAGACAGCAGTTACAGGGATTTTACCTTTCTATGTCAGCCTGCATGTTCATGATAAGATACTACACAATGCAATGTTTGACTCAGGTGCCTCTCACAACTTGATGCCTAAATCAGTCATGGAAAGATTGAATCTAGATATTACAAGACCATATAAGGACCTATTCTCATTTGACTCCAGCCAAGTTAAGTGTTTAGGCTTAATAAAAGAATTATGTGTGTCCCTAGTTCAGTACCCAAATAAAACAATTCTAATGGATGTTGTAGTTGTTGATATCCCACCCAAATATGGGATGCTGTTATCAAGATCATGGGGGGCTAAACTCCAAGGTTCCCTACAATTAGACATGTCATATGCCACCATCTCAGTCTTTGGTCAACCCAAGAGGTTATATAGAGAGTCACTTATGAAATACATGGTCAGCAGTGAAGAAAAACCTCAAAACTTTCCCATATATGCTGTCCATTCTGATATAGATTCATATATTCTCTTCAATGATAATTCAGGTCTTACAAATGATGATGAAACCAAGACACTCAAACAAGATCAGGACATTAATGAACAAGCTGCTGCTCTAGAAATAAAGCTGATCCAATCAAGTGATGAGACTGTCCTAAAAGACAAACTAAATGAAAAACCAGAACTTCAACTCACAATCCCAGATCACAGAGAAGTTATTAAGTCTCCCCTAGAACAAGAAGTCCTATGGTTCCTTGAATTTGATGGGTCAGTCAACAAATTAGGGGCAGGAGCTGGAGTTTGGATACATAATAAGCAGAACAATCATGCAGAAGGTCGAGCCTATAGGCTAAATTTCAGGTGCACCAACAATATGGCAGAATACGAAGCTCTCTTACTAGGCCTCAAACTAGTAAAATCCTTACAAGCCATAAAAGTTTCAATACTAGGAGATTCAGACCTAGTTGTCCAACAAGTAAAGGGTAATTTTGTCACCAATGACAAAAGACTGAGATCTTATAGATCTGCTGCTGCTGAAATACTAAAGTCCTTCACTGAATTTCAAATTACCAAAATTCCTAGAACCCATAACCTGCATGCCCATAGTTTGGCCACATTTGCAAGCACCTGTAAACTACCCTTTGAACCTAGCCATTGCTTTACAGCTGAGGTAAAACACAGACCTTCTGTCCCAAACAATGTTAAAGATTGGCAAGTATTTGAAGATGATACACAAATAAATAATTTCTTGACCTTGCAACAAGAATTTGTAGGATTAAACATTGACACTGAGGGAGCAAGTCAATCACAAATACAGAGTGAACAGAACAACAAGCCAATATCACCTAAGACAGCTCACCAAATCCTACATCCAACAATTTTTAACAAACACAACATACAAGAAATTCAACAAACCAGTTATGAAGAAATAGCTGCTACAGAGGCTGAGATCATAGAGCTGAAAGACAATTTTCTTCCAACAGGCCTAACTCCATTAGAGGACATTTTTGACTCAAATGATATCCCTAGAAAACCAAAAATGCAGCCCCTTAATGCTGCTATTGAGGAATGCAACATTGGAACTATTGAGAAGCCCAAAATAATAAAATTGTCTGCATCCTTACCTCCTGATCAAAAACCTAAATACATTGACCTCTTCAAAGAGTTTCAAGATGTCTTTGCATGGGGTTATGAGGATTTAAAATCCTATGACACCTCGGTTATCCAGCATACTATCCCTCTCAAGCCTAATCAAAAGCCATTTAAGCAGAAATTGAGAAGGATCAATCCCATGCTTCTCCCTTCAATTGAAAAAGAACTGCAAAAAATGTTTAAAGCTGGCATCATAGCACCCATCAGGTTTTCTGATTGGATTTCTAATTTGGTACCTACAAGAAAGAAAACTGGTGAAATAAGACTTTGTGTTGATCTTAGAAATCTAAACCAAGTGTCCCTCAAAGACAACTATCCCTTACCTAAGATGGATCACATTCTCCAAAGAGTGGTAGGGGCCTCAAGGATCTCATTACTTGATGGATTCTCAGGCTTTAATCAAATCCTAGTGCACCCTGATGATCAAGACAAAACTGCATTCACAACCCCATGGGGAACTTTCAAATATGTAAAAATGCCTTTTGGATTGAAAAATGCAGGGGCAACATTTCAAAGGGCAATGGATATTGCTTTTGCCAAAGAGATTCATGACTTTCTTGTCATTTATTTGGATGACCTCACACCTTTCTCAAAATCTGACCAAGAACACTTGAAGCATTTAAGGAAGATCTTCTTAACATGTAGGAAATATGGAATTTCCTTGAATCCCAAGAAGTCTCTATTTGGTTTGGAAGAAGGTAAGCTGTTAGGGAATATCATTTCAAAGGATGGCATAAGAATTGACCCAGACAGGATACAAGCTATCTTACAAATGCCCCACCCAAGAAACATCAAAGAATTGCAAGCTTTCTTAGGGAAGATCAATTTCTTAAGAAGGTTTATCCCAAACTTAGCAGAACTGATCAGATTGTTGAACAACATGTTAAAGAAGGATTCAAAAGTGAAATGGACAGTAGAAGCAAATCAAGCCTTTGAAGGTATAAAATTGGCCCTTACCCAAACCCCAGTCTTAACAAATCCTCAATTTGATAGAGAATTTATCATTTTCTCTTTTGCCTCCCAGCATACTATTGCTGCTGTTTTATTACAGAAAGATGACCAAGGAAATGAGAAACCCATTGCTTTCTTTAGTAGAGCTCTTAGAGATGCACCTCTGAAATATCAGATCATGGAGAAACAAGCTTATGCTTTGGTCAAGGCCATTAAAGACTTCAGGATTTACATCCTTTATTCCCATGTTATAGCTTATGTGCCAAGTCCCATTGTGAAAGACATACTCACTCAAGAAAACTTAGAGGGCAGAAGAGGAAAATGGATTGCCAACATTTTGGAATTTGATATTGAAATAAAACCTACAAAACTAATAAAAGGGCAAGGTTTGGCCAAACTAATGACAGAAGCAAACTTCCAAGCCTTAGACATAAACCAGCTGGACAATGAACCGGAGTTGGCGACTCCAAAGATCAATGTAGCCTTTGAACAATCCCCTTGGTATTCTGATATCTGTTATGTGTTACAAAACCTGTGTGCTCCCCCAGGATTGTCCAGAACTAAATGTAGGTTCCTAAAAATGAAAGCTTCAAGATTTTGTGTTATGGATGGAAATTTGCTTTGGAAAAACCATGAGGGTATATTGTTAAACTGCCTGATTGAGAATGAGACTAACAATGTCACCAAAGAATTTCATGCAGGTGACTGTGGTGGACACTTGTATTGGAAGTCCACTGTGGATAAGATACTAAGGGCTGGTTACTATTGGCCCACTGTTTTCTCTGATGTCAAGAAATTTACCACCTCATGTCATAAATGTCAAGTGTTTGAGGGAAAGAGAAAGTTGTTGCCACTTCCTTTGAGGCCTATTGCAACAGAGAGACCTTTTCAACAATGGGGCTTGGATTTCATTGGGGAAATTCACCCCTCATCTTCAGGCCAACATAGATGGATTCTAACAGCTACAGACTACTTTACTAAATGGATTGAAGCTGTTCCATGCAAACAAGCAAATGATTCCACTATCATTCAGTTCCTTGAGACTAATATTCTTTCTAGATTTGGTTGTCCTGATAAGATAATAACAGACAATGCTGCTGCCTTCAGATCTAAGAAGATGGTGAATTTCTGCCACAAATTTCACATTACCCTGGGCCATTCTACTGCATACTACCCCCAAGGAAATGGCCTAGCAGAATCATCAAATAAAAACCTTGTGAACATCATAAAGAAGGTGTTGGAAGAAAATAAGAAAAATTGGCATAAGAAGCTTGTCAATGCCCTATGGGCAGATAGACTAACAACCAAAAGATCAATTGGGATCAGCCCATATGAGTTAGTATATGGATTAGAAGCCAAATTCCCTTCATCACTAGGGATCCCTGTCATGAAACTTCTTCAAGAAAGCCAGACAGAACCAAATGATGTGCAAAGAAGGGTAAATCAAATTATATGTTTGCAGCAAACTAGAGACCAAGTTTATCACAGAGTTCAAGTTTTACAAGAAAAGTTAAAGAAAGCCTTTGACAGAAGGACTAAGGCTGAAGATTTCAACATAGGTGATAAAGTCCTCAAGTGGGATTCAAGAAGGGAAGATAAAGGAAAACATGGAAAATTTGATTCCCTTTGGAGAGGACCATTTGCTGTTCAAGCAGTGCAAGGAAATAATACTTACTTCCTTAGGAATCTTGATGAAACTGATTTGGATGAAGGTCCTGTAAATGGCAGGATGTTGAAGCACTATTTTGACTACTATCCATAACTGCAGCCTAAGTTTCCCTTGTACATATTCAGGTGTATGTTTTACTTTCTGTTAACACGTAAAAATGCAGTTTCTCAAGTTTGATTAGTTATCAGCAAAAGGAAAATAAGTTCAGAGATCTACCAAGATGGGAAGAGCACAGTTTTGAGATTTCAAAGAACAATACCCCAAGTTTTGATACAAAAAAGTCAAGGGCCAAGGCATTCTGACCTGCTGTTCTTGGTCTTTCAAATGGAAAAACCATCCCCATGTGGAGCCACTGTTAGCCACCTATACCAATAGGTTTCATATTTCATGATTGGCAAATAAAAGTTCCAAATATGCTCTGCTTTGGTGATTCAAAGATCCCATATTTCCATGAGAAGACAAGGTGTGTACAAAATCTTGATGTTGACTCAATTTTGATGGATGGTCCAACAGCCTAATCTGGATCATGCCATGTTTCAATTTTCTGTTGTAGAATAGAGAAAGAAGTCTGTCCAAACTGTTTAATCTTGGCAGACCAGTAGCTAGGTAGAGAAAGTAAGGTTCCCAACTGCTTAATCTGGGACCTTGGAAGCAATAAGGGTAGCCTTAGATAGAAAGTCAAAAGAAAAAGCCAAAAGAAAAGAAAAGGCACATAAGGGTCTGCAAGTCTAAGTGCACCCTCCATGAAGAAACAAAAAATGCTAGACAAGTAGATGGGTAGGTAGATGGGGTTGCAGAAATGTCATTCATTTCAGCTGAATCTTACTGGTCTAACATAAAGGAAACATCAGTGGATAGAGAAGCTCCTCTTCTCCATCATGTTGCAGCAAAGCAAAGGAGCATGACTAACTCCCTTTTCTCCCCTTTCACATTCATTACTAACATCCCTTCATCAGTTGTGTTCATGAAAGAATTTAAGGTTTTATGTTGGTTATTATTCCTTTAAAAGCCACATTTCTTGTCTAAAATTCTTTTCATTTTGATCTACTCCCTAAGCTAAGTTGTTTGTATATAAACTTAGTGATATCACTCCTCACTCACCTCTTCCATTCATATTAACCCCTAACTTCTTAGTATCTAAATCCCCTATGTTACCCTTCCCCTATTATTATAAACACTATGGTGTATAAACCCCAAGCATTCTATAAATATCCCTTCCCCCCTGGCATTATAGCCATATGTTCACAGTCAGGGATTAAATTGACATCTGGTCAGTTTAAGAACCCAAACCCTACCCCTTTTCCCCCTTCAAAAGTTATCTAAACCACTAACCCCTTCATTTGCTAAAAGAACCTTGTAAATAAACCCATTTTCACCCTAACCCGCTCATTTGCAAAAATACATGAAAACCCACTTTTTCATTTTACCCAAAGTTTGGGCGCTATGCGCGTTTTTATAAAAATACATCAAAAACCATATAAGTTTGCCAAACTCCAAAGGTTCCTGCCGGGCGCGTCTTCCCAAAAATATATTATTTTAAAGGCCGCCCACATCCGTATTGACCTGGCATCTCAACGATCCGTCAACCGTCGGATCTGGCCTTTTTCATCCGACGGCCCACATGCATATCGGAGCGGCTCCGACGTCCGAAGGATAGCTTCCAAAATTTGTCAGAGGGTGACGTCAGGCCTCTGCCACGCGTCACCCCCAAATCGTATCGGAGCACCCTCTAACAATTCCGCTTCCGTATATAAGGCGGTGCGATATCAAACCGCTTACTGTTTCCGGTTTCCATTAACCCGCTATGCCAATGTCATTACCACGTCATTGCTGCATCACCGCCGCGTCAACGCCCCGTCCGCCACTGCTCTAACCTGCCTGCCACCTCACCATCCCCGTGGACCACTCTTAAGCCGCCACGTGTCTCGATGACGTCATGCTGACGTCATCCAAAAAAGGCGCCAAATAACCCAAAAGTCTATATTTTGGCCAAAATTCATGTTTTTCGTTACTTTTGCAAAAAAGAGTGTTACTCCCCCTGCATGCATTTTACGTCCAAATCTGTAGCCAACTAGCTGAAATCAACCAGGAGACCGCCGACGCTTCCTTCCCACCTGCATTTGCAAACTTTGCCAAGCATTTCACCAGGTATTTATCAAATTTACCTCCCTTGCGCTCGGTTGTGTCCGTAATTGTCTAAAACAAAATTAAAAGAGTGGGCAAGCTTATAATTTACCGGCAAATCCCCTGTGGCAAGCCTCCATTTTCAACTGTTAAGTCGAAATTCGCCTGCAGAGCCTTGTTTAGCCAAATTCTCACAAAACATACAGTTAGTTCGCGCATTCGTGAACTGAGAACCCAAGCTGCACCAATTCACCGTACAGAGAGTTTCTAAAGCCAAGCATTTGCCCTATCAGTGCTCTGTGCAGCATTTCAATTGCTGCCATTGCCATTTTATCCTTTGTTCCTCAGTAAATCACCTCTCTTCCCAAGAAATATTCCTCTGTGTTGCTCTGCATAGTAACACCAGTGCATACAAACAGAAGCCTAAAGCAACCATGGATGCACCAGTAGCTCCCGTAGCCTTGAACATTGCTCCATTAAATGCCCCTCAGAGAGAATTAGAATGGAAACCATTAGCAGACATGGATTATCAGATATCAGAAGAAATGCTAATGCACAGCAAGTACCACATCCACTTGTTAAACGAATTAAAGATTAAACATGAGACTGTAATAGATGTACTGGGCATTTGGGATTCTTTCCTCCCTCTCTTCAAGCTCCCTCAGGTCAACCAGTTTCCTGACCTAATCCACCTATGTGCTGAATGCTACAACGCCACTCAGAGGGCTGTGATTGACCCTTCAGGCTCAGTTGTTTTCTATGTCACCCCTGAAGCCATCAGAGAGATGCTGCACTTCAAAACTGAGAAGAAATTAGTCCCTTTATCACTGGCTGATCTGATAAAGCAAGGAGCTAAATTGACAGATGCTCAGGTCACCAAACTAAATCAATTATACATTGACTCTGACACTGTGAAATACCCTCCCATTTCTCATGTTTACCTCAACCAATTGGGCAGGGACCTTGTAGACATGATCAGTCCCATTCTGGGCTATAATTCAATTGAGTTTGTTGATGAAACTGTGCTGGTGATGATGCTCATGTTTTCCCCTGGCAAGTCTCCAATCTGCTATGATTATGCCACCTACATATCTGACAAAATACATGAGCAATTGATGAACTTGGCAAGAGAAAGGGTGTTCAGATACACCTCTTACATCTACCACTTAATTTTGTTTTATCAACATGAGAAATTTCATTTTGCTATGAAGAGAGTGGATGCACAAGGCAATCCAAGGTCAGTGGTTTATTGGTCTTTTTCCTTCCACTGCAGATCTTGTTCTCCATATACTTACTGTGAGTTTATAGACCTCTTCATCCACCCAGCCATGTCTCTGCTTATGAGCTCACCTCCTCCTAGACTAACTAATGAGATGTAGAGGATTCTGCAGCTGTCCAAGGCATACAACATTGGGGATTGGTACTATTACCAACACCACACAGTCATCAGAATATATGGGTGTGAGTTGCCCGCATACAGATTGCCCAGATATGTGCCCATGAGATTATTTGCCCTTGAATACTTCAGGTAGTTTGGGAATGCTCATATACTACATTTTTCAGGAAAAGGCAAGAAGGCACAGCTCAAAGTAAGAAACCAATTAGGCCACTTCATTTACAACAAAAGGGAGGAAGGTTGGCAAGAAAGAGACAGAATGCTAGAGTCCCTTGGCCTACAGACCAGTTTCCTTTGGAAACCTTATGACCCCAATCACTTCATAACTTTAAGAAGGGTCAAGTATAGGCTGGCTAATTATTACCATGTAAGGCTACCTCATATAGAAAAATCTGCAAATCAAATAAAGTGGAGGAGAGGCACCTTAGAGGAAGCTGTTACACAAGAAGAATTAAATCAAAGAGCAGTTAAAAACCTTCAAAAGATGGCTGAGTTAGAGCTTTGTGCACAGGTATTTGCTCTTATAGGCACTCAAGTGGGAGCAGCTGCCTCATCCTCCACAGCACATCAGTAAGCAGCCAAAGCTACTGATCAAATCTCTAGCAAAGGCAAAGAGAAAGATATGGAGCCAGAGCAGCCACCTCATGTACAACAACAACAACAGGAACAACAGCAACAAGGGGGGCAGCAAGAAAAAGAACAGCCAGGGCAGCAAGAGCAAACATCACAGGCCCCAGAATCCACCCGGCAGCAAGCTCAGGACACTCTGCCTCCTAGGCAAGAGACAACAGTGGAGGCCTCAGTCCTCCAAACCGCACAAAAGG
Source organism: Pinus tabuliformis (assembly GCA_031772625.1). Lineage (NCBI taxonomy): Eukaryota > Viridiplantae > Streptophyta > Pinopsida > Pinales > Pinaceae > Pinus > Pinus tabuliformis. The sequence goes on along the minus strand of CM062817.1, from coordinate 811,807,438 downwards.
AAGATATAAGTAGAAAGAGGGACAAAGAGACTCCCCTCACAACATCAACAACTCATGGGGAGAAAAGGCATAGAATGAATCCCTTTTCTGAGGAAGAAATGCCTATAGGGCAATCTTTGGGCATGGGCCCACCTAGCATGGAGGCATCTGCAAGTTCCTTCCAGCAGGAACAAGAAAGGACAGTGGGAGGAGAAGTCAGCTCCTCAAGCCAGCAAAGAGGAGCTGAGGTGGGCATCAAGCAGCAGTTCATTGATATAAAGAAGAGGAATGAGCCCATAAGAGTACAGCTATATAATCATTTGTTGAAAATGGCTCCCACTAACCAGCAAAGACTAATGTCTGCATTTGATGTCCAGGAGGGCAAGATGATCATGAGCCACTTTATGCCAGCCGGGTTGCAGCCGCAGTCAGCTGCAGATTACATAAGGACCAACCTTGAGGTCCTTGCCAAGGACATCCACCCAATGGATAAAATTGAATTAAATAAGCAAACGGGTGAGATGGTGTATGCCTCCTTGGCAGATAAGACATTGGAGAACTACAGGCTAGAAAATAGCCTAAATAATACAGCTGCCCAACTTGAGTTGGAGAGAGCATCCTCTCAAGCAAAGGACAACAGAATCAAAGCCTTGGAGGAGATAATCATAGAACTTGGGCATGATCCCAAGGACATCAAGGCTGTACAGGCATTATTAAAGTTGAGAGATGCAAATATGGCAGCACTAAGGAAAATGGTAAAAGTCCCAGCAACCATTCACCCACAAACTGGAGAAGTTTCCCAGTTGAGACATGACCAAGATGCAGCAGCCATGCTGGTGTCATTATACAAGCAGCTGATCCAAACACAAGAGAAATTGGGAGAATCAGAGGCTGCACATGCTGCACTGCAAGCAGCACTACAACAAAAAGAAGGAGGACAAACATCTCAGCCTCCTCCAGAAATAATTAACCTGGAGGAACCTCCTCAGACTACGGCTCCTCCTACTGAACAGACAGCACCATCTACATCAGCAACTGCACCAACAACAGAGCAGGTTCCAAGCCTGGATATGCAGAAGCTCAAGAATGAAATCCAAGCCCTGGAAGCCCAAATGGCAGAGCTAAATGAGGCCAGGGAGAGTCTAGCCAAGCTCAATGAAAGATATGATAAATCCAAGCAGATTGTGGCAGAAAAAGGAAGGGAAATAAAGGCCCTTAAGGATAAGATAAAGGAGTTGGAGAAGGAGCTCACACTTGACAAAGTGACAGCTGAGCTTAAGACAGTTTTATGGGCCAACATTGGCCAATCAATCACTGATCAATGGCAATACATTGAGACCATTCATGAGAAAATAGAGCTCATAGGAAAAGCACACAGAGAAATCCAGAGATCAAGGGCATCTCTAGGCAATATGCCTGAGGTTGCCAATAGAATGATTAATGTGCTTAATAACAGAACAAGTGCTCAGCTGGCAGAAATGGGAATCTCCAGTAGAACTGAAACCATCCAGCTGATAAAGAGGGTCCTCACACTAAGAAACCTGGTGCAGACACTGGAAAGAAGAAGCCAGGACATGCAGACAGAGGTTAATAAGTTCACGGACAAATTTGTGGCATTGCAAAACAGAGGTCTTCCTAGCTTACTGAACAGCGCAGAAAGACTACTTTCTCATGAACATTATGCCAAAAGGGTCAACACATTTGCTACAAATCAGATTACAGAAAGACCCAGCACTTCAGAAGAATCAGGGCCAGCATCAGGGCAGAGTCTCTACAACAGGGTTGAAAACCTATTTTTTATCATGAATGAGATCTAACATTTGTTTGAAGTGCCTCCAAATTTCTACAAATACACAAAGGCAGATGAGACTCTAGAGGCAATCCTGAGACATCAATTGCCCACACAGGAATTCTGGACCAAAATGATACAAATAATAATGTAAACCAGAGCCTGTATTCAAGTTTTTCTTTTTTATATATAAGTTATCATGCACAGGAAAATTTTGATAAAATCAGCATGCATGGAGAAGAATGCGCTGAGCCAACTCAGCAAAACTATTCGGCCACTAAAGCAGCACTGACAGTCACAGGTGACAGGGCCGAAAAGCTACAGGATGACAGAGCTACAAAGACACGTCATTCATCATTTGTAACAGAACATTCAACTGACTCAGTGGCCTCCAAAGGTCAAAAGGTCTTCTGACAGAATTGAAGAGCATTTATGTTGTATTCAAAGCTGTAATAACTTCTTATCTGTTGTTCTGTACAAGTTGGTGAATGTATTTATTTCTCAGATGACTCAACGCTTCAGATATTTTGTATCACCGTTTGTATATATTCCCCCCTCGCATAAGTTTGCAGGGGTTGTTGTTGATTTCTCTTCTAGCTTTTCTTAAGCTGCAAATTTCCAGAGTATTAATACAAAAGTGATGGAATTTCCAAAGCTCTGTGTTATCTGAGGCATTCTGGTGTTTTGCTGAAAGTTACAGGATTCCTACGTACTTCATGGCACAATAAGTTCTCCTTAAAAACTCTTCGTTATATGTTTTGTTATCTTTTCATAGTTCATTCATGTTTCTGTGTTTCATAAGTTAATGGCAAAGAAAAAGAATAGTTTCAGGATTTATTCACAGAATACCCTAAACTCAATCTAAGCTGTTATAAATGTTTTTCTTCAGTTATAGTCATAAGGTGTAATTCTTAACTGCTGCACCTCCAAGCTATATCTTTCACAGTGATTGTTGTTTCAGGAATTCAAGTTTGCTCCTGTGCAATATATTTCTTTCTAACACCCCAGCTTAGTGAAAAACTCTTAATTGCTTTTCATTGGTTAATCACAGTTCATCATCACACTTTAAAATTTGTTTCATGATGTATTTGAATGGCCCTGCAGTTTCAGCAACTCAACTTAATATCTCAGACAACTTGTAGCCACAGACTCCATTGCCCAATGGACTAGAATTATCTGAAGATTTCCACCTTAGCTACAGAAGACATCCTTCAACCAAAACATACAACCAAACCCTGAATTCATAACTAGCCTAAAATCTCCACAAAACAGAGACAAACCTTAAAGAGAGAGCCCTCTCTGATTACAGTTTGGCTAGAAGCTGTAATCCAAAGATTGGTTAGTGGTTACCCCGGCCGTATTCCCTTGGGAGTCAAAGGGAACAACCTGGGTGTTAACAGTATCAATTTACTTTAACTACATTTACCTTCATATTAGAGCAATAAATTTTCTAGAATATGCATTATTACATATCTTAACTTTTCAAACCAAAGTATTCTTCTTCTTAAATTTTGATTGTTGAGATATTATGATAATGTTGGTTATAATGTTAGTGCTTCACCTTCCAGTATATTGACAACTAAACAAAGAGGTCTAGCTTTACATTGATTAAACATAAACCAACAAAATAAAAAGGAGGGAAGAGATCATATTGGTTACATCTAATGATTAGATATAACCATAAGAAGATGTTGTCATTTGTGGAAGAAAAGCAAAATGATTCAATACAAGTAATTAATATTACAGTTTACTGCAATTTTCCTTTGAATATATTAGTACAAATGGCAGTGCTTCCCTTTAAGATAAGTTTGATTTTGTAATGAAGTTCATTGAGATTAAAAGTGTTTCATGGAGACTTTTGTGAAGCTTTTGATAAACAAATTATGGTTGTAAATTTTAATTGCTTCTTTTTTACTTAGAGATTTGTGACTGTTTTTTGCTAGTTAAAATTAATATATTTTTGGCTTTTGTATGGAAATTCAAAAATATAATGTTTTTGTAAGATTATATTTTTTTATTGTTTAAAATACATTTTTAAATTCATAAATAAATTCAACACCCTAAAAAATCTATAAACACTATTTTATTTATGCACCAAAACTTCAAACCTAAATTAGTGCACTTCTCCTTCCTCGGGAAATTTGTTTCGCAGCTACTTCCCCTCCAACTTCTTACATACTACACCACCGCTAGATGATATTGATAAGGATATTCACTTTCCATAGTCTTGTAATGTTCCTAGACTCAAGACCCAATTCCTAAAGTTGTTCAAAAGTGCTACCAAGTTGAATATATTTTTGTTGGGACTCAGAAAGTTGACTAAACCTGGCATGGACTTGCAGTGTCTCTGTGTCGAACATGGTATTGCTATCAACTCTCATATGCCAAATAAGAATATATTCATTGCTCTTAAATTAAAATTTGTAGAAATGTCATTCGTGTCTCTTTTCATTGTAGATAATTCTAATGGTTCCAAGAGAATTGACAGTAATCATGGGCTTCATGAGAAATGAGAGGATTCTGATGATGGGAAAGGAGAATGTAATAATATGGATAGGGAAAAGAAGAGAACCTAGGAGATTGTTCAAAATTATGTCTAGACAAGCAAGCTGCTTTATCTTAAGATTTCACAAAGGTATAATGAGAAAATTAGGTTCATAGATTTGGAGAAATGCAGGGAAAGAAAGGGAGTGAAAAATGGTAGAATTCTAGGCTCAGAGAGAAAATTTGAGAAACATGTGTCATTCTCATTTCTCTGCTAACTTGAAAATGGTTCTCAAGCGATTGGGTAAGAGCAAACAACAACCTTATGATATGCAGCAAAAGCTTCCAAACTACAATTGTGAGAGCACATTGATGGAGATAGAAAGTTTCATTACTTAAGAAGTGGGAAAGACTCATAGTCTCAATATGCAGGATTATGTTTAGCTTCTAGTGGATTGCAACATTTGGCCCAAGATCAGGGGTACAAAAGAGAGCTAGACTCTAGCTTGATCCTAGACAACCAAACTGGGGCCATGGTTTTCTGTGAAACACTCCACTCAAAAGAGGCACTCGATTCTAGTGTGTTGGTTCGCACTGATGGTGAATATTCGAAAATTCCAATAGACCACATCAAACATAAATTACAAGAGGTTTGTGTTGGGGACTAGACATGATGTATCATTATCCAAATTTTGTAATCAGTGAAGTGGCTGAGGTTCCATCCAGTGAAGTAAATTTTTAATTTCAAATTGGTTGTATAAACAAAGAGTTATCCAAGGTTCCTATTAACTCAATAAAAACAAAAGAATGCACCGGAATATTCTGTAGTGTGGGAGTTGTTAATTATCAAGCACCTTATATATGTTCAGTTGGTAGACGGTCGTACGAGAATCTGGAAAATAGGACAAATTTGTAGTGTCAAGCATATTTCCTGGACAGAACATTGCCTAAGGATTCTTCTAGTATGGTAGGTTTGGAAGAAAAAATAAAATGTTTGAAAAAGTCAAGTTAAAAGAACAAGAATAAATCAAAATCCTATTCTTAATTTATATTTCCTTGACGCTCATGTTGGGTTTTACGATTTCTTGATCTTAAGTTGGAAAATCATAGGACTTGGAAGCACATTGTTATAGAGTTCCACACAGGCCAGTCATTGTAATGAATAATGAGAAACAATGTCTTTGCACAAAATATCATCAAATCACATACCTTCTGGGAACTCCTAACTACCTAACTAACAATTATCTCACCAAATGGTAGAACACCCTAAATAATTACACGAGTAAAATAGATTCTTACAAGGTTTAAGATGAATGCCTATGAGTATTAGTGGTCATAGCTTCAAATATTGTAACAAGAAGGTTGATAATAGAATAATTCTTATTGCAATGAGGAATTTCAGTGATAACTTGGGTGGCTAATAAGTTTTAATTTATGTTTGAACCTGAAGACTGAGCCAACACAAAATAGAAATCAATTAGGTAAACAGTAAGAAGAAATCCTACAAGGATCTGCAGGGACACTTGCAAAACATAAGTGCATGACTATTAGGATCTACATGAACAATTGTTAACATTTAAAACATAAGAGGAATTCCCATTAGGATCAACAGACATAACAAGGAGAGATCCCAATAGACTGAGTAAGCACTATTGAAAAACAATAAGAGGAATGGGTATATGAATTTTCAAATATTCTTGGTATACAACTCCATGTTTCATCTAATGACGCTCAAATTATATATATATATATATATATATATATATATATATATATATATATATATATATATATATATATATATATATATATATATATATATATATATCTAAACAATGGTTACCAACACACACTATGCAGTGGGTCTAAAAATATCGTTTTGGGGCAACGATCAAGGCCTTTGGTTTCCAGGCATTATCAAAGGATCACACCATTCAGTTAATGTTTTATTTCTAGGGATGTGATACATTTTATGCATCCTATCAACCAATGGTGATTTCATCATTGCATGCATTACCCTTTTTAGTTCCACAATACTTTTATGGTATTTGTCGAACAATAATAAAATTATTATATCTTTTCTTAGAATTGAAAATGCCCACAAAGAAGTGTGGATGAGATAGTAAATTCTTTCATGGTCTGTTATTCACTGTAAAATAAATATTTAAAAATATAAGAACACACCACTATTTCTAGCAAACGTTTATCAAAATTCAAAAGAATAAGCTAAAACATTAAACTAATATTTCATTATTTTAAGATAAAGTAATTTCTCTTCAAAACCATCAAAAAAAAATCTTCCAACTTAGCTTCTAATATCTTTGGCTTTTAAATTAAACAAAATAACAATAAATAAGCCTTAGTAATCCTATCCCAAAACTGACAAACAAATTTATGGACCTGGAACCACGGAACATCATGCAACAACAAACAACATAGTATGATCATCGTGAAAAAATAATACATCAAAAAAAACCAATGAACTATATAAATGCACAGTGTGAGAAGTAGTTTTGTGCAGTAAAATATTATTAATATTGAAAACATTTATCCAACCAAAAGATACGATGAATATATTGATATAAAGTGTTGACAGAACATACCTCCATTTGAATGTAATCTAAATGGAATGAAGATGGAAAATGATCACACAATACAATGTTTTAACAACATGAAAGATGTTACACATTTCATCACTTTCAAACGCAGGAGTTCTTTTCTTCCACCTTTCTCTTGTGAAGCTCTATGCCCCTTTAACTTTTTGTTATTGGCAAGTTCCTAAATATTGCATTGCAGTAAATATCTTCCATCTACCTAAACAAGGTTCACCGAAGGTCAGTGTTTCTTTCTCCCAGCATGAGCTTCAAATTTTGTTAGAGAGAACAACCTATTAAAACATGTACACACAATTCCCTAACGGGTTATCAAGCCTTCTAACTATGGCCAATTCTCCCTTATATTCCAACAAAAAATAACAAACTTTGTGTTTTGGGGCCACTATGCCATTTTCTATTATCCAGTACAAAACCTATGGAATAGTTAGATTAACCTAGCCTAAAGATAAATCCTTTGATTTTCCTGGAGTAGTAGGAAATACATGCATTAGGTAACCATTGTCTAGTTTCCCCTTTCTTTTCACCAGGTGGCATGGTCTTCCTTTCTTCAGTTTCTGACATTCAAGCAAATCTTCCAAACCACGTTTATGATTTTTACTACCGAATCTAGAAACCGCTAATAGACCTTGCCTTCACTTTTTGAGTTTTGGTTAGAAAATAGAAAACTTTATGTTTTTGGGCCACTATGCCATTTTCTATTATCCAGTACAAAACCTCTCGAATAGTATGATTAACCTACCCTGAAGATAAATCCTTTGATTTTCCTAGAGTAGCAGGAAGTACATGCATTCGATAACCATTGCCTGGTTTCCCCTTTCTTTTCACAAGGTGGCATGGTCTTCCTTTCTTCCGTTTCTAACCTCAAGAAAATCTTCCAAACCAAGTTTATACTTTTTCCTACCAAATCTAGAAATGGTTAATAGATCTTGCCTTCACTTTTTGAGTTTCGGCATTTTGTGCTTGCACTTCTCATTAAATTTTCTTGGTCAAAAATCTCTTTTTCAAAGCTACATTCCTTTACCATAGTAGTTTTTTTTGTCAGAGGAAACATTTCCCCTGAAACATTTCTCCTCTAATTGACACAGTTATGCATCTTTTGTCTCCTACATACCGATCTCTTTAGTCCTATGCCACTTTCAAAACATCCTCACAATTTCATTATTATTGTTTTCATGTTTTACTAATTCCCTAAACCTATAAAGTCTATTTGACCTCTTTGGTCATACATCATTTGAAGACATGTTTCTTGCAGCTGATGCCAGAATTTTCTTAAGAGGAGGAGATGGAGTAACACCCCCTGAAAAACATTTTCTTAACTTGTCAACCTCCACATTATCATCATGATTCCCATCTGTTACTCCCTAAATATTTTGATGTTGCTTCCATGCCAAACATACCCATGAAAGAGAATAGTAATTCTGACCTGCAGGGGAAATATAATGAACATGATGACATCCCCTGCAATATTTGAACTCAAATCTCCATCCTATAGCTAAGAGAAGCATTTTTGCTTTTATGCGAGTTTGTTTCTTTACAGTGTTGTCCAAATTGTCTAAATTAAGATTATAGTTAAGGGATGCTCGAGGTTAATATTAGGCATCAGAGGTTTCTCTTTTTGCAGGAAATTCCCATGATTGAGCTGATACGCACCATGGCATGTTCTGCTATGTAGGTTTTCCATGAATACTTAAAGAAAGTGACATGCCATTAGATATCCCTCTCCTATTAGAAGAGGTCATTCCATCCTCAAATACAATGGCAAGATCCTTAAATAATACTCCATCAAATTCACTCTTTTTGGTCTTTCAAGTGTGCCTCCTTGGCTGGAGACCGGGACATAATTTTCTTAATACAATATGTTTTATTTTTCAAATCTACTTCATTGACTCAAACAAGGGGTAGTTATGCTTGTTCATTTGAACCTGATTTCTTCAAACATTCTATTTGTTCTTCCATACCTTCCATGTTGGAAGAATATTTAGGCAACGCCATGTCCAGGAAATATGATTGACCTTGCAAATCTGTACAATTTGCCAAATCCTTGTATGACAATATACCAACTGAGAATATCTAAGGTGATTGATCCTTCACAACTTCTCCAATGCAGAAGCTTTTGGTGCATTCTTTCAAGGTTATTGAATTACCAGGAACCTTCAATAAATCTTTGTATGTGCAACAAATTTGAAACCAAAAATTTACTTCACTGGATGGAACATCAGCTACTTCATTGACTACACAATCTGTCTAATCATACATGTTTGGTCCCCCAACATAAACCTCTAGTAGTTTATATTTGATGTGGTCTATTGGAATTTTTAAATATCCACCATCAATATGAACAACCATCAAAGCATTTAAAGTAGCACTAGAATGGAGTGCCTCTTTTGAGTGGAGTGTTTCAGAGGAAACCATGGCCCTAGTTTGATTGTCTAAGATCAATCTATAATTTTTGCACTCCTAATCTTGTTCCAAATGTTACAATCCACTGGAAACTAAATATACTCCTTTATATTGGTTCTGTAAGCCTTCGTGACTTCTTAAGTAATGGTACATTCTATCTCCATCAATGTGCTCTCACTATTGTAGTTATAAAGCTTTTGTTGCATATCAAAAGGTTGTTGTTTCCCCTTACCCAAATGCTTGTGAACCTTTTTCAAGTTACTAGAGAAATATGATAATGACATATACTTCTCAAGTTTTCTCTCTAAAACTAGACATCTACCATTTTCACTCAATTTCTTTCCCCAGATTTCTCTAGATCTTTGAACCTAAGTTTCTCATTATTCCTATGTGAAATCTTAAGATAAAGAGGTTTGACCTTCTAAACATCCTTTTGAATCATATCTTTGGCTCTCTTATTTTTGCTATCCATATTCTTAAATTGTCCCTTTCCATAATCAGAATCCTCGAATTTCTTCTGAAACCCATGATTATTGTCAACTCTCTTGGAACCATTAGAACCGACTGTACTTCCACAATATTTAATTTTAGAATAACGAAATTATTTTGCTTTGGTGATACGACAATCAATAGAAATACCATGTGTAGCACAAGGAGACAACAAATCTGTGCCAGGTTTAGTCGACTTTTTGAATCCCAACAAAGACATATTCAACTTGGTAGCACTTTTGAGCAAGTTTGGGAACTGGATCTTGAATTTAGGAAAATTAAAGGATTATGGAAAGGGAATATCCTTATCCATATCATCTAGAAGTGGTGTAGGAAGTTGGAAGGGAAGTAGCTGCCATTGGTGAAACAAATTCTTTCTGGGAGGAGAAATGGATTGATTTGGGTTTGGGGGTTTGGTCTACAAATTTTTTTTAAAATGACACAATTAATGTAAATGATGTAATTACCTGAGTAAATATATTTTTTTTTCAATTATTTTTTATAACGAAAGGAAGTTATGTAAAGAAACAGCTCATATTAATTGGTGATTGCCAGAGAGGCTAGTTGTAACTTGGAGAATCATTTTTTGAGCAATAAGATTTTCACCTATGGTAGACTTGATATCGTGTCAACAGTTATGGTTAACCATTGTTTTTTGGTACTAGTATTGGTGATTCATGGTATTGACCTCATAGTATTACATGTAATTAAAGCCCTTAAAAAGCTTTTGTATTCTCCATTGTATTGAGCCATGGTTGAGATTTTGTATTCTCCATTGTATTGAGCGGCCAAACATAAACGTTGTACCAGCTTCGTTCCATGAAATTCTATCATCTGTCTTCCAATCATCGACCAGTTGATATTTGTTAACCTATGAGACTATTCTGACCAACGTTCTATCATGTTTTGTTTTTCCAAAAGAGCCATGGCACTGTCAGAGAGCTCAATTTCAATCCTACGGAATCGCCAACAGAGAGCCCATACATATTTTTGTTGAACATTACGAAACAGGTCCAGTAACATCCTTTCAAAACACAGGAAAACCTGTTCCTAAAACAAAGCCCCTCTCAATTTGCTTGTACAAGGGTCAATCCCACAAAATGCCCTTCGAATAAACAACAAAAGGTCTGAATTACATAAAATTCATCTCCATGATGACTTACTTGCCACCCCGCTCCAAGTTCAGAATCTGAGGAATTAACTTCATAGGAAATACCCCAATCAAGATGTGGAGATGATATCAGATGCAGTAGTTTATCAGTAGTCTGCAAAGCACCACTGGTTTCACAGCCAACTCCCAAAACTAGATATTCAAGGTATAGGTGGTTTCGAAGTCTGAGATAGGCACTAGTGATGTCATAGCCACAACAAGCATTGTTTCACAGTGTAGGTGGTTTCACAGTCTGAGACAAGCATTAGTGATATCATAACCACAACAAACATTGCTTTGTACTTGTTTCACGGTATAAGTGGTTTCACAATATAAATGCTTTCACAGTCTGAAATAAATACTAGTAATATCATAACCACAACAAGAACCAATGGTTTCTCAATCTCATCCAGCACCCAATATCTCTTAATTTAATCTCCCTCCCTGCCCAAACAAGAAACCCCGAGTAAAATTGATGATTGGTCAGTGGTCCTAAACAGGTCGAATGCTCTTTTTGAGCATCACCGACCTTGCTTTCCACGAAGCTTTCTTAAATCCAGTCCAACCCCTTTCTATAATGCCCGACCTCTTTTATGGTCGGCATGCTCTATTTCAGGCATGCTCAAGGGGGTGGTAGAGGAACTCAGGATCTGCGCCAGCCAACCGACTTTCACTTTCACAAACCCAATAGTCGATGGTCTGCCCATTTATCCAGTCATATTAATGACGTAGATCTGGTATTTAATTTGCGAGGGCGCATTTGAACTAAGAATTCTCCCGCCGTACGCTGCATGTCATTCCTTTTCAAGTGGATTTAAATATCAATTAAATAGCTTTTATAATTAATGATTTTTATCATTAAGTAAACAAAACGCTGACCCATAGTATCAAGACATAATATAATGCGACTTTTTGGAGATTGATGGGATGTGGCTATGGATGATGGTCATATATAGCATGGCAGATATTACTGAGTCTCTTGATTTTCCGGCAGCCCCATTTTCACTGCAATGCTCGTTTCCCTCTCCCGAAAGATCTAACAATGAACAGGAGTCGCCTTCATGGTCCTGCCGCGAGGACTCAAGCATGGAGTGATACCTACCGCGTGTATTTGAAATTTGGAGCGGGACAACATGAATTACAATGCCCAGCCCGGGGAGATTCTCTTCCTGGTGTGTTTTTCCTCGGTGCTGCCGAACAACTACGATTTCCGTTTTTTTCTGATTGTATATTGTATTTCTACAATAGTATAGCTATTTCACTGATCAATTGTTGGTTTTGATAGAGTTGACACGTTGTTGTTGCATTGATGGATCACTAGTTTTGGTACCACTGCAAATACTAATCCGACAAGAGACTGATCAAATTGGTCACCTTCTCGTCCACGGTCTAGAGGCGATGTCTCTCCACTTGCACTGAGTCCTGCAAGTTATACATTATCGCCTGTAATTTCTGGTAGAAATCCCTCACGCTTAAAACTACGAGATCTATTTAATTCTAGTACATATTTCATTTTCAGTGCTCTGAAATAATCTCTTCGCTTCTCGTCTCCTTTTATGTGAGTGTTTTCCTCTTTCTCTTTTGATTTTCTATCTCTCTGCTTAGGGTGGCTGAACTTCCAATAACATACGCAGATTTGCTACCTCTGTTCTCAGAAGTGCCTCCCCTTCAGAGAGTTTTCTGTCAACTCTACTCAGCCCTTCGTGATTAAGTCCATTCAAACTAATCCTCAACAGTTCGTTTAATCAATTAGTGATTTTTTGCATTTCTAGCTTCTGAAAATATTCAACCGGGAGGGGCTCAGTAGAATTGAGAGAAACTTGTCAGAAGGGGGAAGAAATTCTGAGAACAGAAGTAGAAAATCTGCGTACGTTATTGGAAGTTCATTCATCCCAAGCATAAATAGAAAATCAAAGGAAAAAAATGGAAAACACTCGCATAAAAGGAGAAGAGAAGCAAGGCGATTATTTCTGAGCATTGAAAGTGCAAGATGTAGTTTTGAGCTTGCGAGGGATTGCTACCAGAAATTCCAGGCGGCAGTGGATAACTTGGATGACTTAGTGCAGGTAGAGAGATGTCGCCTCCAGACATTGGTGGACGAGAAGGTGACCGAATTTGCAGTGGTGCCAAAACTAGTAATCCATCAATGCAACAACAACATGTCGACCCTTCATGAAAACCAACAATTGATCAATGAAATAGCTATACTATTGTAGAAATACAATATACAATTATAAAAAACTGAAGGCGTAGTCGTTCAGCAACACCGAGGAAAAACACACCAGGAAGCCAATCTCCCCAGGCTAGGCATGGTAATTTATGTAGTGATTTTCTTGGCGCGCTACAATTTCAAATTTCAAATGCTGAATGCGGTTTTTGCGCTCCAATTTCAAATTCAAATGGCCCACGCGGTTGTCCCGCTCCAATTTCAAATTTCAAATACACTGTAGGTATCACTCAATGCTTAAGTCCTCCCAGCAGGACAGTGGCGGTGGCCTGTTGTGGGGAAAAGTATCCAACACGGAATGACCCTATCCCACTCTAAGGGTGATAGTTCCTTAGCAACAGCTGAAGCAAAGCTATCTAAAGTTACTTCTTTATGACATGCAAGAGATGAAAGGAAGAGATCCACTTACCGATGTCTTGCACAAATGGTCGATCCAATCTCCTCTATTTGCCGCTCGCTCCCAGCTCCAAGTCTTCTCACGGGCCCAGCTACACGAGATCCTGCAAACAAGACGAGAAAAGGAAACTACAAGAAGCATGCATTCATAATTGATTCAAGGATTAGCATAAATCAAATACGCAAGTAAGACAATACACCATTGAAACACATGCGAATAGAAGAACCTCAAATGCTTTTTTAATATAAGGAAGTAAGGTTCAGGCGGTGATACAACCGTGAGAGGTCCAATCCAGCATCACCTTCCCAACGGAAAGAAATCTCCTCTTCACCTCCCTCAAGCAATCACCCAATACTCTCAACTGTAAACCAACAGCAATTCTTTGCACAAAATTCCGGCCTCCAGATCCCATGGGATGAGATCCTTATATAGAGTTTTGGAGTGAAGATAAGTCAGCTTGATGTGTGACTTGTTTTCCTCTTCAACCCCAGTTGTTCTTCAGTCCTTGAGTCCACTCGGAGTTTCTACCTTCCACTTGGAGTTTTAGAAGCTCTTAACTCATCATTAGGCGAATCTTCTGATCCAAGCGTCATTTTGGAAGCTTCCTGGGCACTGGCACATTGAGAAAAGATTCCTCCACATGTCAAAGTACGCCTAGCGCAGGTAGCCTTTGTTGCACTTGCTATGCAGCGCAGGTACACCATAAAGCTTTTGACATTCAGCGCAGATGCTTAGTGGAGCAGCTGCTTTGATCCAAAATTGACATGTTTTTGAGTGTTTTTCAGTGGAGAACTGATCTGTAGTGCTGTGGTTTGTTGACCTTGTTCCTCTAGGGGTAGGAACAACATGTTTAGGGACTTTGGATCCCTCAGATTATTGACATTTCATGCTCCATGCTGTAAGGCACAAAAATGTCTATAATAGTTGCCCCCTAAAGTATGAGGTCGTTTATCGAGTGAAATGCTTTATTAGGAGGATCCGAAGTTCATTCAATCGTCGGGAGGTGACCTGTAACAAAATACAATACAATACATTATCTTTTCATACTTTCTTTTCATGATCTAGCTGATGCGGGCATTTCCCATGCTCAGCTTTATAAATACATTTGCTGTACATAAACAGACGATCGTCTGATAATAGACTGATAATTCTCTGCTTTTAATTATCATCCTTTTAGTAGGATGATCATCTGCTGCACATGTCTATGTTTTTATCTCCTGAATATATATCGCAGCCCGGATGGATGAAACTAGATCCGAGGTCTTCAAACTTGTCCGATCTTCACTCTAGTACAAGTCGATCCATGTGAGAATTTCTTGAAGTCGAACATGGAAAGACATCACTTGATTACCAGTCAATAATGTAAACTGTTAACAAGCGCGAGAGGAATCACCGATAATGATGATGACCCTCAAGGTACTGCAGCACAATTCACGTGGTGTGAATATAGGATCTGACGTCGAACACCACGGAAAGTCGCCCGGTCGAAGGTCATTAATGTATACCTATCGCCGGAAGTGAGAAACTTGCCATTGAGGCATGCAAGCTTCAAAGTACTGAGGGGGTGTTCCTAGATCAACTTCTTGGATAGTGAGCTGATGTCGACAAGAAGCGATCCGTCAAAGGAGGGCCTTAATGAATCCCACATCACTGACACGGAACGGAGCTAGTGATGATGGTGAAAACGATCTGTGAAATATGATTCAGGGTGGCGGTCATGGAAGGATGAAAGATGATGTATGGTAGTGGATGGGACCCGGTTGACACTTTCTGAATGACATCTCTTGAACATATAACGACACTGACGTGATGGATCGGTAGCATTACCCCATGTATGGATGGTATGGCGAGACCATGGTGAAGGGACCGGTGAATGATAATAACCCAACCCGATATTTACGGAGGCAAAAGTGTCATGTTCAAAGAGCGACTTGCTACCATTAAGCTTTGAGGTTCTTCCCAATTTTTCCCCAGTCATTTCTGACCAGTACCTCTTTATTTTTGTCAAGCTTGAGGAGGATAACATATGCTTGTTCTATAACCTGCCCTTCGGGCAAGCCCATCGGGCAAGCCCATCGCTATATTTTAACGAGCCTAGCGATAGGGAAACTCGTTCTCGTCTAAAGACAAGTTTGTCGCTATCTAATATTTTTAACGAGCCCAGCGACAAAGACAACTCGGTCCTTTTCATTTTTAGAGAGTCTGAAAAGGGTACATAAAGTGGACTCCAGGGGTCCTTTTTCGTCATCTAATCCCTTAAGTCCGAAAAAGTATAAAACAATACAGAAGGGATGAATGTTCGATATCTTTATCGAGCCGAACTAGACAAGCGCTCGATCTTTTTGTGCAATAATCCCTCAGGTCCAAAAAGATTAAAATCTAGAGGAGGGATAGCTCTTCCGGTCCTTTTTAACGAGCTGGAAGGCCAAAACTCGGCAAACTTTTCATATTTTACGAGTCAGTGAAAAGAGCTCAAAGAAGACTCGTCTTTTGAGGAACGAGTGATAAACAGGGATAGCAGCAGATTCCAGGTACAGGTTGGAATTTTCCAATCACGGCTGTATTACAAGGATGGCTAAGTGGAATCACTCTTCGCAACTGTTCCTCAAAATAGGTAAACAATCAAGTGGATGTGAATGATCGGCCAAATGAAAAGTGGAGGTGACGGTGCACAAACACGACCAAGGCTTTTATGGCTGATGAATTTACGGTCTCAAATGGTTATTTACCGGTTCATTTTTTCTTAATGAGCTTGAACTCTGGGGGAAGCTTGCTCACATGTGCATTTATTTTTTAACGAGCATGAACTCTTGCTAAAACTGCTCGGTTTTGCGTTTATTTTTTAACGAGCATGAACTTTGCCAAAACTGCTCATGTTTGCGTTTATTTTTTAACGAGCATGAACTTTGCCAAAACTGCTCGTTTTTACCAGTCATAAAGTAGGAAGGTCTCCCGGTAGGTTGCTCGCTATTTTTTAAGGAGCTTCATCTCGCTATGCTTTGCTCCATATCCTCTCTTTATGCAAGCTGGGTATCGGCTAATCCTACGAGTTTAACGGGTTAGACCTACAGGTTTAAAGGGAGGACCTAAAAAACTAAAAAACAAAATAGCCGCCCGTGCTTGCATTCCAAGAGGTTTGCATGCCCCCAGGTGTAAGTCTAATTTCAAGGTCGCCCCTACTTGTCCGTCGAAAACCCTTGTTTTCAATGGGTGAGGCTTACCTCTTTCAGGTTATCCAAAGATCGTTATGCTAATCCTTTCAAACAGAAACTTTCTTCGGCGATGTCTATCATTAGGTTACACAAAGATGGTTACAATTTGTTGCAGCAATAGAATCTCTTTCTTTGGAGGCTGCCCCTACTTATCCTTTAAAACATTTGTTTTAATGGGTGAGGCTTGCCTTTACCCAAAGATGGTTACTACTTGCTGCCGCAAACGGATCCCCTTCTTTGGCAGAGCCTACTTATTTAGACAAAGGTGAATGACGATGCTCCGCCACACACTTAACTTTAACAAAAGAATCTTTTTCTAGAAAAACCCCATTCCTAACTGCCCCTTCCTCTGCATGAGAGCTCTTGCCGGCTCTTCTGTTTTATGAAGATGAAGGAGGGGACGGGGTACGGACTAGTCATATTCTCCCGTGGAAATTCTACTTTACACCCAAGGTTTTCTCTGACCCCAGCAGACCAGGATGCATGCCCCCTGGGTTCCGGCCCTACTTTCCCGAATTACTCGCACTCATCAGGAAGAAGAACCGGAGGTAGAGACCTTTCTTGATCAAATAGACCATTCAGGATAGGTATGTGACTATTTGCGATGCGTGATCCCGGAAATGAAAGTTGGTCTACGAGCTTGACCATTCTTCCTTCGTATGGAAAACACATTATTCGAAAGAGTGAGGAGACTATTGCTTCCATGCAATATATGTAGTCTCGTCCAAGGAGTAGGTTATAATCCAAGGGTCCTTGGACGACCATCAAATTCATCTTGACAGCCTTCCCTTTCAATGTAATAGGCACATTAGGTAGAATCCCTAATGGTCGACTGGTTCCTTTGTCAAAACCCGAGAGATTCCTTATCTCAGGCAAAAGCGCCGGGCAACCCAGTGCTTTCCAAGCAATAGAGGACAGGATACTCACAGATGCCCCTTCATCAATGATAGTCCCAGCCATCCCCATTTTGTATATTTGGACTATAATTCTAAATGGTATACTGGCTGGTAACCGGGGTCTGCCTAGTTGGTTCCAATCAAAGGACACAACCAGGTTGCTTGGTGGTGGGACCGAATATACGGCCGGGTATGATCCTGACGATGCTCCTTCCTGCGATAAAGGAGTGGGCACATTACCCTGATGTTCATCAGAATCAGTGTTGATGAAAAGAATCTGGACGGTGTCATCCTTACTCTCTTCGGTAGGGGTGTCAGCTGAAGATGAATCCTCAGTGACTGTGGTATTTGAAGATGAAACTTCTGAAGGGAGAACCGGGTCAACTGCCGTTTCGACCTTTGGACTTTCGTCCGGTCCGGATTCAGTAGGTTCACTTTCAGTGACTGACACTTCAGCTGGCCCTATGAGCGGGGCGGCTGTATTTTCGACCAACGAAGGACTTGGCGCGAGTTTTTGGTATCCAGGAGGAAGTAGCAACGGTGCAACCGGTTGATCTTCCAAAACTCTCTTGGCTTCGTCTAAAAAGGGACAACGGCGGAGGGTGTGATTGCCTTCACACAGTTTGCAGGGGAATCTCATTCCCCTTCGTCGTCTAGAACCTTCACTTTCGTTGGTCGACGATAAGCATTCAACCTGGTTGTCAGAGGTTGATGCTTCCGAACTGTGAAAACGAGGGGACCAGTCCCTTAGTATCCGAGGAATACTGGGACAACCATGGTGGAGGTGGTCCCCTCTACATATGACACATGGCGATTTGGGCCCGGTCCGTGCTGTGTGTGGATTTTTGTTAGATGCCTTTTGCTTGCCCCCAGGCGCCTTTGGCTCCTTCTGCTTCTTTTCTTTCTTCTTCTTTTCCTTCTTCTTTTCTATGGGAGCTCCGCTTTCGGCGGCTTGACCTTTCGAAGAAGAAGGATCGGAGGAAGGCTTATAAGAAGTGGAAGGCTGGAGGGTAGCTCTAGACTGGTCTAACTGTTGACTCGACTGTTCAGGAACCGTGGTGGTCTGAACTACAGTGGTTGAGAATAGCCAAACTGGCAGGCCAATTGTCAGTCCTGGAAGCGATAACGTGGCCATGTGGGGCGCACCAACTTCTCCCCAAGAGGAGAAAGGGCTAGGGGTCCCATCATGTGGAATCCCTTGGTTGGTGTGTTCCATGTTCTCAACCTAAAGATCAACGTAGGAATAAGGGGTGATTATGTTCCGTTTAGAATGAATTTTATATGACGACGCTTTAGACACAAATTGCTTTTTCACTTTTTAAGAGTCGAGAAAAAGCTAAAGATGACTCTAGTCTCATTCGATGTATTAACGAGCCCGAAGTGACAAATGCTCGGATGGACTTTTTTAGTTATAGAGTTTGAAAAATGCCAAAAGAAACTACTCTGGAGTTCTAGGCAGAGGGTGTGCCAGACCTTTCGCGAAACCACTTACGGTACGAGTGGTCGATCTTCGTGAATGCTGTGTTCACTGCATCGCGATCAGTAGGGCGGCCGACACGGCTTCCTATGGATAAAGGCTTTGTTCCTATAGGGGTCCCCCAATATACGTGACGGTACGCGGGGGCACAAGTCCGTATTAGTGCTATCGTCCCTCAGGAGGAATCACCCACCTTCGTAGAGATCGACAGTCACTATGTTTAACGACGCCGGTTCACGTCTCTACCTAGACCTCTACTGTGTTTCGTTATGTTTCAAAGCGTTGTTAGATAAATTCAGTTCTTTTTAGGTTGATCTTTCTTAGCAGTTTGCCTTTATGGATCACCACGTGATGTATGATACAACTCCTAAATGCAGTCTAAGAATGATAAGCAAGCTTTTTCAATTCTTTCAACTTATGAAAATCTTAACTACTGAAGGAAAAGAAAGACATCATCTTTTCAAACAGATCATAGAGCACACACTGATGCACTTTCCTAAATCGACATGCAAACTGTCAAAATGCACATGCACAATGCAAGTATTTCTTTTCTTCTTCCTTAATGTTGATGTATTACAAAAAGAAAGCTGTTGTATAATTTCCAATTCAATTTCAAGCGAAAGCAAACAAGTTTTTGTCCAATAATCAAAAGAACACCTTAAGATTCACTCGTTTCAACACAAGAAATACTGAAATTCGAACCATATAATGAAAGCAAATGTTCAAGCAGCTATGAACAGCAATAAACTAGCTCTTAGAATCACAACGACACTTTATCACAGGTCTAGATC
This sequence comes from Pinus tabuliformis, assembly GCA_031772625.1. Taxonomy (NCBI): domain Eukaryota; kingdom Viridiplantae; phylum Streptophyta; class Pinopsida; order Pinales; family Pinaceae; genus Pinus; species Pinus tabuliformis. The sequence continues at coordinate 811,787,532 of CM062817.1, read as the reverse complement.
CAAGAGGTCACAGCAAGACTAGTTCACTTTCGCTACGGGAAACTGTGAATGAAAGCAAGAAATACAATAAGAACAATCACGGTTTCTTCATACAACTGAGGCAGAATGAAGGCAAAGAAAGGTAGTTTCAGTTGGGTATACAGGTTGACAACAGGCTGCAAAAACAATATTGAAAAATGGGCAACAGACAGTGTGGAATCCCAGTTGCACAAGGCAAAACTGGATCAGTGCAGGTGCTGCACTGTCAATCTGACATGCAGCGCAGGTAGCCCCTTCGGGACCTGCGTTGCAGCGCAGGTAGCCTTTGCTGCAGCTGCACTGAAGAGACAACTCTCGTCTCTCTCAGATTCCGGGTCACAGTTTGCTCAAAAATCAATGGTTTTTGGCCAAATCAGAGGCTATCAGTCAAGTATACACTAGAGGATGATTAAAGGAAGATGAACACTATCACAAAGAGCTGAAAGGAGTCCTTGTGGACCAGCTCTTCAAATCATAAACATGCCCAGCACTGGGCTAGAGTAGCTGCCCTCTACTTTGCATTCGAAGGACTCGAATGCAGTTCGATTCGGTACTCCCTTTGTTTAAGAAATGAATAGCAAGAAACACAAGCTACCAACAAGACACGATCCCCAGCGGAGTCGCCAGTCTGTTGGGGGGAAAAGTATCCAACACGGAATGACCCTATCCCACTCTAAGGGTGATAGTTCCTTAGCAACAGCTGAAGCAAAGCTATCTAAAGTTACTTCTTTATGACATGCAAGAGATGAAAGGAAGAGATCCACTTACCGATGTCTTGCGCAAATGGTCGATCCAATCTCCTCTATTTGCCGCTCGCTCCCAGCTCCAAGTCTTCTCACGGGCCCAGCTACATGAGATCCTGCAAACAAGACGAGAAAAGGAAACTACAAGAAGCATGCATTCATAATTGATTCAAGGATTAGCATAAATCAAATACGCAAGTAAGACAATACACCATTGAAACACATGCGAATAGAAGAACCTCAAATGCTTTATTAATATAAGGAAGTAAGGTTCAGGCGGTGATACAACCGTGAGAGGTCCAATCCAGCATCACCTTCCCGACGGAAAGAAATCTCCTCTTCACCTCCCTCAAGCAATCACCCAATACTCTCAACTGTAAACCAACAGCAATTCTTTGCACAAAATTCCGGCCTCCAGATCCCGTGGGATGAGATCCTTATATAGAGTTTTGGAGTGAAGATAAGTCAGCTTGATGTGTGACTTGTTGTCCTCTTCAACCCCAGTTGTTCTTCAATCCTTGAGTCCACTCGGAGTTTCTACCTTCCACTTGGAGTTTTAGAAGCTCTTAACTCATCATTAGGCGAATCTTCTGATCCAAGTGTCATTTTGGAAGCTTCCTGGGCGCTGGCACATTGAGAAAAGATTCCTCCACATGTCAAACTACGCCCAGCGCAGGTAGCCTTTGTTGCACTTGCTATGCAGCGCAGGTACGCCATAGAGCTTTTGACATTCAGCGCAGATGCTTAGTGGAGCAGCTGCTTTGATCCAAAATTGACCTGTTTTTGAGTGTTTTTTAGTGGAGAACTGATCTGTAGTGCTGTGGTTTGCTGACCTTGTTCCTCTAGGGGTAGGAACAACATGTTTAGGGACTTTGGATCCCTCAGATTATTGACATTTCATGCTCCATGCTGTAAGGCACAAAAATGTCTATAACATGGCCCCTGTTCGTTGCCAGATCTGGGGGAGATGCAGCCCGGCATTGCAGCGAAACTCAATAATCGCTTCCATGCTATGTATGACCATCATCCATGGCCACGTCCCATCCATCTCCAAAAAGTAGCATTATAGGTTACTCCTATCATATATGTGTAAAATTAGGATGTTAATATTAAAACAAATATGGACAAAATTAAGATGTTAATATTAAAACAAATATAGACATAATATATCAGAAATATGTGTACAATTAAGATTTTAATATTAAAACATATATGAGAGATCAATAACTTAAATATTAATTAAAGAATCAATATACCTTATACTTTGTAATAGATTTGAACCTAAATAATTTTCATTATATTTTAGATAGATTTTGTTCGCTCGCGGTAGATATTACATTGTCATGCACAATTATATAAATTGTTTACAATTATAATAGTTGATGAAGAGGATGTTGAAAACCCTTCTCTCTTAGAAGGAACACCATGATCAATGTTCTAAAAAAATTTAAAAGAAGGAAATTTGAGATTTATAGATAATGTTTTTTTACATATGGAATAAAGTAAGACACAATATTTTCATCTATTATTCATATTCTCAAGTTGCCTTTCACGTTGAAAGTGTTTTCATTTCACCTTAACTTTCTCTATTAGTCATTTATGAGCGCGTTCTACCTATAGTCTAGGATCCACAAAGGTTTGGGTTGGAACTCTCCCTTGGGCCCTATCTGTATCACAGATCAATTGATCATTTAATTAGAGTCACACACATACTTCTTCAACAAGGATATGTGAAATAAATTATGATTCTTTATGGTGGGGAGTAAGGCTAGTCTATGGGCCATTGAAACCACTCTTTCCAAGATCTGAAATGGTCTACAAAACCTACCTGCCAACTTAAGATAGGATCCTACTTTCAGTGATCTCCTTCTTAGTTTAATGTGAAGATATGTGTGATCTCCCACTTGAAATTCTCTATGAATTTGTTGCATATTTGTGTTTATCTTATGTCTATCCTAGGTTTCCTTCAACCTCTATCTTATACTAATATCCTCATGTTTCATCTCCTTTAACAAGTCTGAGATTTACCCTATTTATTGGGTCATCCCAACTAATGGGTGTATTACACATTCTATGATACATAGCCTCAAAGGGGCTCATCTTTAATGATTCTATATAGTTGTTGTTATATGCAAATTCAACTAAGGGAAGAAACTCTTCCCACCTTTTTGGTTGGTGCATAACATACATCCTTAGCTTGTCTTCTAACACCCTATTTACTCTCTTGATTTTCCATCAGTTTGAGGATGATATGTTTTATTCAATGCCAACTGAGTTCCAAATCTAGGGAATAACGCTTTCCAAAATTTTGACATGAATTTCGAATCCTTGTCTGAGATTATCTTCTTAGGTACACCATGCATCATGAATATCTCCATGAAGATCTACGCAGATATCAATGGCCTTGTGGGTGGACTTAACAGGTATGAAATGAGCTACCTTGCTTAATTTTTCCATTACCACCTTAATGGCATCATGTGGTGTCAACATGTTTGGCAATATCGTGATGAAGTCCATGGATATGACTTCCCACTTCTACTCAGGGATTGGAATTTGTTTCAACAATCTAGTTGGATGTTTAAAATCCACCTTAACTTGTCGAAGCTCCAAACTCTTGGCAATGTACTTCGTAACTTCCATTTTCATACCTGGCCAATAATACATCTTTTTGATAGCAGTATTCACCTTCTGATATTCGAGATGACATAAGTAGGGTCTTTATGAAACTCATCTAGTATGAGCTTTTTCAAGTTGCCCAAGAAAGTTATATACCACCGATCTTTGAATTTTAGCATTCCATCATTTGTGAGTGTGTATTTCTTACTCAATGGTCCTTTTGGATCTTTTTGCGAACAATCCTTCACATACTAGAAGTGTTTGTCCTGTACCAATGCTTCCTTGATCTTTTCCTTGATGTTAAATTTGCAAGAGCTCATGGCTGCCAAGTGAGTCACTTACAAATTTCTACTAAGCATACCAGCCACCTTGTTCTCTTTACCCTTAATGTGCTTGATTTTGAATTCAAATTCATTGATGGGGGATAACCATATAACCTATCTTGCAATCAATTTAGGCTATCAAACAGATATTTCATGCACCCATGGTTTACCATCAACACAAATTTCCTTCCGACCAAATATTGTCTCCACATTTTCAATGCATGAACAATTGTTGTGAGTTCAAATTCATGGGTGACATAGTTTATTTCGTGTTCATTTAACTTTCTTGATTCATAGAAGCTTACATGTCCTTCTTGCATTAGCACTTTTCCCAAGCCTTCTTTACTAGCATCCATGTAAACTAAGAAATCTTTCAACGGGTCAGTTACACTCAAGATGGGTGAATGTGTGAGAAATTGAGTTACTCAAAGTTAGTAGAGCACTCCGATGTCCATTGAGATTTTACCCCTTTCCTCTATAGGGTTATAATTGGATGCCCAATCTTTGAAAAGTCTCGAATGAATCACTGATACTATCCATTCAACCCCACAAAAGATCTAACTTACGTGACATTCCCAGGAGTGGGCCACTCCATGATGGCCTTGATCTCCTTTGGGTTCAAAATCACACCTTCTTTTGAGATTACATGCCCAAAATATTGAACTTGTGTCTTAAAGAATTCACATTTAATGGGTTTAGTGTATAACTTGTGTTCCCTCAATAACAATAATACAAACTTCAAGTGTTCTTTATACTACTATCTAGTTTTTATTAAACCAAAATATGATCTACGAATAATAGCACAAATTTGTCTAGGTATTGGCTGAGAATATTCTTCATTAAGCACATAAACATGTTTGGAGCATTTATAAGTCAAATTGGAAACCCCTACGAAGTCATAGTGCTTATATCTTATTATGAACACAGTCTTATGGATATATTCATCCTTAATACTGACGTGGTGATAGTCAAACCTTAAATAAATTTTTGAAAACACAGTAGCTCCTCTTATATAGTCAAATAAGTCATTGATTCTTGACAGTGGATATTTATTCTTGATTGTTTCCTTGTTCAATTATCATTAATCGATGCATAATCATAATTTTTCGTCCTTCTTCTTCACAAATAGAGTTGGTGCTGCCCAAGATGATATACTAGGTATGATATACCACTTATCCAACACATTCTTTAGTTGCAGCTTTAATTCCACCAATTCGGGAGCACTCATGAAATATGATATCTTAGAAATTAGCATTGAACCGAGAATACATCAATAGAGAAATCAATGTCTCTCTTAGGGGTAACCCTGATATATCATCTAGGAGTATATCATTGAATTGCTGCAAGATGGGGTGATCCTCAAGTTAATTCTTACTTCCATTTGCTTCATTGTTTACCTAGATCATGAACAAGGTACACCCTTTCTAACTAAATTTCTTTGCCTACAATGTTGAATTCTATATAAAAAAATAGGTGTTTTCTTCCTTTGTGATTTCCGTTCCTTTCCTTCATCATCAAGTCACTATAATGATTTATTGTAACAATCCACTTTGGTCTTGTGGGATTCTAGCCAGTTCCCCAACAGAAGGATCTTGAGGTTTGTTAATGTAGGCAAGCCATCCAGTTCTAAGTGGCATGATTCTACAAACTTTGTTACTTTCTTCTTGGATCCTATGGTGAGTTGGACCAGCTACAACTTGGTGTGCTCTTTCTTTTGCAACTTTAGGGCTAATATAAATAAGGTTAGATCTTGGATCAATTAAAATTGAAATTCATTGGTTAATGATCTTATCTTCCATCTCGATAAGTGAGGCTTAATGATCCGCTTCCCAATTGTCCTGGACTGTTGTGTAAATTCAAGGCATACTTTGAGCCACATCATTTACTAACATTGTCTCTTCTACATTGTATAACATTTTATCGTTATACTTATGTGGTTGAGGACAATCCCTTTGCATGTGGGTTCCTCCACATATCTAACACTGAAGTGATGTTTTTTTGTACCCCTTGGCTTCTTCTCTTACATGCTTAGAAGATTGATCTTTGCTGGTGGGAAATGTTCATTGGAAATTGCCTTTGATATGGATGGTGAATTTACCACCTTTCCCTGTCTAGTTATGCCTAAATGATTTTGACAATTTTCGTTTGAAATTGTTTTGATCTGTCTTCTTCCAGTTAATTTGGTTCTTTGTCATGTTTGGATTGCTTATGATAGTAACTAGATTTCTGGATCGTATCTTCTAATCTTTTGGGCTCATTGAACTCAGTGCTATCTCTGAATGCTTTAAGTGACCCACTGAGGTACCTTCAAATATTTACTTTTTCATCCTTGATGTAAGGTACATACCTTAGTAGTTCTATAATTTTATTTGTATATTAATTTACATTAAGTTGCCCCAACTTGAGCTAGTGAAATTCATTGATATTGTTGTCACAATATCTTTCTGACATGTACTTCTCCCATAAATTATTTTCAAACTCATTCAATGACATCTCCTTTTCTCTAATGTTTTTAACACTACTTAAGTCCTCCCACCATATATCAGTCTAACCCTTCAAATTGAAAATTGTTACCTTGGCTTTGATGTTTTCATAGTAGTCATGTACTTGAAGTATTTCTTCATCCCCGATTACCAGGCCTTCACCTCTTCAGCTTTCTTTTTTTCTTCGTCAAAGGTGGGGGGTTTTTATTTCAGAAACTCCTATGGTATTTGACATTTCTCAGTCCTTCCTTGTTGATAATGTATTTTAGTCATAGTCCTTGACATTTGATCAAGGTTGTGTGCCCTTCTCTCTGCAATTCTCAATGGAGTTTCTCTTCTTATAATACATTTGCTAGCTCGCATGTGCCTTTTTCTTGAGTTATTTCCTTCTATTATGTTAGCATCAAATCCATGCCTCTCTACTTCAATTGGGATTTTCCTATAATTTTGTTTGTCCAGATAGTTGGCACCAAGATCATATTGTTTTGGATTTTGTAAGTCTGGAAAACTCTGCAACATCATCACATTCACTTCTACCTATTTCTCCTATACTAACAACCCTTTTATCTGACATAAATATGTAAATTCATCAGCTTAATATTGAAGCTTATTTAGATTCATGTTAACCAAAATTTTACAAAACATGGCAACATGATAGCAAGAGTATTCATTCATAATAAGTAAAATTGAAATTGTTAAGATATTAATTGAAGTTTATATGTGAATGTGTCTAGGTATATTACTGGACCTCGGCTCTCATTGATCTTGTTAGGAATATAAATTTCATTTTCAAGGCCCATTCAATCCAGGTGGTGAATCTGGGCATTGATACCACTTTTTAACTAATCCTACCACCCCCCTTGTACTAATGTGGGATGTTGGAGGTGTTAATAAGGTATTTAAATCTTATTTCCACGCTCTAGTACAATAATAAGGTCATAAAAATTTCTCCTTTTTTTTTGGAATTAGAAACTAAGGTCTCCATTATATCTAGCTTGATGAGAACTTTCCGATGATATAAATTGTTACTCATTCCAAGTCTTGAATTAAAAGAAAATTATCTTATTAAAATTGGCCCATCAACTTTATATTTTCGTGTCGCACCTGTGTGAATTTGGGATTTGGTCCATATTGCGATGCCACGTGGAGCACCAGGTCCGCTGCACTAACTCAAGGCGCATTGCACATTGGTATATATATATATATATATATATATATATCCACTAGAAGTGAAACATGATCTCCTATGAAGGATTTTACCTGTGTGTATATATATATATATATATATATATATCCACTAGAAGTGAAACATGATCTCCTATGAAGGATTTTACCTGTGTGTATATATATATATATATATATATATATATATATATATATATATATATATACATACACACACAGGTAAAATCCTTCATAGGAGATCATGTTTCACTTCTAGTGGAGTGTCTAGAGTAATTATAATTGTGACTCCGGGGATGTTCGTAGCATGGTGATTTTATATTGTGTTGATAATTGTGTAGCTGTGATGGTGTTTTTTTTTCTATACTCGAAACATCCACCTTAAAATTGTTTTGGCTAAATCTATTAGAGTGCAAAATCAAGGCAGCCAAGCAACCTTCAAATATTTTACGCACCATAGAACCATAGCAGTTTTTTGCTCTCAACAAAAAATAATTCATTATTTTGACTCCACACAGACAAGGTCACACCAGGAGATCAATAATCAGTCATTTACACAAGATTAACCCTTAGATGTTTTTAAATATGTTATTAGCCTTTTGATTTTTTGTACAGAGGGAGGATTATAGCCCCGGGAGTTATCAATTTCCATTCTTTTTTATTGAACAATTTTATTTTTGGAATATTGGGTTGTGTGATAGCCGATGCTAGGAGTATGACTTCAAACCTGGCTAAAGGGTTTGATGTTTTCATGTCTATGTTTGACATTTTGGACAAAAATGGTATTATAAATCTAGAGGTCCATGACGGGTTAGCTTGAGAAAGTGCATGAATCTATAGCATTGAATAGTGTAGTGTTACTTGCGCAAATAACATGATTTTAATAAATTTCATCTTTAGAATCAACGAAAGGAGCAACATGACAAAGAAAAAGCATGTGTCTAATGTCCGCAATTAGAGAGATTATATGATACATTGAAAGGGATAGCACTAATAGATAACAAATAATTAAGGAGCTTCAACTTGTGGTCTTTGAAACAACACATGGTTGTTGTAAGGCTAGAGCCAACTCTTCTAGTTGGGAGTATCCAAGAGAACATTGTGTATGGTAAATAGAGGGTAATTGAGGTGGAAATAATAGAGGTTTCCAAGGTTAATGCCCATAATATTTAACTACAATAAACCAAATGAACCAGCAACACATGCATATACTTTGTCGTGCGAGAACAATATTGATAGGGATATAAGAGTACAAGAAACATGTCAATTTTTTGTTGGAACTTCCTCTTTACAAGCGTAGTCATGAATGATAACTCTCTAATTGATGCATATACTACGATAAATAATGAAATCCAAATGAACTAACAACACATCCATATACTTTGTTGTGTGAGAACAATATTGATAGGGACATAAGAGTATAAGAAACATGTCATTTTTTTATTGGAACTTCCTCTTTCCAAATGTAGTCAACAACTTGTGTTTCTAAATTCTAACACAAAGAAGTTGATACATATAATTACCATTATGATAATTCTTTAATTGATGCATATACTAACATGCCTATGAATATGGTGCACCTTCCATTGATAGTCATTGTGGTATTTTAGTCACATGACAAATGTTTCCCTAATAGTAAATGGTTACCATGTAAAGTACATCTATTGTATAAGTGTTTACTAGGTTTAGTTCAGCTTCCGCTTGTGAAAATAATAAGTTTGTAGAGTTTTTTGGTCTAAGTTCGTATTATACTTGTTATTCTATGATTTTATAGAGATATAGATATACAACCAATGACATCACATAATACTAGGAAATCTTTCATTACAACCCTTAACATGTTGATTGAAATCCAACACTTTTCAAGGGTGCACCTCAATTTGAAGACGAGGATGAAGATTTTTCAAATGTTCAAAGATTCTAATCAACATGAGTGGGACACATCAGGTTTGTATATAAATGCTAGTCAATTTAACATGATTAGATTTAGGGACCACAATATTAGGGAAAATTGGAGGTCTAACTTTGTGGGTGAAGGCACATCAAATGGTGTAATGAACTTCATATAAAAGTAAATGTAATTGTTACTACTTAATGTGAACAATTATTTATTTGATGGTTTAGATGGGAAATAGAGAACATCATAGAGGAGGTGGTCATAGAGAACCTTTGTGTATGAAGATCAAACTGACTACATATACTTGAAAGCCTTACTTGATTGGCATGCTTTCCTTAGAGATTGATTATATTCCTTATAAGAGCCCATTGCTTTTGTTGGCCTCTAATGGTGTTGTGGCATTCAATATATCTATATAAACAATACACTTTGCATTTCGTTAACGAGTAAGTGATATGACCAATTTAAAAGGGTTGTGTTTTATTACCTTACAAGAGGGAAATTTATGCTTTATTAAGCTTATCCTAGGGTGGAATTTACACTTCATACAACTTATCCTAAAAAATATATTGTTCCTTTTATAGGTAGATCAATTATATTGGTCAATGGTTTGGGACAACTACTTCCTAATATAGATAGTCCTACATATGGATTTTAAGATCACGTGAAAGAATAATAAATTATCCGCAATTGTTGTAACTCTTGATATATTGTTCAAATGAGATGGACAAAGAAAAGATTGAAAACATCTTTGTCATTTGGTAATAAATGTTAAAGATGTAATTCCAATTGTAAAAAACCCAAAAAAATACTAATGACACATGTGGATACAAATATGGATGATTCCCAAAACTATTCATCAATAAATTTATGGATTTGTTTGAAATAAATGATTGTGTCCACAATCATGATAAGCATTGTTGGAGATACCTAAATCACCTTATTAGACGTAATGTTGCTACAAGAGTCAGTAACAACTACTCCATGTAAGTAGATGAGGAAAATTTACAATGAGTGGATTGCTATTATTGGAGTTAGGGTTATGCTTACTTAAACCTTATGGACTAATGGAGGACTTCTTAATTATCCTCTTTGGCTAGTTGAACATAATGTTTATAATCTTGAAAAATCCCCTCCTAAACCTCCTACATGTATTGTGCCTATTATACATGTTGTAAGATGTATTGATAGACTTCTTTGGGGGTTAACAATCCACAAGTCCTAGGGATTTTCATTTCAAAAAGAAACAATCAATATTGGAAAGATAGAGTAGATAAGTGCTATTTTTATTGCAATATTTTGATTGAAAGCTTTGTACATGGTCTTCGATTTCAATCTCCATTTATCTATAATCTAGATGAAAAGATGAGAAAGTGTGTAGATATATATAGGAGAAAAGTTAAAGAAGAGAAATTGAAACCAACTACTATGTAATATATGGGTTATTGAATATGTCCATCATATCACTTTCTTATTATTCATCTTATTTCATCCCTTAATGTTATTACTTTTTTTGTTGAAGGATCATAGCTCAAGTGGTTTGGTGAATCATTTGTTTCCCCAATTGTGTGGGTTCAAACCTTCAGAGACATGTTGTAATTGACCCATTTGTGGCATTTATCTAGTGTAATAGTGGTATTGGAAAGATCTTGTTCTAGTTTCAAAAACAAAAAACAAAAACAAAACAAAAAACATTATTAATTTTTTTATTTAACTTCCTAAAAATATAATATAATATAAATAGACATTATTCGATTTCTTCATCATTTCACATTTTTATTATTTAGAGTCTTCATCACATCACTAAAGAATGTTACGTTTTTATTTTTCACTTCTTTATGATGTAAATTTCTTCAACTAAATTTCAACTATAATCATTATTAATTAAAAATTTCATCACCAAACAATGTTTCTTTTTTATTTTGGCTTAGTAAATGTCTTCAACATTAAATTTATTTTTTATTGAAAATATTATTTTGAATAATACTTAGTAAATTTCAAATATAGTCATTATTAATTAAAAATTTCACTTAACTGCTATCTATTTTTTCTAGGTACAAATACTTCCTAGGATTTTACATTCTAAAAATAGACTTAACCTTTGAAGAATTTGATCTCTTAAAACCATGATAAATTAAAAATTAAGATATAACCCTATATTTTTGTTATTCAAATTATGATAATAAAAAAATTATAAATTTTATCCTTCATAGGCTTTATCTCTCGAAGAATTTGACTTTTTAAATAAGGAAAAAATTATAAATTTTAATTAACCCTTTTAAACCTATGGAGTTGAGATATAAGTATATATTTTTGTTATTCAGAATAGGAAAAGATAAGCAAGGCAAAGTAGAATAACGTAATACATACATAGTGTATATTTTTGTTATTCAGAATGGGATAAGAAAAAGATAAGCAAGGAAAAGTAGAATAACATAATACATACATAATATGCATTGAGTGTGACGGTAGAGTTCTCTCTATCAACTTGATTTGCATACCGATGTACCAATTTTGTCAAACCGATACTCCTCCTTCCATTGAAACTAACAATCTGTCATCAAGGAAAGGAAAGAATAAGATGTCGGTAGATATAGCATAATTAAATAATGTTAAAAAAGAAAAGCATAAAATGATGCGATGGAAACTAGATTTACAAAATCTTATTACCTGGATGCGAAGCAGAATAAGCTGTAATTATTGACCACGGTTCAAATTTGAAATGCAAGTGCAGACTGCTGCAGGAAATGGAATAGAATTACAACAGCAATCGGCAAAAACAGTGACAGATGATTGAACAACAGCAGCAAGTAAGCACATTGAATAATAGGAGGACAACGTTAGGCTTTGCGGAATACAAAGAATATATTGTTTGCAGTTATGCGTTCCAACTCAACTCAATTCAACTCAATCGCTTCCGCTTCCATAGAGTATCTTTGTAACTGTGCGTTCCAACTCAATTCAATCGATTCCACTTCCGGGTGGCCCATTTGTTTTTCGGACGTAATGTACTTACATTGTTTAGCACGCGAGGAAGAGAGTATCCATGCCATTCAGATCTCCAACTCAGTCCTTTCCTCCAATTGGCACTTCCGCTTTGCCTAAAGTTTCCTGGCTAATCTCAACCGCTTTGCCTAAAGTTTCCTGGCTAATCTCACGTGTTTTGCTAGTTATTTGACAACTGAACTATCGCAGCAAACATTTTAATGCAGTTGTCTATAACGCTACTTTTTGAAAGTCTTTCTGGCGGGTTTTTTCAGTCGAAATCCGGCAGGAATTGATTGGAATCGCAAGTTTGATAGCTAGTTTCTGCACAATGAAAGCGTCCCAGGGGTTTTTCGGGGTGCTGAATCCAAATATGCAGTGAAAAAACCATTTTAACTGCAACAAATCAACATTTAACCTCATTTTCTTCCACCGGATTCGGTCACAGGAATCTCCAAAAAGTACTCCCATTTTAATTACAATTATATATATATATTAAAAAATAAAATATTTTATTATCAATTTAATATATATATAAGTTAAATAAAAGTTGTTTTTGGACATCGGAGGAATTAAACGGTATAAGATTTTGATCTAGATGGTTACTCCATCCATAATACGGACGAAAGAGCTTTATTGAATCAAGGGGTTCATTTTACAATCGAATATGGGATGATATGTAAGTTTATTCGTGTTCAATTTGGAGTTTGGTCTATTTTTTATTTTAAGATCCAATATGAGAGTGATATGTAAGTTCGTTTGTTCGTAATTTGGAGTTTGACTAGTGTTCCTTAAAAAATATACTTTAAATTAAAAAACATTAATAATCTCATTCTCATTTTGTTCATTTGGTTAGTTATATTTCACTTTAACTCTTTGAGTAATAAATAAAATATTTAGATTTGTATGCTAAATAATATAACTACTTTGGTTTCTCTTATAAATATTTCTATAAAGAACTTAAATAAATTGTTTTAGTGTCCATATTCACTAATATATATCTATATATATAATGTGTGTGATAATGTTTACCTTTGTAAAATATTTTAATGCTCAAAAGGAAAAAGTAATTAAGCCTAAAATAATTTAGTTAGTTTTCTAATAAGAGGAAAATGTATAACTCCTTCCAGTTTTAATTTAAATAATAAATAATAATAATAAATTATGCAAAAATACAATTTAAATAATGAAAAATTACATATGGTCTATGTAGAGAGATAAAGTGAAAACCACTATAGATCTATCTAAAGCTATATTTCAATATAGAACTTAAATAAATTGTTTGAATATGTGCGCTCAGACACACATATATGTAATGTGTGCATTAATGTTACTTTAGTAAAATATTTTAATGCTCAAAAGGAAAACGTAACTAAAAGTAAAATAATTTAGTTAACCCCATTATAGATCTATTTAATCATGGATTTATCAAACACTAAAGGTGATTAAATCATAGATTTATCTTAATCATGGATTTATCAAGCACCCCATTATAGATCTATTTAATCATGCATATATATAATGTGTGTGTTAATGTTTACTTTAGTAAAATATTTTAATGCTCAAAAGGAAAACGTAATTAAAAGTAAAATAATTTAGTTAACCCCATTATAGATCTATTTAATCATGGATTTATCAAACACTATATTTTAATGCTCAAAAGGAAAATGTAATTAAAAGTAAAATGATTTAGTTAACCCCATTATAGACCTATTTAATCATGGATTTATCAAACACTAAAAGTGATTAAATCATAGATTTATCCTAATCGCTGACTGATTTAAAAGTGATTAAATCATAGATTTATCTTAATCATGGATTTATAAAGCACCCCATTATAGATCTATCTAATCATGGATTTATCAAACACTAAAAGTTATTAAATCATAGATTTATCTTAATCATGCATTTATAAAGCACTAAAGGGGATTAAATCTCTTGACGTGTCAATATGTTTTCAAGTTTTTCATTGTAATAAGAGGTTTTCATATAATGAGATTTTATGCCTCTGAGCTCTTTGTAGATCTGTGATCAATATGGATCTATACTAGTGAATAAACAAGTGCTGAAGAACTTAACACAGACTAAGTATGGAAAATCAATACTTGTTGGATCACTGCCCTTACCTCTTAAGAACCCCTCCCCACTTGTTTTTCCATTCTTTTTGTTGTTTTCTTTCTTGGTTTTGATTCCATTCCCCTCTCTCTTGAATTATGTTTTCCCTTTTCTATTTATTTGTTGTTTTCACTTTTTTGTCATTCATATTTTTATTCATTATTATTTTATTTATACTATTATTAAAATTAATTTTAACTCTAATTTACCTCATAATATTCCTATAGTAATATTAATATAAGTTTATATTTTAAATAAATATGAAAAAAATAATTTCCCTCGGTATAAAATTTAGATATATAAAATTTTACCTACATATATTTTCATGTTAATTATTTAATTAAACATAATAAAATAGTTATTAGTTAATTATAATCATATATATATATAAAATTTAAGTAATATTAAGTTTTTATTATTGAAGTATTTATAATAAATAATTTTCATAGATATTCACATTTTTTTTAATTATAAACCAGTATATTTAAGTTATACACATGTTTACATTAAAAGTAAAAAAAATAGCTAAAAGATATATTTTTCAAGTTTTTAAGTTTTTAATTAGTTTTTATTTAATTAAACATGGTATTTATAATAAATAACTTTTTTATATGTACTTAGATAGTTACATATTTTTATTAATTATATATATATATATATATATATATATATTTTTTTTTTCCACTGGAAAAATCCGTAATATTTCATTATAAATATGAAAGATTACATATGTAGATGCTTTGTCGCATATGCCAAAACTGTTCAGTACATTTTCAAGATATTGCAGATCAGTGCTGTATATCTGTCTGTTACATTTACAAAAATTGTGCAAAAAAGGTGCCATTTTAGGCAAACCTCGATCTATTTACATATATATCATATTGTGCAGTCAAAAAACAAAAAAGACTGATTGTTATGTCGCCTGTAGACCCGCAGTAGGATATGACGGGTCTATATAAGGCCGGTGGAAGTATTTCTGCTCCTGCTGATCCAAATATTCAGTGATTTCCCATAAGCCATTTTCCATCACCGCGGCCTCCTTGGAAAGCTTGTCAGCAGTCTGGTTATGTTCTCTGTATATATGAGATATGTGAAATGAGTTAAAAGCATCCTTTAGTATAAAGACTTCATCAAGCAGTATGTTGAGAGTGTGTGAGTGACATGTGGTAACTCTATTGACCCAATTTACTACAATCTGAGAATCTCCGTAGATGTTGATGCTGGTGCAATGATGGCTGAGTGCGAAATGAAGTAAATGGCGGAGAGATATGAGCTCAGAGTAATTGTTTGTGCCAGCCCCCAGTCCTACTTTGATGTGATAGAAGTGCCTCAAGGATTTGTGTATAATGATGCCCCCTCCACAGCCATGTTCGTTTGCAGCCCCATCGAAGTAAGCCCATGGTGAGCTCATGTCTATATTGGGAGGAGGGGACGACCGACGCTGTTTTGGAGGAGGGGGATTCGGTAGTTCGTTATATGCTGTAATGATACCAGCTTCAACGAGAGTCCATCTAGGCTCCCATCCATCGAATATCATTCTGTTCCTAGTCTTCCATATAGACCAAATTACTATGATCGGAAGGTTTACAGATTTCGAACCACTGTGTCTGTTCCCCCAATCCATCCACGCGTTGATAAGGTCTGTACCAGACCAATCACCCGAGAACTGAATGTGATGTTTGATATGATGCCATAATTGTTTTACAATGGGGCATCTTAAGAATAGGTGTTCGGTGGTCTCTGTGTCTGCTTTGCACAGCACACAACGCGAAGGACCGGATACCGCCCTGCGCTTGAGGTGTTCGTCAGTGGGAATGCGGTTTCGAAGGACACACCAAGTAAATAACTTAGACCTGGGCGATGCACTAAGCTTCCAAATCTGGTGCCACCATCTATCAAGCACCTCCGGCTTTCTGTGAGAAATAATGACTTTGTATCCCTCACGAGGAGAGTAAACCCCACTATCAGCAATCTGCCAGATGAGTTCATCCGGTCCTTCCACAATTCTGATATGGGATTCTGAGAGGGCATCATAGTATGCTTTCCATGGTTCGTGCCATCTGATCGGGATGTCCAACTGTGTGCCAGATTTCCAAGCCTGATGCAATATGTCCGAGCCTTCATGGTCAGCGATCTGCGCAAGCACTCTAATGCCACGGGAGTTTAGGAGGGCAATCAGGTCTGTGTGAAGTCTGTGTCTTCCTCCACATCCACTCCATGGATCCATTCCGATGCGTGCTCTGTTCCCACTTTTTATACGCCATATGATGTTGCTCCTGAGGAGGGGGAGGGAGTGTAGGAGGGCTTTCCAAATGGAAGAGATGCCCGTTCTGTTCCAGCTTGGGAGTCTGGCCCAATCGATGATGTCTAGAGGCCAGATGTACTTATGGTATACAATCTCTGTCCATAAACTGTGGGAAGTCAGCAATGCCCAACCCATTTTAGCAGCGAGGGCTTTTGCAAAGGATGCCAGGTCCTTTAGTCCCCAGCCCCCCACTTCTTGGGGAGGGCAATCTTATTCCAGGAGATCCAAGCAAAGGTGCGCTTCTCTTCCTTTCCAGCCCACAAATATCTGTTGCAGAGTCTCTGAATCTTTGAGAGAATGTTTCGGGGAATCCATGCTAAAGCCATCCAAAATACGGGAGATGCTTCCAGCACTGATTTGATCAGAGTTAATCTGCCTGCTCTGGATAGATATCTGAAGTACCAACATGTTATTTTCTTTTCAATCTTGGTGACAAGCCATACCCAGTCGGCAATTTTTTGGTTTGTAGGCTTTAGCCAATATCCAAGGTATTTAAGACCTCGATCCAGAGGTTGTGTGATAAATGGAAAAGCCTGCATAGCCGATTGAGATTCAGCTACAGATGTACCAACCATAGTGATGGAAGACTTCTCATGGTTGACCACCATGCCCGTGGCATGTGAAAAAAGGTTAAGGATTCTGTTGAAAGATGAGGTATCCCGAATACTTCCATCGAGAAGTATAAGGACATCGTCCACGAATAGAAGGTGAGTTAGGAAGCAGGCTTCTGAGATCTTTAGGCCCCGGATAGTTCCTTCCCTCTTTGCATCAATGATGAGACGACTGAGCGCTTCTGTGACCAATAGGAACAAGAGGGGGGAAAGGGGACATCCCTGACGAAGTCCCCTTTCAGAGTGGAAGAAATGGGATGCAGCACCATTTATCAGAATACTATAAGTAGGAGTGGTAATGCATGCCATAATCCAAGTGATAAGCTGGTGTGGAAAGCCCAGGTGAATGAGAATCATTTTGATGTAAAGCCAGCTGACTCTATCGAAAGCCTTTGAGAGATCGATTTTGAGAAGAATACTCTTGAGGTGCTTGGTCCAGATAGAGTGAATGGCTTCCTGGGCAGAGCCAATGGCTTCATGAATCTGCCTGTTTTCCAAGAAAGCAAATTGCTGAGGAGCAATGTGATTGGAAAGGATGGGTCTGATCCTATTGGCTATGATCTTGGATATGATCTTGTAGAGTACATTGCATAGCGAAATGGGACGAAAGTCAGCAAAGGATGATGGAGAGTCGGACTTGGGAATAAGTGCAATGAAGGTAGAATTTATAGCATGATAGATCTGACCTGAGGTTCTGCTCTCCTCTACCACCCTTAAAATGTCCTCACCCAAGATGTCAAAAAAGGCCAGGTAGAATTCAATGGTCCATCCATCAGGACCCGGGCTCTTTTCCTTCTGAAACCATTTAATGGTATTCTCCAATTCATTCATGGAGACAGGTGCATTAAGATCCTCCAAGTCTTCATTGTTAACGAACCTCGGGAAATGGGAAGCAACACGGAAGATTTCAGCCAGGTTGGAGCCCTCAGGGCATTTGAAGATGCCTTTGAAATAGGAGGTACCCAGGCTAGAGAGCTTGTTGAAAGAGTCTGCCAGACCCCCATCCGGATAGGGGAGGTTCCAGCTGGTATTTGCAACCCTCCTCCCATTTGCAAAATTATGGAAGAATCTGGAGTTTTCATCCCCAGCCTTGAGCCAAGTAGCTCTACTCCTCAGCCTGATCGATTCTTCTCTGAGTCTGAGAATGTTGGACTTCTGCTCTTCTAGATCAACCAGCCTATGCTTGCTTTCCACAGAGATAAAGCCCAGGTTTTGTTCATCCAACAGAGCGTGTATGTCTGCTTCTATCGAGGTGAGCAGTTCATCTTCCCTTGCCTTTTTCCTCTTGGCCCATTCAATCACAATATGCTCGAGTTCCGTCAAATTTTTTACAAATCCCCTAGCCAAAGAGGGTTCTCTGTCAATAGGGTGAGCTGCCCAGAAGTCAGTGACCAGCTTAGAGAAACCAGGGTCCTGTAACCAATGATGGTTGAATTTAAAAGGAGCTTTTGGTTTAGGGAGAGGGCCCAGAATTTCCATCATGATGGGAGAGTGATCCGAGATTCCCCCCGAAACTACCCACTGTTTATAGTGATGGAGATTGCGGAGCAACGGTCCCTTGATCAGATAACGATCGAGCCGACGGGCCAAGGCTGCTGATCCGATCCTTCGGTTCCTCCAAGTGGGAAGAGGGTGTTGCATAGGGATGTCGATGAGATCGTGCTGTTCAAGCAGATTCCTCATGAAGTCTGATATGGGATCTGATTGAGCAGATGAGCCCCATGATTCACCATATCCCAAGGAGAAGTTTAGGTCGCCTCCAATGATCAGGTTTTCCTCTTGCAGCAAAGAACGATCAAGGAGGGTGCGCCAGAATCCTTCCCTCTGCTGACAAGGACCATAAATATTGATGATGCGCAGTGGCATCCCAAGGTCTTTTGAAAAAATGTCAGCACCCAAATATCCTGGTCCGCCCCATGAGGAGTCCAATCTGATGGAGAGAGGGTTAAGTCCAATGGCCAAACCACCCGAACGGCCCATAGCATCCGACCCTATGTATTGCCACTTTGGCGCAATCGATTTCAAGGCAAGAGATATGGCTTCTGCAGAACCCAGGGTTTCTTGCAGGAGGATGATGTCAGGATTTTCGACCTGAAAAAGTCGTTTTAGGGCTAGCTTTTTCGGGGTGCTAGCTAGACCCCTGCAGTTGAATGAGAGACACTTCATGGGGGAACCCTCCGAGGGGGGTTTGTAGCTCTAAGGGCCCCGACAATGGTGGATTGACGTCCCGAAGCAACTTCAGCCCCAGCACGCCTAATGGCTTTATTCAAATTGGATTTGCGACCCCTGGTTGAGGTGTGACCAGGTTCAGGGGGAATAATGCTATATATGTATATATATATATATATATATATATATATATATATATATATATATATATATATATATATATATATATATATATATATATATATATATATATATATATATATATATAAGTTTTTATTAGTTTTACTATAAATATAATTAAAATAATTTTATAAACATATATATTTAGTTAGTTAGATATTTAAATAAATCCAATTAACTAATTAACTAATTAATTAATAATAATTTGTCCCTAATTCTTGGTATTGTCAATTGTAGTTGAAGCTCAGTGAAATGTAGTCTTATCTCTTGGTCAAGTAGCTGGTTTTCTAGTGGTTTGAATGGATTGGTCTCTCTATTTAACTTGCTACCTTGATCTTATTCTTCATGTTGTCCTCATGATGAACAAGCCTTGATGGTTCTAAACACACAGGCAAATGAATTTTGATATGATTATCACCGAAACCTTGTCTCAAAAACTTATTTTATATGAGAAAGAAGCTAAGTAACCAATAGGTCAAAGTTTAGTGAAAATAATGAAAATAACAAAGAAAGTCAAAGTCAAAATTATTATTTAAGTAATTAAAATAAATTAATAAATTAATTGTTAAATATATTGAAGTGATTAATAAAAGAAACATATATTTTATTGACTTTAAACAAGTTCAAAATGAAAATAAAAGAATTAATTTAAAAAGTTTAATAATAAAATAATTGACCAAGATCATATTTAAGAAATTGGAAATAAATAATATGAGATGATATGGGAAAATTTTCAATTAATTGAATTTTTAAGAGGGAGAAGTTAAAAAAAAAAAAAATGAAATATAAATAAAAGAAAAAATTTCATAATAAGTTTTAAGAAATTAGAAATTGATTTGAAAATAATTTCAGAAGAAATAATATTGGTAGATTTAGGTCCACGTGTTTTGAACCAACCAATGTGTTCATCATCAAAAACAAGATGAAAAATCAGATCACAACAAAAAGTTAAATAGGGAGTCACGACCTTCTAATAGCTAAGGGAAAAAAACAGAGGCCAAAATACTAATTTATTTAATATTTATTATTATTATTATTTATTTATATATTTATTTATTTTAATTTATTCTAAAATTGAATCAATGATAAATACATTATATAATAATATCTAACTCCCCTGACCCTTAAAACCAAAATAGTGGTTATTTATTTACTTAGAATGAAATAGATAATAATAATATCTAACTAAAGTGACATAATAATATCTAACTAACCTAACCCTAAAAATAAAAATATGTACTATTTATTTATATATTATTATTAATTAATTTTAATTTCTATTAACTAACATCACCCTTACAAAAAATGAGTAAATAAACTAAATTTTTTAATAAAATTAAAATTAAAATGCTTAAATATTAAGCTTAACTCAATTGTGAAAGAAATAACAAGCTATAAACAGGAAGAAAAAACTGAAATTGGTTATAGTTACTATGAATAATCAAATTTAATTTTAATTAGGTTATTTTTTAGTTTAAAAAATAAAAATAAAAATAAAAAATTGGTTAAATATTAAGCTTAAATGAAATGAGAAGGAAATAATTAGTTATAAAAAGGAAGAAATAATTAGAATGCTTTTATGTACTATGAATAATCAAATATAATTTTAATTATTCTATTTTTTAATATAAAAAAAGAAAATAAAAAGGGAAGGGATCAAGGAACCAACCTTTTTTTTTTTTTTTCTAGGTTAAGACTAAACTAAGTACCCACGGGGAATTGAACCAGTGACCTATCGCAAGGAGTGCCTTAACAGCGCACCCATTCACCGTCAATCCAAAGCCCCGTGGGCATCAAGGAACCAACCTTAGGGGAGCAAATTAAGAAAAATAAAAACCAAAGGGAGGAGAAGGAGAAACGAAATGAATGAAGCTAAGAGGAAATGGCCAGAATCGAACAGCTACTGATTTTCCACCCGTCATCCCGATTAAGATTATTAGGTCGGCTTTCAATCTTTATGGCTTCCCTAAATTTATGGTGATGAAAGTGAGAAATCTTCACAGTGACCTTCGCCTCCTCAATGCATATATGATGATTGGTCTTCCCAACATGCTCTTGTAAGGCCAAAGAGTGGGTCCTTCCATGCTTGATATCAACAGTGTGTTCCTTAATTCTTTGATTAATGGATCAGCCTGTTTCACTAATGTACGATGTTCCACAGGAGCATGGGATGACATAAATGCCTTTCAAATATTTTGGGTCCATAGGGTCTTTGGCTGATTCTAAGGAACTTCGTAAGGTATTAAGGGGTATAAAGGTTGAGGGAATGTTGTGTTTCCTAAGGATTCTTGCAATGCTATCAGTCGTCCCCTGGATGAAGGGGAGGTGAACTCCAAAACTACGATTGAAAGGGTCTTTATTAGCTTTATGACTTTTGAAAGCTTTGAGGAAGGCTTTAAGGCCTTGTCTCTTACTGTAACCATTATTGACGAAAACCTCCAAGAGATGGGATTTCTCTTCCGAAAAATGGTCGACGTGAGAAACTCTCATAGCACGAATAGCTAGAGTGCAAAGAACCCCCAACTTATGGATTTAAGACTTCTGTGGTTGATATCTTCTGACTTAGTAATCAGAGAACCCACAGTAAAACCATCTTTTCGTCAACGTTTCAAATTCCAATAGGGATCCATCATCAGGACTATTATTGAGTGTTGATAGTAGAAGAGCTCAGCTATTTAATAATTAATATTAAGAGAAAATATATTACTAGGAAATTTCACCTTTACTATTTATTATTAGTATTAATTTATCATCAGAAATAAATATTATATGATTAAAATTAAAATAAACCTAATTTAATAAAAAACTTAAATATTTGGATAATATTAATTTTTAAATAGACGACCTTCTTTTTTCCTTAGATCAAAACAACTTACCTCATAACTATTTATATCTTTGCAATTGAGCTCTTCTACTATCAACACTCAATAATAGTCCTGATGATGGATCCCTGTTGGGATTTGAAACGTTGACGGAAAGATGGTTTTTACTGTGGGTTCTCCGGTTACTAAGTCAGAAAACCCCCAACTTTTGAGCATGGAAATGATGGGACCTCATAAATTAGAAATTATAATTAATTCGATAGAAATATTTAATTAATTAAAAATAGCTAAAAGTTTTAGTTAATTAGTAATATGTTAGAAATATTTAATTAATTTACAATATTTGCAATGTTAGAAAGGTGAGACAAATAAAAGGGAAAAGGGGGTTCAATGATGAAAAAAATCAACAATAAGGGAAAGATGGACAAAAGAGGGGGGAGTGGTTGTTTAAAACAAAGAGAGGGAGAAAGTGTTTAGAAAACTAAAGGGTGGGAAAGAGTAGAGGAGGGGGTAGGGGAGAAAATCAATGGGTAGGATGGTAGATGATGGTCTTCCAATAATGGATAAGCTTTTATCCACATCCCTATTGAAGTTGTTAGGGCTCTTCTCGATTTCGAGGGCATCTCGAGTAATTCAAGGGTTATAAACTGGAACAAAGCCTATGATTTTTTATTGATCAAAACAAATCAATTGTTTGGACTTGGATGAGTGTTCAACAAGGACAAACTTAGATAGAAGGTTATGGTTGGGATTAGCTATGTGTTCTTTGAGGAGGGCTTTGAAAAGGTGACCCTGTTGGCCAAGATATGATTTTTCGCATGAACATGGAATTTGATAGACCCCTAATACTAACATGGGGTCAAATATATCTTTGGAAGACTAAAATAATTTCTTGAAGGTTTTATGGGGTTTAAATATGGTTTTAATGTTCTTCTTAGTCAATATCTTTACTATAAGATCTATGGTTCCTTTAATGTACGAGAGCTTAACTTGGCCACAGGAGGGAGAAGGTTCCGAGTTGGTAAACCTAGGGTTAGAAACAACTTAAAGGGATTTATTTATCTAAGTGGTGGAATAGACATTGGCTATGAAAGCTTGGAGCAGATAGGATTTTTCAGTTGAAAGGAACCGAGGATCAGATATTTTCAGAGCTCTCGAGATGAGGGTTTTAAGAACAGTTGACTTTTGGGAGGGGTTGTGATCTGAAACAACGTGAAGATAACAATTAATGTGGGTCATTTTTCTATAAACTTGATGGGAGAGGGAGCCAATGGGAAGGCAGGTAACGAGGACATCTAAGAATATAAGGGATTTATTCGATTTGTTTTCCATGGTGAATTGGATATGAAAGGAAATACTATTAAGATGAGAATGAAAGGTGTCAAGCGCAACCTCACCATGTTGCCAAATGAGAAAAGTTTCATCAACAAATCAGATCTTACTTTAAAACAAATTTCCATGAAGTAAGAATATAAAAATCATTTTAATTAAATTTTAAAGTTTTCTTGCTTTTAGGTAGTAAGCTTGAGCAATAACTATATTATAAAATGATTTTATCTATTAATTTTCTATTTTTGTATTTTTTTTTTAAGTTTAATTTGTGGAGGTTTCGAATCCTAAATTTCCTAGTTTACATAATACTTTATAACATGGCCATCCCAATTGAGATTCCCTACCGAACTTATCTGAGAGATATACGTCTGTGTGTGTGTGTGTTGTTGAGTTGAACTATGGGCGATTTGAACATTGAATCTCACGGTTTACATAATGCTTCATAACACAACAATTTCCAATTGAGCTACCAGGTAGGAATACTTAGATATATTAAAAATAATTTAATTTATTGATTTTTTTTATATATTGTAAAATGTTTTATTGTAATTAATTTTTATGTTATTTGAAATGCAACGACATCTATATATGTGAAAGGGTTGTTTGTAGTTTCTTTGGTTTGCATAGAAGTGGTATCCATTGTACCACTAATAAGGCGATAAGGGCCCCGCTTCTTTTGAACAATTAACAAGATAATTGTACATAGGGTTCAACAAAGAAAAATAAAATTGGTTGAACTCATGGTGTAAAAGAACATGGCTAGTTTAGTTTTGTCAATATTGTGATCCATCCTTTAGAAACAAAGTTGGAGGTTCTTGTTGAAGCATACTATAGAGAATTTAATGGTGGGTTTGGTGGATTTTTCAGAGTCTTTGGAGGGGGTTTCAAGAATATCCTCTTACTCGCAGGTTTCTGATGTTGGAAGTGTTTTTTAGGTGCATTTATGCCTTCTTCTTGTTTAGAGGGTTTAGGATCTGTGTTTTTATGCTCTGTCGAAAGGTTTCTCAGGATTTTCGACCTCCTCGTTGTCTTTGGTGGGAGTTTCAAGAATATTCTCTTCCATGAGTGTTTCTAATGTTCAAGTTGTTTTTCTAGGTGTATTTAAGCCTTATTCTTGTTTGGAGGGTTCAGGATCTTTGTCTTTTTCTACACCACCTCAAGGTTTCTCAAGATTTTTAACCCACCCCCCGTTATTTATATCATTATTGGAGGGGTCCATAGTTAGAGGTGAGGTGGTGACAGCAACAGGAGGTCATATTAATCATAATGGGTTTCCGACATTAGGTGGGTTGGCCAGTGGATAGTTTGATTTGGTTAACTCGACCACATTTTTTTCACCCGTCCAAGGAGGTTCTCTGTATTTTTCACAAGGTTACTTTGTTTACTTGGTGACAAATTGTTTTCCTCATATTTTGAAATGTTTATACCAAGGTGTCATCCAAAATGAGGGAAGTTTATCCTAGGTCTTTCATGATGATATCAACTTGCATTATTTAGTTTTTACAAGTGCATTTTCACAGTTAGATCTTACCTCCTATTCTAAATCTGGTTTGCCTTGAAAATGATATTTTTCTCAATATTTTAGTGAGTTTTGCAATGCCTTAATAATTGTAGGAATGTTAAAAATATGTTGTCATTGATGTCAACACATGGAAAAGGTGTCAAAGAAGGACTTAGGAGATCAGGTTCCAAGCACAAGAAGAAGAGTCAAGGAGAAACATGGATGAGAACGGTGTAGAGAATTTAGAGCTAGTTCTGAAGTAGAATGTTATCTCTGGCATTGATGAAACCCATTTGGATGAATAGAGCTCTGAAAAATATTTCTAGTGGAATTCAGAAGTATGAAAATGGCCTCCTGGTTTGAAAGATAGAGCAAGTCAAAGTTGAAGCCCAAAGTCAAAATATTACGAAGTTAAAGTTGGTTAGAGGAGCTTTGGTGCACAGTTAGGTTTGGGAGAGTAGCCAAACATAGCGAAAAGGATAGCAGGGTGATCAAAAAAAGGTCTGGAAAAATGTGGCAATCCATGTGAGGCAATAGGAAAGCTTTCTATTGGTTTGTGGAGGATCCCACTTTCCACACCATCTTGGCAAAGCCCACCCATCCAATTTGATATAACACTCATATAAAAAGAGCGAGATGACACCATCCTTGTAGATGAAGCCCAACAGTATAAGCCTAGAATTTTTTAGTGCACACAGAGGAAGTGTTGGGAGGTGGGCGTCAGGGCACGTTGGATCGTGCAAAAAGGAAGTAGGAAGCGATGATTGGTGGATTATTTAAGTGGGAAGCTCCTACATTGACAGTGATTCCCACATAAGTAAGAACATAGAGACAACAAATTAGTGTTTAATGGGAGTGTCGGTCTGGAGGAGTTTTGAGCAAATTAAAAGAAAAATCAAGAACCCTTTGAATATTTTATAAAGGAAAATCAATGAAAAGAAGGTCACGGGACCCTTTTCTCTCTCCTCTATGACGAAGGACACATGGAAGCATTTCATTGGCCTAAACAATGGAGGATGATGACGTTAGCACACCCAATGGGAGCATGATACATGGTAGGCAGATTTGGTGTTTTTTGGGCACCCAAAGGGCCCATTTCTAATGGTCATGTGGACTAATCAGAGGTCGACACGTGGGATAGGTGACATTAGTAATACATCATATCAGTGGAGAGAGCCCACAAGAATCATAAGGTGTAGCTGAGAAATGCATCAAGAGGAAATCGTCGGGACACGTTGACTATGACTGACAGGTGCATAGTAGTGACCAATGAACAATGTGTCATGTAGACCCCACATAGATCCCACGAGTACGAGCCTAGAAGTTTAATAAAGGGCTCACAAATGAAAACTTCGGGATGGAGATCTTTGATCCCAATCACCAATGTGAGGTTACACGAAGGCACAATCAGGTATGAAGACCAAGGGTGGAGAGAAGTTAATAAAGGGGAATAAGCCTTGAAGGCCTTAAAAATTATAAGCACCTAAAAGCTTAAGGAGAGGTCACAAGACACGTTCTTATGGCAGAAAATCAAGCAAGATCTAGTACCAAAGGGTCTTACGGACAAAATCGACGAATTTGGTAGCAACTTTGTTAATAAAATAAAAAAAGGGTCATGGAAATAGATTTAGCAACTTAGTTTGGGAACAAAATATTAAAAGGCTTCATGCCATAACCAAAGTCCTTGGGTGAATGATTTGGCAGCTATTTTGGTAGCGCGTTGGATTAGAGGCAAAACGATTTGACAACTTTTTAAAAAACTAACATTTTAGTGGCAATCCTAGCAATTAAGCCAAAGTAAAATTCAACCAAAAATAGAAAAGTATTGCTAACACTTTTTAAAAGGCCAAAATTTCCAAAATAAGAAGAAAGATCAGTTTAACTTGTAGAAAATGATGGTTAAGGTCTAAGGACTTGGTTAAAACCTTTAGTGGGCCAAAATAAACAAGACACAGGAAAAAATGAGGATTCATGCAACAATACAAGAAAAGAAACAAAGCCAAAAATATCAAGCCAAAATTATTTACAAGCAACCTTGAGCATATTTGTCGAACAACAACAAGAGGTTTCTCATGAGCGAGTTGAGGTGAAATTGTTGGTGTTCTTGGCAATTACAGAGTGTTGAAGGTGTTGGTGATTAAGGAGAAAATTGTTTTATTTTTAAGGCATAGTTGACATTCATGCTTCTAGTATCAAAATGGATGAAAGATGAATCATTGAATGTCAAGCAAGTTGTAGCTTGCATATCAGGGGTTGGTGCTCCTTCTGGTAGTTTCTAGTAAATATTTGGGATTGTATCTCCTTTCAGTTATATCTAATGAATCAGGGAGTTGAAGTTTCCTGCTAGTTGTAGCTTGCTTTATGAAGCAATTAAAGAGAAGTCTTGAAGAATTTGTTTGTTTTTGTGTGTTCCATTGTGATTGTTGATATTTTTTCTTCTCATGCTTATTTAAATTAATTTTTGAAGTATTTAATGGTGTCCTAGTGTTCTTACACAAAGTGAAAGAAAGTTTTTAAATTGGTAAAATTCCTATAATACTAATTCAGGTCGCCCACGCCCCCTCCCCCCCCTCAATATTTTCCTAGTTTGTAACAACTGGTATCAAAGTTGGTTACTTCAAATAATCTTAATAGTTGAAAGAAATATCAATCCCCCCCCTCAATATTGTCCTAGTTTGTAACAATTGGTATCAAAGTTGGTTACTTCAAATAATCTTAATAGTTGAAAGAAATATCAATGGTCATGGGAAACTAGGAAGGAGTATTTACCAATAGGGCACATAAGTTCAATGGAACAAACTATGTGTTTTGGAAAGTAAGGGTGAAGACCTACATTCAATCGCTTGGATATGATGTCTGGGACATTGTGAAAGAAGAATATCAAAATCCCCCAGTAGTTATTACGAAAGATCAGAATATGGAGTTCACATGCAATTATAAAGAAATGAAAGCCCTTCTTGTTGGCCTACCTAAATCAGAGCTTGTTAATGATATGGATGCACATCTACCAAAGCTATTTGGGACAAGATGAACATTTTCTGTGAAGGATACATCAAGTTAAAGAAAGTTAAACACCAAGGGTATAGGATTAAATTTGAGTCTTTAAGTATGCATGATGATGAAGATATTGCAAAGTATTTTTCTAAGAGTTCTTGAAGTTGTGAACACCATCAGAGGGCTTGATGAGAAGTTAGATGAAGTTGTTCAGTCAAAAAAGTGTTAATATCTCTTCTTGAAAGGTTTAATCCCAAGGTGTCATACATTGAAGATATGTCTAATATGAATACTCTTACTTTAGATCAACTCCTTGATACACTTACTAACTATGAGATGAGGATTTCTAATGGAAAGACTACAGCCAAAGAATCAACCTTTAAAGTAGAAAAGAATTGCAAAGAAGAGCATGATGACTCATGTTGTGAATTAGATGAGGAAGAATCCAACTTTGTGAGGATATTAAGTGATGATTACAAAAGTATAAAGGTAAGCTAACCTTAAGTGTTTTAATTGTGGAAAAGTTAAGCTAAAAGGTCATTATGCATGAAAGTGTCCTGAAAAGAAGAAGATAGATTATGATCCTAAAGAAATATTCAAGAAAGTTCAAAAGGAAACAAACATGGCTAAGAAGAGGGGTTTGTATGTTCAAGACAGTACAAGGAAAATACCTTCTAGAGGAGGTTTTTGTGGAAGCCCTTATAAAAATAGACAAAAAATTCATTTGCAACGGAGGTGGGCAGGTGAATGTTTTAGCATATTTGTTGTCCATTGTGTCTATAATATACAAACACAATAGTGCTTTACTATCCGTATAAGCACTTGTATCACATAGAACATGGTGCACTATGGAAAAATTATTTTTATAAAATAAAAAACACGTGCGCTAAATAACACAACACACCAGTGCTAGAATAATCGATAGCACTAGAAAAAAGGTT
Source organism: Pinus tabuliformis (assembly GCA_031772625.1). NCBI lineage: Eukaryota > Viridiplantae > Streptophyta > Pinopsida > Pinales > Pinaceae > Pinus > Pinus tabuliformis. The sequence goes on along the minus strand of CM062817.1, from coordinate 811,758,315 downwards.
AAACTTTAAAAATTGTCATTGTTATATACACCCAAAGAATCTGTGCTCTTCATATAGTAAAACACCCTACTGCATGCCAAGAAGGAGCACCACTATAGTATTTAAATTTCAAAAAAATGTGTTGTTATTTTGCAATGACACATCGGTGTTGTAAATGTATTACAACGCCCTGGGGCGCTAAAAAGCACTGCTAAGCAGTTTTTATTTTTTTTAAAAGAGAAATGATATAGACAAACAAATTAGCATTGTGCTAACTGTAATAGAATGCATCATTATATATTTTTAAATTAAAAATAAATAAATAAATGATATGCTTTTAGACATGTTCTGCACTGGTCTAATTATAGTAACGCACCAAAGGAGGGTTAAATTAAAAAAAAAAACTCCCAGCCATAAATTTCATTTTTACCATCTATAGTGTTGGAGAGATCTGAACCACTGGTGCCACTCTTGCCTCATGCAAGTTCCCTTACGCCGATGCTTCCTTTGCTCACAATCCTTTGTACCATGCTCCTGCCTTAATTTCCAATTTTTTCAAACCGTGGTAAAATTTGTTTTCTCTCCATTACGTGTCAACAATGCATCCCCGATTAGCAAATTTCAAGGTAACGTCTATGTTTCTCTCTAATTTAATTTGTTAGTGGATTATAATTGAAAATAGGCTTAAAATTTCCATTTTTTTTGACAAAAAAAATATATTTACATGTTGCACTCAATATGTTTGGCTCGCACCGATAACAGTGCACCCAATAAATCTATACGGTGCACTGCAGTTCCATAAATGAAAACACACCGGGAAAGCTATAAATGTACATCGGTGCATATAATTTGTACGTTTCACCTGATGTGTTTATGTTTACCAAACATAAAAAATAATATTTAAAAATATAGCTATAGCTCTTTGCGTTCGATAACCTGAACGTTTCATTCTGGTGCGAAAAGGTTATACATGCACACCGGTGCATAAGTGTGACACATTACAATGAAAATTTAAATTTGTGAACCAATAGTAGTGCATCTTATATATATGTGCACCGATGTTGGAGCGATGGTTTTTGATAGCGCACTGGATCCAATGCATGACTGTGTTTTTGGCACACAAATGATATTTTTTTTAATTGAAAGTTATGTTTCCATATTTATAAATATGTTTTCATTTAATAAAAATAATTGTATTTTTTGTATGAGGCTTATGTATTTTATATGTCAATCATGTAGCAAAGACATTAGCACAGGGAGCAGCAGCAAGAGGAGAAAATGGCAGAGAAATACAATATGGTTTGACCATGGGAGGCTAGAGAGAGGGAGAAGGATTTATACACTCACCCTATTAGTACAACAACCCGAGCATTCTTGAGTAATGTAGGCCTCTTCAAGAACTATGAGGAGACTACATCCTTGAAGGTGCACACTATCTTATTGGCATATTTGATCCACTGATGGGGTGCCCAGAAGCAGGCTTTCCCGTGTCGGTCCTGGGGCGTGGTATAGGTGCTCTAAGGAAGACATATACTTTATCACTCGACTATCTAGAAGAGCGGATGATTTTCCCTAATCCCCTAATGTCACGCATGCAATTGCAGCTAAGAATCAACTTGCCTACACTCAAAGATATGTCGGACCTCATGCAGTCAGTCTAGATGATTTTCAAGTTCTTCATGGATAGCTACAAATTTTTTCTTTTGTTGCACAGGAGGTTAGGTGCCTCTTGTTATTATTCACCAACATTTCATACTTTAGTAGGAACCATGTTGTATCAGATCGTCTACCATTTTTTTGAGGTAGTTTTGCATGGCTTTAGATAGATGTCGTGCCTTGAGACATGGGAGGGATAGCTTCCCTTTCGCTTCAGAGTTTTTTTGTTTATTTTTTGAGAGGTTTCTAGAGATGAGGCCTACATCGGACCATCACCCTCCTAGGTCGATCACTAAGGTTTGGATGCGCATGTGGGGGCAGATTGTTCCCAAGAGAGGTATGTCGAAGTATCCCGCCAGGATTTCCACCCAGGCATTGGTGCTACTAGCCAGTGAGGATGACCATGTTTTTGTCTTGTTAGTGTTTTCGTATATGAGGATTGATTGGAGATAGTCTCCAAATATCCTCTTCACATTAGTTTAGCCTCCAGATGACAGAGGTTGTATTAGTATTTTCTTTAAATTAATCTACTTTCATTTTATTTTTTAATTAGTTATAATAAAATTTATTCTAACAGATTATTTAATTTATTTTATTAATTTGTTTAATGAAATTTCCTAATTATTGTTGTGTGCTATATATTTTGTAGACATTAGCACATTTGATTGGGACATGTCTCCTCCCGCACTGGATGGAGGAGATGAGGAGATGGGCGAGGCCCAAGAGGGTGAGGCACATCCTCATGGGGTTGTGGGCATCTGGGACCATAGGGATGGTCTTCGATTTCAAATGGACTACTGTGACAAATTGGCAAGAGTTTTGGTTGAGGAGGGAGTCTTCCCTATGAGGGATCGATATATCAACATGGATCCTAGGTTCATGGATCTCTATAGGGGTTGTCTGCATGATATGATGTTTCCTATGTGTCATATCGTCACAGCTAGTAGGTTACTGGTAGCATTAGGGATGAAAGGCATGGAGTTGTAGACACGTCAGATGAGGGTGCTGACCATGATGATGAGCGTGGTGATTGTGATCATGATCATGCGAGTAGTGATCATGATCATGAAGATGAGGGTGGTGATCATGATGTTTTTGGTAGTACTACCCCATTGGATCATGGTCGTTAGGGTGTCGGTGATCCTTCTGGTAGTACACCTCCTCAGTCGCCTGATAATGAGATGTCAGAGCTAGAGGATGTGCCTTATGTTTCTTCTAATGGAGAAACTGACCAACTTCTCCTCCACCCTAATAGTTCGCCAGACTGTGTTGAGGCAGTATTTGACCATCCATTATCTTTTGCTGCAAACCAACTAGTACCTCCTACTCCACCTCAGAGTTGGACAAACGTTGAGGCAATAGTTGACCATCCATCATCTTCTACTACAGACTAGGTTGGCACTACTACGTTTGTTGTATCATATATTTGATTGCAATTATTTGACTTAATGTAGTTATTTGACTTGTTTGTGTGTGTGTATATATATGTATATATATATTTCATTTTTTTGTTCATGTTTATGTACTTAATTTATATGTTGGTGTTGATGTGTATATTGTTAGGTCATGTTAGATATGCTCATTTTAATATACTTGCAGATATATGTGTGTGTGATAGTAGTTATTTGACATGAGATGTATATTAATTTCAGGATGTCTATGGTGATGATGGTAGATGACAATATTTGTTTCATTAGATGTGATCACAATGATGATTCCCTGTTAGATATTTAGATTTATGCGCTAGCTAAAGTCATTTATATGTGATAGAGGTGTATATAATTAGATAATGGTAGTGAATTCAAATATGTATCCTAGATGATGTTTATGTTTGTTAGATGGTTATCATCGTGATGTTTATTTTTATGAAATTATATTTATTATAGATTATGTATTGGTGAACTTATATCAAACTTTTATATATGAAATTGCATGCAATTTGACTTACTTTAAAAAAAGATGCAAAGACGTTTTTATAATCTACAAAGTTTAGTATGGTTGAAACTATGGTTGTAAAATTACGATAACTATTTATCTATTGCTTAGATAGTTCATTCATATTCAATCTAACTTAATTAGTAAAATATTTCAATACTCACAAGGAAAAAATAATTAAAAGTAAAATAATTTCATTAGTTCTTAATAAGACGAAAATGTGCAAGTCATTCAATTTTTAATATAAAATATTAATAATAATAAGTTAATCAAAAATACAATTTAATCAATTCGATATTGGTTTATAAAATTCAATCTATTGTTAAATTTGAAAAACTTAAGTCATATTTCTTTTATAATTACTTTATATTTAACATAATGTAAAAATTTATAGTTTTATAAAATTTAATTTATTACTAAAGTTATGAGATTTTCAAGCAATTTAAATTTAATATTTATAGCAACTCTTACCAATTTAAATTAGAAATTTCTCTCAATAAAGATGAGGATTAAGAAATGTAAAATAAGACTTGTGAAGTTACTTGTAGTTGGGGATTTGCTCTAACGGAAGCTCCCTCTTAAAGAGGCAAGTGAACTTTTTTCTAGTAATAAAGATATAACATTTTGGTGCTATTTTGGTTGTTTATTTTCTATTGTACTCGCTTAAATTTAACTCTTTTTAATAATAAATATGAGTTAGATAATACAAAAATGATACTATATTAGATTTAAACCTTTTACAAAACAACATATTTGATCATTTCTTTGATGAACAATTCAAAAGATATTATTTTTTCCATATACTTATCACGAGATAGTCACTAGAAATCATGTTTTCACTTTTCTCCTAGCTAATATTACATCATGTTCACAATGATAAAGACATGTCTACTTTAAATAGTTTACTTATAAATACATAAAAATAGATATTTATTTTACATACTCTAAATAGGAAAGAAAAAGGCATCACCAAATCTATTTGAAAGTCAAACAAATGCTTCTTAATCACCATCACATTATTTATCATTTAGTTCTTAGTCATAAAATATTTATTAATTCAACTTTTATTTATAATTACCATTGAAAAGAAAAGTCAAAGCTATTCCATTATTATCCGTGAAGAAAAAATTAAAACTTCTCATGCATCCATGTAAGCCCATTTATTTTTTCTTGATGTCCATAAAAAGATGTAATCAACATTTTATACATGCATAAGACCTCATTTTAGTTTACATAATCTTGTAGGAACTATAATTTAAATATAGTAAAAATGATCTTACCTCTCATGTCAAGAATTTAATCTTACATATTCATACACAATTTTTTTAGTATTAAAGTCCTCGTAGAGTTATCGCTACATGATGATTTATATAGATTTTGAAATAAACAAGAATAAAAAACATGTGAATTGATTAATAAACCAATCATTATCTAAATCGAGACTAAATCTTCAATTTTATTTCTAAATTCACTATTTTCTTCTCATTTTCCTATTTGAGAAAGATTGTGACCTTGAACCCTTATTACTATAGATATTGTACACAATTGGAAATACTTAGTTTTAAGTGTAAAAATGTTTGTGAATCTTACCAATTATATTATAAAATTCCTACAAGGCGAATACAAAAATAATATAATTAGCGAAATAAAGAAAACAAAAACATACAACAATAGTATAAATAATGAAATAACACAAATACATCTCACTATTTCGTCACCCTAATTATCTTCCTCGCTTGGCATGATAACATAGTTGTTCTCAAAAATAGGTTTTGATACAATATTGTGTCTTAATACGAACCACCAATCCCTATCCAACACATCTGGGTAAAAAAACACTTGGTTGTAGTGTCTTGGGAAAACATAAGGCTCCCTAGCTTCAAGCCACATCTTTCTAGAGTTATAGATATCAACCTACTATCATGATGTTCCTTTACATTATTCTGATCAAAGGTATCCCACCACTTGCACATAAAAATAATACATTGGAACGAAGAGAAGTCCATATGAATGATCTCTTATATATTTTCAATGTAGCCTAAAGTCCCCTGCATTACCTTTTGATCGCGGTGGCAAGCATGACTAGATTGATTGAACTTGACTTACACTCCATAGTCTTGTGTCATGCATCCATCATCGACATCCTTCATGTGAAAATGATGGCCATATGCCCACATAGATGGGAACAAATGTACCTATAAAAAAATTGAAAAATGAGTGTCATGTGTTTAATAACCCAAACATAATTAAATATATGTGTGTGTGTGTGTAACAATTCAAAGGTGTAGTATGAATTTAAAATTGTACAAAAAGAGATTATAATTACTGATTTGTTGCACCCAATCTCTATGTTTAACGCATCCTCTTTAGCACGTGGTTAACAACCAGATGCATTATATTTCTCTCTCACTTGATTAGAAGCCCAACTATTAGGGCATGTCATTGGCATATTTTCTTTTAAATGATCAAGATAAGGTACACTTCTACCATTCAACCATTTGAATTATTTCATGTCACTGTCCCATTTCCTCCTCTTATGTTCATACAATGTGACACACAGTTGTGTCGCTTCCATATTGTAAAGAATGAATTTGTTAATGCCTTCAATTTGTAAAATCATAGATGAAATCAAACATATGAGATCATAATATGCATTAATATGAAATTAGTGTGAATAGTTACTATGTAGTAATTTGACAAATGATAAGCATGCACTTACTCTTTATATTGCCCCTCTTTCCATTCGTTTTGAGAAGTTCCCCTTCCCTTTTGTCTGCATCCCTTTCATCGTCCCAAATTTCTGCACTTGGTATGTTTTTGATCTACTTGATGTACTCAATTGCATAATAGAAAGACTCATATGATATATACCACTCTGCCATAGACCCCTCGGGGTTTTTCCTTTGTCGAACAAAACCTTGCAATTTCTTCATGTACCTCTCTAAGAACAACATACAATGACAAGAAACCACCCCAACTAACTCAACCTCATATACTAGGTGAATTAGAAGATGAACTTGCAAGTCCATCAAATTAGTGAGCAGTTTCCTTCTCAAACATATAAACAATCTCATCTATCTCTTGACCTTAGCGTGGAATGCTAGCCATACAAAATCTCCTTTGATGTGATCCAATGTACAAATGTAGATAATTTAGATATGGCACATCATCGGTCTTAGGGGAAGTCATGGATCAAGCACCCACTCATGAGTAGAGGATAATGACACTGCATAGTAAATAGTACATTATACAAAAATTAATTATAAAATATTACATTAGATAAAAATAAAAATAATAAAGTCATGTTTTTGACATATGTACTTTTAAAAGGTTCAAATGGTCATGCGATTTCAACCTCGATAAACAGTCTACCACTGTGAGGTGGCATCGTAGTGAAGACCCATATAAAGAAGGCACCCTCACACTCATTATAACTTCCTTTTCCAAAGGAAGATCATCATTCTCTAAAATCCATGGGACATCACCTTCTTTGAAAGACTAATAGGGACCAACATCTCCTCTAGTTTCTTGTCTTCACCAATGTTTCTTTTTAGTTTTTAAAGAAATAAGTTCTCTCCTCATAGCCAATGTGTCACTTTCTTTCGATGATATGTGCCTCCATAATTAAGATGAAACATTTTTAAATATATGCATGGGATCTAGTAAGTGAGAAATCTTAATATGGTTCCAATATGAGAGCTCATAAAAGACATATTTCCTTTTCATTCCAATGGGAAATTTCTCAACATAGGTGTCGAATAATTTTGGATCATCGAACATAGGCTCCCCATCTAAATAAAACATTTCTTCAAACTCCTTCTCCTTCTATCTCTCATATGATCTAAGCCATTCAATTGGTTTCATTATTGTGGGCCTTTTGGTTCTCTCTGGTTTACCATAGAAAGTGGATGTTGCCCTTCTATAAGGGTGTTCTTATGAGAGAAATACCCTAGAGAAGTTATACACTGGCTTTTGTAGGTGGTTGGACCACCTAGCCTTTAGAGAAGGTCAACAACATTTACATCCATGATACCCTTGTGTTACAAGACCTGCAGAATTATTGTATATAGGACGACATGTTAGCGACCATGAAGATCAGAACAATTGCAATGAATTAAATTATTATGTGAAACAATATTGTTACGTATATAAACAAATCAATAAAAAATTAATTTACCAAAGAAAACTCCTAATGTTGGATAATCATGTATGGTGTAAGCACATATGCCATACAACGTAAATCTCCTCTTTTTTGCAATGGGTCTTGATACATCATACACATGTATCCCTTCCAATAATTCCTTCAATTCATCTACCAATGGTTGTAAGTAGACATCCATATTGTTCACTTGTCTTCTACCATATAATATGAGATCCAACAAATATTTTCATTATTCACAGAAAACCATGGGGGGATATTGTTATTGATCACTACTACAGCTCAAATAGAATAGTTGGTATTTTGGAGGGAATATGGGTTGATGCCATCCATGGATATAATGATTTGTATACTTCGTATTTCATCATTGAAATTTTCAGGCCATGTATCCTTTATATGCTTTATGGCTATTGAATTTGTTGGGATTCACATAACTCTTGACTCACTTCTATGTGAGGCATGTCATCCTTGCAACATAGCAAATTCTTTTCAACAAAAGATTCTTTGGATCCTTAGGATTATAAGCATATGCCTCAATATCTTATGAGGAGGACCATGTTATTCACCCATTTTTTTTAATTACGGTACTTGTCATGCCCAAATTTCGTACATATCTCTTTGTTTGCATATTCTCCTGTATATAGAATACAATCATTCAGGCATGCATGATATGATATGTACTCAACACCCAACATTTTCAATAACTATTTTTCCTCTTCGTAGCTACCCATCAAGACATTATCACTCGAAATTACCTTATCTTTGAATAACTTGTAGTTGGTGGGGAATATAATTGTACAATGTCAATATTTAACGTTCATAAAATCAACCATTTTAAATGTTGATTGTGTGACAATATTTCTCAAAATATAAGGGACTTGATTGATCATGCATGTAAATTACCTCAATATTGCTAAGAAACATGCCAAACTTTGCTTTCAAGTTTTACATCAACATCGTTGTCCCTAGTTGAGTAGAATTTGACTTGCCACTAGGTCTAGAGAGAGGTGTGGTGGAAGCAGATTTCAGGCTTTCAAATAACGTATTAGTGATATGAGCATAATCCCATGTTATTTGAATTCATCTAAGAACATTTCCTCCATGGAAGTTGTATCCTGTAAGTAGTCATCCATAGCAACCTCCATTTGATTGCCTCCATTGCCAACTTATGATAAAGAAGTACTATTGTTGTAGTCATTCCTCATTGATGAATCTGAATGTATTGGGAATTGAATAGGTAGTTGATTCAACCATTATTTGTATGCTTCCTCTCTAAGTTTTGCTCTTAATGCAGGCTTCCCTCAAGTTGACATTGTAGTGGGGTGCACCGGAAGATGGTAGGTGGGTCTTTCATCATCACTAGAATCATAATTGCAAAAAATATTGGACGTCATTAGTACAATATCAATGATATTAGTAAGCATGTTAATGCAATTGGTTTGTATAAATTACATTATACAAAACCATTATTACCAGTGTTGATCGAAGATTGCGGCTAGAAGATGTCATGTTCCAATTGGCAGGGTGAAGAGGTTGTCTATTTTCATCTACCAACTTCTTGTGATATGTTGCTCCTAATAAGAGCTTCCGATGTTTTTGAAATGGAGGAATATTTTTTTGAATCTGAACTCGATTCTAAATTAGGATCCTATAAATTTGGATACTTTTTTATGCAAATTGACATGGATTAAAAAAATTAAATTCAATTAGATAATCGAAATATAAATAAAATTTGAACTAACTAGATATGGAAACGGAGAACACCGTGAAGGACTTTGATCAACAATATGGAACAAACCTGTCAGCTCCATTCATTATCTTCCCTACCCTATCCTCTATTTATTTGTCCATTATTCACTAACTTTTTCACACATCTGATCCTAATGATGAACCACAGAGGTTGGTTCGAAACGTCGATACAATAAAATCATGAATGCGATGACTCCGAAAAATAACACTACACAAAATGAAGATCGAAGAAGCCTCAAATATACAATATGGAACAAGCTGGAATTTGAAGAATTGACCATTTGATATTATTGATATTGGGTCCCTACATTTGAGAAAAATTAGAAATAAAATTTTGTGTGCATATCTAAAATTAATCTCGAGAACCATATGACCACAATCTGAATTTCAATATAGTTTACAAACCATTTTTCAAGAATAAGTTGACTTTAAGAGGAAAATGTATAATATGAACAACTTTCATTCATGTGGATGCATCCAAAATGATAATTTGAGATTAATATGCCATTTATGTGAAAATAAAATTCCAGATAGCTTTTAAACCCGATCAGTGCGCTTATTATAACAAAGTGCATCGATGTGTTTAAGTAATACCAGCACTGGGGCATTCAAATAATATCTGCACCAGTTTCTAGCATTCTAAATATGTGTGTGTGTGTGTGTGTGTGTGTTATCATATTGGTGCTCTTATACAAAAATGCATCGATACGTTTGAAAAAAAACAACACTGACAGACCCCTGTTTCTGGATTTTAGAAAATAAAAACGAATTCAACCATCTCAGTGCTCTTATAACAATTACAACACTAATGATTTTAAATATAAACTGCACTATTGCGTTAAAAAAATTAATCGCACCATTTTGGGATTTCGAGAATAAAAAATGAATTACCATGTTCGTGCGTTGAAATTTTTTGGTGTCGGGGCAATGTCGGTGTGTTTTTCTTATAAACACATCAATTCTCTTGACTATCGAATGCACCGATGTTCAGATAAATTGAAAAAAAACACTATTTTTTTCTTTTCTTTTTTTAAACTAGAAAATGAGTGGCTCTTTATTTTTCGAAATCTAATTTCATAGTCTTTTAAATAGTACCAAGTTATTCACCATTTCATTATTTTTCCCAAAATTTAAAGGGAAAAATTTGCAGGAGAGGCATACCGAGAACATTGTGCAGCAACATAACTATTCAGAAGATCAAAAATTGAAAGGTATGGTGATTCACTCAAAACTATGCATAGTACAATTATAAAATTTTATTGTTTATTTTACTAATATTTTTTTTTACAATTTATGTTAGAGTTTAATTAAAAGAGAGATCATTTGCAAGAGAGACATACTCGGAGTACTGTGGAGCAGCAAAATATTTTGGAACCACAGAAACATCAAAATTTGAAGGTATAGTTATTCACTCAAAACCTTGGATAGCAAAAAATTAAATTTTAATGGTAATTTTTTTTACAATTTAAGTTAGATTTATTCACAATTCCAAAAAAAGAAATCCTTTTATAATAAAAGACTTACTTTTAATTTTACTAGTAAAAACTTTTACGATCTTTGTTCCTATTTAAATTTAATTAAAATTGAGAAAATAGATAAATAAATTTAAAAAATATATAAATAACTAAATAAATTTAATTTAATTTAAAAAAAAATCCAGTACTTACCTTAAACCCTTTCTTCTTCTTGAAAAATTTCACCTTAGGGTTTAACTTCTTCTACCACTTCGCAATTAGGGTTTCTCATTTTAGGGATTTTAGATTTAATGGGTTTGTGATTGAGGTGAATGTTGGTGGCCACCCATTTATCCCACTTGGACTCCCACAAATGTCTCTTTCAGTTTTTTAGTTTCCTTAATTGTAGCACAATTTACTATTTTTAGCAGTTTTTCGGGTCATGAACTTTCGGAGCCGTGTTTAGGTCCTAAACGACGTTTTTTGCGAAAACTAGTAGCAACATGGGTCCATGGACCATTTTTGCTCTTCCTAAAGTTGTAGTCCTCGGATAGATCTTTTTAATGAGGTATTGTGCGCATCAAATGGAGATTGTATGCCAAAATTACGACCCCGAGAAGTTGATGTACCAATTTACCGAGACTAGGCCCACAATTTGGTGTTTCATCTCCTAGGGTTAGGTTTTTGGATGTTTAGGGTTTTCCATTATTTCTCAATAATAAATAGGCCTTCAAGCCTCATTTTAACATAGTTCAGATGCATGTAGCCGCCACATCTCTTCTCAGAGATAAGCTACCATCGCCCTAGCTAGTTTATTTCCATTTCTATTTGTAAGCATATTTCAGCATTTTACAGTAATGAAATTAAGTATTATTTCTACTGCATCTCTTTATGTATGGTTATATCTGTAATTCATTGCATTCCTATTTAAATATGGATTAGTGGTATCAGAGCAGTCTCCTCTTTCTCTGTCTTTCTTTGCATGTCCCCAACAAGGTCGGGATATAAGGAGTTAGGGCTGGAATTAGTCGAACCTTTGCAAGAACAGCCTAGAAAATATCGACGACCTCCCATGGTGGATGAAAAGAAAGATGAGGTGGAAGGAGATCCTATCAAAATCTTGCTTGAAGAGGCCCTCAAGCGACAAAGGAATGCGATGATGGACAACTTTTCCCAGATCCTTCAGCGGCTACCCAGGGGTGACACATCTACTTCTAGTAGCTACTATGGAAGTACCACACCTTTTAAGGTACAAGTTAACTTTGAAGTTCCATTATTTGAGGGTCAGATAGATGCAGACACTGTAGATAAATGGTTAAATCTGCTAGAAGGGTATTTTTTTTGTTCATGATTTTTTTGGCCAGGAAAATATTACTTTCACTCTTCTCGAAGTTGCCCCCCACGTCAAGGACTAGTGGAAAACCTACTATGACTAGAAGGATGAAAGTACGGTCTCATTGTTTTCATCCACACCCACTTGGAATTCGTTTCGGGCTGCCATCAAGGAGCAGTACTACCCTTTCGGAAGCTATGAGGATCAATACATGAATTGGACCACACTATGGCAGGGAAGGGACCAAGACGTGCTAGAGTTTACTAATATTTTCCATACCTTTCACACAAATTTGGGTATCAAGGATTCAGAGAAGCATTTGGTACCCAAATACCGCGACTTCCTGCACAGGTACATCAAGGAAGAAATAGAATTCCTGAACATCTCCTCGCTCAGCACGACATATCGATATGCTGTTAAGGTAGAGCAAAAATTTAAACAAAAGAAGCGAGGCTTTGGATCTTTGAATCCGAAGCAAGGGCAACGTGCCCCCAAACCATAGAAAAAAGAACAAAGCCAAGGCGGGGTGGCCCAAGACAACCTACTAAAGCTACAAGCAAAGAACAACATCGCGAAGCCGAAAAGGTACAAGGGAAAGTGGTGTGAGCTCCATAAGAGCTCCACTCACAACACAAGTGAGTGTCTCGCCAAGGAATCAGTCGTGGCTGAGCTTAAGGTTTTAGAATCAGATAGATGTTCTGACTCTGAATTAGTACTTGACAAGTGCAATGACAAAGGGGAGCATATTATCAACGCAGATCACGTCACCACCATTGCCACCATGAAGATCCAAAAGAAGGAACCCGAAGATCCAAAGGAGGATGAGCGCCTCTTCCACTCCCAGATGTGGGTAAAGGGCTCCCCACTACACTTAATTGTCGATAGCGGGAGCCAAAAGAACCTCATTTTGGTAGAGGTTGTGAAGTGGCTAGGCTTACTGACCACAGCACATCCACAACCATACACCATTGGGTGGCTTCACCAAGGATGGGATCTTCACATGAGCCAACAATGTTGCCTTCCATACAACATCAAGCCCTTCACGGATGAGGTATTTTGTGAGGTTTCTCCCCTTGATGTTTGTGATGTATTATTAGGCCAACCATACTTGTGGAAGCGACAGGCTATGTATGAATCAAGGCCTCGTGCTGTTATTGTTACTTTGGGAAATAAGTTGTACAGGATAACAGAGGTAGCACCGCCTAACGCTATCTCTTTAGTTACTGCAAAAAAATATAATAAGCTCGTTTCCAAAACCAGGAAATTTATTTTCCTCATGATACACCCTAAAGGAAAGAAAAAGACAGTGGCCATGACCTCCAGATAGGGCCCCTCCACATGACAACTACAAATGGACAAGGTCGTGGAGGAGTATGAGGACAGCTTCACCTCCCCTACAGGGGTTCCTCTTCACTGTCACGTCAAGCACTCCATTGATCTGACCCTAGGTGTGCCTCTGCCCAATGGACCAATCTATCGGCGCTCCATTCTTGAGAACGAGGAAATCAAGAGGCATATTTAGGAGCTGCTGCAGAAAGGTCACATCCATCCGAGTTCATCGCCCTATGGAAGCCCAATCGTGTTGGTAAAGAAGAAGGATGGGACTTGGAGATTGTGTATTAACTATCGGGTGCTGAACAAGATCACTGTCTGTGATAGGTACCCGATCCCATAGATTGATGACCTCTTGGACCAACTGAAGTGGGAAAAATATTTCAGCAAGATTGATTTGAAGTCAGGATATCATGAGGTACCAATCGAACCATCTGATGTGTGGAAAACTGCCTCCAATGCCAAGGATGGCATTTTTGAATGGTTGGTTATGCCTTTCGGGTTGATGAATGCTCCTGCAACCTTCATGAGGCTAATGGATGATATCTTGTAGCCATTCACCAACTCATTTGTAGTGGTATACTTGGATGACATCCTGATTGTCAACCAGAGTTGGAAAGAGCATCTCCACCACATCTGACAGGTTCTCCAAACACTGAAGCAACACAAGCTATGTGCCAATTTGGAGAAATTCACTTTTAGCATGACCTAGGTTCAGTATCTGGAATACCTTATTGATGAACGTGGGGTGCATGTGGATCTAGCCAAGATCCAAGTCATTCAGGATTGGCCATATCCAACCACTTTGACAGATCTCCGTAGCTTTCTGGGTCTTGCCAACTTCTATCACAGGTTTGTGTTGGGAATTTCTCATATCACTTGGCCCTTGAGCTAGGCCACTAAGGGACGAGCAAAAGTATAGAAATTCCCACTGTATATCAACTGATTATGCAATATACTAAAGGAAAATCCAAGATCTACTTCTACAACAACTTTGCGGAAGCTTAATCGAATTGTGAAAGATCAATGAGAACACATATAACTGAGAATGAGAAATCAATCACACATAACACAGAAGAAATAACCTGGGGAAAGCCTCAACCTAAAACGCCAATCTCTGTATTATCATACAATTGGAAATATGTTCAAGTTACAAAAAGAATCAGCTCTCAAGCTATCCTTCTCTCTCTGTAATCAATCAATACAACTCACAAACTAAGTAGACAAGAGATATGCCTGTCCTCATCCCTCGAATCTTCCTATTTCCTTATGCAATTTTTCTTGGGGTCCAGTGACGCCACATGTGTGAATTGGCCTCATCACACTAAAAGAAACCTGAAGAAGTAACTACGCAATCCTCAAGAAAATAATTCCTTCTGCATGCAAGAGATATTCATAATGGAATATTCCTGCAACTGATAGTACACTGTCCCTCCATCTAATCTCAACTGGGTCTCTATCTTAACTGACATGCATTAGTTATTTAAGAGATAATATTCAGTTATCTGAAGTGTAATAGTTACATGCACGCATGCATTCATTAACTAACTGAACTCACAATTAATTCAACAAACTATTTGAATTAATCTAACTAGACTTGACTTAGTTAACTGACCCAACTAATTACAACTCAATATTAGAACTCATCCTTATTTCTTTAACTGATGGATAAATTCCTCAATCAATGGAGAAACTGTTGCATGTCCCCACATAGAATTCATGTTTGATTTTCTACAACTAATTAACTCATGGTCAATTAATTAATTATTTTACAAATTGCTGCTAAGATCAAATTCAATTTTTTTGATTACCTATTTTAGTTCAGGGACTAACTAAAATAGGAAGGTATCTTGAAATTCTATTTATAGAAGTACTAAATTTAGCACTTCTATATTCAGCATTTCTTGTTGCTATTTTCAACACTCCCTCTCAACAAGAAAGGGATTACCAGTAACACCAATCCTATCTCTATGGAACTCGAACTTGCATTTTGACAATGCCTTCATAAAAAATATGTGCATCTTGTGCCTCAGTCAAAACATACAACAACAATATGATCCTCTTGACCACACAGTCTAGAAGATGGCGATACCAGATATCAATGTGCTTGTACCTATCATGTAAAATTGGATTCTCAGAGAGTTTGATAAAACTCTGATTGTCGCAGTAGATCACCGTTGGATCCATCCTCTTACCAATCAATCCCATCAGAATCTTCCGCATACAAATGGCCTCACATGTAGCCTAACTAGCAGCCATGTATTCAACCTCTATTGAGCTAAGTGAAATTGATCTCGGTTTCCTATTGTACTAGGAAACTGCAGCTGAACCAAGGTTGAAGATTCCTCCAGAAGTGCTCTTCTAGTCTGATGGAATCCCTTCCCAATTTGCATTTGTGAAGCCCTGAAGCTTCACTCCCTCTTTTCATTTGTACCACAATCTGAACTGAGATGTACCTTTGAGGTGTCTCAGCACATGCTTTGTTGTCTTTCGAAACAGCTTGGTAGGATGAACCATAGCTTGACTCAGTTGGTTCACCACAAAGCATAAATCGTGTCGTGTGTTCACCAGATACATAAGCGAACCCACCAGCTGCTGATAAGTAATACCAACTACTACCTCACCTAAATTAGCATCCTCCTTCCTCTAGTTCCCAGCTAGATGAGTCTGCATTGGCTTGCACTTCTTCATGGGAAAGCACTTGAGTATCTCATCGGCATACATTCCTTGAGACACAAATACTTCACCATCTTTCTGTCACACCTCCATGCCTAGAAAGTAGTGCATAAGACCCATGTCTTTCATTTCAAACTCTCCTGCAAGGTCCTCCTTGCAAGACTGTATCAACTAATCATCACTTGTCAAAATTAGATCATCGACATAAAGAACAATGATCAATGGCTTACCTTCTACCATGATATGGTAAAGGTTTGCATTTGCTTCACTCTTGGTGATGCCTAACCCGGTGAAATAGTTGTCGATCCTGGTGTACCAAGAACGGGGTGCTTGCTTCAGCCCATACAAAACCCTCTTGAGTCGACCCACATGCGACTCATGATCGAAGGTCTCGAAACACTCTAGCTGCTCAATGTACACCTCCTCCTCAATCTTCCCATTGAGGGAGTTGTCTTCACATCCATCTGATGGATTTTCCAACCCATCTGACCTGATAGTGCCAACATCGATATGATAGATGAGTACCTTGCTATGGGAGCAAAGGTCTCATCGTAGTTGATCCCCTCGACCTGTGAGAAACCACGGGAAAAAAACCTTGCTTTATGTTTCTCAACACTTCCATCAACTGCCTGATTTACCTTGTAAAGTCATCTGGAACTCACCACTGATTTTCCCTGAGGTCTTGGGACAACATCCCACACACTGTTCTGAATGATAGAGTCCTACTCCTCTACCATTGCATCAACCCAGGCTAGTTGCTGCACTACCACTTCAAATGAAGAAGGTTAAATATCTACACACTCCCCAACCAGGGCCATGTACCCAATGTAATGTTGGGGCGACCTCCTCTACTTGTACTGAGAAGATGGCTGTCCCACATTCTCCTGCACATCCAGCATCAACATGTCAGCTTCCCTTGAACATTTCTGCCCATCTCTGGAAGTCTCAACATGAGTGGATGTTTGCACTCCTGGATTCTCTGCATGCAACTACTCCGCAACAATCTAAGGCTCCTCCTCCATAGGAACTGAAAGCTCCCCCTCTGCGTGCAACTTGAGCTCCCTCCATAGGAAGTGATAATCGCATGGCTTTTTGCTCATCGAACTTCAGATCCTTGCATACCATTGTCCTCTGACTGGTAGGCAGGTACACCCAATAGTTGTGCGGTGTATTCGTGTACCCCACAAGTATTCCCAACTCAACTGTTGGATCTAGCTTCTTCCAGGCATCTTTGGTTGCATGACAGTAAATTGATGATCTAAATATTGGGAAGTGACTCACATCTAGTCACTTCTCAGAAAAGGCCTCCATAGGTGTCTTCATTCCCAGTATACAACGTGGGCTTCTGTTTTGCATGTATACTACTGTATTGCATGCCTCAGCCCACAAATGCAGTGGTATTCTTTGGTCATGCAACATCGCTCGAGCTGCTCCCAAAATCGATCTGTTCTTCCTTTCAGCCACCCCATTCTATTGTGGGTTATGGGGTGTCGTCAGCTCCCATTTAATTCCTTCTATAGCGCATAAGTCTTTAAACTTTTGGGAGACTTACTCTCCACCATTGTCGCTATGCAAGGATTTTATTTTATTTCCAGATTCTTTCTCTACCAAGGCTTTAAACTCACAAAACCTCAAGAAGGTCTGATCCTTATTTTGCATAAAGTAGATCCAGCATCTACGAGAAAAGTCATCAATAAAAATAACATAGTACCTTTGTTTAGCAGTGGAGGCTGTAGAGAAAGTTCCACAAACATCTAAGTGAACTCACTCCACGATTGCTCCAGCTCTATTGTCTCGATCCAGAAAGGAATATTTTGCATTCTTACCCAAGGTACAACCTTTGCATGTATTCGACTACTCCAGTTTTCCCTTGGGTAGCCCAGTAGAAATCTGCTACATGATCTTCAGGGCTCCATGGTGCAATTTACCCAATCTTCTATGCCATAGCTCACCAACATCTTGGCTTTGCACCATCTCAGCTTTGGAACTCAATGTAGCATAGTCATCTACTTCCAGCTTGTAGAGATTCTTTACTCGAATCCCAATTCGCTTTTTCTGTCTACTACCGATATGCCTCAGGAATACCTTCCCTTTACTGAAGACTACATCATAGCATTTATCTTCTAGCATAGAGAAGGACACAATATTCTTCTTCAGACCTGGTACATACTTTACATCAGTCAGGGTGAGGGGAGCTCCATGCTCCCTCTGAAACACAACCACACCTTCACCTGAAACACGGTACTTTCCATCATCACCCATGTCGATCCGCATCTGGAAATCCTTCTCCTCCAAGGTACTGAAAATATTCTTGTCACCTAACACGTGGAATGAAGCTCCACTGTCCAGGTACCACACACATCCCACCATGGATGAAACCGTGCATGCGATAAGTGAGAAATCCAACTCAAACTATGAGGCCATTGCCTAACCATCAGATCCCTTCGAGGAGCCCTTGTTGGATTTCTTCTGTGGACAATTTGTATCATAATTGCCCACTTCATGACAATGAAAGCATCACACTTTTGATTTGTCAAACATCTTCCCACCATGGGAAGAACCGGATTTGGGATGGGACGCCTTCCCTTTCCCTTTCCTCACCTTACTCGTCAAGGCTAGATTTTCCTTATCATCTTGCTTTCATGAGGATCCATCTCTGGTTCTTCTTATAATCTCTTCCTACATCAAATCTAACAAAAGTTGTTCCCAATCTGGTAGTTTTTCTCTTCCATTAACCAAGTGTTTGTAGTTATGCCAGCTCTTAGGAAGAGTGAGGACTGCAAGACTCACCATGTCATCATCAGCAATTGTGATCCCTACACTTCCAAGCTCATACCTGCAAGTGGTGAGCTTGTTTAGATATGTAGAGATTGTGTCGCCCTTTCCACACTTGATTTTTCAAAGATTTTCTTTCAGCGGCAGCTTCCTTTGATCGCTGTTGTTCTAATATAGATCTTTCAATGTTTTCCACGTCGAAAAGGATGTCTCGTTCACATGGAGACTCGAGACTATGTGGTCTCCAACTCCATCCAGAAGGATTCTTCTTGCTCTAGCCACACATTTCTTCCATTCCGCTAATTATGTAGCATCAGTTGGCTTGGGCACTTCTTGATCAATGAAGTCCTTTAGACCATTATCCTCTAATACTGCTTCCATGAGATCCTTCCAGGTTATATAATTTGAACTGCCATCAAGAGTATATTCAAGTCTTAAATAGTTGAACGCCATTGGTGAAATTGAGATGTGATAAGAACTCAATTTCTATATTCAAGAACCTCAAACTTTGAACTTCTCCCTTCTTGTATACTGTTCTTCACCTTGATCACCATTTCTCTGATACCATGTAGAAATTCCCAATGTAGATCAATAGATTATGGAATATACTAAAGAAAAACACAAGATCTACTTGTACAACAAACTTTGTGTAAGCTTAATCAAACTGAGCAAGATCAATGAGAACACATATAGTTGAGAATGAGAAATAAATCTCACATAACATAGAATAAATGACCCGAGGAAACCCTTAGCCTAAAACCCCAATCTCTGTATTATCATACAAGTGGAAATATGTTCAAGTTACAAAAATAATCAGCTCTCAAGCTATCATGCTCTCTCTGGAATCAAAAAATACAGCTCATAGACTGAGTAGACAAGATATATGCATTTCCTCAACCCTCCAAGCATCCTATTTCCTTGCGCAGGTTTTCTTGGGGTCCAGTGATGCCACATGTGTGAATTGGCCTCATCACACTCACAGAAAACTGAAGAAGTAATTGCGCAATCCTCAAGGAGAGAATTCCTTCTGCATGCAAGAGATATTCACAATGGAATATTCCTGCAACTGATAGTACACTGTCCCTCCATCTGATCTCCAGTGGATCTCTGTTTGAATTGACACGCATGAGTTATTTATGAGAGAATATTTAGTTATCTGAAGTGCAACAGTGACATGCATGCATGCATTAACTAACTGAACTCACAATTTATTCAACAAACGGTTTGAATTAATCTAACTAGGCTTGACATAGTTAATTGAGTCAACTAATTACAACTCAATATTACAACTCATCCTTATCTCTTTAACTGATGTATAAATTCCTTAATCAATTGAGAAACTGTCGCATGTCACCACATATACTTCATGTTTGATTTTCTACAACTAATTAACTCATGGCGAATTAATTGATTATTTTACAAACAACTGCTAAGATCAAAATCGAATTTTTTACTTCTCTATTTTAGTTCAGGGACTAACTAAAATAGGAAGGTATCCCAAAATGCTATTTATAATAGTACTAAATTTAGCACTTCTATATTTAGCATTTCTTGTTGCTATTTTCAACAAAAAGCAAAATTTTTTTGGTCGGAATCTCAACAGAAGGCATTCACAAAGTTGAAACATCGCCTCTGTTCAACACTAGTGCTCACATTACCAGAATTGTAACAACCATTTGAGGTCAACACAGATGCCTCTGACTATGCTATTGGGGCAATCCTTACTCAACACAGGCATCAAGTGGAATATCACAGTGAGACACTTTCAGGCACAGTTTGGAAGTATCCCACTTATGACAAAGAGATGTATTCCATTGCGCAGGCCTGCCAACAATCGAAGCATTACATTTTGGGGAAGGAAACGGTCATCCACATAGACCAACGGCCCCTACAGTTGATACAGACCCAAGGGAAATTGCAGAATGATCGCCATCAAAAGTGTTCCACATACCTGCGATAGTTCCATTTGAATATCAAGTATAAGAAGAGTAGCACCAATAATGTTGCATATTGCCTCAGTCGATCGCCGATCATGGCGTTAACCACCATGCTCAACTCTTGTGGGCACGAGACTTTTGATTGGCCATTTCTTTACAAAAGCGACCTAGAATTTGGTCACACATACCAGACACTCTTGGAAGGTCAGCATGTTCCAGATTTTCACCTCCAGGATGCCCTGTTATGCCACTTGGGTCACCTTTGTGTTCCTTCAAGCGAGCATACCAAGATGATTTGGGAAGCACCCTACAGTTCTGCTGCTGGGAATTTCAGGGTCTAGAAAATGGTCGCAGTAATGTAGAAGTATTTCTATTGGCCTAATATTTGATAGGATGTTGCGAAGTACATGAAATCATTCACTGCATGAGCCATTGCCAAACCGATCATCAAGAAGCAAGGCGTCTCTACCCCGTTGCCTACCCCTAGTCAAACTTGGGAATCCATATTCATGCATTACATGTCGTGCTTTCCTTCTACTAAGCATGGAAACGACTGTGTTTTTGTGGTCATCAACAGGTTCTCAAAGATGGCCATTATGGCAGCCTGCAAGAATAATATCACAGTAGAAGCCACTTCTAAACTCTTCTTTGAACGAGTGTGGGTACACTTTGGGATCCCACAGTCTATCATCTTATATTGGGACAGCAAGTTCCTCAATACATTTTGGTCTAGTCTCTCGTCGATTCTCGACACCAAACTCACTATGTCCACAACCTTCCATCCTCAAACTGACGACCAAACAGAGGTTATCAACAGGATGATCATACACGTTCTGCACATGTACAACTCAAAGCATCCATGCACATGGGATGAGAGCCTCCCCTGTGCTTAGCACAACTATAACCAGGTTCTCCACAGCTTGACTGGACACAACCCTTTTCAGGTGGGCTTGGGATTCCAGCCACTATGTCCCATTGATGTGGCCATGCCAATTGCATCTACTCAGGCAGATTCAATCCATGTCCAATAAAGGCAAACAACTTCTTTGAGAACATCCAACATATGCACCAGTAGGTCCACGAAATTTTGGAGAAATCAAATGCCAAGTACAAGAAGCGACATGATCAACATTGCGTGCCACACAAGTTTTAGGTGGGCAACAAAGTATGGTTGCATTTGCAAAAGGAACGTCTTACGGGAGCTTATTAGAAACTCAGCCCACTCTGATATGGTCCTTACACCATTACTAAGGCTATTGGAGATAATGCATTTGAGCTCAGCATTCCCCCATTCCTTGGCCTGCACCCATTGTTCAATGTCGACCACCTTTGGCCATACATTCCACCATTACTAGACACATTCAACATTGCAGAACATCTCACACCCACAAAGTTAAATCCAAATTGCATGGAATAAGCTACAACTGATCAGATCATGGACACACATATCAACCACACTTGCAAGCAGAAGATCCAACTATATCAAGTTTTCAAAGTAGGCCAACTCCTTCACTAGGTAAAGTGGCTCACTAGGGACCAAGTTCAGCAGAAGTTTCCTCATCTGTTGGAGGATATCAATGGAATGGTGACCATTTCTTCCTAAGGGGGGAGGAATGATCCAGGTGGATGTTGGTGGCCACCCACCTATCCCACTTGGACCCCCACAACTGTCTCTTTCAATTTTTCATTTTCCTTAATTGTAGCTCAATTTACTATTTTTAGCTGTTTTTTGGGCCCTGGACTTCCAGAGCTGTTTTGAGGCCCTAAATGATATTTTTGGGAAAATTGGGAGCAACATGGGTGAATGGAATAATGTTGCTCTAACCAAAGGTGTAGTCCTCGGATAGATATTTCTAACGAGGTATTGTGTGAGTCAAATGGAGATCGTATGCCAAAGTTACGACCCCGGGAAGTTAATGTACCAATTTACCCAAACGAGGCCCACATTTTGGCATTTCATCTCCTAGGGTTAGGTTTTTAGATGTTTAGGGTTTTCCCTTGTTTCTTAATAATAAATAGGCCTTCGAGCCTCATTGTAACACAATTTGGAGGCATGTAGCCACCACATCTCTTCTTAGAGATAAGCTACCCTCGCCCTTGCTAGTTTATTTCCATTTCTGTTTGTAAGCATATTTCACTATTTTACAGTAATGAAATGAAGTATTATTTTTTCTGCATCTCTTTATGTATGGTTATATCTATAATTTGTTGCATTCCTGTTTAAATCTGGATCAGGTTGTGTACTTAATATATATAGGGCGTTTGACATCTAAAGTAGGGGAATCACATATTGAATTAGATCCAAACCTTGTAGGCCCTGTTTGTTTTTTTTTAATGGATATATGTTTCGTGGTGCACCCTATGTAATATAACGCATGGGTTTGCCTTTTGTAATACAATACACTGGTATATTATAACACCGTCAATTTTGTCCATTCTGTTCATTGTTGCTCCCAGTGTAATATAACACATTGTGAGCGCCTCTTCCAAATAACACTATTAAATCATTGCAGTGTGTTTAGCATTACAAATTGCATCATTAGAATTTAAAATGATTTAAAAATAATAAATTTCCTTGACGGTGTTGAGCAATTAAACACCCTATGCATTTAATGGGATAAATGCATTAGTGCATTTAGGTGTGTTTATTTAGATAAATACGCCGATTACCAGAGCTATTTTTGGCTAAAAAATATTTGATTTATTTATAAAATATATTTAATAGCTTCTGTATTTAATGGTACATGTTGTATATTGATAAAAAATGTCTCAGAAGGTGCTAAGTAACAAAAATATTGATTGACACAATGATAGCACATCGAAAAAAAATAGAGAAAGAAAGTTCTTTGTAAATATTTACAAAATTAATATGTTTAAACAATACGTAAGTTTAACTAATATCTTTTGGTTAGTGTTTTTCATGCAGAGCCACAAAATGAAGAAGGCGGATAAGATTATTTCTAATCTAAGTGTAGAGGAGTGTAAAATCTTGATAGAAAAAATGCAGAAGGATGAATCAAGTGAATGAAAAAATTCTATTCAATATCATTTTTTTTTCAATTTTCATTAATAATATACTTGAGAATATTGGGGGAGGTTGGAGCGAGAGGGGATATTTTTAGCCCCGATGCAAAAGTATGGAAAATGTTCACTTGGGGAATAGGAGTAGCCACAAACAACCAGGCAGAAGAATATGGATTACGGCAAGGGTTGAGGTTGGCAACAATCGAATGAATAACACAAATTTTAGTCTTTAGAGATTCTATTATTACCATTCAAAAATGTATAAAATGGCCTCAAAACAAGGACCACGACACAAATCCAACTTTACAAAGAATATATTTATTGTTGGGCAAGACTGAAAAAATTGAATTTTATCACATTAAAAGGGATAATAATATGATGGCAGATGAATAGGTGAATTGGGCCGTCATTCTAGAGCAGAGTGAACTTAGCTAGGACAGGATCGCACTAACCAAATGTTAAATCCCACTAGTACAAAATGAGAGATTAGCTTATACGACTAAAAAATTTAGTCACCAAAATTATTTCAAGTGAATTGCTACTAAAGTTGAGCAATTTTAAGTGACCCAACTAAAAACAACTAACTTAAATGACTAATTTAGTCTAAGGATAAAATATATGACTAGAAAATAAGTCACCCAACTAAAAGTGACTAACTTAAATGAATAATTTAGTCCAAGACTAAAATATATTACTAGATAATAAGTGACAAAATTAAAAAATTATTAACTTAATTGACTACTATAGTCCAAGAAAAAAAATGATCGACTCCATGTTTACACTTAAGTATAGCCTCAAATATCACTATTGGCTTGCTATAAAGTTAGAAGAAAAGAATAGCGGAGAAGCATTATCACTTATTAATCTATACAATAGACTTGTAAGTTACAGTGATAAGGAGGAATTTTGGGACTCCCTAATTAGATTAAAGGAGGATCAATGGCATCACGACTCAATTGCCGAGGGTGACTTCAACACGAATATCTTCACATTGAAGAATTGAGGTGGTTCAATAGTCAGAGACCCATTCTGGGAACGTATGAAGGATCTCATTAGTGAATGGGACCTCATGGACATGGTGCCAAAGAAAGGAAAGTTCAATTCAACCAACATAAGAATTAGGAGTGAACATATTGCAACAAGTCTAGATAGGTTCTTAATCCACAAAAACTACTTACTGAATGGAGCACAATTTTTTTTGTGAATACTAGCTAGAGGAGAGTCTAACCACTAACCTGTCGATATCATCATTGACCCTTTGGAGGATCTAGGCCCTATGCGCCTTTTTTCAACCTTGGGTGGATTCTAAAAGACGAGATAAAATATTTAGTTTCCCAAACCTGGTCCCTTCCAATGAGGGGATGCCTTGATCATTTTTGGGAAAGTAAGTTAAAAAATGTCAAGAAGGCATTGAGGGAGTGGGAAAATGTAAATTTTAAACCTCCTTACCAGAGGAAGAAAGATCTCCTCAGAAATTTTTATGCCCATTAAGCTTTGATGGAATTAAGGAAATAATTGAGTGCCACATTGAGGAAGAAAAAAGGATTAGCAAGAAAATTTCAATACTCAGTCAACAGGAGGAAGAGTTAGGGTGCCTCAAGTACAAGAACCTTTAGCTAAATTCAGGTGATATGAAGATGACCTTCTTCTATAAGCAGGTGGAGGCAAGGGAACTAAGGAATTGTGTGAAGTAGATATTCCTGAAGATCAGCCAAAGTTGACTATGCTCGAGGAGATAAAATTGGAGGCTCACAAATTTTATAGAATATTAAACTCAGAGGAAAAGAAAATGATATAGATGAAGTCCAATATTTTCTCTTTTCTCCTACTTCAATTTTTTATTAGTTAGATAATTCCCATTTTAATCAGCCGATTGTAGAAGAGGAAGCAGTTGCCTCTATTTGGTCTCTCTACATTGATAAAACCCTTGGCCCTGATGGTTTTCCCATTTTCTTTTTTAGACTATTATGGGAAATCATCAAGAAATAGGTCTTCCAAGAATGATGAATGATTGTATACTAAAAGGAGGTTGGGAGGCAACACTAATTCCTCCTTCCTAGCCCTTATCCCTAAGGAAACAAAGCCAACCTCTTTCTCTTGATTCAAGCCAATTTATCTTTGTAATTTTGCATACAAAATCCTTATGAATATAATAGCCAACAGGCCTGGAAACATTCTCCCAAAAATCATATCTAAAAACCAAGGAGGTTTCACATAGCGTAGGCAAATCATTGGCAATGTCATCTTGGTCAAAGAAGCCATTCATTCTAGCAAAAAATGTGGAGAACGAGGTATGGTTATTAAGTTGGATATGGAAATTATTTTTGATAGAGTTCATCATTCATATATTTTTGATGTAATGAAGAAACCAAAATGCAAGGAGGTGTTCATTAAATCGATTGAAGCATGCATTGGGTGCCCTTGGATCACCCCTCTAATCAATGGTTTCCCTTGCAATTTTTTCCAATCCTCCAAGGGATTAAGGAAAGGAGGTCCTCTATTTCCCCTTTTATATAATATAGTGGTAGAAACATTGATTATAAATTTGGATCTTGCAAATCTTGAAGGAAAACTAAAAGCATTAAGTATACCTCCCAATATAAAATATGTGAACCATTCACAATTTGTTGATGACACTCTTTTCCTAGGTTGCACATCAAGGCAAACTTCCAAGAGGTTCAAGAACTCCTTGAGTTTATACTTAAATATCTCTGGAGGATTAGTCAACAAGGGAAAGAGCTAAATTTGTGGATGGAATTTCCCCCTTTTAGTTCTTTGGGTGATATCAAAAGATATGGAATTTCCTCTGGTTCATAGTTGGAAATTATTCAAAAATTTTGGCATACTGATGTCATTGGGTTATTTGAATAGTGGTTGGTGGGTTGATACTATGAATAAATTCAAAAATAAAATACAAGGATGGGGAGAAAACTAGTTAAATACTGTAGGTAAGATTACCTTGGTAAAATTTGTGTTATCTTCATTTCCAACATATCTTTGCTCAGGCCTTGTAGCTCCCAATTTTGTGCTCTCCCAAATTATCATTTTGATAAGGAAATTCTTATGTCAGAAGGGGAAAAGAATGACAAAAAAAATTCTCTTGGTCAAGTGGAACATAATTCATCTCCCTAAAGTAAATGGAGGATTAGTTGTCAAATACCCTCTTCTCATGAATATATCTTTGGGAGCCAAAATAATATGGATGCTAATATCTAACTCCAATGAATGGTGGAAGATGGATTTTATCCGTAAATACTTAAAGAAGAACAAAATTCCAAGAGAAGAGGAGGTTCAATCAACCAACCAAGGTTTTCAAATTTGGAAACTTTGTAAAGAGGTTCCACCTTAATTATCAATCATCTCAGTTGGAGATTGGGTAACTAGGCCTGAATTCATCTTTGAAAGGGTAAATTTTCCATATTTGGCCCATTAGGCACACTTGAAGACTTTAAATATTTATCTATCTAGACGCAGGAAAAGGGGTTGAGAAATTTGACTGATATTTCCCTTTGGGCTGAGGTTGCTCATTGGAAAGGTTGATATATCCCTCCCCTTCCTGCAAACCTTCGTATGCAATGATATAAGATATTATATTTATTGAAAGGATTGACACCTATCTCCTACTTCTTAATTGATAATCACTTGTAGTCCCTGATTCCTTCGCTCTCCTATTTAGCTAAGCATGGTTACTCTTTGTATTCAAAAGAATCATCCATCCTCATCCTTGCTAAATTTGGTCTAAAATCTGGAATTATGATTGCTGGTCAATGGTGCATCAAAAAATTCTTATGACTAAAAAACTTTGGAAAAGAAACATCCTTGGTCCCTCACGATGTGTCTTGTGTATTTTCTCTCAGGAATCCATCCCCCACCTTTTTCATCATTGTTCCTTCTCCCTTGAGGTTTGGAGAATTTCCCTCTATCCAATCCTTTCCCTTGATCACATTCTGATATATTGAGTTGTCATGTTTGAAAAATGTAGATTTCATTATGCCTAGAAACACAAAGCCTCCTCTCTTCCTATGCATTGTTGGATTTCCTTACAAAAATTCGTTTGTTGGGCCTAATGGATCGTGCAAAATAAGGCAATTTTTAAAAACATGAGGCCTTACCCACACACAGTTGCGGATAAGGCTTGGTCCATGTTGTTTGAAGCTATCTCAGCTCATGGTTTCAAGGACAAGGACCTGAAAGATTTGAATGTGGAAGAATGATATTGGATTAATGTTGATAGGAAATTTTATTCATACTTTATGGACATGAGAAATCCAAATAATATTTTTTTTTCCTTTCTTAGGCTAAATCAAGAATATTTCCTTAATTGAAGAATGGAGAAAGGCCAATTCTGTCTTTTATTTGATAATGAATCTAAAGGTAACCCTAGGGAGGCAAGAGCAGGAGGGGTTCTCTTTAGCCCCGAGGGAAAAATTGTGTACAAATTTGCATGGGGATTAGGAACAACAACTAATAATAGGGCATAGTTTCTTGCCTTTTGGAAGAGTCTAGAAGTGGCCTTAGAAAAGAAAATATATAATTAGGTGGTGTATGGAGATTCTTTGATCGTCATATGACAAATGGCTAGGACTAAAGGTTCGATTAGTTTCCCATATCCTCCTTTGGTTCAAAAGGTTCTCAACTTTTCTAAGTAATTTTAAAAGATTGAATTTTATCATATTCTCTGGAAGCTAAATTCAGAGGTGGATGACCTCACAAAAAAAGATTCCAGTATGAAACAAGAGAAAATTTATTTGAATAATATAGTATTTATTTTCCCTATTACTTAATTATGGCTATCGTTCATTATTTTTCCAAGTTAAGGGGTTCATTTATTCTCGAAGGGTTCAATTTTGAGTTATGGTTTACACCTCTTCAAAGGATTATTGTCATGCTAAGTTACACTACCCTCCCTATGTTTGAAACATGGATTAACATGCGTTCCTTTAGTTGTAAGGGGGTCGATCCCATTAACCTCGATTCTCACTGATCACTTTATATTAAGCATATTTATTTTATGTCCTTCCTTATTAATTAGTAGTGTGAGCGCAGGGGAATCATCGTTATTCCAAGGAATTGGTGTCAATTATATTTATGCTTCACATGGTGGAAGGAGGTTTGCTTCTTCTCGGTTGTGATGATGAGCGTCGGGGATGATATCATGAATTTAATGGCTCCGTCTAATATTCCATCAATTTTTCATCCAACCAAGCTTTGGAATATGAATTTTGTATACCAATGGTTTCCTGGCTCGTGTGAGAACAAGTTTCATTTCTATATATTGGTTTCACAAGTCATCCATCATTAAATAATTTTTGAGGTAAAATATAGGCATCAAAATAAAAATGTAAAACAAAAATATACTTTATAAGAAACAATATTATTCAATATGATGATGTCAATCATGGGGGATTATTCGCCATTTTTGGAGTAAAAAGGTAAAATGATAAAAAAAACTACTTTTTCAACTCGTATTTTCAACTTATCTCTCTACGATTTTACTCAAATTTCGGGCGAGAGTAATCTTTGGATGAAAAATTTAATTTGTGGTAATTCAATGAAGGTGGTGGGCATGGTTGGCTCTAATGTAGCTGTGGGAGCAAAGAAAATTCATCGTTCTAGGGATGATGGGTCCACTAAGCTCATCTGAGATAATTTGGTTTCCTGTTTTGAGGTTCTTCCTATGTACATTTTTCTATGGTATTTTGTAAATGATTCTACTTGTTGGGGAGTTTTTGTTTAGTCTATAGTGAAAATATATTTAGGATAATGTGGAAATGTTCTCTCAAAATATGTCGATTTCCTGAATATCCTTTGTTCAATAGAAATTTTGTAAATAAAATCTATGTAAGGGTCATGGTCCCTCATCCAAATTTGTTAATATAATCCTCCTAATAGTTCTATTTATAAAAAACCATGAAATTTTATGATATGAATGAGTAGATAAGATAATAATTTAATCACATAATATTTATGTAATATTTAGATAACATGTTATGAATTAATTAGATGAAATGAATGATCATGATTTTATTATTTTGATGATTTAACTAATATTTTGGATATATTAATTGCAAATATTATAATGGTTTGCCCATTGGGACAAGAAACTATAATGGTGCATCAATGCAAACTTTTATGATTAAATGTTAGACTCCAAATTGATTTAGAAACATTAATTAATTTATGAATATGTTTCTATATTGATTTGAATTATAAAAAATATTGATGAATTGGTTTATATAATGTAGGTGCATGGAACATGATTTTTTATCAATCCACACATAGGTGATGGGGTTGTATGGAGGTATACTTAATATTATTAAGAGAGATGGAGAAATGTCCATTTTCAAACCTACTTAGGTTGAAAAATGTGTGGCAATTTTACCTTTAGGTTACACATTTCCATAAAGGTAGGCAGCAGATTTGGTCACTCACAAGTAGCAGTTGAGGAGCATATAGTAATGTGAAAAACTTATCCATCAACAACCATTATTCCCTTAATAAGGACAAGAATGAGAGTTGAAAGTTATTTTTAATCTGCATTGTTTCCACATCAACAAAGTTAAGTACTTGAAGGGCATGTAATCATGACTCCTTTGGAATTATGATGAGAAATTATTGAAGAGTATGATGTGCCTAGAACCCTTAGCATCATTGGGTAAATATGTACTTAAAAAAATTGAATAGTGAATTAAAAAATGTCCTAAGAAAACTAGTAGTTATGTATTTTACTGTAGGATAGAGATTAATTTTATATTCTAGTACATTTTAACTTAAAAATATATACAAATTTATTATATCTAAATAATTTATTAGACCCTCAACAAAAATATCATTGAAAATACCTTATTGAAATCACAAAATAATACTACATCTTAAATAATACATATAGTAGAAAAATTGTTCATGAAACTAATTTAAGTCAATAATTTATTTTGAGAAAAATTATTTCATGAGAACTCTTAAATCATATAGAGAAATTATAAATGGGTATCCTAACTAAATTTTGAAATTGGAGATAGAAACCAGTAAGTTGAGTCAAAGTAATGAGAATTACTAGTTAACTTCACATATAACTACCAATGTACGACAAAAATAGGAAACTCGAAGAAAATCTAAGGAACAAGTAGAAGAGAAAATAAGAGATAAAAAAGAGTAGGAGTAAAATGTTTTACTTTTAATTTTAAAATTGGTAATTACATGTGTTATAGGCCATTTTGTCACATAGCACCAATAGGCCTCCTAATGGGATCAATCAATAGCCTATTCCCCATTTACATCATCATTACAAAAAGCCCTATGTATGTCTCCTTCATTTCCTAGAGTTTCTGCCCTAAATTGCATCTCTAAGCCAGTTTTAGGACCAACGCTCCTTAGCCTCTTGCTGGACAACGTTCACCTACAGGTTGCTCCACTGTGGTATGTGTTGATCACCTACAGGTTGCTCCATTATGGCATGCATTTATCACGTACAAGTTGCTTCCCTTTGTACCTATGTTGGTTCTGGAAATTCGGGAAAAAGAGAGAGAATCTTGATTCCTCCATTTCCATAAGCTTGCAGGATCTATTGTAACCATTTACGTCAGATAAAACATTTGGATCCTATCCTATCCTACCTTTGAGTTTCCATCCCTTATCCTTAGATCTCATCCTCCCATCAAGAGTGGATATCAATCCCACGATTTGTAAAATGATAAGAACACCAAACTTACCCCACTCCTCTATATATTTACAACCTTCCATATGCAAGAGGTTGGCATTTGAGAGTATTTATACCCTTATGATGATGTTGTGAAAATGATATTTTCATTCATTTGGGGTGATTGGAGGTACACTTTGTGACAAAGGAAGGACAAGTCAACAACTTGGAGGATCTCTTCTACAAGATCAACATCTATTTATGGTTGTAACTCACTCCATTTATATTAAAACAAATATTTATTGTTTTCCTATATGTGATGTCATTATTTCATGTATTTCAATACTATGTTGATCTATTGAAAAAAGTAGATAGATGATGCTACATAGATCTCATAGTTTCTTGGCTTGTGTTTCTATTTGTGTACATTCTAATTTTGGCAGTTGGAGCTAGGATTGGAGCATTCAATCCAAAGAAGGAGTGAAACATACAACATATTCCAAGTAGGTTTCATCCCTTCATCTACTTACTTTAAAGAAAACATTGGGTCCTTTGTATCTCTGTTGTTCTAGGTTAGGCAGCAAACCTAGGGGAGATAATTTTGTCTGCAATCATAAATCCCGCATAACATATTGGAGACCATAATAGCGAGCTATGTATTCCCTTAGTGGTTTCTTTCTCCATTGTGTTTCCTTTACCTCTTTGATAGACCTTTGTTGCTTTAACCAGCCAAGAAAAAACCTAGGAAGGGACTTCATTGTGTCTTATTTACAATTTTTGTGCGAGAATCCTCTTCCCCTAGACCAACACACCCTCTCGTTTGCTAACAAAGCATTGCACCCCACTAGGGACCTCTTTGTGCATGCATTGCAAAGCACTGGTGCCTCTTCTGCACTAGTGTCGGCCCCTATTTTTGTACATAATTTTCCTTGTTTTCTAAGTGTTTCTTTGATCAGCCTACTTCCAGCTAACCTTCCCTCAGTCTTGAGTGTCTTGTGGTCTCTCTAAAGCCTCCATTTGGTTTAAATTTGTGTTTGATTGCCTTTGGTAAGAATTTATTTTGATTTTTCTTTTTTCTTATCATTTCGTCACTTGCAAATTGATTTTTGTTTGGTCATTGATCACTTGGATGAATTTTTGTTTTAGTCTTCATTCTGAAAAGTTCATTTGAATCAATGATTAAGAATTTGTATCTTAGTTTTATTTATTTCAAAAATTAAGTGTGTTGAAAAGAAAAATCTTTACATTTTGATCTAGGATTTTGTGTGTGAAATTGGAATTTCCTAGTGTCGAATTGTGTGTTGTTTCTTTCATTTTTCAAAAACAAAATCCACCCTCAATTTTCGGGGGGTGGTCAATTGTGTATGAGTGTTAATTTCCTTTTAGTGTCATATCCTTTAACTTTTTTAAATTTTCACCCAATTTCAGTTTGAGCCCTATGTTCATGAAATCTCGGAGTACGTTTGATTTCGTTGGAATCCTCTTGTGTTTTTTTTTTGAATAATTCTCTTGCATAGATCACATTTGCATAGTTAGAATTCTCATTTTCATAGTAAGAAAGGAAAATGTGTATATAATTAATTTTCCATAGTTTTCAGGGGAATCATGCATATATTAGATTGCATGGTTTGGTATATTTTAATGCTTTGAATTGAATTGGAGTAGTGAAATGAGAAGATCTAGTTAGGAAGCTTTTGTTTGCTGCATATTTGATTATTGCATCATTGTTTGCATCTCTTCCCTACACTAGATAACCTTCAACGAAATTGAAAACAATTATTTTTCTCATATTAGTTTCATCATAGGTGTGTTTAGGTCACATTGAATTTTGAGCCTTGAAATGAAATTCTAATTCAAGATAAACTCTAAAATTCACCTTAATTAACCTAAGGACCATTTGTAACATTAACGCAAACATTTAGAGGTATAGGCTAGAGACGTGTTCCAATGTCAATACATGTAAGTGTTGTCGTTGTTTTCCAGCGTTGCATCCTAGAGGTGAAATATTGTTCCACATATGTGACTGTATAGGATCGTTCTCCATGGACCTTTGGGTATATTAGACGACACTCCATGGATTTAAATTATATGGGAACACTCTCATCAGATGATTACGCATTAGAGAACACTACTGTTGGGTTTTGAAAATGTCATTAATTTCCATTACACTCACTATTATGTCCATTATATCACCTCTGTTTCACCTCCATTTCACTACTATGTCACTACATTCATCCCACTTTCATTATCATTCGGCCACATTTATGTTTTTCCAAACTTTATTAATTCATAGCCTTTTTAAGTGAATTTGTGTTTAAAAAGTAGAAAATAATGTGCATATGCTTATACCTAACAAGTGGGTTGAGATTGTTGACATGTGTAGGTCAAAAGGAGGCTTCTAGAAGACCTTTATGTGGCACCCTAAGGCCAAATTCGAATTTGGGCGGAGAGAATCATGGGATCATGAGGATATGTGTCACATCTCCTAATTGTATTGAAACTCTAAGAAGACATGTGTTTTATCAATCCCTATTTTGATTAGGACACTAGAGGTAGAGGGAGAGATTCATGGAATGTCATTAATGAGATGGCTTCTCATCTTTTCGTATAAATAGGAGATCACTCTCCTTCATTTTTTGGCTTAGGTTTTTAGTTCTTAAGCTTGTAGCTTTGTGGTAGCTCTTTAGCTTGGAACTTGTAGTTCTTTTTTGATGGCTTTGGAAAGCTTTAGAGAGCTTTGTTGTACTTTGTAATTTTGAGTAATTTGAATAAAGCTTTGATGTTCTCAACATGGAAGGAGATGTGAAGTAGATGTCATGGAGCACATTAGAATGTAAGGTAGAGTAGATTTTATTTTGTAATTTTGCTTTGATTTCATTCAAGTATGTTATTTTATTGCTTCCAAGTTTGATAGTTTAGATTTTCCATTCATGCAATTTTAATTCATGCAAGTGTGTTCAACCGGTTGATTGTAGATTATTTTTTCTTTACATGTTCTTGTATTTGCTTATTAGTTTTTGCTCGAGCGTTTTAATGTAGTTTTTGCATCAAAGGGTTATCTGAGACTTGCTTCCTCTACTAAACTTTAGTTTTTAATACTAGTTGTTATGCTTTTATTTTAGTGAGATTTGTTTACTGCTTTTCGATGATTTATATATCAGTTCTTCATTCTATATGACGATATCTCTGGTGCCTTTAGCTTAACCCCATTTTAGAAGTTAATTGACGAGCTATTGTGATTATAGGTGAAGTAATTTGATTTTGCTTTCATTAGCCTGCAAGTAGATGGTTTAGATATCAGTTCTTCATGCTACATGACGATATCTCTGGTGCCTTTAGCTTAACCCCGTTTTAGAAATTAATTGGCGAGCTATTGGAATTGTAGGTGAGGTAATTGATTTTTCTTTCATTAGCCTATAAGTAGATAGTTTAGATATTAGTTCTTCATGCTACATGACGATATCTCCGGTGCCTTTAGCTTAACCTCGTTTTAGAAGTTATTTGGCGAGCTATTGGAATTGTAGGTGAGGTAATTGATTTTGCTTTCATTAATCTACAAGTAGATAGTTTAAATGTCATTCTTTCATGCCATATAACGATATTTCTGGTGTCTTTAGCTTAACCTCGTTTTAGAAGTTAATTGATGAAATATTGTGATTATGGGTGAAATCAGTGACTAGTTTCCAGCTTCTTTATTCTTTGGTTTTGAGCACAGTAGTTTATTAGATTTCAATTCTGTAATTAGATGGACAACAGAGATAGTAACCTCATTTTCAGTACTTCATCTTTAGCTTGATTTATGTAGTTGCATGTTTACACTTTTGTTCAAGTTCTGATTTTATAGATAACATGTTTTGAAATCTTTGAAGTGCTAAGTTTGGAAATTACCATAAGAAGCATAAACCTTGTCTTCAATTCTACATCCATACTTGATCTTTAAAAGTATTCTTAAAACCTTAGACTAGGATTGCCATTTGCATTAAACATAGGAGACCAATAATAACAAAAGCCCCAAAACAACATAAACTATAAAACAACGAAGTAAGAAAAAAGGTTAACTAAGCACATATGGTGCACCACAGTTCATCAGTTTACAATAACCAGATTGATAATTTATGTAGAGCAATTTAAGACGTTAAATTGACTAGACATTTTGGTGCCATTGCTGGGGAATTGTAATTAGGAGACCTTATTTCTTACATCTAAAAATAAATAAAAAATCTTGAGTAAGCTCTCCTCTTTCACTTTGTGTGATTTGGAGGATCAGAAAACGAATTGTTATGTTAAAAAAAAAAGGAGAAAAAGGGGACAAAATAAGATTCATCATTTCATTTGATTCAATAAAAAAAAATGAAAAAAAAAATCCAATTTCTTTGATAGGTTCAACTGTCCAAGATTGACTGGTTATGGTTTTTAGTGACCCTCAAAACACTGTGTCCTGTTTTAATAAGGTTTTGCAGATTAGCTGCGGAATGTATCCTGATTCTGCAGCTAACTGTGAAATCCACAGCTAATTCCAAGGTTTAGCAAGTTATAGGCATCCAATGAAGAATCCAACCACATGGGCGTCTCCAGAATTGTTCCAACATGTATCCTATCCTAGTCACCCAGCCCAGATTGATAAAAAAACTAGCTTAAGATATCAGTCAAAGTCTTGTTTTTAACACATTTACTTTGAAGCCTTTGCTGCCTGAAATTGGGAGCCATTAGATTCCAATCCGTTTTTGTGATTAGGACTTCATCATAACCTTCGTTACTGTGATTAAGAATTCATCAAAACATGTCAATGAAAAATCCAATTGTGAAAATCATCTGAGCTTTAGTTCAATAGGAAAATGTTAATTTGTAAATAAGAATGGTGAAAGACAAATCCAATTTTCTGTCTACGAAAGACAAGTTTCATTTGTGCGGTGCAATTTTAACAAATTCCCAAAGTATCATTTACCAAATGTCATGTTCAATTTGTTGGATTTGTTTGTTGGCTTTGATCTCTTATTTGTGACCACGTCTAATATCAAAACCAAACTTCAAAGTATGCGTTCAACCAGGCTTCAAACGACCATCCAGAGGACTCTCTAAGGTCTTTGCGGGAGTTATCGAAGCTGTAAAATCTCTGCAAGAATTTCCTAAGATTGGCTGGTTCATTCGGTATTTCATGTGCTGTGATTGCATCTAGAAAATTTGAAACTTATTTTATAGCCGAATGCAGTAATTCACAAAAAAACGCAGAACAGTAAAAACGTCAAACTTTAACTGCATGATTCAGCCAAATGAAAAGGAATTATGAAAAAATAAAACATGATTTTTTTCGGGGATAGGGTCAGTTAGATAACCCAGAATCGGTTTTAAGGAATTCACGATGGTTTGGGAGAATTTCTCGGTTCTCTGAAGCCTCTTTTTGCATGTCGCGTGAAGAAAAACCAATTTAAATTAATGAACATGCTGTTGATTTAATTCGGCATGCTTGGAGAGGGGAATTTTGATTTGGGAATCAATTGTGTGGTGGCATTCAAATTCTAATTACACGCATCCCATCTTTAATAAACTCATACTTCATCACACACCTGTTTAACAACAAGATGTATCCCAATTAAATACGACTCTTCCTCGAAGCTTTTCACGTTTGCTGGCTGAACAGTTTGGATCCGAATTCTATCATGCGAAATTTTTATGTAATTTGGATGTGTGGTTAAGTCGCTTGAAAGGGAATTTCTTACACACTTGCTAACTTGTAATTAAATGCCTCCAGACATTCATGAGAATAGATTGTTGGCTCGTGCTTTTATTGTGATTATCATGTGTTGGCATTATGATACATATGTTGTACTTGATGGCAACCCACTCATCTCAGATAATAAATTATAGTGTAGAGAAAAGTTCACGCACTTATATGCAGAGAAAAGTTTATTTCATGTAGAGAAAAGTTCACGCACTTTTATGCAGAGAAAAGTTTATTTCATGAAGAGAAAAGTTCATGCACTTTTATGCAGAGAAAAGTTTATTTCATGAAGAGAAAAAGTTCACGCACTTTCATGCAAGGAAAAGCGCGTAGATGTTGGAGAATTACCTTTGGTCCATGGTAGTTAGTCCTTGGTATTTGAACCTATGAGGAAAAGCGTGTATATGTTGGAGAACTTACCTTTGGTCCATGGTAGTTAGTCCTTGGT
Organism: Pinus tabuliformis; assembly: GCA_031772625.1. Classification (NCBI taxonomy): domain Eukaryota; kingdom Viridiplantae; phylum Streptophyta; class Pinopsida; order Pinales; family Pinaceae; genus Pinus; species Pinus tabuliformis. The sequence goes on along the minus strand of CM062817.1, from coordinate 811,720,503 downwards.
ATTTGAACCTATGAGGAAAAGCGCGTATATGTTGGAGAACTTACCTTTGGTCCATGGTAGTTAGTCCTTGGTATTTGAACCTATGGTTTTGGACCATGGTACTTCGTCAAAAGTGTTGATCTCACGTACTTTCATAGTTGGTTCATGGTATTAGTCCAACAATTTTTTTGATCCTATGGTTTTGGCCCGTGGTATTGTGAAAGGCCTAAGCCTATATAAAGCAAAGGAGATCACTTGGCTAATTCATCCTTGCAATTGAATATCTTAAGATCTGAAATATTGGGTTATTGTTTTGAAAGTTCGATCTATGAAAGTGAAGTTGAAAGTGAATCTGTGAAGGGTGATCTCTCGAGCGCTGCAGTTGCGGAAGTGCGAAGACGCCACAGAAGGCGCAGTGCAGAGACGCTAGAGAGGTGCCACAGAAGGCGCAGTGCAGAGACGCCACAGAGGCACCACAGAAGTCGCAGTGCAGAGGCGCCACAGAAGGCGCAGTGCGGAAACGCCACAGAGGCGCCACAGAAGGCGCAGTGCGGAGGCGCCACAGAAGGCGTAGTGTGGAGGCACAGTGCGGAGACGCCACAGAGGCGCCACAGAAGGCACAGTGCAGAGGCGCCACAGAAGGCGCAGTGCGGAGGCGCCACAGAAGGCGCAGTGTAGAGGCGCCATAGAAGGCGCAGTGTGGAGGCGCCACAGAAGGCACAGTGCAGAGGCGCCACAGAAGGCGCAGTGTGGAGGCGCCACAGAAGGTGCAGTGCGGAGGTGCCACATAAGGCGCAGTGTAGAGGTGCCACAGAAGGTGCAGTGCGGAGATGCCTCAGAGGCGCCACAGAAGGCGCAGTGCGGAGGCGCCACAGAAGCCGCAGTGCGGAGGCGCCACAGAAGGCGCAGTGCGGAGACGCCACAGAAGCGTCACAGAAGGTGCAGTGCGGAGGCGCCACAGAAGGCGCAGGTGCAGTGGTCGCGGTGCCACAGAAGGCGCAGGTGCGGAGGTAGTACATATATCCGCAGATCTATACCAGTGAAGTTGCGATCCCTGCTTAAAATTTGTTTTAACTGCCTTTAACTATTCTGCAGGGTTTTGGGTGCATAACTGATGTTTGGTTACTGGTATTGAGTTCAGATAATAGCATGATTAATGACTTATCTTTATGTAGTAGATCTAGTTGATAATTCTCATAATATCATTGTATATGTATGGATCTGGTGATTGGGTGATTCAGAAGGTTGTTTGATTATGAGCTTCAATGTTGTTGTTGGGTCCAGTATGAAAATTGGATGAAAAGTGGCCTTTCAGATTATCTGTTGTGCTTCAGTGTATCCAGTCTGAAAATTGGTGAAACGTGGTACCTGGACGAGAGAAGGTTGTAGCCTTCTGTAGGTAGACGCCTGTGTACTGGTATAAGACTGCACCAGTACAAATATTGTAAAAGGATTTTCTTATTAAGAAGAAGATTGAGATGACTTGCAGCAGGTGGTTTTTCTCCCGCATTGGGTTTCCACCTTATATCATGGTGTTCATGTGTGTGCCTTATGTGTGATGATCTATTCTCTATTACGGCATCTGTTATCTGATAATATGGTTGATAATGTTCTAATGCACTCATTGAAGATCAATTAACTTAATCATAAGAAGTTGTGGAAGTAGTATATATGAATCTGATTATGGAAATGAAAAAGTTTTATTAATGTGATAGTACTGATTCACCCCCCCTCTCAGTATTATTTCCAACAATTGGTATCAGAGCAGGTCCTTTGATAGAAGCTTGATTGCTTGAAGGAGATCCGTGGAACAATGGGAAAGAAGCTTAAGAAGAAAGCACCTAAGAAAAAGAAGTCATCTCAGAAGAACTATGACAGTGGGAGAATCGATTGGGGATTAGGTATAAGAAGCTCTTCAGATTCAGAATCAGATTCAGAATCATTATCAGGTATGAATATATTATCCTCTGATGTTCCAGCTATCTTTCCTTTTGGAAGAGATGAAAGTGATAGTGAAACTACTGAATTTGCTCTTATGGGTGAACAAGAAAGATATCAAATAGAGGCAGAATTTAAAAGGCTGACAGACAAAATTAGAGATCAACAAGATCTATTGAACAAAAGGGAATGTGATTTCAAAGAAGAAGCTACCAAACTAAAGGCCCAACTAGAAGAAGGAAACAAGGTAAGAAAGCTACTCAAGGACAAGGAAGACCAATGTCAAAAATTGCAGCATGAAGTGACATCATTAAGAAAAGAAGTCAACGAGAGAAGCACAACCATCAAGAAACTCAAAGATAGATCCAGCTACTATGAAAATCTTGAAGCTACAATCCTCTCACTAAAAGGAGATCTTGAAGAATCAAAGAAGCAGAATACAGATCTACTCCAAGCTATTGCAAAACAAGAAAACGAAGTCACTAGCTTAAAATCTCAATTAGAATGTGCCTTCCGAGTTCGTCAAATGCAGCAGGATCTCAATGAAGAACAAGAAAAGGAGATTCTCAAACTAAGGGAACAAATGGAAGAAGGAAGGAAAGCTGAAGAAGATTTGAAAAAGCAATCTCTTGAAAAGGAAGAACAACTTCAGGTTGAGGTAAATATCTTGAAAGGTAAACTAGAAGAAAAGGATAAGCTTTTACGATTTCAAGATAGTTCTAAAGTCTTGGATGATATTCTTAGTAGTCAAAGGTCTCCTGCTATAAAGACTGGTCTTGGTTTCCATGAATCTGTTGAAGGTGAATCTAGTTCACAAGGTGAGGCAAGGAACTCTAAAGAGAAATCTAAAGTGATCAACGAAGAAATGAAAGATCAATCTCATCATCAACCAAGAAAAGGGATTCCTCATAGAAAATCCTTTACTCCTCCTATGAATAATGTTGAATGTTATGTATGTCATAATCTTGGACATGTTGCAGCTAGATGTTGAAGAAGAAGGGTTCAAGACCATTATGCAGAAAGATCATCACATTCAAGGTACTTTTATGGATATTGCTTTGCTTGCAATATGTTTGGTCACAAAGCTGTTGATTGTTAGAGGAGGAATATGAAACATGTAAGATTTTATGCATGTAACAAGCTTGGACATATAGCTAAGGAATGCAGGAACAAAGTGTGGGCACCATATCAAAAGGAGAAAATGTCATCATCACGCTTGAAGATATGGAGGAAAAAGGAAGTATAGTCAGAAAAAGGCGGCACTGCACAACGTACGGACATACCAGAATCAGAGGGAGCTGAAAGTACAAAACTTTAGTGTCCTGAATCTCATATGCAAACTCCATAAAGGAAAGTTGCATATATACGCGAGTTAGTTACTGCACACTCGCGTATATGATTGTTTGAAGAAAGGCAGTAGGGATAGATTCAAGAGAAGGATCAGTTTTGCTCTAGTTAATAATAATGATGTGTGGATATGATGGTTAGAAGTGTTTTGGTTCTAACTTGATATTGATGATGTCTTGATACTTCTTATTGATATGCATGATCAGACAGATGGCACAGGTTTAGAGGGAGCATATGGACTTAATGCATTATTGGCATTATGGTTAATAGTCCTTGGTGATGATACTTATATGGATAAATGATTCATCTTGCTATGGTTATGAGTTGTTCACATGGTTCTTGGATCAGATTTATGGTTGATTCTCTAATGATGCTTGCATGGGAAGCACTTAGCTTGAATTCACATCTTCTTGATGTTGAGTCACTCATATGCTGTTGTCGTCATATGCATAAAGATCATATATTACAGTTATGATTCCTTTCATTCTTGGCACAAATGGATGAGGATTGTTGGCTGGATACAGGGATGATTATTCAAAGTTGCATTGTTGGAGACATGATGATAATGAGCTCTTATCTATATGATGATAGGATTGTTTCATACATATGTTGATTAATGCAGATATTCCCAATTGATGATACTTGATTCATGTAGATCTGGATGGCTATGATGTTTCTCACATAGAATGTGAAATTCTGTTGATGCGGACATACCTTGATGATTCATGCACTAATACAAGTTGCTGGTCTAGTTGCTGTTGACAGATACTATGGAGTAGATCATAAAGTGTTGTTGCTGATGTTCATCTTATTTAGGTGATGTCATATCAAGACTCATGATGTAATAGTGTCATCTATTCAGGTCATGTAACGACCTATGTTGGTTTCCCCACTATGCCTGGGATGAAGATGTAATGTATTTGGTTTTCATTTTTCTGATATATCCCCACTTGGTTGGGTGATGGATGTATGTATTGAATCTTTTAGGAAGGTCATTTGTGATGTAGAACATCCTTTTGTAGACCTTGCTTACAGTCAGGGGGAGCCTGAGCATGAACAACACTATATAGCACAGCAGACATTTCAGCTTGTTCTCAGAAAGAGCATGATCAGATTGGTGCACCATGACATATACAAAGGGGGAGCTCATTCAGAGATTTCAACAGGTACTCGGGGGAGCTTATAATGCATTGTTGGAATTATGGAGGACGTACAGAAGGAGATCTTGGATGCTGGTCTGATTATTGCTGCAATCTATCTCTTTCATGGTCATTTATGGTGCTTGGTGGATTATGTTTCTTCTTTGCAGATCTGGTTTATAGTCAGGGGGAGCATGTTCTTAGGGGGAGCATAACCCTTTGCCCTTGATGTCAAAGGGGGAGAGTGATTGGTTGTTGTTGCCATCAAGTCCAAAGGGGGAGATTGTTGGCATTATGATACATATGTTGTACTTGATGGCAACCCACTCATCTCAGATAATAAATTATAGTGTAGAGAAAAGTTCACGCACTTATATGCAGAGAAAAGTTTATTTCATGTAGAGAAAAGTTCACGCACTTTTATGCAGAGAAAAGTTTATTTCATGTAGAGAAAAGTTCACGCACTTTTATGCAGAGAAAAGTTTATTTCATGAAGAGAAAAAGTTCACGCACTTTCATGCAAGGAAAAGTGCGTATATGTTGGAGAACTTACCTTTGGTCCATGGTAGTTAGTCCTTGGTATTTGAACCTATGAGGAAAAGCGCGTATATGTTGGAGGACTTACCTTTGGTCCATGGTAGTTAGTCCTTGGTATTTGAACCTATGAGGAAAAGCGCGTATATGTTGGAGAACTTACCTTTGGTCCATGGTAGTTAGTCCTTGGTATTTGAACCTATGAGGAAAAGCGCGTATATGTTGGAGAACTTACCTTTGGTCCATGGTAGTTAGTCCTTGGTATTTGAACCTATGGTTTTGGACCATGGTACTTCGTCAAAAGTGTTGATCTCACGTACTTTCATGGTTGGTTCATGGTATTAGTCCAACAGTTTTTTTTGATCCTATGGTTTTGGCCCGTGGTATTGTGAAAGGCCTAAGCCTATATAAAGCAAAGGAGATCACTTGGCTAATTCATCCTTGCAATTGAATATCTTAAGATCCGAAATATTGGGTTATTGTTTTGAAAGTTTGATCTATGAAAGTGAAGTTGAAAGCGAATCTGTGAAGGGTGATCTCTCGAGCGCTGCAGCTGCGGAAGTGCGGAGACGCCAGAGAGGCGCCACAGAAGGCGCAGTGCAGAGACACCACAGAGGCGCCACAGAAGGTGTAGTGCGGAGATGCCACAGAGGCGCCACAGAAGGCGCAGTGCGGAGGCGCCACAGAAGGCGCAGTGCGGAGACGCCATAGAGGCGCCACAGAAGGCGCAGTGCGGAGGCGCCACAGAAGGCGCAGTGTGGAGGCGCCACAGAAGGCGCAGTGCGGAGGCACCACAGAAGGCGTAGTGTGGAGACGCCACAGAAGGCGCAGTGTAGAGGCGCCACAGAAGGCGCAGTGCGGAGGCGCCACAGAAGGCGCAGTGCAGAGGCACCACAGAAGGCGCAGTGTGGAGGCGCCACAGAAGGCGCAGTGCAGAGGCGCCACAGAAGGCGCAGTGCGGAGATGCCACAGAGGCGTCACAGAAGGGGCAGTATGGAGGCGCCACAGAAGGCGCAGTGCGGAGGCGCCACAGAAGGTGCAGTGCGGAGACGCCACAGAGGCGGCACAGAAGGCACAGTGCAGAGGCGCCACAGAAGGCGCAGGTGCGGTGGTCGCGGCGCCACAGAAGGCGTAGGTGTAGAGGTAGTACAGATATCCGCAGATCTATACCAGTGAAGTTGCGATCCCTGCTTAAAATTTGTTTTAACTGCCTTTGACTATTATGCAGGGTTTTGGGTGCATAACTGATGTTTGGTTACTGGTATTGAGTTCAGATAACAGCATGATTAATGACTTATCTTTATGTACTAGATCTGGTTGATAACTCTCATAATATCATTGTATATGTATGGATCTGGTGATTGGGTGATTCAGAAGGTTGTTTGATTATGAGCTTCAATGTTGTTGTTGGGTCCAGTATGAAAATTGGATAAAAAGTGGCCTTTCAGATTATGTGTTGTGCTTCAGTGTATCCAGTCTAAAAATTGATGAAACGTGGTACCTGTACGAGAGAAGGTTGTAGCCTTCTGCAGGTAGAAGCATGTGTACTGGTATAAGACTGCACCAGTACAAATATTGTAAAAGGATTTTCTTATTAAGAAGAAGATTGAGATGACTTGCAGCAGGTGGTTTTTCTCCCGCATTGGGTTTCCACCTTATATCATGGTGTTCATGTGTGTGCCTTATGTGTGATGATCTATTCTCTATTATGGCATCTGTTATCTGATAATATGGTTGATAATGTTCTAATGCACTCATTGAAGATCAATTGACTTAATCATAAGAAGTTGTGGAAGTAGTATATATGAATCTGATTATGGAAATGAAAAAGTTTTATTAATGTGATAATACTGATTCACCCCCCCCTCTCAGTATTATTTCCAACGTCATGGTGGTCATATGCTTACACTGCAGGAGAGAGCACAATATTGGGACATAATTACCTTACATGAGTTAGAAATGAGAAGAGTTTCTAGCCATAAACTAAGCAGTTTTCTGGTGATATTGTTGTTCTCCTCCTTGTTTTTCTGTGGACAGAGGAGAGTGCCACATTCAAATTAGCTAATTTGAGCTTCTACCTAATTTGTAAACTTTCCTTTACTTTGACCAGAAGGGCTTGTTACATCAGAGACGGATCTACATGTTGGCTCTGCATTTTTCGTATTCTGTGTTAATTTTAATTGCAAATATAGACATTTGCTTGTTACCATCTAAAACCGTTTTTCTTCCACATAACCACTCTGTTTTCATATATCCGTCTTCTACATTGGTGTTTATGTAGTGAAAAAAGGGCAGAATGGGTCTCATTGTGAGGACAGAGCCCAAAGGAGTCATCAAAGCTATTGAAAATATCATACATTTCCATTACTCTGATATGTTTTCATCACTAAAACTATTTTGCTTCATATACCATTTACAAAGTTTTTTATTTTTCAGGCAGACAGTGAAGAAAATTAAAAAGAATATAGCAGATCATGAATAATTGGTCTTGTGCACCAGCTGTGATCTTACGCTCTCTCTCTCCTTCGTACTTGGCTGCATAAAATCTCTTTTGCCATAACTTAAATCTGAAAAATGATGGTTGGTTGTCTTTTAGCTAGGTGTCAAGAGATGAAACGAACCACATGGGTAGCTGGGAAAATGTCAGTACATGGATGGTGTCCTATTCATTTGATCCAAGTCGATGAAAGAGACCCCGGTCAAAGGAAAGTCATGTTGTATGTTATCACCAAGTCGTCACACTAAGTTGTCACTCTAAGTCGCCGCATGTCAAGAAAAAAAAACAATTTTGAATCAATGAAATGAATAAGTTATTTACTCACTTTTTTGAAGGTATTGATTAATTTTGGACTGATGATGAAAAATGAATGGCTAACTTTTTATTCAAGATTTTTAGCTATAGATATTGTGCACATTCTGCAGCTAAAGTCATTCCGCAGCTAAAGCCATTCCGCAGCTGAAAAATCTCATTGTTCAAATCAGCCTAACTTTCTCATACAAAATCAGATTTTGATGATTCAAGTGTCATTGGAAAGATCTCAACAAGATCTACACAATGAGAAATCCATCATTAGAGTTTGAAATGGTAAATAATAAAATAAATTGTTGAAAATAAGCAACATCAACTTGAGGCACTAATTCTAAAATAGGTGTAAATTCGTTTGATTTTTTCTTTGAGAACTTGTTTCATTAATACAAATTCTTAGTTTTGTGTGTAAATATCATAACTAGAGAGATTGAGCATCTCTCTCCTTTGATAATCCTACATTTGATTGCAGAAGAAGAATTAGTTTTTTTGCAGGTTCTAGGGGGAAGGACAAATGACTACAAGTGAATGGTGTCTCTCTAAGAGACTAATTTATTTCATAAGAGGATGATCAACAACAAAGAGGAAATATGTTAATTCAAAATCAGATCCAAATAATTGAAAAACTTTCAGATACTATTGTCTCCATCACATCCATAGTTCATAATAAACCATTCACCTCATTTCCCTCCATATTTTCCATTTACTTTCCATTACTTTTTCTCCATTCATAACCCACAAATAAAAGCAAGAGGCTCATTCACATGCTTATTTCCCATTGCCATTTCTACTCTCCATTGCCATCTTCCATTTTCATCTTTCATTTCCTGTCATTTTCATTTCGCAAATAAGCCCTGCTTTAATGCAAATTATTGAGTCCATAATCCTTTGAGTCTAAGTTCGTTGTAAAGACACCTTGAGGCTTGCATGCCTTAATGGAAAGTTCTCATGCTAAAAAACAATGGGAATACATTAATGTCCCTTGTTCGTCAGATTTTATAAGTGACTCGACATCAGCAAATTCATTCGTACCTAGCAAGATGTGTTTGGGCATCTTGACTCTCATTGTCATCAATGGTGAAAGTTCTCGTGTTGACTAGTGGCATCCATTAGTGGTCACTAAGACAATAATTTCTTGCTATGTTCGACATCAAAACATTTTTTTCACATAGTAGAAATTGTGCCAACGAGTTTTGAAGACATGAAGACTATTATTTTTAGCATTTTGGAGCAGATTCAACAAGTTTTAGTAGAAGCAATAAAAATTCATCTTGACTCTTTATCCATCACTCTTCTTTTTCAGCCACTTGAAGAAGAATATGATCAAAATTTTTCAGCCACCACACAGATACAACTCATCCATTACAAAGGGTAAGTTAAGGTACGTCATTTTCTAACTTTTGACCATAGAATTCCATAAAAAGCTAGAATGATAATTGTTGGAAAAACATTTCTCTTCCTCATTTCATTAAATTGCCAATACCATCAGTTGGGCGGAGAAATAAATTCATATTCATATCTTGCCATGTCCATATCATATTCAGTATCCCACATACTTCAAAATATATTAACTATTACATTGTTATTATGAGCATACAATGGATTTTCAAAAAGTGCTTAAAGGATAAATTGGATACAAACATAATCATGGTTGTCACACAAGAACCAACCATCATGCAATCCAATAAAGATATACTTTTCAACAATAATCAAAATATCATTATGCAAAGTTCAAAGATCAAAATAGAATGCAACAACAAAATATGGTTGTTACACAAGAACCAACCATGTACTTTGCGGAAGTATGAAGTTATCAAATGATATCATGCAAAGTTAAGCCAAAGCTCAAGGATCAAAAGAATTAATGTAATATATATTGCATAAGGACATGGAATAGCTTCAGTTGCGGGGTATATTGGGTCTTGAAAATGTCATTCATTTCCATTACACTTTCACTATTATGTCCATTATATCACATTCGTTTCACCTCCATTTCACTACTATGCCACTACATTCATCCCACTTTCATTATCATTTGGCCACATTTATGCTTTTCCAAACTTTATTAATTCTTAGCGTTTTTAAGTGAATTTGTGGGTAAAAAATAGAAAATAATGTGCATATTCTTATACCTAACAAGTGGGTTGAGATTGTTGACATGTGTAGGTCAAAAGGAGGCTTCTAGAAGACCTTTATGTGGCACCCTAAGGCCAAATTCGAATTTGGGTGTAGAGAATCATGGGATCATGAGGATATGTGTCACATTTCCTACTTTTATTGAAACTCTAAGAAGACATGTGTCTTATTAGTTCCTATTTTGATTAGGACTTTAGAGGTAGAGGGAGAGATTCATGGACTGTCATTAATGAGATGGCTTCTCATCTTTTTGTATAAATAGGAGATCTCTCTCCTTCATTTGTTGGCTTAGGTTTTTAGTTCTTAAGCTTGTAGCTTTTTTGGTAGCTCTTTAGCTTGGAGCTTGTAGTTCTTCTTTGATGGCTTTGGAAAGCTTTATAGAGCTTTGTTGTACTTTGTAATTTTGAAGAATTTGAATAAAGCTTTGATGTTCTCAACATGGAAGGAGATGTCAAGTAGATGTCATGGAGCACATTAGAATGTAAGGTAGAGTAGATTTTATTTTTTAATCTTGCTTTGATTTCATTCAAGTATGTCATTTTATTGCTTTCAAGTTTAATAGTTTAGATTTTCCATTCATCAATTTTAATTCATGGAAGTGTGTTCAGCCAGTTGATTGTAGATTAGTTTTTCTTTACATGTTCTTGCATTTGCTTATTAGTTTTTGCTCGAGCTTTTTAATGTAGTCTTTGCACCAAGTGGTGATCTGAGACCTGCTTCCTCTACTGAACTTTAGTTTTTAATTCCAGTTGTTATGCTTTTATTTTTGTGAGATTGTTTTACTACTTTTAGATGATTTAAATATCCGTTCTTCATGCTATATGACTATATCTCCGGTGATTTTAGCTTAACCCCATTTTAGAAGTTAATTGGCAAGTTATTGTGATTATAGGTGAAGTAATTTGATTTTTCTTTCATTAGCATGCAAGTAGATAGTTTAGATATCAGTTCTTCATGTTACATGACGATACCTGTAGTGCCTTTAGCTTAACCCCGTTTTAGAAGTTAATTGGTGAGCTATTGGAATTGTAGGTGAGGTAATTGATTTTGCTTTCATTAGCTTGCAAGTAGATATTTTAGATATCAGTTCTTCATGCTACAAGACGATATCTCTGGTGCCTTTAGCTTAACCTCGTTTTAGAAGTTAATTGGCTAGCTATTGGAATTGTAGGTGAGGTAATTGATTTTGCTTTCATTAGTCTGCAAGTAGATAGTTTAGATGTCATTCTTTCATGCCATATGAAAATATTTCCGGTGTCTTTAGCTTAACCCCATTTTAGAAGTTAATTGATGCAATATTGTGATTATGGGTGAAATCAGTGACTAGTTTCCAGCTTCTTTACTTTTTGGTTTTGAGTGCAATATTTTATTAGATTTCAATCCTGTAATTAGATGGATAGCAGAGATAGTAACCTTATTTTCAGTACTTCATTTTTAGCTTGATTTATGTAGCTACATGTTTACACTTTTGTTCAAGTTCTGATTTTATAGATAGCATGTTTTGAGATTTTTAAGGTGCTAAGTTTGGAAATTACCATAAGAGGCATAAACCTTGTCTTCAATTCTACATCCATACTTGATCTTTAAAAGTATTCTTAAAACCTTAGACTAGGATTTCCATTTACATTAAACACTTTATGAGACCAACAAGAACAAAAACCCCAAAACAACATAAACTATAAAACAATGAAGTAAGAAAAAAGGTTAACGAAGCACATATGGTGCACCATAGTTCATCAGTTTATGATACTCAGATTGATAATTTATGTAGAGCAATTTAAGACGTTAAATTGACTAGACAACTACTACGGACTGCACTCCCACGTATGGTCAAGTATATTTTGGGAGTCCCCTATAGGTTTATATCCATCCATAGGTATTCGAAGTGACCACATTTTATACCATGGTACACCAAACACAACATTCAGGTAAATTTCCTATACATGCGTTAAGTCATTGGTTCATCGAGGTCTATATTGTAGTTCATGGTTGCTTGGTAAACCTTTATGCCCATTTACCCCTTTGTTTTGTTTGTTTCTTTAATTTCTAAAATCAGTTAATTGAATGTGGAACAACATCCTCGCCATGGAACAACTCCTTAGTAGATCTTAGTTTGAGACTAATGGCAACAATTCCGAAGTCTAGCAATCAAGGGAACCCATTTTCCTTCTTTTGAAAATATTTGTGCTCCTTATATCGGAATGTTGTCCCTTCCCGGATTTACCATTGGTTTGTGAGTTTGGTTACTTTCAACCCCTATGGATCCGAATTTCCAAACTACTTCTCAACCAAGTTGTCCTCCACCTGAACAACATCATCCTCATGTTAATCCTAAAGTTGACCCTTTTCCTTCTTCATCTATTGTTTCTTCATCCCTTTCTTCCTCTTCGACTAGTGAAAGTCTTGATTCTAGTAACTAGGAAGCTAAGAAGAAGAAGAAGAGGATGAAGAAGAAGATGAAAAATAAGTAGGGGGGAAACTAAGAAACCATTGCTATAGACACAACTAGTATGGAGAAATCTTCCAATCAATCCTATAAAGTTAAATTCCCTTGCATATTATGCAAGGGTGACCACCTTCTTAGAGATTGTCCTGGTATTCCCAAGGTATTAGAAGTGTGGTCCATGGGCTCACATCGGCCTTTTTCATTAGCTTCTGGAGATCATGTTGGTGACAAATCCTCAAATAGTGATAGTAAGGTCCATGGGAAAAAGGGTAAAGTCAAATTTCTCTGTAAGTTATGTAAAGGGAATCATCTTATCCACCTTTCTCCTTATATGGATGAAGCCTCAAAAGTGTTAGAAAACCTTACAGCTTCTCATCCATGACTTCCATCTAGTTACCAGAAGCTTTCTCTGAATACTCCACTAGTTTATGAAGTGATTGATCAGAATCTGAATCCCATCATCCCACTCTCTCTGATCGTGAATCCCATGATTTTGTTCCCGACCAACCATCGGTTGATAAAATGGTTGACTTGATTCCACATTTAGTTTATCGTACTTTTCTTGCAAAGTGTAAGGATCATATTGATCAGGTTCTTCTTGTTTCTTTTAATTCTACCACACAGTGGGACATTTCTCCTGTCCCTACGAAATCCCATCCAAGGAAACAGATCATTGCCTTTGATTGGAGTTCATTGATAAAACCTCGTCTCCCTTCTTACATGCCTTTCAAGATCATGGTAAAGGCTTATAATAAGGAAATCCATCACATTTTTATAGATGAGGGATCTTTTGTTAGTATTATAACATCCTCTGCTTGGAAATATTTGGGTTCCCCACAGCTTATGTCCATCGCTCCGAATGTGTTAGCTTTTGTTGACAGCTAATCCTCAGCAGTTGGGTGTACCCGGAATGTGAACAGTCATCAAGTAGATGAACTGATCAGTCACATTCCTGTATATAAACAATAGTTACCTAATGAAATCAATCAATCAGTTTTCTTCTGCCAAGTCTGGAGTTACCCTGGCCTGACATGGTATCAGAGCGCAGGTCCCAGGTCCCTTTTTTTGGCATGCCTTGTAACTCCTCTATCCCATATTCTGCCTGTTGGTTTTAGTGTAATTACATCCGTTGGTTAACACCTCTGCCTCTGCCAGCGCTCTGTCCTCAAACGGCTCTGATCATTTTCTGGAGGTGGAAACCCTTCAGATCAATGAAGTTGCATCTTCATCATCAGAAATCACCATGGATAGCCACGGTGGAATCCGTGCGTTTCCTCTACAATTGAATCTGTCCTGTGATTTTCGGCGTGAAAGTCGTGGATCCTAGAGCCAAGTGAATGTCCGAATGGTGGCAAGAACTGGAATGAGACATGAGAAACCCAGAAACAAGAGCTCGTCTGCAAGACAAATTTCTGTGTAGATAGCCCTGTTGGTTTGCTGCGTCATAAAGTTGTGGAGCATTTGATCCACTTCGTTGAGCCGAAGAGGCGGCGTGAAGATTTCTGTAACGAGCTACAATTGCTTGAAGATTTGAAGCGGATGAGGAAAGAGACGTTGGTTTTCATAAAGAGGATCATAGTTTTCATAAAATTTCCAGTAATGAACTGCAGAGCATAAATTCACAGCCTTTGGAACTCAATCAACCGAGTAAATAATTTGGAAGATGGCTTTTCTCATTGAGAATTTTGTGACCTGGTAGCAATATTGTTTCTCTGCATGTACATTGGCTTTCATCTCTGCGTTCAAGACCGAGCTGCTTATGGTGATTCGTTCTACGTAAGTCATTTGCATGGATTGTATGACCGTTGATCTGACCTTATACTCATGTGTTAATTGCTGCCTTGAATGGTATGTGATGGTCCATGTTGTTGTGCGTTGAATTTATATACGTTACAACTAGTTTGAGATTGTATGTGCGTTGAGTTACATGCTGGTGTATTTACAATACATTGAAATTTTTTATGATCACTTTATATGCGGTGTTACTTTTATCTGAGATAGCGGTGCTGAGCTAACGTTGTTGTTGTGGCGGTGCTGAATATGTATATATGCACTAACGATGTATATGTGCACTAATGCTGTGGCGGTGCTGAATATGTATATGTGCACTAACGCTGTTGCTGTGGCGGTACTTTATATGTGCACTAACGCTGTATATATGTGTGCACTGTGGTTACATTGACCAACGTTTGAGTTATGGACGCTATTTAAATAAGTTTTGAATGGTTTTTTGGACGCTGTTTGAATAGTTGTAGATTTGGAATGTGATGGATATATTATATGAGGATACTTGAAGGGATTTGAAGAAACAGTACATAAAAGTATTTGAAATCTGTTACTTTTTTTACTACTTCACTGTATATCAGCAAATTTTTTTTTATCAACAGAAGTTTTTTATCAGCAGAGGCATTTTTTACAGAATGTATTCAATCATCTCTATGGTAGGGATAGTTCTCACTGGCAAGGAGAACTATCCTGAATGGTCCCGGATGGTAAAACACACCCTCATCTACAATGAGTTGTGGAAAGGAGTGTGTGTCGGAGAAGGAGACAATGACCCAGTACAGCCTACATCAGACAAAGAGCTCATCATTTGGGAAAACAAGAACAACAAAGCCTATGCATTAATCGCAGCATCTGTAAATGAAGAAGTAAGTCGCCATATTTCATCATATTCAACTGCCTTTGAAGCTTTACAAAAGCTGAAAGAACTTTATGACTCACATTCTGCACTTGAAGTTGTTCAGCTCATGATTAAACTCTTCACTCTTGAACTAAAAAATAATGATCCTCTTGCTCTTGCATCTGAAGTAAAATCCATAATGCATGATATCAAATCCACTAAGGTTGAGTTGGATATCCCTCTTATTGCTTTTCTCAAGGCACTCTATCCTACTTACTCCAATTATCTTGAGTCTTTACAAGCAAATGGAAATCTTAAAGATATAACCTTTGACTCTCTTGTGAAAAAGTTTGCTGAAAAAGAGAAAGCCTTTGGAAAGAAGACAGTCCCTGAATCTTTTGAAGAGACTGTTTGCCTTGCTCATAAAGAAAAGCATCCTGCTCATGATTCTACAAGAGGACGAGGTGGACGAAGAGGAAGAGGAAGATACTTCAGAGGCAGGGGGGGCAGAAATTCTCAAGCACAAAAAGCATATCTGCATTGCATTCACTGCAAACGAAATGTATCACATGATGCTTCTACATGCAAGCTACCATGGGACAAAATTGAGTAGAAAAGAAACCAGCAGAATGGTAAAACTGATGATACAGAAAAAGGTAAAGCACCTGAATCCGCTCACTATGTTGAGGCACAATGTAACATTGGAGTAAATGAAGATTTGTTTAATGCTTCACTTGCTTCTTGGAAAAATGATTGGTTGCTTGATTCAGGAGCAACCTGTCATATGACTCATAGGAAAGATTTTTTTGAAGATTTCACTAACAATGTTGATGGAGCAGTATACTTTGCAGATCAGTCAAAAATCAAGCCATCAGGGCTTGGCACCATCAGGCTTAAACTGCCTGGTCTTCCAGACTTTCTTCTGGATCATGTTCTATATCTCCCACAGCTCAAGAGAAACTTGCTATCCTTGGTCCACATCCGCCAGCAAGGTCACTCCATTCATATGTTTGATGGCAAGCTTGAGGTAAGAAAAGCTTCTGACCACTCACTTGTCATGAGGGGAATAGAAGAAGAAAGGCTTCTCAAACTGCAAGGAACCTCTGCTCATGCACAACATTTCTCAAATATTTCTCATCATGAAGAAGGTACACTTCCATCATGTTTATTATGGCATGCTAGATTTGGACATTTAAACTATGACAGTCTCCGCTCATTGAAGAAAAATGGTGTTGCTGGTTTGCCTACAATTCCTAGAAAACATAAGCAATGTGATGCTTGCATTCTAGGAAAGCATAGCAATTCTTTTCATGATTCACATTCAAGAGCACATAGGAAGCTTGAACTCATTCATTCAGATTTATGTGGTCCAATGCCTGTTCCTTCTGCAAATGGAAATAAATATATCATGACATTTATTGATGATTACACCAGAATGTGTTGGGTTTATTTATTGAAGAACAAATCTGACGCTTTTGAAACATTCAAGAATTTTCATAAATGGATTGAAAATGATGCACAATCTCATATTGGGTCTATACACATTGATAATGGAAAAGAATATACATCAAATGAATTTGAACACTATCTTCGCCAACATGGGATCAAACATCAAACAACTGTGCCTTATAACCCCCAACAGAATGGTGTAGCAGAAAGAATGAATAGAACAATCTTGAATATGGTACGATCCATGCTTTTCTTCAAAAATGTAAAGATAATGTTTTGGGCTGATGCTGTTCTATGTGCTGCATATATAAAGAATAGATGTCCATCTAGTGCTATAAGAAACAAGACTCCTTATGAATTGTGGTATGGACATGTTCCTTCGGTAAAACATCTCAGGATCTTTGGTTCCACCTGTTATGCTTTAATACCAAAGGTACATAGAAACAAAATTGGTGCTAGAAGTTGTAAGTGTATCTTCCTGGGGTATTCAAACACATCTAAAGCATACCGCCTCTATGATGAAGTAAATAAAAAGTTTGTTGTATCTAGAGATGTCATTTTTCTCGAATCATCCAAATCTGACAATGTTGTTGAGCGGCAACTTGATCGCTTGGATAGATTCGCAAAAACAAAATCATTTCAAGAATTTGATAATCAGATTCCACATCTTGAAGGGGGGATTCCTATACTAGAACAACATGTGGAATCTTCTTCTGAAGAACAATCTCCCCTGCATGAAACTCCAACAACAGATGATGCTTTAAGTGATGTAATTGATAGAATTGGGAGACTCAATCTTGATTCAGTCCCAACTCAATCAATAGAGCAGCCTGGACCATCTCAGAAAGGTCCCCCAAAGTGGCTGACAAAGACACTTGAAAGTGTTCATCCTGATGAAATTGGAAAAACAGGAACCAGAAATTCAAAGCGACAAAATGGAGGTGATGTAGATGACTCTAATTCACCTGTTGATATGGATGTTACTTATGATTGTGAATTGAACTTGTCTATAGATTCTGAACCAACTTCCTTCAAAGAAGCTATGTCTCATGATGAATGGAAAGAAGTGATGCAAAAGGAGTATGATGCCCTCATAAAGAATGGCACTTGGAAGCTGGTTGATCCTCCATTTGGAACCAAACCAATTGGCTGCAAGTGGGTCTACAAGAACAAATACAAAGCTGATGGCTCACTTGACAAGCACAAAGCTAGGCTTTTGGCAAAAGGTTTTGCACAGAAGGAAGGGGTCGATTATGAGGAAACTTTTGCCCCCACAGCAAAATGGGCCACCATCCGGACACTCTTTGCACTAGCTGCTCAGAACGGTTGGAAAGTCCATCAAATGGATGTAAAAACTGCATTCTTGAATGGAGATCTAAAAGAGAATGTTTTTATGTCCCAGCCTGAAGGATTTGCTGTGAGAGGACATGAACATAAAGTATGAAAACTTGTGAAGTCCTTGTTTGGCCTCAAACAAGCACCACGAGCCTGGTATGAAAAACTAACAGAGCATCTTCTGAAACTCAACTTCAATCATTTTGATCTTGATGATGCAACTTTATTTGTCAAGAAAGTTGGCAAAACAGTTGTATATATTGTGGTATATGTAGATGATCTTTTAATGATAGGGAACAATGAAAGCTATATTGCATCCATAAAGAAAGAATTAGGAAAACGTTTTGAAATGACTGATTTGGGCTATGTTCATTATTATCTTGGCATTAAAGTAACCCAACATCCAAAATCCATATTTCTTTCTCAAAAGAAATACATTGGAGATTTGTTAAACAGATTTGGCATGACAGGGTGCAATCCTCTTTCTACTCCAATGGAACAAAACTTAAAGCTCACATCTATTGAAGGAAAGGAATTTGAGGATGCAACAATGTATAGACAACTTATAGGAAGTCTCATCTACCTCACTACTACCAGACCAAACATTTCATTTGTTGTTGGAATCCTCTCCAGGTTTATGCAAAAGCCTTGTGAGGGACATTGGTCTGCTGCAAAAAGAGTTCTAAGGTACTTGAAGGGAACTCAAGACCTTGGAATCAAGTATACACAGGTGGACGACTTCAGCTTGATTGGATACTCTGATTCAGACTTCGATGGACACAAAGAAACTGGAGTATCTACTTTAGGATATGCTATGAGTCTTGGATTAGGAGCTATCTCTTGTAGATCACGCAAACAATCAGTTCCAGCAGATTCCACAATAGAAGCAGAATACATGGCAGCAGTTGAAGCAACGAAAGAAATTGTGTGGCTCAGGAAAATTCTTGAAGATTTGCAGGTAAAACAAGTACAATCAACTCCACTCATGATTGACAACACCTCTGCAATAAAGTTGGCCAAGAACCCAAAGTTCCATGATCATACAAAGCACATCAATACTAAATATCATCTGATCCGACATCATGTTGAGGCCAAAACAATCCTTCTCCGTCATTGTTCCACAAATGAGCAAATTGCAGACATCTTCACCAAAGCGCTTGGAAGAGAAAAGCTTGAAAGATTCAGAACGATGCTTGGACTCACCAACATCCCTTCAAATTAAGGGGGGGAATTGTTGACACCTAATCCTCAGCGGTTGGGTGTACTCGGAATGGGAACAGTCATCAAGTAGATGAACTGATCAGTCACATTCCTGTATATAAACAATAGTTACCTAATGAAATCAATCAATCAGTTTTCTTCTGCCAAGTCTGGAGTTACCCTGGCCTGACAACTTTTAAAAAAGAACCAGTAAACCCTTAAGGATCCTTCATCAATTTCCTATTACCTTGGGAGGAAAAACTATATGTATTGTTGTTATGGTTTTCATAGACCCTTTTGACTTCAATTTTCTCTTGGGGTGAGACTATGTTTATGATATGAATGTTGTTTTATCCACACCCTTTTCAGTGATGTGATTCCCACATGATGGATAGATTGTGTCTATCGATAAGATTTTATTTGTTGGTCTTGAATTGACCAAGAATCATCCTACTTCCCTAAGTATTCTAAATGTGCAAGTGGTCTCTTCCCTGCCACAACTTAATTATGTGGCAACCTATCCAATTCACATACCTATTACTGAATATAAGCCTTTTGTTGTCTTCTTAACTTCTTTTGACCAAGATCTGGTAGGTGATATGGTGAATCATTTACTAGGGGCATTTGAGTATAATATTTCCATTGGATCGTTTCATCCCTTCTAGAGCATTTTTCTCCCATATGATGAGAACATCATGGAAGTCATGGTCTCTTGGACACCATGATTTGATTCTAGAGCATTGTTTCTTTTCTTGTGTCAAGCTCCTTAAAAAATAAAACAAGGTCCTTAGACCAGAGTTCCTTTTCTTGTGTCAAGCTCCTTAAAAAATGAAACAAGGTGTTAGAGCAGAGTCCCTTTTTTTGTGTCAAGCATGGTAGAAAATGAAACATGGTCATGAGAAGAGTTATTTTTCTTCTGTGAGGCTCGTTAAAAAATGAAGCAAGATCTTATGAGGATAGTTATTTTACTATGTTAGCCTCATTAAAAAATGAAATAGGTTCCTATGAGCATAGTTCTTTTCCTATGTCAAGCTCATTAAATAATGAAATAAATCCCCTTTCAATTAAAGTCTTTGATTAAATCTCGTAAATTCTCAGTCAAATATTTCATTTTATCTTGTAAATGAACCTTCATTCGATCCATCTGTTAGTACCCAACAGTCTACTTAGGCACATGAAATGAAGCTTTGGGGGCATGTACCTTAGATTGAGTCATTATGTTGGGGGCATGCAAACATATTTCAAGCATATTTTTTCTCTGTTTCAACATTGGGTAAAAATGAAACCAATTTCAAGAATATTATGTCTCTGCTTCAAGCTTGCATAAAAATGAAACAAATTTCAAGCATAGTTTCCCATGTTTCAAGCTTCTGTAAAAATGAAACCATTCCCATTTTATCTCTCATGATTGCCATTTTTATTAGCCTACTTTTTCCAGATGAGCCTTGGTTTTCTCATTCCATTATCACCATCTGCTTGGCTGATCATATGCTTTCACTTAGTTTTTACCCTTTCCTGAGGAAAAGATGTGACAAGTGGTTTTATTAGCCATCCTCTTGACCTTTGTGTGTTTTGAGCAGTTCCATCATGACCAGAACTAGTTTCTACCCTTTATACCACTCGTTCCTCTAGCAGGAGTCCTCTTTTAGCTCTTTTCAGACTCCAAAAATATGAAAATATTGTCGAGCACTTGTCTTTTCGAACTCATAAAAGTAAATGAAAATATTTCTACTTCGTATGAGTTTAACCCTTTTCCGGACTAAGATAGACCATCTACGAAAAAGGAAAACCTTAGTCGAACATCTAAGAGGCTCTCTTGAGTATTGTTTTCTACCTTTTTAAACTTGAGAGGCTATCTACGAAAATGGGCATATGGAGTTTTCTTTTTTGCTTCTTTTCTAACGCTCTAAACATGAAAAAGATGTCAATTTTTACCTTCAATGGACCCATTAAAACATCAAACAATGATGGACTTGTCGAACATGAAAAGGCTGAACCACTCCTTTTTAGGGTTCATTAAATATACTCAGAGGGATTAATCCAAAGGATGGACTTACAGATCAAACATATGTTAGCCTCCTTAATCTTATTAGAAAATAAAGAGGTACTTACCAGTATGGTTGGGGAAATTGGGAAATGAGGGTACTCCATTTGTTAATGGCAATGAGTCTCTCTTGAACATGACAGTCATCTACTTCATCTTCATGGTTTTTGGGTTGGGTAATATTCTTGTCTTTCGATTCATCATACCTTCAAAGAACCTCCATTTCGATTTTGGGTCAATTATTCCAACTCGATTCAGTGTCGTCGGTGTGTTCAAGAGAAGTCATTCAATTTATATTTGATGCAATGATCTTAAGCCTTCATTCTATGTTTTCTTTTCCTGGTCCAGTTCCATATCAGCATCATTCTAATCATTCTATCTCAATCATCATACTCATTTTGTGTCGTTGATGGGATACATCAAGGCCCTCATGAGATGGGTTGCTTCCTGTCGACATCAGTAAATTATCCAAGAAGTTGACATATAAACACCCATCAGTACCATGGTGCTTTCATACATTAATGGCAAGCATCCTTGCTCTTGACTAAAGTTTTACATCATTGGCCTTCGATTGAAAGATTTTGTGTGGTGTTCGATGTCAACTCATTTATTCACACCATACAAATTGTACGTGAGTACCTTGAGAACCATTAACATCATTAATGGTTTCTCTCACATCTATTAACAACTTACATCATTAGCTGGTAATCAAATGGTATCTACCATGTTCTACCTTAGCTCATTGATTTACATGGTTAGACTCGTACATTGGTTGGTCATGTGAATAAGATAAAAGACTCCAGATCTATTTTCTGCCATCCACGCTGCGATTTCAGGATTATACAAGATCAATATATATGATGGTTGTGATCATATTAATAGACATACAGTCATGGGTCCACCATCAATCATCAGTGGACATGTCTTTTAATCATTTTTACATGTAATGTTAGCTTATGTGTTGAGTATTGGTATGCCTCCCTCAACAGAAGGATATCATGATGTAAATGTATTGTAGCAGAAAACGATCTCTTTTGTTGTTCTTGTTCCCGACTTGTCAACAGGGAAAGCACTTCAGTCATCAATAATGATCTATGACTTTGTGCTTTAGGGTGTACTCTGTTATAGGCCATTTTGTCACATATGCCAAATAGGCCTCCTAATGGGATCAATCAACATCCTATTCCACCTTTACACTATCATTGCACAAAGTCCTATGCATGTCTCTTTCATTCCCCAGAGATTTTGTCCTAAACTACATCATTTGAGCTAGTTTTAGGACCAACACTCCCTGGCCTCCTCCTGGACATCGTTCACCTATAGGTGCTCAACGGTGGCCTGTGTTGATCACCTATAAGATGCTTCCCTTTGCACCTGTATTGGTTCAAGAAATTTGGGACAAAGAGATAGAATCTTGAAGCTTCCATTTCCAGAAGCTTCCAGGATCTATTGTAACCATTTACCTCAGATAAAACATTCATATTCTATCCTATCCTACCTTGGAGTTTCCATCCCTTATCCTTAGATCTCATCCTCCCACCAAGAGAGGATCTAAATCCAAAAATTGGTAAAAGGATAAGAAATCCTAGCTGGCCCCATATATGGTGGGGTGATGTAGGATGGGGCCCCCTTGAGGACACCCCTCCTTGAGCCTTGAGCCTTGATGGGGCCCCTCCTTGAGCCTTGATGGGGCCCATTCTCGATTTTATAGGATGCCCTTGGGGCCCCATCAAGGCTCAAGGCTCAAGGAGGGGTCCCATCAAGGCTCAAGGCTCAAGGAGGGATCTCCTCAAGGGGGCACCATCCTACCCCACCCCACCATATATGGGGTGAGCGTAATCTATATATTTATAGCCTTCCATATACAAGAGTTTGGATTTTGGAGAGTGGATCTACCCTTATGCTGTTGTTGTGAATGTTGGCTTGTGTTATATTCTTTCCACAACTAGCCACCCTAGTGAACTGGGGGGTTGGGGGGGGGGGTAGAGCCCCCCCTTCATTGCACCGATTATGTAGCGGGGGGGTCACAGGGGTTTGAGGGGGGTTGGTAGGCCCCCTCTACAGTTTCTAGAGTAGCGCCCCGAGGAAATTTTTTTTTGGACCCTATATTAGGTGGGCGAACCTACCTATGGTTTTTTGCATGGTTTTCGCACATGGTTTTGGGCGCGATGGTTTTTGGTCCATGCTATTGGATGCTTGTTAAAATTGGAAACCAGGGAAAAAATTCATGTGGGTCATCTTATTCATAGCTAATAATATTTTTATTAGATTCCTCTCGTCGAGAGGTGTAGGATTGATATAAAAATCATCCAATTCCGATAAGTATTCATGGAGATATGAATTTATTTTGATTATGGAATTATTATCAAGACGACCTACAACTCATGTAGGCTCAGAAGCCCAACAGTTACATCTATTTACCCACCAACGCTGTGTATAAATATAAGAGGACTTTTCCTCATTTGGACTCACTCATCTCATCACATCTCTCTCTCTGCTGCGCAGATATGAGTCTCTTCTCTACTGTGCTGAAATGGGTCTCTCTCTCTCACACATGTGAAGCCGGAAGCTGTTGAATTTGAAGCTGCAACTGCAGAAGTAAAGATTGACTTGCATGGCCTAGAAGATCTCCTCCTTGGAACTACGTTGTAGGTTCATCTGAACCTCCTTTGAAAGCCGCAACTTTTGGTGGTGGAATGAAGTCAATCCAACGAACGGTTTGCAAGATATCGACTGCCCTAGTTTGAAGCCGGAAACTGCTAAAATTGAAGGTGCAACTGCAGAAGTAAAGATTAACTTGCGTGGCGTAGAAGATCTCCTCATCTAAATTGTGTTATAGGTTCATCTGAACCTCCTCTGGAATTCGAAACTTTTGGTGGTGGAATGAAGTCAATCCGACTGTCGGTTTGTGAGATATGGTCTGCCCTAGTTTGATAATGAAGCCACTAATGTTGATGCTACTGATCTAGGGTTTGCTACTGCTGATATGAATCAGATTTATTGTATTATTTCTCTCTGCTGAATTATTGAAGATAAAAGAAGATTTGATCAAAGGGTTTCCCCACACATTGTGGGGTTTGTCCCTGGCTAGCCGCCACATCTTGTGTCTCTTGTCTTGGCTTGTTTTCTATCGATCGTTTAATGTTCTATCTGCACTTTACATTATGTACATGTGATTGCTAATCGGTGGAATATAATAAGAAAAAGAAGTAAACTATTATAAGCATAGAACATACCATAACTTAATATGGTATCGGAGCTGAGGTGAAGACAAAGCCCGAGCAAGAGCAAGAGCAATCATTGAAGAGAAGATTTGCAAGGCTATCCTAAAAGAACTATGGGGTCCTCAACACTCTTTCCTGCCGAAGACAAGCTCCGTGAGAAAGCTGACTATCATGGATGAAAGATGTCTATCGATCTAACCCTTGAAGATCAAGGAGTGCTGGACCATGTAAGAGGCAATATTGTTGAGCCTTCATCAAATGCATCTGCTGCTTCCTGGAACAAATGGAAAAATGGAGAAGTCAAAACAAAGAAGATCATCCGAGACTCTATCAACAAGTGCTTGGTGGCCTACATCTCTAATCTAGACACCTCCAAGGAAATCTACGACAGACTGGTGAGTTTATTTAAATTTAATGATGCAAATCAAGTTTTGTTTCTTAGAAATAAGCTGAGGGAAATCAAGAAGGGTAAAGATGAAAGTATGCAAGCATACTTCTTAAGAATCACCGAGATCAAGAACAATCTCCTATCTATTGGGGAAACTATTACTGACAGAGAAATGGCGCTCACAAGTCTTGAAGGATTACCATCTAAATGGTATGTGTTCAGGACTACTCTTCTGAACTATAATGTAATTCCTAGTTTCGAGGAATTAGTGGCTAGATGCATTCAAGAAGAAACAAGGGAAGAAGTGTAAGAAATGCCCATGCCTAAAGGTCCTCCTGCTGCCTTTTCTTTCATGCAAAGAAAAGAAATAATTCCGGGACTAAATCAAAAGGAAAGGCTGGACCTAAGGCTAGAAGAAAATGATGATGTTACATTTGTGATAAAGCAAGTCACTATGCAAGGGAGTGCCCTGATAGAAAGGACTCACTCTAGGATGATGATCAAAATCCCTCTGATGGCAATCAAAGGAATGACAAATTCAACAACAAAGGTAAGAGGAGAGCTGGGAATCAAGGAAGAGGACAAGCATTCAAGAAGGCCAGAAATTCCAGGATGTATTAAATGCACCTGACCTCAAAAAGAACCTAGTGTCCATCTCGGGAACGGAAGACAAAGGCTACAAGGTAACCTTCAGCGATGGCAAGGTATGTATATGGAAACATAATGTTAAATATGCCTTTACTCTTGGGTTTAGTGTTGATTCATTATATCAGGTCGATGGAAGTCTGCTATGTGTCATGTCTTATGACACATCTCTTCAGTTCGAACTTTGGCATTAGAGGTTTTCCCCCCTTCATTATAAAGCTATACTCGATGTAAGACAAATGGTGATAGGGATGCCCGAATTCTCAATAGAGAATGAAGGTGTATGTCCAGGATGTGCTGAAGGAAAGCTCAAAAGGGGACCATTCCCCTCAAGCCAAAGCAAGATCTCTGATATATTACAATTGGTTCACTCAGGCATACCTGAGGTTGGCATTAAGAGGGAGACTACTACACCACATACTCCTAAGCAGAATGGTGTGGTGGGAAGGAAGAACCGCACGATGATGGAAGTTGTCTGGGCCATGCTACATGATCAAAGACTTCTGATGTTTCTATGGGCTGAAACTACAATCACCGTCGTATATGTACAAAATCAATGCCCGCATCAAGCATTGGGTTCCAAGACTCCTGAAGAAAAATTCACCGGTAAGAAACCTGATGTTTCTCATTTTAAAATTTTTGGAAGCCCTGTATACTTTCATGTGCTGAAAGAGAAAAGAAATAAATTGGGAGCATATGGAAAGAAGGGAATTTTCGTGGGCTATGGTGAAAATACTAAAGGCTATAGAATCTATGTAGCCAGTCAAAGGGAAGTCATAATTAGTCATGATGTCACCTTTGACGAAGA
The DNA here is from genome assembly GCA_031772625.1 of Pinus tabuliformis. Classification (NCBI taxonomy): domain Eukaryota; kingdom Viridiplantae; phylum Streptophyta; class Pinopsida; order Pinales; family Pinaceae; genus Pinus; species Pinus tabuliformis. The sequence continues at coordinate 811,694,462 of CM062817.1, read as the reverse complement.
TATGGCTCTCAGCAAGGTGATCAATCTTCCGACTTTCAGGAGCTCTCAAGAAGCTGACACCAGGGAACCGAAAGAAAAGGATGATGAATCAATGCATGATGTCGAAGAACCCATGGATCCGATTGATCCTCCTCCATATGAGCCTTCCTCTTCTAGGAAGAGGTCTTCATGGCTTAAGGGGTTACTTGATGATGCTGAAGGACATGCTACACCCCGAGGAACCTTTTGTGAAAGTAAGAATCCTAATAGGTATCAAGGATACCTGACCATCATGAGCACGATCATACAAAATGAGCCTTCGTCATTCTCAGATGTCGTCAAGCATCAAGTATGGAAGGATGCTATGACCGAAGAATATGAGTCTATCATAAAGAATGATGTTTGGGAAGTAGTTCCCAGACCCCAGGACAAGACTGTTGTTACTTCCAAATGGCTTTACAAGATAAAGCATGCAGCAGATGGAAGCACAGAAAAGTATAAGGCTCGATTTGTTGCTCGAGGTTTCTCCCAAAAGGAAGGTATAGACTATGATGAGATATTTGCACCTGTTGCCAGATATACGACCATCCGCTCGATCATAGCCCTTGCCGCTCCACAAGGATGGAACCTACATCAGATGGATGTCAAGACTGCGTTCTTGCATGAATCGATCAAAGAAGGAGTCTACGTGGAGCAGCCCGAAGGATTTGAGATTTATGATCGAAAATCTCATGTATACAGGATGAAGAAATATCTCTATGGGCTAAAGCAAGCACCACCGAAGCAGGATATATTGTTGCTAGCATAACCTCGTGTGAGGTAGTCTGGTTGCGAAAGCTCCTCAGTGAGCTATTTGGATTTACATTGGATACCACTGTGATTCTCTATAACAACCAGAGGTGGGATTCGATTATTGAGGAATCTTGTATTCGTCGATTGCTCCAGCAGATAGACATCATCTTAGATATGGTAAGTTGATGAGCAAGGAGGCTCCATCGCATTAAGATGATGTATAGGTTGATACACCTTGTCAAAGCGCCGAGGAAAGATCTAATCTGTGATTTTCCCAAACGATTTGGAGTCGGTAAGAAACCCTTTTACAAGGGTCCTGCATGTTGCATACATTGAGCTCTGGGAGCTCTGAGGGCTTGCGATTATTACTGGAGAAAAATACGACCACGGGGTGACTCACCCTCCCCTAGTGGTGCACACCGGAACAAGATGATTCGCTCTCTTGTGGGACAAGATGATTCGCTCTCTTGTGGAACAGGATGATTCGCTCTCCTATGTAGCAGGATGATTAGTTCTCCTGTGAGGCCTGGATTGATGTGTTCTCCATGGCGATTGTAGCAGGATTGATGTGTTCTCCTATGAGGCCTGGATTGATGTGTTCTCCATGGTGGCCTGGATTGATGTGTTCTCCATGGCAATTGTAGCAGGATTGATGTGTTCTCCTGTGAGGCCTGGATTGATGTGTTCTCCATGGCGATTGTAGCAGGATTGATGTGTTCTCCTGTGAGGACAGGATTGATTAGTTCTCCTATCGAGGAATCCTACCCATGCAGTCTGGGACTCAAGGGAAGTACCTCTCATCTGATCAATGAGCAGGGAAATGAAGTTAGGTACCATAGTAGTACCGATGGACGCATCGTTGTAACTACCGTACTCCCTACGCTAGGATGACCTCCATTGATCTGGGACCAGTGGTAGGAGTTGTATCATACTATGACGCTGACTTCGAGTTGGTTGAGACTGGTCTGGGATCAGCTGTACATACTCTGAGACTGACTTTGAGTCAGTGGAGGATGATATTGGTCTGGGACCATTGGAGTTGTACTCACTATGACGCTGACTTTGGGTTGGTTGAGACTGGTCTGGGACCAGTGGTACATACTCTGAGACTGACTTTGAGTCAGTATGATACATCCTCGATCATTTCTTCTTCTTCATAATTCAAACAAAAGCAGAGTAGAACAGAACAATGCAAGAGCAGAGCAGATCAGAACAAAACAGTACAGATCAGTGCAGGGCAGAACAAGACAAAGCAGAACAAGTAAAATAGAGCAGAGCAGGGCAAGGGTTAGGCTGTACAAGGTAGTGCATTTGACGGATGAATAGTAACGACCGATAGACAGATTGCAGATGAAGTTCTCCATGGTTGAGAGGGAGTGTTAAAATTGGCAACTAGGGCAAAACTTCATGTTGGTCATATTATTCATGGCTAATAATATTTTTATTAGATTCCCCTCATCGAGAGGTGTAGGATTGATATAAAGATCATCCAAATCCGATAAGTATTCATGGAGATATGAATTTATTTTGATTATGGAATTATTATCAAGCCGACCTACAACTCATGTAGGCTCAGAAGCCCAACAGTCACATCTATTCACCCACCAACGTTGTGTATAAATATAAGAGGAATTTTCCTCATTTGGACTCACTCAGCTCATCACATCTCTCTCTCTCTACTGCGCAGATATGAGTCTCTTCTCTACTGCGCTGAAACGGGTCTCTCTCTCTCACACATGTGAAGCCGGAAGTTGTTGAATTTGAAGCTGCAATTGCAGAAGTAAAGACTGACTTGCACGGCCTAGAAGATATCCTCTTTGGAACTGCGATGTAGGTTCATCTGAACCTCCTTTCAAAGCCACAACTTTTGGTGGTGGAATGAAGTCAATCCGACGAACGGTTTGCAAGATATCGACTGCCCTAGTTTGAAGCCGGAAACTGCTGAAACTGAAGCTGCAACTGCAGAAGTAAAGATTGACTTGCGTGGCCTAGAAGATCTCCTCATCTGAACTTCATTGTAGGTTCATCTGAACCTCCTCTGGAAGCTGAAACTTTTGGCGGTGGAATGAAGTCAATCCGACTGTCGGTTTGTGAGATATGGTCTGCCCTAGTTTGATAATGAAGCTGCTAATGCTGATGCTACTGATCTAGGGTTTGCTACTGCTGATATGAATCAGAATATTGTACTATTTCTCTCTGCTGAATTATTGAAGATAAAAGAAGGTTTGATCATAGGGTTTCCCCACACATTGTGGGGTTTGTCCCTGGCTTGCCGCCACATCTTGTGTCTCTTGTCTTGGCTTGTTTTCTGTCGATCGTTTCTATCTGCACTTTACTTTATGTACATGTGATTGCTAATCGGTGGAATATAATAAGAAAAATAAGTAAATTGTTATAAGCATAGAACATACCATAACTTAACAATGCTTCACCATGTATATATATGTATTGTAACATATGAAAGGAACATAATGAAAGTCAATCTGGCAGTCCCAATTTTGGGATGGAAAATCTCTGTGTATATGTGTTTTATGTGTTATGCTCTCGCATTGTTTATTTTTTGTTCTTAGAATTCGTATGAAGGTAATTTTTGTATGGGGTTAAAACCTACATTTGGTATCAGAGCTATTTTGGCTTCAAGGGGATGCCTTTGTTGCTGAGGGGTTTTGCTCAGGCCTATGGTAGACCTTGTTCAATGGGAGATCTGTGAGATCGATTATGGTGGTGAAAGAAGATGGCGAGCAGTGGAAAGATAGAGATCGAGAAATTTAATGATCAAAATTTTGAGTTATTGAAACTCAAGATGGAGGATCTGCTGGTAGATAAAGATCATTGGATCATGGTAGATTCAGGTACTAAACCAACGGGAGTGTCCGATGAAGAATGGAAGAAGTTGGATCGGAAGGAAAAGATCACAATACGATTATGTGTCTCAGATTCAGTATTGCTGAATGTATTAGGGGCAACTACAACTAAGGCTTTCTAGGTCAAGTTAGGGACTTTGTACCAATCTAAATCTCTGGTGAATAAACTGTTCCTATGGAAAAATTTGTATAACTTGAGGATGAAAGACAGACACTCGGTGACAGAGAATCTGAATGCATTTACTATTGTGGTAAGTCAATTATTATCTGTTGATATTAAAATTTCAGATGAAGATAAATGCATTAGTTTTTTGTGTTCTCTACCAGATTCGTGGGATAGTCTGGTTATTGCAATAGGTGGCAATGCAACTGCCCTGCAGTTTGATGAAATAGTCTCATCCTTACTGATAGAGGAGACGAGATGGAAAAATTATGGAGAGCCAGAATGGTGATGCCTTGTCTATATGAGGACAGTTACTTAACATAAACAAAAATAATTCATCGAGGGGGAGATCCAAATCTAGAGGGATATCTAAATCTCTAGGAAAATATGTAAAGGTGTTGTGTTGGAAATGCAGAAAGGAAGGGCACTACAAAAGGTATTGTAAATCTAAAGCTCCTGAAAAAGGAAAGGGATCTGATGATGCTCCTCTTGCAGAGGAAAAAACCACCTCAAATGAAGGAGGGGATGTGTACTTGGCTTCTTCAAGTACACATGTAGATCATGAGACATGGTTGATTGACTCAGGTGCATCCTTTCACTTCACTCCCCATAAAGAGTGGTTCTGCTAGTATGAGAAATATGATGGTGGTGATGTCTTCTTTGGGGATGATAGGAACGCTAGAATCATTGGTTGCAGAAAAGTCAAGTTGAAGTTTCAAGGTGGAAGGATTAGAATACTTCTGGATGTTCTGCATATTCCTGCATTAGCCAGAAATCTGATTTTTGTAAGTAAGCTGGATGATTCAGGTGTAAAAACAGTGTTTGAGAGAGATACTTGCAAGATGGTTAGTGTAGCACTAGTATTGATGTGGGGAGTTTGGATTGGAACTCTGTACAAGCTGCAAGGTAGCACTGTTATTGATGGGTGCAACAGTTCTATGGTTCTTGAAAGTGGAGCAGAAAATCTAGTGGTCTCTGGAGAAAAGACCATGCTATGGCATCAAAGGCTTGGACATATTGGAGAGAAGGGCCTTCGAATACTTCATGGTAAAGGTATGGTACAAGGTATGACTAATAGCTCCCTACATTTTCATTTATGTGAAAATTGTGTATATGGGAAGCAGAATCAGGTGAGTTTCCCCTATAGTGTTAAGAAGGTGAAACATATATTAGAGCTTGTGCACAGTGATGTGTTTGGATCTGTGAAGGTTTCATCACTAGGTAAGTTTGTGTACTATGTATCATTTATAAATGACTTCTCAAGGAATACATGGATATATTTCCTTAAGAAGAAATCTAAATTCTTTGATAGGTTTAAAGAATTCAAGACTCTAGTGGAAAACAAGACTAAAAAGAAGGTAAAGGTGCTGAGGACAGATAAAGGTGGAGAGTTTTGCAAGAAGGAATTTGAAGCATTCTGTAAGAAGTGTGGTATATCACGATAAAAGACTGCTCCATGAACACCTTAGAAAAATGGAGCTGCAGAAAGAATGAACAAGATGTAGATGGAAAGGGAAAGAAGCATGCTCAGTGTTCTTGGGTTAGGATAGGAATTCAAGGCAGAGGCGGTGGAGACTGCATGTTACCTGGTCAATAGATCACCTTCACCAACGTTGGAGGATAAGACTCCACAAGAGGTATGGACTCGTAAGAAACCCTCTCTTTCACATTTGAGGGTATTTGGATGTGATGCATATCTACATGTTCCAAAGGAGAAAAGAACAAAGTTGTATAGTAAATCTGAAAAGTGCATCTTTATTGGGTATAAGGATGGTTTAAAGGGTTATAAGGTTTGGAACCTAGTAACAAGAAAGGTTGTGTACAACAAAGATGTGGTGTTTAGAGAGGTGAAAGATGTTATTAAACATGAATTTCCATCAAAGGAACCTGAGAAGATTGATTTTGAGCTAAAGGAGAAAGAGTCAGACTCTATAGTCGAAGAGGAATAAGAATATGAAGAGCCACAAACTCCAATTGTGAGAAGATCAGTTCATGAAAGAAGGCAACTAGAAAGGTATAGCCCATCTGCTTTTTGTTTAAATTTTACTTTATCTATTACTGATGATGATCCCAAAACTGTGAAGGAAGCAATAGATCTAGAGGATGGAAAACTATGGAAAGAGGCCATGGTTGATGAAATGGTATCTTTGCACAAAAATGAGGCTTGGGATTTGGTGGAGTTTCCGACTGGAAGGAAATACATTGGGAGCAAATGGGTGTTCAAGAAGAAGACAAATGTAAAAGGAAAGGTGGAGAAATACAAAGCTCGGTTGGTAGCAAAAGGTTATTCCCAGGTGTCGAGAATTGATTTTGGTGATATTTTTTCTCCTATTGCTAAGGTAGCTTCTATTAGATTATTTTTATTTGTTGTTGCTACTTTTGAATTTTAGGTAGAATAGATGGATGTGAAGACAACATTTCTTCACAGGGATCTGGAAGAGGAGATCTACATGAAGCAATATGAAGGCTTTGCAATGAAGGGTGTGAAAGAATAGGTATGCAAGTTAAAGAAGGCTTTGTATGGGCTAAAACAGTCACCAAGGATGTGGTATCAAAAATTTTATACATTTATACGAGGACTTGACTTCACCAGAAGCAAAGCAGATCATTGTGTGTATCTTAAATTAATTGGTGACCATGTTATTTATCTGTTCGTGTATGTGGATGACATGTTGCTAGTTGGAATTGACAAAGAAATTATCAAGGATATGAAGACCCAATTGTCCTCCAAATTCGACATGAAATATCTTGGTGCTGCAGACTATATTTTGGGCATGGAAACTAAAAGAGATTGAGCAAAGAGGAAGCTCTGGTTAAACCAGAGGAAGGATGTCGAGACAATAATGCAGAGGTTTAATATGTAGGATAGTAAACCGGTGAAGGTTCCTATTCATGTAGGTGTAAAGTTATCTAGTGAACGGTGTCCCAAGACACAAGAAGAGGAAGAGGACATGTCCCATGTTCCATATGCAAGTGCAATCAGTAGCCTGATCGTCTGTAATAGACCAGACATTGCACATGCAGTGGGAGTATTGAGCAGGTTTATGTTAAAACCAGGGAAGGAGCATTCGACAGCAGTGAAGCGGGTTTTCAAGTATTTGCGTGGCACTAGTGATTATGGTTTGTGCTACCAAGGAAGACCAGGATTAGTCATAGTTTTGGATATTTGTGGCTTTGTTGATGTACATTGGGCTAGAGATCTAGATAAGAGAAGATTTGCAAGTGGATATGTGTTTAACCTATTTGGAGGTGCATTCAGTTGGATGCATAAGAAACAATATGTAGTGGCAGTATCAACTACAGAGGTAGAGTACATGGAAGCCACCCATGCAAGTAAGGAAGCAGCTTGGTTGCAGATATTGTGTTCATGGGGTTAGTAAAGGGAGTTATAAGGATAGACTGTGATAGCCAAAGTGCAATTTTCTTATCAAAGAACCTTGCTTACCATTCATAGACAAAGCACATTGATGTTCATTATCACTTTTTGAGGGATATGATAGAAGACAAAAAGGTGTTGCTGGTAAAGGTGAATACTTTGAAGAATACTATAGATGCATTCAAAAAATCAGTGAGCTCTGAGAAGTTCTCTTGATGTAGAGAAACAATGGGCATTCTATGGCTGGATAAATGACAAAGCTCTCCTGGTGTCCCCTATCGAAAGAAAACAACAAGTGGGAGAATGTTGGGTCGTGTTATTTTCTTTCCACAACTAGCCACCCTAGTGAACTTGGGGTTAAAGGGGGGAGGAGCCCCCCCTTCGTTGTGTCAATTTCATAGCGGGGGGGTCACAAGAGGGCCGATAACCTTCCCTATCCAGGGGGTTTGAGGGGGGCGGGTAGCCCCCCTCTACGGGGTTTGGAGCAGTGCCGAGGGGCAAAAAATTTGGACCCTATATTTGGTGGGTGAACCTACCTATGGTTTTGTGCATGGTTTTCGCACATGGTTTTGGGCGCGACAGTTTTCGGTCCATGGTACTGGATGCTTCGACATGTATATATATGTATTGTAACATATGAAAGGAACATAATGAAAAATCAATCTGGTATTCCTGGTTTTGGGATCCAGGGGAAAATCCCCGTGTATATGTGTTTTATGTGTTATGCTCTCGCATTGTTTATTTTCTATTCTTAGAATTTGTATGCATGTGATTTTTGTACGGGGTTAAAACCTACATTGAAAATGATCTTTTCATGCATTTAGGGTTATTGGAGGTACACTTTGTGACAAAGGAAGGACAAATCAACAAATTGGAGGAGATCTTCTACAACATCAACACCTATTTATGGTTCTAACTCACTCCATTTATATCAATACAAAGAGTTCTTTGTTTTCCTATATTTGATGTCTTTATTTCATGTATTTCAATACCATGTTCATCTCTTGAGTAAAGTAGATAGATGATGCTACGTAGATCTCATATTTTCTTGGCTTGTGTTGTCTAGTTGTGTAGGTTCTAATTTTGACAGTTGGAACTAGGATTGGAGCATTCAAGCCAAAGAAGGAGAAAAACATATGATAAATTCCAAGTAGGTTTCATCCCTTCATCTACTTACTCTAAGGAAAACATTGTGTCCTTTGTCTCTCTGTTGTTCTAGGTTAGCCACCAAACCTAGGGTAGATACGTTTGTCTGCAATCGTAAATCCCACATAACAACATGTGCATATCAACCATGGACAATATTTTCAACATTGCTCAACCGTGGTCAACATGAATAACCATGGACAACACGGACTACCATAACTTGAACATATTTAAACATAGTCAACCATAGCTTGGCCATAGTCAGTCATTTTCAATCATGGTCAAGCAAACTTAACCATGATCAACCTTGTTTAGTGATGTAACATTTATTTAACATCAAGCATCGTTGAGAAATATTAATGTAACATTGATGCAGTAATGGTCAATATTAATATAACTTAAATACATTGTTACATTAATGGCTAAGCATGGTCAACCATATAGTCAACCATGGTCTACTAATTTACGCCATGTAGTTAGTCATCAATTAGCACTACCCCATTAATAAAGTGGTTTATATATGCCACTCAACATCATTTTCGACCTTTCATATATCAATTGATTCCATTATAAATTTAAAATGATGTGAATGGGTGTATATCAACCACTTAGTTAATGTGGATGTGCCAATTCTTATACATTACGTACCTAATCATGGTTTTGCACTGAATGGAGAATAGGCTTGCTCTTATGAGGAGCATATGATACAGTGTATTGTTTTTAATATATATGTTATAAGTTACAAAAATAAAAGGCATTTTCTATATCCTTCTCCAAGAATTTCTAGAGATAATACATCACGAGGCTTCACATTTGTATAAGATAAAAAGAGTGACAAGTGACAAGGGTATCAAATAGGAGATTTTTCTTATCATGCAATAAAATGTTTGCTATCTTACACTTGTTCCAAATTCATAATAAGTTTTCCACTCTCCATTTAATTTTTTTTCAACACAATAATTCCAATTAATCTTATAGTAAATATAAATTCTAAGATATTTGTATAAAAATACTTCTTCCAAATTTTTATTATTATATATAAATATTATAAATAATTTTATAAAATTCTATTATCATAACATTTATTTTATATTAAAAATATAAATTTATTATATTACAAAGATAAAATTCTATTTATAAGTAGAACTTCGGCGTAAATCACATAAAGAGAGACATTTGTCGACGCGTTTCGAACCAACCAGTGTGGCTCATCGTCAGGACAAGTTGATGAAATAGATCCAGCTTTGCATGCTAAATAGTCTGTGCAGAGCCTCCAACGACTATCTTGATCAACGACTAATTTTGACTTAGGGACTGTAGTCAAAAAGTCAAAATGATAATTTAAAGGGAGTTAGTTAAATTATATAAGAAAGAAATAATTATAGATGTTGATTACGTTATTATTTTAATAAAAATCGTGACTTGTATGGGAATTAGTTAGATTAAGGACCTGACTTATATATATAGATATATATATATATATATATATATATATATATATATATATATATATATATATATATATATATATATATAGATATATATATATATATATATATATATATATATATATATATATATATATATGAGGTAGGTTAGTTAGTTATAATTACTAGAAACCTAAAAAAGAAGAAATAATATTATTTTATATGGTGATTACTTATTGGTTGGTTAAATTTTTTTGTTTTTTTTGTTTTTTTAATTTAATGGAAATTAGTTCGATAAAGGAACTTATTTTCATAAATATATTAATAAGATAATTTAAGGTGATGGTTATAGTAATTATATATTACTAATCTCTTAAAATAAGATGGAAAAATAACTAAAAAATAAAACTGAATAAAATTAATTAAGAATGTGGAAAATAAAAAATTAATTAATAATATTTACGATCATATTTATATAATAGTTACGATCATAATCATAAAAATCTATCAGGAAGAAGTAAATAGAAAGAGCGTCTAAAAAGAAGGAGAAGGACTGGAAAAGGCCTAAAAACAAGAAGGACAAACCATAACGAAAGAAAAGAAGATGAAAAAGGAAGGGGGGGAAGGGAGGAAGAGAAAGATTAGAATGTAAGGGCGGGAATCCAACATCTACTGATCTTCCATCCGTCATCTCTATTGAGATTTTTTGGCCTTCATCCATCAGAGGATCAGCGAACATGCAACCGACCTAAGACATGGGAGATCCAAGTCTTCAGCATTGGCGGAGCATGTTGAAAAGACCAAGCATTAGGTGTGTATAGAGGAGGCCAAGGTTGTCACCAAAGTTGCTCAATTCCATCATCATAAATTCAGGGAGGCTATTGAGATTGAATGAAGGCCAAACAATCTCAATAGAGATGACAGATGGAAGATCAGTAGATGTTGGATCCCCGCCCTTTCATCCTAGTCTGTCTCTTCCTCCCTCCCCCCCCCTCTCCTTTTTCATCTTCTTTGCTTTCGTTATGGTTTGTCCTTCTTCTTTTCAGGCCTTTTCCGGACCTTCTCCTTCTTTTTAGACGCTCTTTCTATTTACTTCTTCCTGATAGATTTTTATGATTATGATCGTAACTATTATATAAATATGATCGTAAATATTATTAATTTGATCATAAATATTATTAATTAATTTATTTTTTTATTTTTTTTCCACATTCTTAATTAGTTTTATTCAGTTTTATTTTTTAGTTATTTTTCCATCTTATTTTAGCATGTTAGTAATATATAATTACTATAACCATCACCTTAAATTATCTTATTAATATATTTATGAAAATAAGTTCCTTTATCGAACTAATTTCCATTAAAAAAAAAATAAAAAATAAAAATTAACCAACCAATAACTAATCACCATATAAAATAGTATTATTTCTTCTTTTTTAGGTTTCTAGTAATTATAACTAACTAACCTACCTCTTATATATTTTTATATATATATTGATCTTTATTATAACTAATTCCCCTTAATTTATTTTTAAATTATACCTTTCAACTAATTTTTATTTATATATTTAATATTAACTTTATATTGGTCTTTATCATAACTAATTCTCCTTAATTTATTTTTGAATCATACCTTTCAACTAACTTTTATTTATATATTTATTTAATATATTTAAGATATATATATATATATATATATATATATATATATATATATATATATATATATATATATATATATATATATATATATATATATAAGTGAGGGCCTTAATCTAACTAATTCCCATACAAGTCACGATTTTTATTAAACTAATAACGTAATCAACATCTATAATTATTTCTTTCTTATATAATCTAACTAACTCCCTTTAAATTATCATTTTGACTTTTTGACTGCAATTCCTAAGTCAAAATTAGTTGTTGATCAAGATAGCCGTTGGAGGCTCTGCTCAGACTATTTAGCATGCAAAGCTGGATCTGTTTCTTCAACTTGTCCTGACGATGAGCCACACTGGTTGGTTCGAAACACGTCGACAAATGTCTCTCTTTATGTGATTTATGCCGAAGTTCTACTTACAAATATTATGGATCACAGAAGCGTCAATTCAACAATAAAATTCTATATTTAATATATATATCGATATTTTTAAATTAAAACAATAGAAATAAAAACAAACCTAATTTTAATTTTAAAAATATTATAAAATTTATTAACTTGAAATACTCACATTCTTTTATAATCTATTTTTATTATATGTTTTTGCTTTATGAGTTATATGTTTTTAAATTATAAAAATAATCATAGTATAAAACATAAAGGTATTCTTCTAATTATCTCCATCAAAATATAAACATGTTTCTATCTTATTTATTCTAGGGGAGACATTTGAGATTTTATTTATTATGGTGGAGACTATATAAATAAATAATAATTTTTTTCTATCTTATTTTATATATATAATATAAACTATTTCAAGTTGGTTATAGATTATACGAATTGTAGGGTATTGACATATAATATTAGTTTGGAGATTTTTCTCAAACATATTCATCAGCTAATTGAGTCCTTCACACATGCATCCTTTTATTATATTTTGAGTGATTTTAATGTTGAAGCAAATTTGTTAAAGGAAGTGCTCACTCCCCCAATTGGGTATGTCAGAATATATGAACTTTTAGACAGAGTTGAGACAAAGTCCATGGAAACAAATTTTTATTTTTCAAATAATTGTTGGTTTCCCTTCTTTCTAATTTTGTTGTAGCTGGAAGGACACAAGTTGTCAATAAATTGGGAGATCTCAATCCCATGGGTTGTTACGAATATTTTATTATATAGAATGTCAGTCTCATACAGAAGGTTTTACACCCACATATTTATTTGGAAAAATATGTATATATTTTTCTCATGAATATATATTACAAAATTTATTTAATATATTTAATTAGAAAAAAAGTTGGCTTCGAAGCGAAAAAATAATATTTAAAGAGATACGTAGTTTTAGGGTGTATCATTTGACTATGGACCATATTGTTATATTCAGAATCATTACATAACGCCACTACGATAATAAAATGAATCTTCTTTGTTATTTGGTTGATTTTAGAAATATTCTTTCAGAATAGGTTAGAAGAGCTAAAAGTTCCTTACAAGCTAAGAGTTATTACTATAAGATTATATGAAATTGTAGTTTCTAAGTTTGGGAACACTGGGGGGCAATAGGAAGAAATTAATTGTAATATAGGAGTCAAGCAATGTTGTCCCTTGTACATTGATAAGTGACAATCTCGATTGGAAGAATCTATTTGTATTGCCCAAACTCTCAATAGTTTAGTCGTCATCATTATTCTTTATGTTGATGATATTATTCTTATGGAATAGAATCATTATGAAATCAATAATCATCTAAGAACCCTTAAGGATATGTTCTTTAGTATGGTAAATATTGTGAATAAGGAGAAAAGAAATTTTGTGATAATCAAATCTCATAAGGTCACTTATGACATTTTCATATATACCAATAATAGTTTGTACGAAGTACCTTCATACAAATACCTTGGAATTGATATTGATCATAAGATTAATTGGAGCTATGGTGTTGAAAGAAGCATAAATGGAGGGTGGAAATATTATTTTGGGCTTGACAACAAGTGTAAATTTTCATAACTTTGATTCTCAAATAAGTAAAAACTCTTGTTTGGTACTCCCATCGCCCATGTTATCTTATACAAATGTGAAGTCTAGGGATGCAATATCTCTAGAGATTCTTCGAAAAGGAAGAGAAAATACAAAAGATTTTTATAATATTAAATATTAAAATCAATACAACTTATCATATCCTCTTCATAAAAGCAATCCCCACCCCTATGTAAAAGAATAATATAAACATCGTGGCGACAAGAGGATCCCCAAAATTGCTTCCAACTCTAGTTATAACCACTAGTGGCTTAAGTTAGGATGACTTCAAGATGTTATACCTTTGGCTAAATCATTTGGGAATACATGAATATGTCATCTTCTAAGAACCTAATAATATTAAATATTAAAAGTATTATTACACTTATATTTAAAGAGAATTTGTTGTGTAATATAGAGTTTAGAAAATAAAAGGAAACTAATATATTACAAAAATATGGTCAACCCTAATCTAGAATAACAAAAATATATTTCAATTTTGATTGGCAAAAACGAGAAATAGAGATTGCTAAAATTCAAACCAACTCCCACCAACCCACGATCTTTATAACAAAAATAGGTGTTGAACAATTCTCAAAACATTGTGGGATGCAAGAATCTCTCATTTTTACTCTACTACAAAGGTTGAATACCAAAAACACTCTCTTAATGTGCCATGAGTATATCCAAATTAAAACTCAATTTCAAAATATATTATAATACCCTCCTAAATCATCAAAACTATAATATTCTTAATACTTAATACTTTTTTAACAACATATATATATTTTTAAAGAAATCTCAATAATCTCTTATTTTTAAATGCTTTATAAACAATCATAATCTTTTTAGTCATTATCATCATTATTTTACATTTGGGAAGACCATTTTTACAAAATTTAGAGTGGGTTGGGATGTGGCACAAACAATTATAGAGAACTCATGAGCCTTAAACTCCTTTTGTTGTTTGCCATAGAGAGGGGTGTTCATGTGATTCAAATTTATGGAGATTAAAAAATTATTATAAATTGATTCAATCAAATATCATGATGCTACATGCACACATTGTGTCCTATCCCTGAAGAGATCCTCTAGTTAAAGTATTGTTTTGATCAAATTTCATATGTCCACATTTACAAGGAAATAAACACTGTTGCAAACTCCTTACTAGAAAGAAATGAAGACAAGATTGAATGAGAAAAATATTGGTAGTCCTCAGGTGAGGAGACCATGAGGCTACCCACAACGTTGGAAAATTCATTGTATTCACAAATCAATCAATACAAACTTATACAGTGGCATTTAGTTAGGCAGATGTAACAACCTACTAGAAAATAGGAACTACTTCTTAATTACAAATGCAATCTTAACAATTACGTTTTCTCCATTATTTTCTAAGTTACCCCCTTAATGGAGAAAGGGTTGATTTCCAAACCTAGCATCTCCCTAAACAATTCAAATTTCACCTTCCCAAGGGGCTTTGTGAAAATATTAGCAACATTTTCACAAGTATTACAATATTCAATAAAAAATTCCTTAGACTTTATCTTTTCTCTAATAAAATGAAACTCGGCATCAACATGCTTTGTCCTTGCATGAAAAATCAGATTATTTTCCAACTTGATTGAGCTTTGGTTGTCACACTTTATCATTGCAACCTTCCTTTCTTCTTCTCCAACATCTTGAAGAACTCGCCTCAACCAAACAAATTCACAAGTTACTTCACATAAAGCTTTATATTATGCCTCTATAGATGACAAAGATACATTTGGTTGCTTCTTACTGCTCTATGAAATAATCCCACATCTAATACTAAATGCATAACTTGTAGTAGATCTTCTATCATCTATATTACCAACCCAATCTGAATCTGAGTAACATGTCAGCTCAACATCAAATGAATCAGTATATTGAAGACCAAAATCAATTGTACCTTTAAGATACCCAAGTACTTCTTTTTCTACTCTCCAACGGATTTCTATAGGTATCATCATAAACTGACTAACGACACTCACTCAATATGCAATGTCAGGTCTAGTTGTAGTAAGATAATTTAGACTTCCAACTAGCTATTTGTATAATGTACCATCAACATCTTTTGAACCATCATCAATATTAAGCTTCACATTCTGTTGCATAGGAACAAAAACATCTTTCCACTGATCCATCTTAAACTTTTCAAGAACTTCTCTGACATACTTACCATGTGAAACAAGTGTCTAACCAACATCTCGCCAAACTTCAAGACATAAACGCTAATGCAACTCTCCGAGATATTTCATCTCAAATACTTGTGACATATACATATTAATTTCATTAATTAATTTCAGTGCATTTCCTGTAATGATCAAGTCATCAACGTAAAAAGAAATTAGCACCACATACCCATTTGCATCAAATTTTGTATACATATTCAGATCACATTAACTTCTCATAAAATCGAAAAAGAAAGAATCTATCTTTTCATACCATGACCTAGGTGTTTGTTTAATCCCATACAAAGTTTTCTTTAATTTGAAAAATAAATCTTCTTGCCCTTATTTCAAAAACCCTTTAGGTTGTGTCAAATGCACCTCCTCCTTTACGTGAGCATTCTAAAAAGCAAATTTTACATCTACTTGGTGAAAATTCCAATGATACTTTGTAGCTAATGAAATTAACAATCTAATAGTGTTGAATTTACCTATAGGTGAAAATGTTTATTCATAATCAATACCTTCTTTCTAAGAGTACCTTTTTTCCACCAATCTAGCTTTATATTTATCTATGCTGACATCTATTCTAAACTTGGGTATGTATAGCCATTTGCATCCTATGGGCTTTTTTCCTTTAGGAAATTCATTCGTTTCCCCGTTCTTATTTTTAATTATAGATTCATATTATTCCTCCATAGATTTTCTCCACTCTTCATATTCAATAGCTTCATTAAAATTCATGGGTTCTATGACATTCAAAACACTAGTCATGAAAGCATAGTCCTTGTACGTTTCAGGTTTCTTGCATTCTTCACTACTTTCACCTTTGTTCTTTGAAAGTACTTCTCCATTTCTAATTGGGCTCTGATTGTTGATGACATCCACATCAATGGATTCTTCCCCATGATTTTGTTGCTCACTGCTTCTTGCTTTTTCTTCTACTTTATTATCTTCAACTTTATGAAGAATGTGCCATCTTTCATAATTGTTATCCTCGTTGCCTTCATCTATGTGTTCATGGAAAATTGTATCTCTACTTGCAAATACTCTATGAGTACATGGATAAAAAATTTTATATGTTTTAAATTTTGTACAGTATCTTACACAAATACATTTGGTACATTTAGCATCAATTTTCTTTATGTTCTCCTTCGGAATTTGTGCAAAGGCCTTACACCCAAATATCCTCAATTGATGCACGGCTGGTTTAAAGCCATACAAGGCTTCAAATGGAGTCTTGAAATCAAGATAACGTTTTGGACTTCTATTCTTTAGATAAGCAACAACACTAATGGTTTCTGCCCAAAAAGAATTTGAGAGGTTCTTACCTTTGATCATACTCCATGCACACTCCCCCAGTGTCATGTTTTTCCTTTCTACAACATCGTTCTGTTGTGGAGTGTAGGGTACTATAAATTGTTGCATTATTACATGACCCTTGCAGTACTTGACAAAGTTCCCCAATCTGTATTCCCCCCCAATTGATCTGAATGAAGAATCTTTATAAACTTCCTTCTCTTCTTTTTTTGCCATGTTTTTGAATTCTTTGAAGTACTCAAAAACATCACTATTTTTGGTGATGAAGTACACCCAAGTGTACGTTGTGTAATCATCAGTAAACAACATAAAATAATAGGCTCCTCCTAAAGATCTAGCCTGCATGGGTCCACACACATCATAATGCACACTTATTCTTCTTCTATCAGAATTAGAGGCGAATTCATCGATGTGAATTTTACCTAGTGCGCAACCTTCACATGCAACATATTCATTCTTTAACATAGGGAGACCTTCAACCATACTTTATTTCTATAGCAACAATAAATCATGATAATTAGTGTGACCATACCTCTCATGCCAAATACTTCTTGTTGACATAGTTGTAGAAGTTAGTGCTTGATGAATTTTGTTGTAACATCAAGCTTGTAGAGGCTTTCAATTATGACTCCTCAAGCAATAGGTTTGCAGTGATCCAACAAATCTTTTACTATGCAATGTGCTTTGAAGAATTCAACCTTCAAGTTTTGATCTGTAATTGTAGACACAAAGATCATTTTTTTCTTAATTGCAGGAACATATATGACATTATGGATGCACCTGATGTTGCCATTTGGTAAATTCATAGGTATATCACCATATCCCATGATATTATATGCGGGATCATCTCCAAGGTAGATGTTTCCACCATTGCTAATTTCCTTGAAGTTTTTGTTCCAGTCCTTATTGCATGTCATACGAATAGATGCTCCACAGTCCACAACCCATGTATTAGCATCATCCATTTTAGGAGACAACCCAACATTAGACACAAATAACTTGATATTTTTGAGATTAGAATTGAGGGCTTCTCCTGCTAAATTTTCTTACTATCTTTTATGTTTATGTCTAGATTCATCATTTTTCTTCTTATAACGGTGTCTTGCCAAATGCGCACTTCTACCAAAGTAAAATAATTTCATTTCAGATGACATAACTTGATTTGATTTTGGAAATGGCCTTTTCTGGGATGAGCTTCTTCCTTTGTTTTCTCCTCCTTGTTTCCCTTTCAAGATTTTATTCTTCACCACAAGTGCCAAATATGGATTATGAGGGTTCAAGTTCTTGGGCCTTTCTTCTTCCCGCAATAATATACTTGTCAATTCTTCAAATTGTGGCACTTTCTCCAGTGTTATGAGACATGTAATAAACATCTGATAATCTTCTGACATTCCATTTAACCTGATTGTATTAGGTACTAACTCCCCTATGTCTCCCAACGTGTCTTTCAATTACTTAATTCCAAAAATAAAAGCATTAAGAGCAAGAAGAAAACTCGATTTTTGTTTTTAGTCTCATATAATTCCTTCAGTGTATTCTAATTTTCAGCAGACAGTCTTATACTCACAGATATGAGGAATTATACTATCTTTCTCAAGTCTTGAATTGTTGCAGTGATAGTGCATGAAATAAGTTTTGCTTCATCACCTCGAGCAATATTTGCAGCTTGAATTTCCATTTGATGTAATTTGTGTCATTTAACTTATTGACTTCATTCTGCTATCTCTTTGTAAGTGGATTCACCATCCTCTCCCCAAAAAAATTACTTCCACTAGCTTCAAATAAATTTAAATAAAAACTTAAAAAACAATTAATAAATAAATTTAAATAAAAACTTAAAAAACAATTAATAAGGCTTTAAAAGAAAATAAAGCCCTTTTCCCAAATAAGTGCTCCTAAAAACACTTTTAAAATAAGAGCCGCTTTTTATATGTGCCCTCCAAACAAAAAAACCAAAGTTCACCCTTTTTTAAACAAATACAGGGGTCCACCATTTTATAAAACAAATACACGATAGACTGGAAGAAACACCACTCATATAAAATGTTTCGAATGTTGTAGCAGCATTCAACAAAGAGGGGCACTAGAAGAAAATCATGTTAAGTGAAGGGCGCTCAAACAAAGGTTGAAATGGGCTTCAAACAAACTTAAGATTGGCCTGAAAAAAACGCTCAAGGCAAGGCAGGGCGCACAACTTTGACTATGAGCACCACAGGTTTCGAAGGAGGTCAATAGGGAGGTTAAAATGGGCTTCAAACAAACTTAAGGTTGGCCTGAAAAAAACGCTCAAGGCAGGGCGCACAACTTTGATTATGACCACCACAGGTTTCGAAGGAGGTCAATAGGGAGTTAATTTATTCACAATTGAGAGAACCCGCACAATTGTTAGGGAGTTAATTTGCAATTTCTACCTGAGTTAATTTATTCACATTTGAAGCAATTGCTACCTCCATATAAAACTACATTTCTATTGCCACCTATATGTAAATCTGCATTATTAGAAACATAAAACTTTTGAATCTTTCATGATAGGGTTGCCAGGTTGCCTAATGTCTGCAAACGACTTTTGTACTTTCATGACTCTGGTTATATCAGCTTCATGAACCGTTTAACACAAAATTGAAATTACCCAATAACAACATGAAGAATTTTACGAAATATTACACATAATATCCATATAAAACTACATTTCTATTGCCACATATATGTAAATCTGCACTATTTGAAACATGAAACTTTTGAATCTTTTTTTCATGATAGGGTTGCCAGGTTGCCTAAGGTCTGCAATGTTGAAATAATAGTTTCAACTGCAGAATTTTCCTTCTTTTGCGATGCGCTCTTATTGCATATAGCAAATCGCATCCTCAGCCTTATTTCTTTTTGTTACAACCTGTTTTTTCTGTGATTGCAATGGTGCGATGCGACTTAATCGCAAATCACATATGAAATTATATGTGTTTTAAGGGTTTGCTTCGATGACTGCCGATTGTGATTTCGCGATGCGATCAAATCGCAGATCGCAAATCGCACCAATATAATAGTGTTTCATTTTTCCTTCCGCAGTTTGTGATTCTGCGATGCGATCCAATTGAAGTCAATGGTTGAAGTACAGGCCTGCAACATGAATTTTACGTGAAGTGAAAGTTACATTTTTGACCGCCGTTTTTGTCAGTAAAACAGTAAATGTAATTTACTGTGGGTTGGTAAGTTTTGGTAAAGATTTTAATTTTATTTCAGCGGGAGTATGGGCACAAGTAAAAGTTGGTAAAACCATTTAATTTTGTTGTTTCTTTTACGGAAGCATGGCAAGTGAAAACGGATGTAAGTTTTTTTTGTTTTGTTGTCATATATATGTAATTTTTTTTGTTGACTATGTAATTGTAAAGAGAGGCGCAGCAATGCGAAGAAAAAAAACGCAGCAGCGTGAGAAAAATCTATGTGTAATTTCCACACAGCAGTGTGTTGATCTCTTTAGTAGAGACAAAAGTTTTTTTTTGTAATGCAACAGTGTGATTGAAACAAGAGGATTTTATTTTTCAGGAGAGACAGAGTAATTTCTGTGTTGAACTGAAATGTTCCTGTGTAATCCCTCTAAGAGAGGAAGAAGTCTATAACAACAATTATTTTATTGATGAATGCAAAGTTCGTTTTCATGTGTGGAAATCTCTGTCTGCTCAGAAATTTTTAAAGCTTCCCTATGCTAAGACAGCCTGTGGAGAAAACAGAGCAGTGTTCTCTGTTCTGTGATTTTGTTTTTGGAATTTTACCAAAAAAATTCTCAACAGTGGTATCAGAGCTTGTCTAGGCTCTTTGAAGGCGTCAAAGAAGCTGAAGGAAGGTTCTTTTTGTTGCAGCAACTTCTCCAGTAATGTGAAGACTCAAGCAAAAGATTCAAAGGTATTTCTCAAGCTAGTTATTTAAATACCTGACTATATATTTTTAGCATAGTTTATAGTGCAAGAATGGCCAACACGAGTACCAGCAATAGCTTGGGTATTTTTAATACTCAGCTCCCACAGTTTAATGGGAAAAACTATGACTATTGGGCATTAACCATGAGAGCCTTGTTTGCCTCACAAGACTTATGGGAAATAGTTGAAGATGGTTTTAAATAACCAGCAGATGAAACCAAGTTTAATAATCTAACTCAGGCAGAGAAATATCTGTTGAAGAGCTACAAGAAGAAGGATTCAAAAGCCCTTGTATTTTTGTATCAAGCAGTGGAACGGAGTGTGTTTCCAAGGATAGAAGCAACCAAGACATCCAAAGAAGCACAGAAGACTCTCAAGACAGCCTATCATGGCATGGAGAAAGTGAAGATAGCAAAACTACAGTTGCTAAGGAGAGATTTTGAGAATCTGTGCATGAAGGAGTCAGACAATATTGACTCATTCTTCACACATGTGATTGGTTTGGTCACACAAATAAGGACTCATGGAGAAGTTCTTGAAGAAAGGAGGATTGTGGAGAAATTGTTGATGATCTTACCCTCAAAGTTTGATGTGATTGTCACCACCATAGAAGAGACAAAGGATCTCTCAAACTTTTCAGTTGATGAACTTCATGCATCACTGATAACACATGAGCAGAGATTGAGTAGAAATGAAAACTCATCTCTAGAGCAAGCCTTCAAGACCCAGATGTCCTTTGGAAGAGGAAGAGGTCAAGGCAGAGGAAGCAAGAAAGGAAGAGGAAGAAGCCAAAACAGAGGTGGAAGGAACAGTCCAGCAAATGATCAAGGAAGAGGCGGCAATTCAAATTAGAACCAAGGCCAAGGCAGCAGCCAAAAAAGTGGACAATATCATGCTCAAGGAAAAAGGTATGAAAAATCCAATGTCCAATGTTATTACTATAAAAAATATGGGCATTATGCCAACGAATGTAAGAAAAAGCAGCATGATATGAATAATAGATCTAGTGCAAATATCCCTAGAGAAAATATCAGCCAAGATAATGTATTGTTAGCTTGTAATATGGCTGAAACAAACAGTGAAGACATATGGTTTCTAGATTCTAGTTGCAGCAACCATATGACAGGAAACATAGCCTTGTTTTCTGCTTTAGATCAAAGTGTGAAGTCACAAGTTACACTTGGGACTGATAGTAAAATTTCTGTTATGGGTAAAGGAGAAGTTAAAATATTTACAAAGCAAGGTGAAAAGAAAACCATAACAGATGTCTATTATGTTCCAGGAATGAGATTTAACCTCTTAAGTATTGGACAGCTTGTTCAGAAGGGTTACAATGTCTTCTTTGAGAATGATGTATGCACCATCATGGATAGAGCACCCAGCAAAACATGCATTGCTGAAGTGAAGATGACGAGGAACAAGATATTCCCTCTCAGAATAAGGGCAGATTTGAAACATAAATAAATTGCAGCAGTGACCGAAGAAGCTTTCCAAAGCGCACCAAAGGATGAAAATTGGTTGGGGCACTTGAGATTTGGACATCTCAACTTTAGAGGTATTAACTTGCTGAGCAGAAAAGGAATGGTAAGAGGATTACCATTGATAGAGAAACCGGACAACCTTTGTGAAGGTTGTATCTTGGGGAAACAACATAGAGAAAGTTTTCCATCAGGCAAAAGCATAAGGGCAAAGGCACCCTTAGAAATTGTCCACTCAGACTTATGTGGACCGATGCAAGCTCCATCACTTGCAGGCAGCCAATATTTTCTAACATTCATTGATGATTTTACTAGAAAAACTTGGGTTTACTTTCTAAAGAACAAAAGTGAAGTGTTTGAAAAATTTCAAAAATTCAAAGCACTTGTGGAAAATCAAAGTGGGCTGCGCATCAAAGTTTTGAGAACTGATAGAGGAGGTGAGTATATCTCCAAGGAATTCCTACGTTTTTGTAGAGAAAATGGAATTCACAAGCAATTTACAGTGAGGTACACTCCGCAGCAAAATGGAGTTGTCGAAAGGAAGAATAGGACCATCATGGATATGGCGAGGAGCATGTTAAAGGCAAAGCATTTGCCAAATGATTATTGGGCTGAAGTTGTACACTGTGTAATATATATTATGAATAGATGCCCAACAAAAGCAGTGATGAACAAAGTGCCGGAAGAAACATGGAGTGGGAGAAAGCAAGGAGTCACCCACATGAAGGTTTTTGGATGTGTGACCTATGCACACATTCGAGATCAGCTAAGGAAGAAGTTGGACAGCAAAGGGGAGAAATGTATTTTCATTGGATACAGTGAGCAATCCAGAGCTTACAGGTTGTATATCCCATCTACCAAGAAGTGTTTTGTGAGTAGAGATGTTCAATTCATTGAGGAGGAAGCTTGGGATGGAAGCATAGAGAATACAATGAATGTTAAAAATTGTTTGTCTCATGATGAAGATGATGAAGAGATGGCTGAAATACTTCCCCAAACAACAACACCAATACAAGGACAGCAAGGGACACCCTTGAGGATAAATGATAGTGCTTCTCCAAGCACACCACAAGAAGGAAATTCAAGTGCGTCCTCAAGCACTTGCACACCAAATGAAAGAGGTAAGAAATTCAGGAATTTATGTGATATTTATGATGAAGGAATGAATTCCTTGTTTGCTTTGTATTGTCATGTTGATGACCATATTCATTTCGAAGATGCAATTAAGGATAGGAAATGGATAGAAGCTATGGATGAGGAGATGAAAGCCATAGAGAGAAACAAGACATGGGATTTGGTTGAGCTACCAAAAGGTAAAGAAGTCATTGGAGTTAAATGGGTCTATAAGACAAAGAGTAATGCTAAAGGCAAGATAGAAAGGCACAAGGCAAAACTTGTTGTCAAGGGATACTAGCAGTAGTATGGAAGAGACAATGAGGAGACTTTCGCACCGATTACTAGAATGGAAACCGTAATAGCAGTGTTGTCCATCGCAGCAAAAAACAAGTGGAAAGTTTACCAAATGGACGTGAAGTCAGCATTCCTAAATGGAGTGTTAAAGGAGAGGTCTACATTGAACAACCTCTAGGCTATGAAAAGAAAGGCCAAGAGCACAAAGTGTGCAGATTGAAGAAAGCTCTTTATGGGCTGAAGCAAGCACCAAGAGCGTGGTACAGTAGGATAGATTCCTATTTACTGGAAAATGAATTTGCAAAGTGTGAGGGAGAACCCACAGTCTACATCAATGAAAAGTATGGTAAAATTTCAATTGTAGTGTTGTATGTTGATGATGTGATTTTTACAGGTAATGATGACTACCTCATTAAAAATTTCAAATCAGTCATGAAAGAAGAATTTGAGATGACTGACATGGGTTTGTTGAGATACTTCTTAGGAAAAGAAGTAGATCAAAATGAAAATGGAATTTTCATTTCGCAGGCAAAATATGTAAATGAAGTGTTGGGCAGATTTAACATGCAGGACATCAAGGCAACAATCACCCCCACAATGATGGGATTAAAACTCAGAAAAGAGGACAGCAACAAGGATTTTGATCTTAGCGTGTACAAGAGCATAGTTGGCAGCCTCATGTATTTGACTGCAACTAGGCCGGACATAATGTTTGTTGTTAGTTTAATTTCCAGATTCATGGAGAGGCCAAAAGAAGCACATTGGCAAGCAGCAAAAAGAATTCTGAGGTATGTCAAAGGTACAAAAAGATTTGGCATTTTATATACTTTTTCAGAAAGTTCAGATCTAGTTGGCTACACCGATAGCGATTGGGCTGGAAGTGCAGATGACTGGAAAAGCACATCCGGTTACGTCTTTCACATGGGTTCAAGAGAAATTTTATGGGCTTCCAAGAAACAGCCCATTGTGGTGTTGTCCAGAGTAGAGGCAAAATACGTGGCAGCTACAGCAGCAGCATGTCAAGCAGTTTGGATGAGAAGAATGCTAAGGAGCCTATGCTAAGAGCAAGCAAAAGCAACGGTTATTTTTTGTGACATTAGCTCAGCTATTGCCCTGTCTAAGAATTCTGTGTTTTACAAGCGAACGAAACACATTGATACAAGGTTTCACTACATCAGAGAATTGGTGAACAACGGAGAAATTGTTTTACAACATTGCAGCACTCAAGAGCAGGTTGCAGACATTCTAACCAAACCATTGGACCAGAAAAGTTTTGAGTTTTTAAGGAAACATCTGGGTATGATTGATAACCCAGCAGTTGAAATTAAAGGGGAGTGTTGAAATAATAATTTCAACTGCAGAATTTTCCTTCTTTTGCGATGCGATCTTATCGCATATCGCAAATCGCATCCTCAGCCTGATTTCCTTTTGTTACAACCTGTGTTTTCTGCGATTGCGATGGTGCGATGCAACTTAATCGCAAATTGCATATCGCATTATATGTGTTTTAAGGTTTTTCTTCAATGACTGTCGATTGCGATTTCGCGATGCGATCAAATCGCAGATCGCAAATCGCATCAATATAATAGTGTTTCATTTTTCATTCCGCAGTTTGTGATTCTGTGATGCGATCCAATTGAAGTCAATGGTTGAAGTACAGGCGCATGAATTTTACGTGAAGTGAAAGTTACATTTTTTACCGCCGTTTTTGTCAGTAAAACAGTAAATGTAATTTACTGTGGGTTGGTAAGTTTTGGTAAAGATTTTAATTTTATTTCAGCGGGAGTATGGGCACAAGTAAAAGTTGGTAAAACCATTTAATTTTGTTGTTTCTTCTACGGAAGCATGGCAAGTGAAAACGTATGTAAGTTTTTTTTTGTTGTTGTCATATATATGTAATTTCTTTGTTGACTATCTAATTGTAAAGAGAGTTTCTTCTACGGAAGCATGGCAAGTGAAAACGTATGTAAGTTTTTTTTTTTTCTTGTCATATATATGTAATTTTTTTTGTTGACTATGTAATTGTAAAGAGAGGCACAACAGTGGGAAGAAAAAAAATGCAGCAGAGTGAGAAAAATATATGTGTAATTTCCACACACCAGTGTGTTGATTTCATTAAAAGAGACATAAGTTTTTTTTGTAATGCAGCAGCGTGATTGAAACAAGAGAATTTTATTTTTCAGGAGAGACACAGTAATTTTTGTGTTGAACTGAAATGTTCCTGTGTAATCCCTCTGAGAGAGGAAGAAATCTGTAACAGCAGTTATTTTATTGATGAATGCAAAATTCGTTTTCATGTGTCGAAATCTCTGTCTGCTCAGAAATTTTTAAAGCTTCCCAGTGCTAAGACAGCCTGTGGAGAAAACAGAGCATTGTTCTCTGTTCTGTGATTTTGTTTTTGGAATTTTACCAGAAAAATTCCCAACATGCAAATGACTTTTGTATTTCATCACTCTGGTTATATCAGCTTCATGAACCGTTTAACACAAAATTGAAATTACCCAATAACAACATGAAAGAATTTTACAGTACTTTGCGCAGCTGCGAAATATTAGACATAATATCCATGTTAGTGAAATATGGTGAGATTCAAACAGTAACATATTGAATATTTAGATAACGATCATGACAGCTCAAAAAGACACAACAGTTCAAAGAAAATACATACAGCTCTTGAAACAGTCAATATACATGAAATTTTATATATTTCTTTGAAATTAAATAGAGGGCGAATGAAGAGGAGAAATTCAAGACATCCATACATTATTACGCCTCCATACACTCATCATAACCCTCTTACTGGATCTATCAGTTTTAGGTTCAGCTTTATGAAAGGTTTAGCATTGAATTGAAATTATCCATTAATAACCCAGAGACTTTTATAGTAGTTTGACCAGTTTCTTCAAAGACTTAGTTACAGAATCTGACCATGAAAGGAAGCTTAATTACAGAATACACTCATCATAACCCTCTTACTGGATCTATCAGTTTTAGGTTCAGCTTTATGAAAGGTTTAGCATTGAATTGAAATTATCCATTAATAACCCAGAGACTTTTATAGTAGTTTGACCAGTTTCTTCAAAGACTTAGTTACAGAATCTGACCATGAAAGGAAGCTTAATTACAGAAGAAGAAGAAGGTTGTTAAGTTCTACTTAAAATATTGTTAAAATAAGGGTGACCTGTCCTACAGTGCACGATGGCAGCATTTGTTTTTGATACTTTTGTTTGCGAGGGGCATGATGTTACTCCTGCATTACGCGAAACAGAGGACAGAATGAGGCAAAGAGGAGAGAGGCCAGAGGTTGAGGGTGGATGCATGGCATGTCGTTGATTATGGAATTCTCAAGCACGTGTCCATCATGTGAGGCCCATACCAAAATGATCCGACACGCATCGCTCAACATTTCTGGTGACTTAATAAAATGATGTCGGCATGTGTTACACGTGGTGGTCGTAACATAACATTGCAAATTTGATTTATGACGACAACGACCAAATTGCAAAAATTGGCTTAGACATGAAATTTCAAATTTTAAGCTTCTACATGAAACTGCAAATTTTATTCATCCAAATTTATCCACCACCGCGCTTGCCCTGGCATGATTCATTAGTACATACGCTTAACCTGTCCCTACCATGGCTTACGGTTTTTAATGGGAGTGTTGTTTGCCAGTAGGGAAGCCAGCCGCGCTACTATTGGGTGCTCTTTTCGGCAAATCAGCTAGCCCCGCTTTGTCTTGAATAAAGGAAATGCTGACTATACAGGGGCTTAATGCTTTCACGTTACGGCATATGAATTAAAGAGATGCACAGGTTATGCAATGAACCAATCGTATTTTCGACCTAATGAATATGGTCATTCGACAATTTTCCTTGTCCACTTAATCAGCACCAATATCTAATATTCTGACCAGTTAAAAAATGGGAAACAAATACACAATATTAATTTGGAACAATAGACTAATTAGATTAATTATATTACATTGATAATTTCATTAAAAATCAACTAAGGAATTCCATTCCACTACAACTATTAAACGATATTATCATCTCTCACCTATGGCTAGTATGGCATTAATACATTAGAATAGTATATAGAAATCATTTGAAAATACACTTAACAGTCTATAGTTAATTTAATAGTAATAACAATGTCATTATTCCTGGTATGTGGTTCACACAGTTTGAGTTCAATGCTATACTAGCATACGTATCATGTATTACATGGGTTTTTAAAAATGGTTCGAGCATGTAATATATCATAATTTGAGTACTGACGTATAGCAGAAGAAAGAGAGAATCGTGTTCTTCAGTTAGGAATCAATATTCTACAAGTTAAATTAAAATTTTGAAGAATTAATAGATATTTTTATTCTTTTATCATATGCTTAAATCTTCTACATATAGTAAGTAAAATTTTATTTAAAATGAAAATATCTATTCCAGTGATGGCTAAGTCGGGAAGACACTGGGGTTGCATAGACTCTCACATGCTTTATTTATTCTACTAATTTACTTTTACTTTTTTCATTTCATTTCAAAAATGGCACATAAATTTATGTTAGGTAGCTAATAAAAAAGAAAACTAAATATATAATCTGTCATTATTAAAAAAGAATGCAATCTGGTAATCTGCACAGATTACACTTGTCTACTTCATCGTTTCTGTCGTCTGTAACTTCGAGTTTCATTTGTCTCTCATTTTGTGTTCTCTACGAAAAGTCATCAAGCTCTCATTCTACATTTCCCAAGAAAAAATGAGAAGTATGGAGCATTCTGGCTTAATGAAGTTTATCCACCAGCATCTTTCAGTGACTATTCAATAAGAAGTTATCCACCAACATCTTGAGCGACCGTTCAATAACCAACTATCTATGCTTGTTTATCTTTATCTTTAGCACCATTCACTAAATCAAGGTAAAATGCAAACGCTGGTAGTAGGACTAGATTCAACGACCAGATCCAAAGTATGGGTTTTAAGTCTATCCATACTTATAGTTGTGCTTCAACCGGTAAAACTTTAAGTGGACTCTAATGTGGATCATTATTTCCAACCCTTTCTTTTTCAGGAGTGGTGGAATACTCTAATGCTGTTCAGTATCTCCAACCCTTCCTTTTTCACTAGTGGCTAAATCTTTTCTGGCAGGGACTTCTGGCATTGCTGAGGCTCTTGTTATAAAAGGGAAGAATATCATTCATTTTTCATCAAACTCTTTATATCATCAAATTGAAGAGTAGTAGTGAGTTAGTTAACTCAAGTGCTTACATGTGGTGTGCACTTGGCTTTGGCTCTTGTTATAAAAGGGAAGAATGCCATTCATTCTTCATCAAACTCCTTATATCATCAAATTGAAGAGTAGTGAGTTACTTAAGTCAAGTGCTTACATGTGATGTGCACTTGGGTTTAGTTAGTTAAATTTAGTGCTTGCATGTGTTGCATGTGCACAGTAACCAAACATAAATGACACTTAGCTTTAGTTAGCTTTAATTAGCATTAGTTATTGTGTGTACAACTAAGTTTAACTTATTTTTTTATGTATTGATTCTCAAATCAATATTTAGTAATCAAATTTATTCTCTATTCCAATTTTTTTCTTCAGTTCTTGGTAGTTTGTGTCATTATTCTTCAGCTAGATATGTATCTGTGCTCTAATAATTTCACATGGTATCAGAGCTACATGGGTCTCGAGAAGGTGCATGAACAATTTTTTGTGTTTGAAGCTCAAAGAATTGGAATTGTTGGGACATTTGATTTGCGGATCAAAATATTAGAGAATTGTTGCAATCACTACTACAACTGCAATGTGAAAGAATGGATTTCCCATCCTCAACTATTTTCACTT
Organism: Pinus tabuliformis; assembly: GCA_031772625.1. Taxonomy (NCBI): domain Eukaryota; kingdom Viridiplantae; phylum Streptophyta; class Pinopsida; order Pinales; family Pinaceae; genus Pinus; species Pinus tabuliformis. Next base: position 811,664,883 of record CM062817.1, on the reverse strand, counting down.
TGTATAACTACTTCCAATGGAAGCCAAAGATTTTTCTTCACCTTAGAGGCAAAGGCTTGTATGGAATCGTTATGGATATGGAAGTTGAACCAAATTCTTCCATTGAAAAATCCAAATACTTCAATAGGATGGACGAGGCTTTTGGTATTATATTATTGTCCATATCTCCAACATTGTGTTTCCATGTGGACACATGTAACTCTCTAAATGAGGTATGGACAAACTTGGAAAATTTATTTGGAAAGCAAGATGAGATGCGGCTCATATTCTTTACAAAATTCAAATCGTTGCTTCTACAATTACATGATTGCGGGATAGATAAATCCAGAAAGGAAGGTCAATTGATCCTTTGTATTTTTTCTAAATTAGGTCCTGAATATGTTGTTTTTGTTTCTACATTTCATAAAGTTAGACTTGCGACTGGAGATAAATGGAAAATTCCCAAACTTGAGGCATTTATTGAGTCTCTCATTCATGAGCAGGATAAGCTCATCAAGATGTGTTCATTAAAGTATTCAAATTCACATGTTCTTGCCATGAATGAAAGAGGAAAGTCCAACTCGAAGCCAAATCAACAATCTAAAGGTAAAGGAAAGGCAACACATCCATCCAAAAAAGGGAGGAAATCCAAAACCTCCACATGATTCTTCCAACTCCAAGGGTAAGAAGGGAAAATCCAGGTGTCCTTATTGTAATAGAGGTTATCATCCTAAATCTTCTTACGTCCAGAAGATTATTGGTTTAATGGAAAAGACTCTTTAGCAAAATAATATTGGTCAACAAATCCCAGAAAGTGCCAAGAAGAAGATGGAGGAAAAATCATCAGAAACAACAGGTAATGGTCATGCTTTGATTTCCTTTTATTCCACAACACAAGAATGGATCATCGATTCAGGAGCTTCACATCATATGGATTCTTCAAAGGAATAATTTTCTTCTCTACATGCATGCTCCAGACCTCCTATTCTTCTGGGGGGAATTTTGCAGTTCAAGCAACTAGACAAGGAAGAGTGCAATTTGAAGATGGAAGTTTTGAGAATGTCTTGCATATTCCAAGGCTTTATGTGAATCCTCTTTCAGTGTATCAGATGACACACACTAGCACCAGAAGGAAAGTGGAATTTACCATGGATTCTATGAGCGTTTATGATATACAAACCAACTTGAAGATTGCATATCGCAAAGGTAAATGGTCAATATCATATGTATACATTTTATGATTTTTTGTTGGGAATCACAATTTTCGTTAGACCAAAACTCACAGGTGTTAGTCAATGATCGCATTGCTAGACATAAGGATCCACGAGAGGCAATTAGTCCATGTCACAAAACACATGGGGAGTGTTGACTTATCCATTGTCCAACAATCTCCCCCCCAAACGCGAGACATGTGTGTATCGAACTTGTCACCTACGCTCTGATACCACTTGTTGGGAATCACGATTGTTGTTAGACCAAAACCTACAGGCATTAGTCAACGATCGCATTGTGAGAGATAAGGATCCATGAGAGCTAGTTAGTCCATGTCATGAGACACACGGGGAGTGTTGGCTTATCCAATGTCCAATATTTTTTTCCTAAGTCAGATTCTAGTTTGCTATTTACACATGCAAATGAAGAAAGTAGGATTCGACAAGAGAGATTCAGATGCTTGAATTTCAGATATATGCAACAACTTAGCTACCAAGGGATGGCTAAAGGATTTCCTACCATTGAATTTTCAAATGGTGTTTGTAGTGGATGTTCTCTTGGAAAGCATCCACAAGACAAGTTCGTGAACGGGCATGCATGGAGAGCCTCTTCACCTTTGTAGCTTGTACACAGTGATCTCATGGGTCCATTTTTAGTACCTTCAATGAGAAAAGAACGATACATGTTGTAATTTATAGATGATTACACGAGATTCACTTAGGTCTATTTCTTGAAACTCAAGTCTGAAGTTTTTCAGCATCTAAAGATTTTCAAAGCACATGTGGAAAATCATTCTAGAAAATTCATCAAGATCCTCCACACACATAATGGGAAGGGATATGTCAACAAATATATCTGAAATATTTGTAATGAAGCAGGCATATAGTTGTAGCATATATTTCTTTACATTCTGCAGCAAAACAGGGTGACCGAGAAGAAGAACAAATCTCTGAAAGAGATGGTCAGTTGCATGTTACATGCAATATCTCTTCCATCAAAATTGTGGGTTCAAGCTATCAATTTTGCCTCATACATCTAGAATACATCTCATAAATTTATTACTAGAAAAACACCTTATGAGGCTTGGATTGGCATGCAACCTGAAGTAAGTTAATACCGCATTTTTGGATCTCAAGCATGGGCCCACATTCCTATAGAGAAGAGAAAGGATTTCAAGCCTCAGATCAAGGCAAGCATGTTTATTGGATATTCTGATGAAGTCAAAGGGTATAGATTTCTTAATATCAACACTAAAGAGATATTTATTGAAAGGAGTGTAAATTTTGAAGAAGATGCTTTGCATGCACCACGAGATGAACTTGTAACAAAGTTTCCCTCCCCACTAATTGATGAGTATGAAAATTATACTTCAGATCAAAATTTTGATCTAGATGAGCCTTTACCTGCAACACCTGTTGGACCACCAGTTTTTGAACATTAAGATAATACTTCCTAATGCAATTTGGAAGGTTCTCAACCACGTTCACCACAAAAATGTCCCAAAATGAGTGATCTCTTAGATGATCCGGCCATTGTACCACAGTTTGAGGAAGCTCCACAAGCACTCTTAGCTATGGAGCCATGCAAACCCATGCACACTTATATGATGCATGCATCTAATCCACATACTTAAGCAAAATCAGTTGAGCATCCTGAATGGGGAGCAACTATGGATGAGTAATACAACTTTCCCATTGAGAACCAAACTTCAAACCTAGTTCCGTTACCTTACAATCATAAACTTGTCAAGTGCAAGTGGATTTATGAGACTAAGAAAGCAACAAATGGCCAAGTTAGTTGATATAGGGCATGGTTAGTGGGAAACATTTTTCAATAGGTACATGGTATTGACTATGAGGAAACTTTTTCCCCAGTGGTAAAAATGGATTCCATTCACCTAGCTCTCTCCATTCCAACAACAAGAGGATGGGAGGTAAATCATATGGATGTGAAGAATTCCTTTCTTCGCGGTGATTTTGAGGAGGAAATCTACATGGAGCAGTCACAGGGATACATGCAAAATTCATTTTTGGTATGCAAACTAAATAAGTCCCTCTATGGCCTTAAGCGGACACCTAGAGCACGTTTTGAAAAGAAGGATTCCTATTTGTCATTGCAAAATTTTGTACGCTGCAAATCTGATTCCAATGTTTATTTGTTGAAGAAAATTGACTCCATGTTGATCACAATACTCTATGTAGATGATATTTTGATAACAAGTAGTTTAATTTTTTCCATTGCTGAGAATAAACCTGCATTGCATAATCGGTTTTCTATGACAGATATGGGCTTGTTAATTTTCTTCCGTGCACTAGAGATCAATCAGATGGTTCTAGGATTACCATTTCTCAACCAAAGTATGTTAGAGATCTTTTGTCATGATTTCACATGAGTGATTGCAAGCTAAGAATCACACCTTTCTTATCAAGGATAAAGCTTGAGAATGGCAAAGACACACTATTGGTTGATTGCACATTGTATCGTCAACTTGTAGGGAGTCATCGTTCCCTTAGTCACTCACATCCTGATATATCATATATCATAGGAGAAATTTCCAAATACATGCAGGAGTTTGGCCGACGCATTTCCAAATTTGGCCAACGCATTTCAAACCAACAAGTGTTGTTCATCATCAGGACCACTTGTTGGTTCGAAATGTTTCGGCCAAAAAATTATATCATGTGATTTCTACCGAAAGACTTTGTTTAAATGACAAATATTGTTAATAATTTTAATAATGAAATAAAATTTTTGAATGCAAAGTGACAATGTAATAGTGTTGAATGACATAAAATGTGACTGATAAGAATGTAGTCAATTACAGATATTCTTCATTGTGATCAATTTCAAATTATTTTCTTGTACTATTGTTATTGTAACCCTTGTTAGTGCAAAACTTGTTAATCATAAATAGTATTAGTTTTAAAAAACAATATTTATCATCTCAACAAACTAAGGTAACTAAACAAATTTAAAATTAAAATGAGAAATAAATCTCAAACATATTTATTATATTTAAAATGATTATATTAAGATTAGATGTATATTATTAATAATATTAATCATATGTTCAATAGATTTTCCACATGATTGAAACCATCCTAGATCCATCTTAATTCTGGATGTAGTAAGCGCTGAGAGGGATCAAATCTCTCGAGGTGAAAATCTCTTTTTTGACTCCAAGACTTGAGGAAAGGTTTGCACTTCGAGAGATTTGATCCCTCTCGGCACTTGATAGATCGAGAGTTAAGATGGATCTAGGCTAATTTCAGTCGTGTGCAACCAAGGAAAATCTATTAACCATGTGATTAATTTGATCAAAAATATGTAAATACATCTAATATTATTATAATCATTTTACATATGCTAAATATGTTTGAGATTTATCTGGTTATTTTAATTTTAAATTTTCTTAGTTACCTCAGTTTGTTGAGATGATAAATATTGTTAATAATTTTAATGATGAAAAATGATGAAATAAATTATTTGAATGCAAAGTGACAATGTAATAGTCTTTAATGATAGAAAATGTGAATAATAAGAATGCAGTCAATTACAAATAGTCTTCATTCTGATCAATCTCAAAGTATTTTCTTTTTCTATTCTTATTGTCACCCTTGTTAGTTTCGTCATCTTTTCATAACGATTATATGAAAAAGACACTTGAAAGTTTAAACTATTTAACTTTTTAGCTCGAGTTGTTGTAGTAAATGTCATACCTTGTCTCTCTTGCTCTCCAATTCTAATAGGTTGAATTACTATAACACAAAAATCAATGTACATTGTCAATAATTTATTGTGTTTACACTGAAATCAACGCACATTGTTAATCCAATCACTTTAAAATTAATGTGCCATCATACATCCAATTACATCAAATCAGAAATAAAGATCTACACTAAAATCAATGCATTTAATGCAAGAAATCAAATAATATTAGAAGAAAACATCTACACTGAAATAAATGCATCTAATGCAAGAAATAAAATAGGATTAGAAATTAAGATCTACACTCAAATCAATGCATCTAGTGCAAGAAATCATATAGGATTAGAAATCAACATCTAGACTGAAAACAATGCATCTAGTGCAAGCAATCATATAGGATTAGAAATCACCATCTACATTGAAACCAATGCATTTAGTGCAAGAAATCATATAGGATTATAAATAATCGACATTGAAATCAATGCATCTAGTGTAAGCAATCAAATATAATTAGAAATCAACATCTACATTGAGATTAATGCATTTAGTGCAAGAAATCAAATTGGATTACAAATCACCATCTACATTGAAATCAATGCATTTAGTGCAAGAAATCAATTAGGATGAGAAATAATCTACAATGAAATCAATGCATTTAGTGCAAGTAATCAAATATCATTAGAAATAAACATCTACACTAAAATCAATGCATCTAGTCCAAGCAATCAAATAGGACTATAAATCACCATCTACACTCAAATCGATGCATCTAGTGCAATAAATATTCTTCCCTCTCTCTCCCCTCCATCTATATATATATGTCCCTCCATCTCTCCTTCTTTGCCTCTTTATCTCACATCCCAAACTCACACACTTTCTCACTCTATATCTATAAATATCTTTGTCCCTCACTCCCTATCTCCATCTTTCTCTTCTTCCCTCTCTTCACCTTCCATCGATATCTTTATCTCCATATGTCTCTCTATATCACCCCCAAAACATACAATCTCTTTCTCCAATCTATCTATCTATCACTCCCTCCTCCTCCTCCTCCTCCTCCTCTCTCTCTCCCTCTTCCCCTTCATTCCCTATCCCACGGTTCTATCTCTCTTTCCTCATGTTTTCCTCTCTCCCTGTCCCTCTCTCTCTCTCTCCACCTTTCTCTCTCTATGTATTTCTTCTTACCTCCCTCTCTCTCCCCCTCCTTATCCATCTCTATTTCCCTACCTCTCTCCACTCCCTCACATTCTGTCTCTCTTTCTTCCTCTCTCTCCCTTTCTCTCCCACCTCTTTCTCTCTCCACCTTTATCTCTCTATGTATTCATTCTTACCTCCATCTCTCTCCCCCTTCATCTCTATCTCTCTTTCCCTACCTCTCTCGACTCTCTCACATACTCACTCTCTTCCCACCTCTCTCTCCCTTTCTCTCCTACCTCTCTCTCTCTCTCTCTTCAACCTCCAACTTTGTTACTATATGTCTCTCTCTCTCTCTTTCTCTCCCCCATGATCTCATATCTCCTTCTTTTTCTAATTATCTCACACCCAAACATACACACTCTCTCTCCCCACTTCTTACACTCTCTCTTTCTTCTTCTCTCCCTATTGTTAGTGTTGGGTAGCATCAGAAGTGCTCTAGCCTTGAAAAGTGGTGGAGCGGCTAAGGGACATGTGTTCTAAAGAACCCAAAAATCATTTGGTTAAATTGCACCAGAATTGTATTTTATTAAATTAATTAATATTTTTAATGGAGTTCCTAAGTCTAAACTTAGGGAAATTAAAATATTAGTGGGTATTAATCAAAATATGGGTGAGAATGATCTAGAAGGTGAATCATGTCATGTTTTAATATTAGCAGTTGATTAAAGACTTAATCATGGTCATTGAAGACTCAATAGGGAAAGTATAAAATGGTTGCTTAGGGTTCATTTGAAAAGACACACACGGGGATTGAGGAATTCAATTTTCTGAGGTGAGAAATTCTGAGGAGGAAAATCGATTGGGGAGATCTGGTAGTTGAGGGGCAGAGAGAATCTGGGAGAATGAATTTCCAGAAAATACAGAACAGAGAGGTGAAGAGAGCTTGCAGAGAGGCATTGTAGTAATGGGGAGAGATGATGTAGAAAATTTTCATGTCATGCAGAATCCAGAACTTCTAGAACAACTGAAACTACTAGGAACAGTCGAGAACTACCAAAACAGCTGAGAGAGGAGACACAAAGGCATCACAGTAGCTAGGACAGATGATGCAAAAAAGTTGTCTGTCATGTAGAATCTAAAACTGCCAAAACTTCCATCACTTTCCAAACTGTCAGAACAGCTGAGAGAGCTAATGTAGAGGGAAAAGAAGGTGACACAGGGCTGATGCAGAGCTAACATAGAAATAGATGGGGTTAACCAATCTTCTGCCATATCAGCTGAAATTCTACTGGGTGAAGTGATATAAGACCAACTCAGATTTTCTGACAGTATTTTCTCGATAAAGGATTTCTAGATGTGCATCCTAGAGTTATATTCAGATATTTCTCCTGCATAATAATAAACCGTCAGAACTGCTCACCAGTTTTCCTGCATTGGGGTTTTCCGGGGACTATTGTTTCCAAAAATAAGTGTGTCCTATGTATCTTGTTCTTTACTCTGTTTTCTATTTCATGAGATCAAATATTTAATTAGTGTATGTTATAGAATTAATTTACTTTAGTATTTAGAAGAATAACTTGATGAATGTAATTTAAAAATCAAGTAGGTGAAGTAGATTCAGATTTGCTGCAGTAGGGGTTCCTTGAGAGTGTAGGAACTTTCACATGGTATTAGAGGATTGATTTTTAAATAGGAGGAATAGATCTAGTGCTGAGCAGTGAGATCAAAAGCTACACTTGGAAGCAACTCGAATCCCGTTGAAGGGATTGCGCAGTCCTTGCCAGAAGAAGATCCAAGGAAATCTCTCGCTAAGTGAGACGACAGAGAGGTACTATTTCCAGTTTGTGAGTTTGAAGAGATAGACGGAGTGATTTGGAGCCTCGGCGTAGTGCTTGAAGGGCGTAGTTTTTGTCGGGGCAAAAATCTGCTAGAAAAGAATACCGACACATAGAAGGGGAATTTTCTCCTTAGAGAACTTTTCACTAGAAAGGAAAATTTCTCACATGCTGAGTAGATGAGAAGTGCTAAGTAGTGACTAGAGGAGTTAGTTCGACAATTGGGTCAGATGGCAACATATGGGCTTAGAGATTAGGAAAAGTTGGAATCACCTTCCAACTATGTCATATGGAATACCAGAATCTTAGATGTTCTAGATGAATTTGATCTCAAGGCCTACATCAATAATGTTATAGTTATTCCTGCTAGTAACGATCAAAAGAAAAGGTACAAGGCCAAGTAGGGGATGGAAAAGAGGATGATACTCAATGGATTTCGAGATCATGTGGTCTTACACTTGTAGGGCAAGGATACAACCCGAGAAATGTGGGAAGCTTGTCTTCTCTTTATGAAGGCTCTTTCGAACAGTGGAATATGTACATAGAGAAGAAGATGCACTGGACCTTGATGCGAAAACTAGAAGGGGTGAACCTCTATATGCAACATCTTCAGGACACTAGGGACCAACTTGCTACAGTGGGGTCCACTACTCAGCAAACCAGGGTGGTGAGGATAGCCCTAAATGGAGTCTGGGATGAATGGAAAGTTTTCGTCCAAAGCATATTGGGCAGAGAAAAACTACCTTCATGGGAGGAGATGTGGGCAACTCTTCAACAGGAGGAGTTAAGGAGGGACCTAGTGAAGGTAAACCTTAGTGGAAGCAGTGGGAGTGTCACAAATACGAAGGAGGAGGAGGATAACGTAGCTCCAACATCGAAGTGACAACAAAAGTTGAAGCGAAAGAAGGACATTTCGAAGGTGAAATGTTTTAGTTGTGGTGAGATGGGCCACTATGCATACGAGTGTCCTTTGAAGAAAAAGGACAAGGATGAGAAACATGATCCTAAGGCTGCTTCAGCAAAGATTGACGAGGATGAGCTTGTCATGAGTGCCCATGCATCCCTAGGAGGGGGATTGGGCAATATTGAGTTGTAGTCAAGAGGACTACATGCGGGCAAGATCCTTGAGGAGTCCACCTCTTTGATCAATTCCTTGTTATGGGAACCCAAGATTCAGCAGTAGCGATATGGAATTAGTGTGAGATGATGGAGTGGAGTGTTTTGGGGATAGATGAAGTAGTTGGGGACTAGAGACTGAACAACGCACAACAAGGTTGGTAGCATTGTAGTTAGAACAATTCAGGAGTCAGCATTAGCACAGATGATTCAGAGGGTCAAAATTAGCAGCACTGAGATTCCAACAATCATTGTATTATGTTGAACATAGTTAAGTTCAACTAATTTTGGATGTTTTTCAGTTTCTTCTCTCAGTAACTGAGTTGGAGTACGGATGCAGTGTTACTAGTGGCAGTGCTAACAACATAGCAGATGCAACATTTGAGAGGGAGTTGTAGTACAAATGCAGTAGTGGCAGTGGAAGTGTCGTGGGAAGCAGTACAGTGGCACCAATAGCATAGTGTTAGTGACAACAATAGTGCAGAAAGGAGGTGCTTCAGAAACATAGCAACATGCGGGTGGTCATTGTTGCTAGAGCACTTTCCTCGTTAAGAGGGAGTGTTAGTTTTATGTAGAATCAGAAGTTCTCTAGCCTTAAAAATTGGTGGAGAGGCTAAGGAACATAGGTTCTAAATATCCCAAAAACTGTTTGGTGAAATTCCACCTCGATTGTATTTTATTAAAATAATTAATATTTTTAATGGAGTTCCTAAATCTAAACTTAGGGAAATTAAAATATTAATGGGTATTAATCAAAATATGGGTGAGAATGATCTAGATGATCATTGAAGTCATGTTTTAATATTAACCTTTGATTAGAGACTTAATCTCAATTGTTGAAGAACCAACAGGAAGAGTATATATTGGAGGCTTAGGGTTCATTTGGAAAGACACACGAAGAGATTGAGGAAATCAATTTTCTTAGGTGAGAATTTCTAAGGAAGAAAATCTATTGAGGAGATCTTGCAGCTAAGGGGTAGAGATAATCTGGGAGAAGGACATTCTGGAAAATACAGAACAGAGAGGCAGAGAGAGATTGCAGAGAGGAAGTGTAGTAGTTGGGAGAGCTAACACAGAATAGCTACATGTCACGTATAATCCAGAATTGTCAGAAATACCGAGAACTACTGAAACAACCGGGAGAGATGATGCAGAGGGAAGATAAGTTGACATAGGGCTAACGTAGAGCCAACGCAAAAATAGACGGGGTTAGCCAGTCTTGTGCGAGATCAGCCAAAATTCTGCCAGGTGAATTGAGGTAAAACTAACTAAGACTTCCCTCCAGTATTTTCTATATAAAGAATTGTTAGATGAGCATCCTAGAGTTTTATTGAGATATTTCTCCTGCATAATAATAAACCCTCAGATCTGTTGCACCGGTTTCCCCGTATTGGGTTTTTTTGGCGAATATTGTGTCCAAAAGTAAGTGTGTCCTATGTATCTTTTTCTTTGATCTGTTTTCTCTTTCATGAGATAAAATATTTAATTAGTGTAGGCTACAGAAATAATTTTCTTTAGTATTGAGAAGAATAACTTGATGAATGCAATTTAAAAATCAAGTAGGTGGAGTAGATTCAGATTTGTTGTAGTAGGGGTTCCTTCAAAGTGTATGAATTTTCATACCTCTCTCCCCCTCCAACTCCATCTCTCTATCCCTCCCTCTCTCCTCCTCTCTCTCAAGTCCTTTCTCTCCCTTTCTCTTCTACCTCACTCTCTCTTCCCCCATCACTCTCTCTCTCTCCCCTCCAATCCTCTCTCTTCCCCCATCTCTCTCTCTCTCTCTCTCTCTCTCTCTGTTCAATTGCGTTACTATATCCCTCCATTTCTCCTTCTCTCTACTTCTCTCCCCCTTGTCTCCATCTCTCCTTCTTTGTCTCTTTATGTCACCCCTATATATACACACTCTCTCTCCATCTCTCACTTTTCACTCCCTCTCTCTCTCTGCTTCTCACTCTCTATGTATTTCTTCTTCCCCATCTCTCTCCCCCTCCAACTTCATCTCTCTATCCCTCCCTCTCTCCTTCTCTCTCTAAAGTCCTATCTCTTGTCCTTCCTCTCTCTCCCTCTCTTACCCTTCTCTACCTCTCTCACTTCTCTCCTTCTCGCTCTCTCCGTTCATCCTCTGTCCTTTCCTTTAGTTTATCTCCATCCCTCCCTTGTGACTCCCCTTATCTCCCCACCTCTATCACTCTATGTCTTTGTTCTTCCCTCCCATATATATCTAGAGTTAATATATATATCATGATATATTAATATATATTATAATATAACAAAAATAATGATCTGGATCTTGGGAGGAGGCCCCCAAGATCTAAAAGTTTGAAATGGATCTTGGGGGTGAAGAACCCAAGATCTGAAAAAAATTGAAATGCTTGAAGAAAAAAAGAGAGGAGAATGCCCAACAAACAAAAACCATAAAGAAATTTTTTATTAAAATCGATAATAACTGTAAAGGATACATTGTGGCAGACAATCTGTCCTTTTACAAAATGTGACTTGTTACTTATAGTATTTTTCAGTTACAATACCACAGGTTAATTCCATGGGTGAATGAATACCATGGGTGGATTTTAAAATACCATGGGCAGATGCCATTTACAATACCATGGGTAAATTCTATGGGTGGATGAATACCATGAGTTGATGCCATTTTCCATTTGGATCATTCCTCCCTCCTTAAGAAGCAATGGTCCCCATTGCGTAAAGTTCCCTCTTGCAAATCCTTTGTTGAATATGAAGAGTCACTGAAGGTAAGGGTTTTATGTGATTAACCCATAACCATGATGAACGAAGATTTGAGGATAGAGATACCCTGTAATGCTTGTGACCAAATGTGATACTGAAAGTGTACGGCCTAGCAAATGGACTTCGATGAAGTGTGGGTTTGTGGATGACCCATAACCGTGATGTTGGTTGCTGATGAAGTAGCAGGTGCCTACATAGCCTCGGGTGGAAGGGCACGTCTCCAAATAACCCAAGCCAAATGTTGCTATGTTGAAACTGATGAATGTGAAGCAGGTGCCTACTAAAGTGGGGTGGGAGGGCACGTCTCTAATGGGAACCCACTCTGAATGCTGCTCCAGAATTAAAATGGGCATAACTCAGTCAATATAACTCAAAATATTTATTATAACCTGTTTTTGGAAGTAGAAGGACCATTTTGCATCTGCCCATATGATGGAAATCCTTATCTGGACACTCTAAAATCTCAGATTCGCACTGCAACTATTTCGCCATCATAAAAGTTCTGAAAAATAGCTGATTTTAAATCAGCGATATCTCCCACATCCAAACTCTAATTCGACCCATTTGTTTTTTAAATTGGGTGATTTTTTGCAAGGAATCTAGATCTGGTATTTTTTTTTGTAAATTTCGTACCACATGTTTCAGATCTGATCTGCAAAGTCGTCGCCCAAGAACATTCCTGCAAAAAAATGAAAAAAAAAAAAATTTCCCGCTTGGCCCAAGAAAATGCTCTGTGGAGGACATAGCACATGCCTGAAGTTTGTTGAATATTTCTGCAAAATTTGAAACTGAAATATGGATCAACCCTCATTCTCATGGAATCATAACCTGCTTTAAGACCACTGGTCCAGACCTTGGGGGGAGGCCCCCAAGATCTAAAAGATTGAAATGTATTTTGGGAGAAAACCCTCAAGATCTAAAAAATTGAAATTGCGAGAAGAAAAAGAAGAGGATGCCCAATAAACAAAAACCACAAAGAAACTTTTTATTAAAACCGATAATAACTGTAAAGGCTACATTGTGGTGGAAAATCTGTCCTTTTACAAAATGTGACTTGTTACTTATAGTATTTTTTAGTTACAATACCACAGGTCAATTCCATGGGTGAATGAATGCCATGAGTTGATGCCATTTTCCATTCAGATCATTGTATTAATCTCTAGTTATTAAATTTAATAGTATTAATATTATAATATATTAATATGAATATTAGATTTAATAATAATAATAATAATAATAATAATCTTAACCTTTTAATATTAATTCTAGGGTTAATAATATTGTTTTGCATGGTATTAATAATAATTTGATCCATAGTATTTGGCCCGTGGTAATAATAATAATCTCTCACATGGTATTTGGCCCATAGGCTTCACCTAAACAATTTTTTTTGAGTTTTTGTAAATATAAAGATGTTATGGAGTAAATATAAAAAAGAGATTTTATTTATTTACCATATCTCTCATTTATTTATATTTTTATCTATTTACCATACCTCTTTTTTGAGTATTCCTAAACCTTTTCATATTTTAAATTTGTATTGTGTTTATACATAATAACAATTAGATTGATATCTAGGGAAAACATTAGAAAAAAAATGTTAAATATTAAATAATAGATGTTAAATGTTTAGGTTTACGTTTTTATGTGCGATCTACCCCCATACTAGGTTGTAGAGGGCCTCTCATGTGATATCTACCCCCATACCAAGTTCATATCTACCCCCATACCAAGTTCTAGAGCGCCTCTCGGTGCAATAATAACAATAATTTTAACTACAGTTATAGTTTATTTAATTTTTGTTTTTTTGGTAATCTTTGTAATGTTTACTATGGATTAATGCCTATTTGCATTTACCAATAATTGAATTTCTATGGTTGTGCTAGTTATGCTAATAGGAACTCCCTAACATTAATGTTTCTTTTAATCCAAAACTTTATCTCATGGTCATAAATGAAATGTAGTTGGCATATTCTCATCATCTCGGCTACACCAACACATGAAATTTCAAATATTAACTATCTTACATTTCTAAATCCATATTTACTTTTTCATATTTATCTAATACCATTATAAAATTATCATACAAATTATTAAATAACAAAATAATATCATGTGAAAAATAATATTAACTAGCAATTGCACGAGATGTTGCAAGATGTTGTAAAGGAAATGCCCCAGATGTTGCAAAGGAAATGCCCTAAGGCATAAATTTGAGAAGAGTTGTGACATATATAAGATTAATGATATATAAATAATAGTAAACAAAATTCCATTCAAAGCAAGCTAGAATATAAAGAGAAATCACTTACATTATCCCAAATTTACAGGTTCTATAACCTCCAACATATATTGCCTCTCAATTTTCAAATATTCTCTTTCAAGTTCCAATAGAAAATATTTGGTTTTTCAATATTGAACTATCTCACTTGATCAAAAGCTTACAACCTTTTACCACTTTCTCTTAATGTGATTGGATTTGTCTTATAGTCTTTTAGCACTTTCTCTTAAGGTGATTGGATTTATCTATACTTGTCGTTTCTTAACTTCTTTCTGGAATTTGGATTGGTTTGTGACACGAGGTTTATTCAAAGTTTTTTTCAAAAGTTTTTTTCAAAAATGACAAATTCAAAATTTACCATTGGATGAATTGGTTTAAATAAAAACTATGAAATAGATATATCAATGAAGTTAGTCACTAACATAACAACTTTAACAACTTTACACTGTTTGATAGTCTTAAACTTGTTACTTCTCCAAATCTATCTGAAAGCTTCTATAGACAATGACAAGCTTCCATATCAAGATTTGCTAGAAAGGAGAGATCAAAAATACCATGAGGTAGTCCTTTTAAACCTCTAAAGCTAAAGGACATTGAGGAACCCAAAAAATTCAACTTTGCAATGCTTTCAAGATTACTAGTTAGTTTAGTACAACAAACTAGACAAATTTTAATAAGGGATGTTAACTTTCTCAAGATGTAAGTGAGACATTTTCAACTTTCATAGATGGATAAGTCCAAAAGCCTCATTTATGAAAGTTTCTCTAGATTGTTAGGAAGCACTTTTATACTTGTACACCCACCTAGATGGATTTCTTGCAATGACGTAAGCTTTTCGAGACTGATAGGAAACACAATTAGACTTTTACAACCGCCCAAATGGAGTTCTTGGAGACAATTTGGCAATTGCCTCAAACCAAACAAGGATTCCATTCTCAATACTCTTAAATATCGAAGCTTTGAAATTGATCCTTGTAAGTCCTCTAGATATTGGGAACTTGAAAGGTATAGTTCCTACAAACTAATTACTATATCACGTAGCTCTTTAGGCAATTTTTTCAATTGTGCAAACAATTGGAAGAGATTTTGGAGTCATAGGGATTTATACACTTTATGTCAAATTTGAATATGATGTGTTTAAGACAAGAAGGAATATGTAAATTATGCATTTAATTTTATGTGACGATTGTATAAAAAGTAATAAGATTGCACATGAGATAGAAATCTAGTTATTCCAAGTAAATTAAGATGGGAAAAAATCATCAAGATTACTATTTAAAGTGAACTTATTTGAGTTACAATTGATAAATGCTCTAGTTTGTAACATAAATGTGAGATTACTATTTAAAGTGAACATGTTTGAGTTACAATTGATAAATTCTATAGTTTATAACATAAATGTCTCAACTCCTTGAACTTCGACACATTAAAAGGGAGATGAGAAATTTCTGTTTGCAAAAAAAATCAAGTTTTCAAATATTTTCTTACATTGCCCATGCACCTCATGTAAGTCTCCAAGTTGAACTTGTACATTAAGTCTAGTTTGGAATCATGTATTGATAATGGAGAGTGATCTTCACAGAGAAATAGAAAGAGAAAGGAAACCACGAGGCCAAATTAAGGTACTCTTAGAAAACCCCACCCACTTTTAATCTTCATACATGTTATCATCAAAGAGAGCACATGTGTCCATTGTATCTGCAACTTAAAAACCTCCAAATTAAGCCATCAATAAATCATTACAATGAGAAGTAGTGATTTGATTAATTTTTGAAAATTCCCATTATTCCTCCTAATTATTAACTATTAATCCATTGGCCTAAAAATGTTCAATTGTCTAACATTCCATCTCATGGTGCAGACTGGTACACAGTGGCAGCTAGGTGATTTCTCAATAGGGAATTCCTTACGACGTAGTTATTTGATTGAAGTGAGAAATTGAAGTCAATGTGTACTAGGAATATAGTATAATATTCTCACATTAGCTCCAACTTTAGTAAAATGATGAGTTTTAATGGACATGTTGTTCAAAATAAACGAGGTCTTGAACTAATTTTAAATATATGAGTGTTATAACTAATAATAATTAAGAAGACATTGCAACTAAATAACAACTTTAACTATAAATATTGGATATGTGATAGAAAGAAGAAACAAGTATTTTACTTATGTGTCCCTCTTTGGCATTGAATTTCCATGCTTGGAAAAAAAGACAAGAAAATGTACACAAATATAGATTCTATGAAATTATTCACATTACGATCAAGAATTTAAGAGATAAAAAGTGAATGTTTTGTGGAGATTCCAACCATGCCAATATTCTAGGATATGTTCTACAACTTGTTAGCCAAATTATATCACATGAGAGGTATACAAATGAAATTCTTCCTTTGAGTTTCATAGAAACTAGATGAGAATTACATTATAGGTATTTCATTATATATGCGAATTACATTATATTGCTATGGTTTGCAGTTAATTCTTAACCATAATTATTATGAAGCAACTGCACATATTTGGTTTCTTTCCCAAATTATAGCACACTCAGAGGTATACAAATGGAAACTATATGAGAATTACATTATAAGTATTTCATTATATATGTGAACTACTCTATATTGCCATGGTTTGCACCTAATTATTAACTAGAATTATTATGGAGCAACTGTGGACATTTGGTTTCTTTCCCTTTGAAGATTCTAATATTATCGACCAATATTGTAAGGTATATTACATGCTTTCAAAATTCATGGCTAGTCCAACAAATAATTTTATGTGGAATGATCTTTGACTTGTTTGGGTTCTTTAAGAAGGAGGTATGTTTTCATATGTCCACTACTTTTTATTTATTTCTTAGCTTAATGTCTCCAATTAGTGAAAATTTGAAGAGATGACATTTTTTAGATAACATGCAATTTGTTAAAAAAAAATAACACTTTGTTTACTCAACAAATCCTTGAGTAAATTAAGGAGGATTTGCAATTATTTATGACATTTTTTTCATTGAAAAATTTTAATCTTGAGCAACCGGCTCAACCTAATTTATTTAATGTCAAAATAATGCAATATGTATCTCACCATGTCTTCTTGGTAGAAAGAGTAAATCCTTTCAAGGTTGGTATACAATACATGTTGGTGTACAGTTTATGGATACATTATGCTCCACATTTTTATAAGATATAAATGTTAAACAATATCAAGGCACATATATTTATTTATTGAATGAAAAGGAAGACACTATAATCTTACTCAAAAAAAATTTGGATGTTTTTTATTACACCAAGTTCATTCTATATTAAAAATGAAACATTACAATGTAATAAAACTCATAATCATTCAAATTTAATCTAAACAAACAAAAAAATCACCTTATTAGAATAACACCAAAATTATAAAACGTTAGTATATGAAAAAAATTTGGTAGTTGAAATGCTAATACTGCTAATACTAATTTGTTGAAATATGGAAGATTTAAACAATTAGGTGACTCATAAAATGTTCATAAGTGTCTTGTCTTTAAATCGTGGTGAGGAACCAATCGTTCTTTGTTACTGATGAATGGGAACAAGCCAACTCTTCATCCTTCCTGCATTCCAAAAATAGAATATAATTGTAAAATTAACTCTCAAGAAAAATAAAAAAATTTAAACAAAATAACCATTAGGAAAGATGCCAAAGAAAACCATTGTAACATGAAGTAGACAAGTTTAAGGATTGAGAGATATAATCCAAAAGTTCATTAATTGGTCACGGACTAGTGCTTTTTCCTTGTGAATGGAATTATGATCTATCCATGTTTCAGTTACTGAATTTCATTATGCTTGAATTTTGTTACGCTTGAATTAAATAACGAAAAGAAATAGTAAAGGCTATCCACTTGAGCATGATGCCCCAAAATTTATGAGGAGTTGAATGAGACTCTATCACTATGGAACCCTGTCCTCCACCTTTGTATCTATAATTCATACAATTGTAATGCATCAATTCTTTCATTCCATGTGGGATGGAGTTTTATTGAAAATATAACTTTAAAGCCCAGTTTTGGTGTGTGGGGGTCATTATTTAGTGCTTGCAAACTACATGGAAACACTGACTTGGGAAAGTATGCAACATACCACCTATTAAACATAGACCCAAAAATGCTGGTCTTTATGTGTTGCTTTCAAATATCTAGCTGGTAGGTTGGATGATGTAGCAAAGTTCAAAATGCCGATTAGAAAAAGAAGATTGAAAATGATAGCATGATGCAGTTCGATTGAGATAAATAATAAGATCGTTGCATTTCAAATTGGATACAAATCTAAATGATATGTTTTATATAACCATTCATATTTTTGTTCACTTTCATACATTTAATATCTCCATGGACTAGTAATTTTAAATGTGTGTCCTTGAAACAGAGCATGATCAATTTTTCTACCCTATTTCAATGAGTCATTGCAAAGTTACTTAGAGTGTGAGCTTGAGACAAACTATGGTGTGGGGAATTTCTAAATTTTAAAATGTAGTCTGATATATATGCAATGAAATTTATAAAATTCACACAAATAGAGAGAAAACAAAAATGAAGATTTATTCGCATTAAGGGTCATGATTGTTAATATGGTCAACTGTTAGGATGAAAAGCCTATAGTATTATTTTAAAAAGATTATATAGAATTAGGATTAAATGAAAGAACCTAGACTCCCTTATATTCTTTGATAATATTTGATGGCAATATTTCATTGTAGTATTGCAAGACCTCCACCATCTATGTGTTTATGCCATAGCATACTATTGCTTTTAAATTTTCTCAGATGTGGTAGTGTGTAGTGCCATTCTAAATTCTTAGAGAACCAATCATTCAAAAGTTCCTTATCATGTCGTGTCAAGAGCTTCAAAAATGTGTGGGAGAGTTTCCAACTTGTGAAAGGAAAAATTCTAGTCTCGGATGCAATTTCCAATGAAAATAAGCTCTTGGATTGAGCACTTAGTAAGGAAGTTGTATATGCCTTTGTTTTGAGTAGATTGTTTGATTGTATTACATTTAACATTAATATTTTTTTGGTTCAAATTAGGCTATAGTTAGATCACATAACATATCACATCCTTTTTCATCTATACTCTTCCTCCATATGCACTACCAAATTTTGGTGTTTCCTTTGCAACATCTGGTGCAAATTAATAGTTATTTATTGATAAATAATTTCATTTCTATCCTTAAAATTATAAAATTCTTACTATTCTCTAATTCTATCATGAGAACTTTTACAACAAGCTTATTGTAAGTGAAATTAATAAAGAGAAAACAAAATTTAATAACAAATTTGATAACATTTTTCTTAATAAAAATCCAAAGAGTAGGTTCATAGTTAAGTAGGAGTGGGTGAGAATCCAACCCATGAGAGGGAGTGTGTTGACGATTAGGTTGTTGTTGGTGGAGATATTTTACTGCTAAAAATCTTTCAATCGTCTAACATTCAATCTAACAATGCCAAACATTATAGAGTGGCAACCTAGGGAAGTTAGTCCCTTAAGTTATTCAATTTAACAAATACCATCATTGTAGAGTGGTAACCTAGGGAAGTTATTCCCTCAAGTTATTCCAAGAAGAGGCCTTACCCCCAAAAAATTAGTTTATTTGTTCATTCCATTGAAAATTCATAAGGCATAGGGATATTGAAAATAGTATGAAAAATAAATATTCAAGTTCAAAGATTTTGTCAAATTTTGGAATTTGTCTCTTCAAATACTTCGTCATAAAAAATATTAAAAAATTGCAAAGTTTTAGAATAAAATTTCTAAAGCTTATCAATTGTAACATTGCCCAACATTGTAAAGTGGTAGCCCAGGGAAGTTAGTCCCTCAAGTTATTCAATTTAACAATGCCCAACATTGTAGAGTGGAAACCTAGGGAAGTTATTCCGAGGAAAGCCTTACCCCTTAAAAATTAGTTTATATGTTCATTGCATTGAAAATTCATAATGCACAAGGATATTGAAAATAGTATGAAAAATAAATATCTTCAAAGATTTAGTCAAAATTTGGAATCAAAATATTCAAAAATTGTAAAGTTTTAGAATAAAATCTTTAAAGCTTATCTCACAACTCTTCATACTAAAATATTTCAATGAAATCATAGCAAACTCAAAAGCCTAATAAAAACTTTAAAACCCAAATCTCCCATTAAAAAATAAGATCTTTAAAACAAAGTAATAATAATAACAGTAAATGTAAAAGATATTTTTATAGCCAATGTGTTTAAAACAAAGTAATAATAGTAATATTAAATGCAAAAGATTTTTTTATAACTTAGTTACTTTGTAGAGGAAAATTTGCTTAAAACAAATGCAACAATTGTGAAGTAAAATTTGTATATTAATAATACATAATATAAAAAATTATAAGTGGTAGAAGTTGGCTTGAATTGGATTTAGTACTTATCCAATTTCCCATTTAAATATTATGAAAAAAGGATTGAGAATAAAATCAACATTTAAAATAAATAAAATATTTATTCCAAAAAAATTAGATAATTTCCGTTTCAAACATTATGAAAAAGGATTGAGAATAAAATCAACATTTAAAATAAACAAATTATTCCAAAAAAGTTAGTTTATCTATTCATTCCATTGAAAATTCTGTCCATTCCACTGAAAATTCATAATGCAAGGATTGAGAATAAAATCAACATTTAAAATAAATAAACTCTTCCAAAAAAAATAGTTTACCTATTCATTCCATTGAAAATTCATAAGGCACAAAGGTATTGAAAATAGTATGAAAAATTAATATCTAGCTCAAAGAGTTCTTCAAATTTTGGAATTTGTCTCTTCAAATACTTCATTATAAAAAATATTCAAAAATTGCAAAGTTTTAGAATAAAATCTCTAAAGCTTTTCAATTTTCTCAAAATATATCCAACTCATAACTCTTCATACTAAAAGCTTTCAGTGAAATCATAGCAAACTCAAAACCTAATTAAAACTTTAAAACTCAAATCTCCCATTAAAACATAAGATCTTTAAAACAAAGTGATAATAATAACAGTAAATGTAAAAGATATTTTTATAGTGAGTGTGTTTAAAAGAGAGTAATAATAATAACAATAAATGTAAAAGATTTTCTTATAACCAATCTGAACTTAATTACTTTGTAGAGGAAAAATTGTTTAAAACAAATGCAACAATTGTGAAGTAAAATTTAAATTTTAATAATACATAATATAAAAATTTATAAGTGATAGAAGTTGGTTTCACTTGGATTTAGTACTCATCTAATTTGAAGTTCAAACATTATGAAAAAGGATTGAGAATAAAATCCACATTTAAAATACATAAATTATTCCAAAAAAACATCCAAACTAAACTGAACTGAACTTCACTGAACTTCACAAGAACATAGTAATAGCATTCCACTTTCGAATTTGTCTCTTCAATTACTTCATCATAAAAAAATATTCAAAAATATCTCTAAAACTTATCAATTGTCTCAAAATTTGTCCTACTCACAACTCTTCATTCTAAAAACTTTTAATGAAATCATAACAAACTCTAAAACTTAATTACATCTTTAAAACCCAAATGTCCCATTAAAATATAAGATCTTTAAAAGAAGGTAATAATAATAACAGTAAATGTAAAAACTATTTTTATAGCCAATGTGTTTAAAACGAAGTAATAATAATAATAATAACAGTTAATGAAAAGATCTTTTTACAATCAATTTGAACTAAAAAAATTATTTAAAACAAATGCAACAATTGTGAAGTAAAATTTATATATCAATAATACATAATATAAAAATTTATAAGTGGTAGAAATTGGTTTGAATTGGTTTTCAGTAATTCAGATATATATTAATTCTCAAGAAATAAGATATATATATACTTTTTAGAATTTTTTTTAAGGGAAAAACTTTTTTATATAAAATAAAAAAGAGAATACATATGCTTATAATTATATCTTTTTTTACAGTCTTTTATCACATATTAAACTTGTTCTAAAAAAATGTTTATTTATAATTTTCATTTTCTTATTATCCTTCTATCAATATGCTATCCATCCTTACATCTTAGTTTCCATCACATTTTCCCCAATTTTTTTTTTATCAAAGTCCTTGGGAAATATCAAAAGTATATTTCTTATGAATAATTAGTCTCCCAACATTAATCAAAACGTCCTATTCAAAAGCTGAAAAATAGATCTGCAGTAGTATTTTTCCCGGTCAAACTGTATATATTGGAAGGTGCTTTCCAGGTTCCCTTTAAGTTTCATTCAATTAAATAGTATGGGTGGGTTGAAACTAGGATAGTCCTTTACCCATAGGTGGGTTGAATCTAGGATAGTCCTTGACCCCGTCTATGATGCCTTTAACATCTCCAAAAACTATTAACCGCTCCCGTCCAAGCCATTTTGCGGCTAAAAGAACTCCGATGAACCTCATGTGCAATGGCAATGACATCCTAAATCAGTCTGCCCTCCAAAAACACAAATGGTTCATTAATAATGTGCCTTGACAATCCCAACTTAAATCTGTAAACAATTAATTTGGTGATCATTTTATCCATTTTCCCTAAAAACTTACTTTTTAGATTTGAATACGTATTCTTATTATACAATATCCAAATCAATATAAATTATTTTTGCAAACATCAAAGCTCTTTGTACTTGATAAAAACTATTTGCTTTATGGCTTAATGTTCTATTTAAAAAATTGATGTTTTTGCAAACATCCAATCTCTTTGTACTTGATAAAAACTATTTGCTTTATGGCTTAACGTCTTATTTAAAAATTTGAAGTTTACCCTTAGACCTTAAAGCGAGCCATTGATCTCTCCGTCTCCGTAAATGTTTTTTTGAAAACACTTTTAACAATGAATATACGATATTTTTGGAAATAAAAATATAAATTACTGTTGGTGTTGGGGTTCGAGAACTATTGAGCTGGGGTTAGGTTTGATTTTTTCAACAAGGATTGGATGAGATTGAGTTTTAGGTGGTTATATATAAATATAGAAGGATAATTTTTTTTATTAATTTATATGAAAAGTTTAAATCTATTTAAATTTTAAGTTTTAAAAATTTTAAGATATGATTAAATTTTAAACTAATATAGATATTCAGTTTACCAATTATAAAATTAAATATAATATATTTATCAAATTTAAAAATTTTAAAAAATATATAATTTGAAATAGTGATAATCTTTGAAATTGCTTCACAAAATTTAAAACATAATCAAAATTTATATTTTTACAACTTAGTTGTAATATGGTTAAGTTTTAAACCATCAAGAGTACATAGGCTCCCAGTAGTAAAGATATTAAAATTGTTATCATAAAACTCATTAATAATCAGAACTCTATCATCATCAGTGTTATCTAACTAGTCACCATTACTACCAAGATCATCTTCTCACTCTGAATAGCCACAAACCATGATTGAGAGGAATTAGATGTAACCTTGGCCACACTTCTCAAAACTAATTGTAAATTTCTATGAACACATAGTCTAAACTTGTAGATGGTAACTTGCTTCTTTTATTTTATTGACTACATGTAACCTTGGCCACACTGCTCAAAACTAATTGCAAATTTCAATGAACATAAACAAAGTAATCCAAACTTGTAGATGGTAATTTTCTTTGCTTCTTTTATTGTATATGGTAAAAGCTATTGCAATTCTCTTCACAAATAGAGGGATTTGATCCTTGGCTCAAAACACAAATTACAAAATGTTTCAATTTAGGTGATTGTGATCCATAAAACTCCCACCATTTCCTAGGGAGAATATTGAGCCTATCTTGTGTGGAAAAATTTCTTCGAAACATCCGCTCTTCTGACATAAAGCTCAAAGTTGCTCTCTAAGCTTTCTGGCTTCTTCTAGATCTAGAGTCAATTGTTCAATAACCACATAATCCTAAGCTTTTTGGCTTCTTCTAGATATAGAGTCAATTGTTCAATAACCACATAAACCCTGCTCATAAATTCTAAATCATTATTTATTTTTATGCCAAACAATATTGGGTCCAATTACCAAGTTGATGCATGTAAAGGGCTATGCAACATCTTCCATCTTTCTATCTTACCTCCAGTATTTCCAAGTACTCACTTTCATCATTGCTAAAAGATTTTGCAATAGTTTCCTTACAATGATTCATGCCTTCATAAAAAACAATCTCATAAAAGGTGTGTTTCTATAGACCATGTGAAATATCAATAATTAGTTCACATATTTTAAGAAACTTCATAGCACTTCCTCCAAAATCATTTCCCAAAATATTTTTTTGCAACTCCTTCCATTTAAGTTCCTTTGAAATGTGAGAGATTCCCCACCCAATGTTGCAAATAACACTTCTTGCACTTGTCTTTTCCTTAACCAGTCTATGGATAATAATGTAATAAGTTTCATCTTTGGTGTCACAAAGCCTTAGTATCTATTTAGATGCTTGCTTACTATATAAGCTCAATGTCAGTTAATGGTTAAATATTAAGCCATAATTTTTTTCCTCTCTCAAACTACCTCATTAAACCATGGAAAATTTGTTAAATAATGCAACAACAACTTAGGGCAATGAGGAGTACAAGGGGTCTAACATAATTTTTTTGTATTTGAACATTATCATATTTCCTCCTCAAACACATTTTGAGCTATTGTCAGTTACAATTTGGACCACATCTTGTCCCATAACTTCAAGAATGGCTTCCTCTAAAACATTGAAACTGTATTTAGAAGTCTTTTGGTATCCTTGTGCATTAACTACCTTAAAAAATAGTATCATTTTAGGATAATAAACAAACACATTAATTAATGGTGTGACTAACCATTTGATAAAATTATGAACCATGTTTCTTTCCTAGACTTTTTAAATTTCATGCCACTCTTTCTTTTGACCTCTTAACAAGAGTGGTCCCTAAATTCTCAGAATTAGGAGGTGTTGGAAATAATACTGAGAGGGGGGGGAGGGGGGGCGGGGGGGGGTGAATCAGTATTATCAAGTCAAATATTAATTCAGATAATATACGCTACTTCAGTTAATTAAACCTGCGTATATACACAACTATGTCGAAAGAAAAACGCGTATACAAAGTAAGCTTATAATTTACTTTATCTGTCAGATTTTGATTGGTAATATGTGTATTAGAATCAAATAACCAGTAACTAGGAACAGTAAAAAAGAGCAAAAGACAATCACACACAAGAACACAAGATATAAGGTGGAAACCCAATGTGGGTGAAAACCACCTACTACAATTCATCTCTATCTTCTTTTAATTAAAAACTTCTTTTTACAATGTATTGATGCAGTCCTTTACGAGTACGCAGGCTGCAACCTGCAAAGAGCTACAACCCTCTCTCGTTCTCCAGCTTCTCCTGGAAGGGAGCTACAACCCCCTTAGCTCTTGCACTAGCGAAGATACTAGTACGTAGGTGCTGGCCTACATAAGGCTACAACCTTCTCTGTCTTCCAAGGACCACATTTCATAAATTTTTAGACTGGATCCATGAACATCAATAAATCATAAACAATTTTTGCATCAAACAATCTCCTTTTCACCAATTAGAACTAAATCAAGTAAATACTTCTCTGACAGTTGTACCCAAAACACAGTAACAGTAACCACACACCAAATTCTGAACCCAAAACACTGCAGCAATAAGCAGAAGCAGCTAGATCACAACTCAAAATATATATGCTACCTCAATATCCTGAAACCTGCGTGCATACGCTTCTGCGTTTGGAGAAACTTGCATATACGTTGTTTTCATTCACAGAACCAGCGTGTATACACGCCTTTGCTTCACTGAACTTGCATACAGATCTATAAAATATAATTCACTCTTTCACATATTTAGACACCGATTAACCCAGATTATCAGATTTATAGATTAAGCATGTGCCACATATAACAGATCAAAATCATGCAAAGATATTATCATTCAAGCCAAAAGATTATGACCCATCAATAGAACTTATCCTTCTTTGTGCTAAGGTTCCTCCTTCATTTAGATCCAGATTTGCACCATAACTCTAATCACCAATATTTCAGATCTCACTCTTATTAGATATTCAATTAATTCAAATGATCTTTTGCCAAATGATCTCCTTCCTCTTTTATAGTCTTAGGCCTTTCACAATACCACGGTCCAAAACCATAATAAAACAATACCTTGGACACAATACTTTGGGTCAACACTTCTGACGAGATACCATGGTCGAAAACCATAGGTTCAAATACCAAGTTCTAACTACCACAGACCAAAAGTAAGTTCTCCAACATATACGCGCTTTTCCTTGCGTGAAAGTGTGTGTATACGCATGTGCGCCTTCGTAACGTCTAACCCGCGTGTATACGCATCTTCGTCTAGATGAACCTGCATATATGTCTTTTCCTTTATTCTGAAAGCCTGAACTGAGATCTGTTACCAAAGAGAGTTGCCATCAAGGACAACACCTGTGCCACAGCTCCAAACCTGTGCCATAATGCCAACAATCGCCCCCTTTGGACTTGATGGCAACCCCACAATCATCAAAGTCATTCTCCCCCTTTGTCATCAAGGGCAAAGGGTTGTGCTCCCCTTGAGTACATGCTGAAATCTCTGCCCTTCTGTGCTGACCATGCTCCCCCTGACTGTAGGCAAGATCTGCAAAAAGATGTTCTTCAAGAAGAACCATGACTTATACATCATAAAAGACCTTCCTATCACCAAAAGACTCAATACATACATCCATCACCCAACCAAGTGGGGATCATCTACCCAACCAAGTGGGGATACATCAGGAATTTACATATGACAATCAAGATCATTACATGTTCATCCCAGGCATAGTGGGGAAACCAAAATAGGCCTTTACATGACCTTGACACCATAAAATAGATACCACAAAAGAGATACATGACATAGAGATGAAATATCTAGAACAAGACTTATGAAAGTCACCAATAAATGATAGCAGCAGCGTCTGTCAATCACCATCTAGATCAGCAACCAAGATTTCCTTCTGTTCTACCTCTGCCTTTGTTCCACCTGAACTCAACAATAGCTGAGAACTAGAAACAAAAGCTTCTAAGATAATTCCAACAATGCATCATTAGAAGTTTATTTGCTCCCCTTGAACCTTTGCCGGATGGTCTCTGTTTGACCCATATCAGAATATCTTCAACCAGAGCCTGTCCCTACCGATATCCATCAAACCTCCATATATGCGACTGTCTCTGCACAAACCGGCGTATGTACGTGGATCCTCCTCAGGAAACTCGCGTACACCCATTTTTCTCTGAAATAGACAAGATTTAACATCAAGATGATGCATCAAATACTCCTAGCTTCTTTCTGAGGTATTAAAAAGTTTCCCTAGGCAGTGGTTTAGTGAGAATATCAGCAACTTGTTCCTTAGAAGGAACATACTCCAATTTGACCTTTTGTTCCAACACTTGTTCCCGAAGAAAGTGATACTTGATCAGTATGTGCTTGGTCTTTGAATGCATGACAGGGTTCTTTGAAATGCTGATTGCACTTGTGTTATCACATAAGATGGAGATAGGTGGTGTACAAGTGATTTGAAAATCCTGCAAGGTCTGCATCACCGAAAGGAGTTGAGTGCAGCAAGATGCAGTAGCCACATATTTTGCTTCAGCTGTAGATAAAGCAATCGAACTCTGTTTCTTGCTGAACCAAGATACTAATCTGGAACCCATAAAGAATGCACCACCACTTGTGCTCTTCTTCTCATCCACTCTTCCGGTCCAATCTGTAGATGTATAAGCATGAAGTGTGAGATCTGTATCTCTAGGATACCGTAAGCCATAGT
The DNA here is from genome assembly GCA_031772625.1 of Pinus tabuliformis. Lineage (NCBI taxonomy): Eukaryota > Viridiplantae > Streptophyta > Pinopsida > Pinales > Pinaceae > Pinus > Pinus tabuliformis. Next base: position 811,637,075 of record CM062817.1, on the reverse strand, counting down.
TTTGAGTTCCTTGAAGGTACTTGAAGATTCTCTTAACTGCCTGAAGATGAGTTTCCTTTGGATTTGCCTGAAATCTTCCAACCATTCCTACTGCATGCATGATATCTGGTCAGGTACCTGTCAAATAAAGTAGACTTCCAATCATGGATCTATAGGTTGGTTGATGCACTGCTGTTGATTCATCATTTGCACTGAGGCTGCATCCTGTAACCATGGGGGTACATACTGGTTTTGCATCTTCCATGCCATATTTCTTCAAGATCTGCTTGAGATACTTGGTTTGAGACAAAAAGATACCGCCTTCATTTTGTTGGATTTGCAATCCAAGAAAATATGTCAGTTCTCCAAGCAAAGACATTTTGAATTCTTTCTGCATCACCAAGGCAAAGCTTTGACTCATAGCTTCTTCATTGCTGCCAAAGATAATATCATCTACATACACAACGAGTATTAGCAATTTGTCATTTTCAATTTTTATATAAAGATTTCTATCTGCTGATACTTTTGAAAAACCTTGTTGATGAAGATATTTGTCCAAACGGTAGTACCAAGCCCTTGGAGCCTGTTTAAGACCATAGATATCCTTTTTTAATATGCATACAAGATTTGGATCATTCCCAAGAATGAAACGATCTGGTTGCTCAATGTACACTTCTTCTTCTAAGTCTCCATTCAGAAAGGCTGATTTCATGTCCATTTGGAATACTTTGAACTTCTGAAAGCTTGAGAGAGCAAGAAACATTCGGATAGCCTCAAGTCTAGCAACGGGAGCAAAAGTTTCTTCAAAGTCTATTCCTTCTTGTTGAGCATACCCTTTACAAACAAGTCTGGCCTTATTCCTAATCACTTCCCCATTTTCATTCATCTTGTTTTTAAAGATCCATTTTGTCCCTATGAAATTCTTATCTTTTGGTCTAGGAACCAGCTCCCAAGTGTTATTATTTTCGATCTTCTCAAGTTCTTCATCCATTGCCTTGACCTAGCATTCATATTTTCATGCCTCTTTTACATTTTGTGGTTCAGTGGAGGAGAGCAATTCCAAATAGCTTAAGGCTTTTGCAATTGTTCTTCTTGTTTGTATACGTGCCTCTTTCTGCCCCAAAATTTGAGATTCTGGATGATTCTTCTGAACTTACCTGGATGGGGTCTTCTCTTCTATGCTTATCTATTCCTCTGGCGCCTCTTGAGGTTCTTCTTCATCATCAGTCTGATTTGAAGGATGGTCTTCATCCTCTTCGATATTTTCATAAGTTACTTGCCTAGGAACGTTTCCTTCTTCATCGACCACTACATCAATGCTGTTAACTATTCTTCCAAGTCTTTTGTTGTAACACTTATATGCTTTGCTGTGAGGAGAATAACCAAGGAGAATGCCTTCATCTTCTCTAGGTTCAAGCATGCCAAGATGTTCATCATTATTCTTAATATAGCATTTGCTTCCAAAGATTTTGAAATGTTTTACTGAAGGAGTCTCACCATACCAGAGCTCATGAGGAGTTTGAGTGCTGTTCACCCGGACATCTGTTTTGTTGAGAATAACAACCGCAGCAAATGCAGCTTCACCCCAGAAGGTTGCGGGAGTTCCAAACTCATCAAGCATAGCATGAGCCATTTGTTGAACCGTTCTGTTCATTCTTTCCACTACTCCATTTTGCTGAGGTGTCCTAGCAGTAGAGAATTCCCTTCTTATTCCATGTTCTTCACAAAAATCAAAAAATTCATTTGAGGTAAACTCCCCACCTCTATCAGACTTGAGGCACTTAATTTTTTGATCTGATTCATTTTCAACCAAGGCTTTGAAAGATTTGAATTTTTTGAAGGCTTCATCTTTGTGCTTCATAAGCCCTATCCAATCCATCCTGGAGAAGTCGTCAATGAATAATATAAAGTATTCTTCTCTTCGAGATGACCTTTTCCTAGATGGACCACATACATCTGTATGGACTAGTTCAAGAGGCCTGCTAGTTGATCCTTCCTGCTCATGGAAGTTAGTTCTGGTTTGCTTACCAAACTGACATGATTTGCATATTGTATTGTCTGGAATTCTGATGTCTAGAAGACCACGAACTACCTGGTATTTGCATGCTTTCCTTATCTGTGAAAATCTTAGATGCCCCAACTTCTGGTGCCATAACCAATGTTCATCATTCTTGCTCAAATAGCATTGTCGTTGTCCTTCTTCAAATATGTATAAATTATTTGGAGTTCTTATGCCTTTGATCACTGTTTTTCCTGTATCAAGATCACAAACACTACATCCATTTGATTGGAATATTACCTCAGTTCCTTGATCGCACATCTGACTGACACTCAGTAGATTATGCTTCAAGCCATCAACATATAAAGCATGTCCAGCCTTGACTTTTTCTTTCAACTGAACAGTGCCTTTTCCTTTTATGACTTCAGGGATATCATTTCCAAAAGAAACTTTCTTTCCTTTTTCTAAAGCACTATATGATTGAAGTTTTTCTTTATCACCTGTCATATGCTTCGAACATCCACTGTCAATGTACCATTGATTTTCCTATCCTTCTGCATATAAAGTTATCCCACATCTTTTTGATTGTGGTTCCTTCATTATCCATGTTCTGGCATTTGAGGTTTGTTCCTTCTGAGTTGTCTTCCGAAACCTGCTCCTGCATTTAGAATCATCATGACCAAAGTTATTACAAATAGAACATTCAATTTCACTTTCAAGGGCGGAAAAGTTGTTATAGGTCCTTTTTGTGATTCCAGTCATACTCCTTTGTTTTTGAGCTTCTCTAGTCATGATTGTCTTATAGGAAACACATTGAGCTGCTTTGTGACCAAAGTTATGGCAAGAGAAACATTGGCCATTGAAGAAACTCCTGCGATTATCAAATCTATCAACCAACTGATTGTAGTTTCTTCTGACATCCATTCTTGAGGAAAATTGGGAAGATTTTACCTATGGCTAGTTGTGGCTTCTGTTTGTCCTTAAGGTAGATTTCCCTCGATTTTCCTGATAGTCTTTGTTCATTCTTGAGGTAAACAGTCCCTGATTTACCTGATGATTTCTATTAGGCCTTTGCTCGCTCCTCCTTGTTGCATCAAGATAACTTTTGGAGGTGGATGCTTGAGATGCTTCTCCATTATATACCAGACCTGTCTTGATTAGTGGAGAACACTGCACATTGATAATCTCATCCAGAGTTTCAGATCCTTTAACAAATTTAAGATTAAGAGCTTTTGTTTTCTCAATCTCTTTTCTGAGACCAACAATTTCACATTCCAATTTTTCATGATGTTTTTCCCTTTCAGCCAGTTGACATTGCAAAGAATCAATAATCACATTTTTCTCTTCTAAACAAATTTTGAGATTAGAAATCTCTTCATAAAGACCTTCTTCATCTATAGCATCCATGTAATCATCATCTTCAAAATCCATTAAAAGTTTGTAATTATTACCTCGTTCATCTTCGTCACTATTTGAAAGTCCATCACTATCTTCATGAGTGTAATAGCTTTTCTTATTTGCATTCTGTTTCTTGTTCCATCTAACAGGTTCCTTCCCCTTGTCAATCTTATCCTTATGAGGACATTTGGCAGCATAGTGACCGAATCTTCCACAAGAAAAACATTTGAAAGGTAACTTACCTCGGAATCATCAAGCACCCCGTTGAAGGTTTTTTACAAAATTTGATTCTTCTTCTTCTTCTGACATGTGTTCTGACTCATAGTAATCTCCTTTTCCTGAAGCCTTGAAGGCAGCTTCTCTCCTGTCTAGTGGTCCTCCTTTCCTCATTTCATAAGCAGTCAGAATTCCATGCAGCTGTGACATGGTAAGGTTTCATAGAATCTCTTTTTCTTCTATTGCGGAAACTTTAGATTCAAACCTAGGGGACAAAGATCTTAAAACCTTTTCAACCACAACAGCCTCTTTTATTTCTTCACCCAAATTTTTCATACAATTAACAATCTCATCTACATGAAGGAAATAGTTAGCCACACTTTCATCATTGTGCATTCTGAGATTTTCATACTGAATTCTGAGGGTTTGAATTTTTGCTCGTTTTACCTGATCATCTCCTTCATAGCTTAGAACAATCTTGTCCCATATTTCTTTTGCGGATTTATACTACATAAACTTCACGAATTCTGATTGAGAGAGACATCGTAATAGAGTATTGACAGCCTTTGCATTTGTTTCATATTTCTTCTTCTCAGCTGGATCTGTAGGAGTTGCTGATGGAAAAGTGTACCCTGTATCTATGATATCCCAGACTTCTATACCAAGATATTGAAGATAGGCAGTAACTCTTACCTTCCAATATATGAATTTTGTCCCGTCAAAGATTGGTGGCTTGATAGATGCTTCTCTCTCGTAGTTTCTCATGACGATGGATCTTCCTTCAAGCGATCAAGCTTCTTCAGAAGGACCTGCTCTGATACCAATTGTTGGAAATAATACTTGGGGGGGGGGGGGGGTGAATCAGTATTATCAAGTCAAATATTCCCTTTTTCAAATTCAGATAATATACGCTACTTCATTTAATTAAACCTGTGTATATACGCAACTATGTCGAAAGAAAACCACGTATACAAAGTAAGCTTATAATTTACTTTATCTGTCAGATGTTGATTGTTAATCTATGTATCAGAATCAAATAACCAGTAACTAGGAACAGTAAAACAGAGCAAAAGACAATCACACACAAGAACACAAGATATAAGGTGGAAACCCAATGTGGGTGGAAACCACCTGCTGCAATTCGTCTCTATCTTCTTTGAATTAGAAACTTCTTTTTACAATGTATTGGTGCAGTCCTTTACCAGTACTCAGGTTGCAACCTGCAGAGAGCTACAACCCTCTCTCGTTCTCCAGCTTCTCCTGGAAGGGAGCTACAACCCCCTTAGCTCTTGCACTAGCCAAGATACTAGTATGTAGGTGTTGGCCTACAAAAGGCTACAACCTTCTCTATCTTCCAGGGTCCACATTTCATAAATTTTCAGACTGGATCCATGAACATCAATAAATCATAAACAATTTTTGCATCAAACAATCTCCTTTTCACCAATTAGAACTGAATCAAGTAAATACTTCTCTGACAGCTGTACCCAAAACACAGTAACAGTAACCACACACCAAATTCTAAACCCAAAACACTGCAGCAATAAACAGAAGTAGCTAGATCACAACTCAAAATATATACGCTACTTCAATAACTTGAAACCTGCGTGCATACGCTTCTGCGTTTGGAGAAACCTGCGTGTACGCTATTTTCATTCACTGAACCAGCATGTATATGTGCCTTCACTTCACTGAACCTGTGTACAGATCTATAAAAGATAATTCACCCTTTCACATATTCAGATACTGATTAACCCAGATTATCAGATTTATAGTTCAAGCATGCGCCACGTATAACATATCAAAATCATGCAAATATATTATCATTCAAGCCAAAATATTATGACCCATCAATAGAACTTATCCTTCTTTGCACTAAGGTTCCTCCTTCATTCAGATCCAGATCTGCACCATAACCCCAATCACCAATATTTCAGATCTTGCTTTTATTAGACATTCAATTAATTCAGATGATCTTTTGCCAAATGACCTCCTTCCTCTTTTATAGTCTTAGGCCTTTCACAATACCACGGTCCAAAACTATAATAAAACAATACCTTGGACCCAATACTTGGCGTCAACACTTCTGACGAGATACCATGGTCCAAAACCATAGGTTCAAATACCAAGGACTAACTACCACGGACCAAAGTAAGTTCTCCAACATATACACGCTTTTCCTTGCGTGAAAGTGCATGTATACACATACGCGCCTTTGTAACGTCTAACCCGCGTGTATACGCATCTTCGTCTAGAAGAACCTCTGTATATGTCTTTTCCTTTATTCTGAAAGCTTGAACTGAGATCTGTTACCAAAGAGAGTTTCCATCAAGTACAACACCTATGCCATAGCTCCAAACTTGTGCCATAATGCCAACAGGAGGTACATATTATTTTCCAATATATGTAGTCAGCTTAATGGCATTGTGAAGTAAAGGCTTCTAATGACATTAAATGGGATGGCATATTTAAAAACCATGTCAACAACATCATCAAATTCTTGTTTCTTTTTAGGCTTCCAAAAAGAGTTTAATGTTGTTGTCCCTCTTGATTCCATTGGTTGATATGAAATTCAAGTGCAACCATACTTGAAGAAAATGAGGAAAAGGAGTTGTAATTCATTCCATTCTTTGTTTGAATGCATTAGCTTTTTCTTTCTTGCACCTTCTTGGTCCAATTTATATTGTCATAATCATTTTAAAGTGTCTCTTTGACTTCAACAAACAAAATTTTATAGCCTTCCACACCATCTCCTTTACCATTAGTGATAGAACGTAGGTGGTCCATGACTCTTTTTAAAAAGCCAAAAAGGTCAAAATTACATAATGTACAATTCATATGTCTCCCAAGCCCATCCAGTTCCTCCACATCTTTTTGTCCCTCAAATGTTGACTTTGGAAATGCCATAACAATTTTTTCTGCATCAAGAAACCAATATCACTATTTTTTTTTTAGAAAATGGAATAATTTAGTTTTCTAATATTTTTCCACTAATATCATAATATATGATAAATGTTAGTAAACTCAATATTAAATTTTTCATATTTTTGTATTTTCAAATTAAAAACATAGAAACAAATATAAGTTTCCAAATGAGAACTGCTAGAATGAAAAGAAATATTGAATTCAAACTTACATAAGTTTACCATGAAGGTATATGTGTGTTTTCGTAATATAGTATATTGATTATGACTCGTAATATAAATGCTTTAACAACTGGAACCATGTATCCTTGTGGGAAAAAAATACATACTACATAGTATAAAATATCTAAAGTTTGTGAGAAATACTTCAGAGCTAAATTTAGTTCTTAAACTATCTAATATCTAGAATGTATTTTGTTTTAGAGGTGTCTCGTGCTATCTAGCATGGCCCATGCACTTTCAGTCATTTATGAACATTAAAATTATTTATTTCCTTCTACTTAGCACACCTTTTCTCAAGAAGCACCTCATACTTGCTCTCCTAGAGTTCTAATACTATCTTCTCTCACGTATATATCCCTACACACAATAGATCTCATGTTCATATATACCCCTAGAGTAGTTTTTAGTTTGTGGTCCAGCAGTGCAAGAGAGTGTGTAATAGGGTGACCTATGTAAACATGATTGGAACCAATTGAAGGTTAAATAGAGGCTATGTTATAGTCAATTTTGTCACATATGGTAATATGCCTACAAATTGGATCCATCAACATCCATTAACACCTTTTCATCATACCCTTATGTTGTTACTTTGATCATAAGAGAGACATCATTCCTATGCATTAGGGTGGCTTTGAGGTGTACATTGTGGCAAGGAAGGACAAGTAAACTTGGGAGGTTCTCTACAAGATCAACTTCCACTTTTGGTTGTAAACTCTCTCCCTTCCATTTTAATACAAAGAGTATATTTTTTCCTACATGTGTTATGTTATGCTTATGTACATGTGTTTCATTGTTATGTTGATCCATTGAATAGAATGATTGGATAATTCTACATAGATGTCGTATATCTTTGGATTATATTTTTTGTTTGTGCGAGTTCTAATTATAGAAACCAAACCTATGGTTGGAGCTAACAAGCCAAAAGGAGAGAAGAACTTCTGAGGATCCCAGGTAAGTCATCTTTCTATTCTCAAATTCTTCTAAGGAAAACATTAGAGTCTTTGTTCTAGACCAGGCCACTAGGTCCAAGGAAGATATTGATGTTTGTAGTTGTAGATTCCATATAAAAAATTGGTGACTCCACTAGGGAGTGGTTCATTCCCTTAGTTGGTTCCTTCATATTTTCCCTTGTTACACTTCTTCATAATGCCTTCAATGTCTCACTCACCTGGAATTGACCCTAGGAAGACCCTTCATTGAGCACCCCCTGGTATGTTGATAGAGTGTTGCAGAGCAGCCTGAACTTCCTTCTACATGTGTTTCATAACATTGCTAGCCTCTTTGCACCTGCGCTCACCCCCATTTTATGAAAGAATTACTTTTTGATGCTTTTCTCTCTAATTGACTTGATTCCAGTTCATATTCCTTGTGTCCCTGGGTGCGTTTAACCCTATTATAAGCCTTCATATGGTTTCCTTTTGGTTTTGAGTGCCTTTGATAAAAATGTGTTTGGGTTTTGCTTTATTCCTGTCATTAGTTCATTAGCACATAAATTTTAAGGATGGAAAATTATCTTGAAGTTTAAAAACATTTGTGAATCTCACTAGTCCCTAATATGGAAACTATAAAATGTTTATTGATATATTTGTAAACTTATTCAAATTTATAATTATTATATATATATTCTCTATATAATGTTTGTGATTTTTAAGGTAAAATAATTTTATATTGTAAAATTTGGGTGAATCATTTTTAGACAAAATGGAAATTGGTGAATTGTTTTTTTGAAAAATCATGGAAAATTAGCCCACCTATGAATATTAGCCACTAAAATTTTCCATGGGACACATTAGGGAATTTATTGCTTGATCAATGGATTGTTTGAAAGAATTGGTGTTCTAGTCATCATTCTAAAAAGTGTTTTTTATGAGTGATTAGGTGAATATCTTAGTTTTCATTTGAAAATTGAGAGGAATTGAAAAGAAAAATCTTATGCAATATGCATTGCACCTAGGGTTTGGTGAGTGAAAATTGTAGTTAGAAACAATTTCATTAGGGGAATTGCTTGACATATTTTGTTTGCTGCATTTTGTATGTTTCATATTCTTTGTTCTCTTCGCTCCCATATATAGATTTTCATTGAAATGAAAACCTTCATTTTATCATGCTAGTTTGCATTTTAGGATATTCAGGTGAAATTTGTGGTGAGCCCTAAAAACTGAAACTTAAATCAAGAAAAACTTTAAAATTTACTAAATCAAACTAAGGATCATGTGTAACATTAATGAAAACATCTAGAGGTCTAGTTTAAAGATGTATTTTGACGCATTTAAACATAGGATATTTCATTTTTTCAGGCGTTTCATTTTGAGGGTGATCTTTCATTCCATGTACATAAGTGTATCAAACCGTTCTCGGCGTACCTCTCGATATATTGGATGGAGCTCTATGCATGAAAAATATATGGGAACTCTCTCAACGTACGATTATGCACTAGATATCACTAACAGGGACTACACTTCCACGTACAACGGAGTATATTTTGGAAGTCTTCCATAGGTTAATATCCTTTCCATAGGTAACCGATTCTAGTGCCTTATACACTGAACACAACATTTAGAGTGATTTTCTACCCGTACGTAAATCCTTAGTTCTCCAAGGTTGTATATTGTAGTTCATAGTTTCTTGGTAAACCTTTATGCCTATTTTACCCTCTTTTGTTTATTTTTTGTGTTAATTTTAAAAAAATTATTAATCCACCTTTGAAGAATAAGACACTTTACCCTGTCGTTCGTGTATAATAAAAATTAAGCCTCCTCTTCCTCTAGAGGAAACTCTTGGCCATCGTCAAAAGCATAAGAAAATGCATATTACCGAATCTAGTACTTCTGGGGTTGTTACATTTGGTCCTCCATTTGAGGTAGATCAACCAAAATGATCTTTTCATGTGAGCACAAAACCTAAGATAACATCTCCATTCGATAGTGAATCTGACATAGTCGATATTGAAGCACCTAAAATCTCTTTACCTGAGTTTATTGAACTTGACTTTCCTGAGTAAGAGACAACTCAACCTAAAGTTATACATATTGAGGTACCTTAATCATGTACACCTATTACTTCGGGACCTTCTTATTCTCTTTCATTGTCTTAGACACAACCCAAACTATATATCTTAGACCCAACGATGAAACCCTTCCACCTGGTCTTGTGAGTATCGAAGAGATTCCACAGGAAAAGCTTCAACCCTCCTCTCCCATTCGAGCAGGGACTCGTTTTATCAAGACCATCCTTTTCCAACTCCTCATACTCCATTCCAACCTCCATCGTCTGATTCTTTTCCTTTCTACTCACCTATGATATTCTCTTGACAATCATCTTTGGGACTAAGCATGACCGAGTCTTCTTTGGTTTTCCAGCCTGTATCTTCTACCATGCTTGAGATAGCCCAAGTTGAAACGTCATCCATGTCTATAACCACACCAAAGAAACATTTATATGGTGGCATGCCCATCCCACCTGGTTACCAATCCTTGTCTAGTACCATCTGTTGTGTAGCAACTAGTCCATTGAAATCTCCCATGACATCTACATGTGGAATTCCATTTGGAACTTTCTTAATGAGTGCTACACATCTTGCTCCTCTTCCTCCATATACATCTATAGTTTAGAAGCAATATGGCCTTTATGTTAGTGGACATGGTTATTTACAACAACCTAATCCATCTCCTATTGGGAACCATCCACTTGGGGGGAATTTGCCTTTGTATTACCCTCCTCTTTCGGTAGGGGGGAAACCTGCTGCAAGTTCATTTCGATCTCCTTAATTTAGTGCTCAGCCTCAAATGAGTCCTCCTTATTCGGGAATGACTACTAGCGTTTGGAAGCCTAATTTTCCTATTTCACCTAGTTCAGTTGTGGCTTCATCTTTAGCTTCTCAACATGTTCCATCTACCCCTCAGATTTCTGTTCAGTAACCCATGACTCAACCTGTTGATGCTCAAATGAATTTGATCCAAACTTTACAGGTTGTACCTTTAACTCAACCCATCCCATTGGTATCTTGTGCATCACAACATATGTATACCCAGCCTCTTCAAGGTAACTTACAATCACAACAATTTGGACAGGTAATTCCCCAAGCATAGATGGGTCAGAATGTGTATGGTATGGCACAAGAAAAACCACAACCGAATCCACCTTATGTTGGGATGATGTAGAATCCCACAAGCCAACCATATCCATTATATCAAGGTATCACTCAGATGTCGTATAGTAAAAAATTCCAAACTTAGTCATTCCAATTTTTACAAGGTCATCAGGGAAATGTAAAACATATTTATGTGTATACTGGCTATCAAAATCCTCCCTATCGCAGGAAACATATACTTTTTTCTCAGGCTATTCCTTCTTATCCAATATATCATCCATCAGACCTTAATAGGAAGTTTCCATTTGTGGCGACTATCGAATTTTTGGATTTGATTAGGCTTACTAATGATCCCATTGCACATTCTCCTTGGTGGCCTATTATTCCTACCAAGTTTCCTTCTAATATTCTTAAATTCAATGGAAATCCTAGAGAAGACTCATCCATGCATATCAGCAATATCATTTGCAGTGTTCTTCGAACTACCTCAATGATGATTCTATTCATTTTTGTCTTTTCCATCGTACACTCACTGGTACGATAGTTAAATTGCACATCGAATTACTTCGAGATTCGTTTGATAACTTTAGTGCCTTAGTTACTACATTCCTAACACATATCCAGTCACCTATCAGATATGACATTGGAATAGAACTCTTATCTAATTTCAAATAGACCAAAGGCACTCACATCTCCGATCATATTCATGAGTAGTGTCGCTATCTTCATTTGGTTAATACTTTCATTCCTAATCAATTGTTAGCTAAATGGTTCATAAAGTCTATGTTTCCATCTATTATAGAAGACGTAGCCAAAGGTAGAGTTGTAACCAAAGAACAGACAATCACTTGGCCCTAGTACTTGGATCTCATCTATACCCAATCTGACATGTTGTATGATAAGATACCTGATGCTCCTGACCTACATATATTGTTTCTCAAACTCTTGGTAAAGAATCACATGTTTTTGATGGCATGATTGGTTCTACCAGCCAGCGGTCAATGGGTAAACCATCTGGCTCAACTCTCGTTGTTGCTAATCAAAACTCTCCTTCCACTACTCCTGATTCTACTTCTAAGATCAATATCATTCAATCATCTAAAAGAAAATCTATGCAACCAAGAAGTAAGAAGAAAGGCAAAAGGAAAGAATAAGAAAGAAAATTCTCCGTAGGATAAACAAAAAACTCAGTCTCCTGAAGAGAAGAGTAGACCTCATTACCTATCTCTAATTTGTAATGAGGAGCATTGCACTCATTTTTGTCCACATCGGGTAGAGGTGAATCAATTCCTTAAATCCTCCACTACACCTGCTGTGTTGACAAATCCATTACCAAATCAAGAGACCAATTTGGTTGCTCAGGACCCTACTTCCTCTAATTCAGTTTTAATGCTTTCATCCAATAAGCATAAAAATGATATTTTTGTGGCTACCTAAAGTAAGGACTATGGTAAGGTGAATCCTTCGAATGGTCAAGCTACTGATCAACCTACCAGTTTGAGTGCATCTCCATCAGACTCTACTCCAAATTTCATACCTACAAAATTAATGATTAAGCCTCCCAAGGGTATTATTCATAAATCAATATTCGACCCTCATGCGATATATGCTCAAAACTATAACATAGTTGAGGACTTATCTCAGGCTCCATCAACTATGTCAACTCTTGATTTGTTGTAGAATTTCCCCACCCAAAATAAGGCTTTTCTCTCGACAAATGGGTGTATTGAACCTTCATATTCCAACCTAGTAGTTTATAACCATGAGAACCATACACCTCAACTTCGAACCCAGTTATCCTTCATGATTCAGGTTATTGTTCTTGGTAAAAATATTCATCATTCCATTGTGGATGAAGTTTCCTCAACCTGTATTATGTTCCTATCTTGTTGGAAGGCTGTTGGTTCTCCCCAATTGAGTGAGTGACCAACCACTTTGAAAGCTTTTGATCGAAGATCTTACAAACCACGTGGGATTTTGAATTCTTTACAAGTAGAAATATGTGGCAAGATTGTATAAGTAGAAGTCAAAGTTATTGATAGGCCTCTTAATTATAATATTCTACTGGGTCGCACGTGGGTCTATGTCATGGCTCTAGTTGTTTCCACATATTTTTGAATAATCATTTTTCCTCATAAATGTGATATCGTAGCCATCGAGCAACTCAATTACTTTGCCACTAATTCTTTAGTTACTGGAAGTGTCCCCCTTGTGGGGGTAACCCCTCACCTGTATCAACATGTTGGAGTTGGACTACTTAAAGATTCCTCTCTCATGGGAACCTTTCCGCTTCCTCCTCCCCAACTACCTCACAAATCCACTTTGGTTTCTTATATTAATATTATTTATTCTTGTGTTTCTCTAGTTTATCCATGGGTAGTACCTGACCAATCTAATATAGATATTTTTTTTGACCGTATGCCGCTCAACCCTATTGAGAAAGATTATGAAGCCATCTATTCGGCTTGCACGACTTATTTTGATATTCCCTCTTCGATTAATTGGGTTGATTGTTATTTATATTATGGTACATCATCTCATCCTTTATCTCGTACATTTTCCACCAATGAGAGCATTGTGGATATCATGATGTCGGATGATGCACCATGGAATGATCATCATCATCGTTCTACATTGTTGGATTCCTTTGAGGACAATCTTTATGAAATCTATTAGCCCAATATCATAGAATTATCTATGAATTCTGCATCCATTTATGATGTTAATTCTGAGAAGAAATTGTCAAACACTTAAGATACCATTCCTCTCAAAATTTCTATTAAATGTGACATTGTAAAAAATCTACATATTTGTGTCTTTCTCTCATGATGAGGTCAAGACTTATAAATCCCCATTCTAGGAATTCAAAGATGTTTTTTCTTGGTATTACAAAGAAATTCCTGGTATCAACCCAAACATCGTTGCACATGATATTAAAATGTATCTTCATGCCAAACTAGTGCGACAACTCCTTCACCCCATTTATCTAAAGAAGGCCGCTACTATCAAGGCTGAAGTTGAAAAAATTCAACGAGTTGGTTTCATCTATGATGTACCTTTGAGTGACTGTGTGTCTAATATTGTTCTGTTATATCCACATGTGTGTTGATTATTGAGACACCAATCGTGCTTATCTTAAGGACAAATATCCTACCCCATTCATCAACTAGATCATTGATGGTTGTGCTGTTTGTGAGACATTTTCATTTATGGATGGTTGTCTCGCTATAATCAAATCAACATTCTCCTGATGGACCAACATAAGACTGCATTCATTTTTCCCTAGGGCACATTTGCATATGAAAAACTCCATTTAGAACTAAAGAATGTTGGGGCTACGTTCCAGAGGGCCATAAATTACACCTTCCACAACATCAAACATATTGTGGACCTTATTTGGATGATTTTCCTGCTCATTCACAACATCAGGTTGATCACCCGTTACATCTTAGGGCCATTTTTTTATGATGTAGACATTATAACATTCGAATAAATCCACAAAAATATGTGTTTTGTGTTTTCTTTTGTGGTCTTCTCAGATTTATTGTATCAAAACAAGAAATCTGTATGGATCGTTTGAAATTTTATGTGATCATTGATCTGCCTGCTCCTTCTCCCCTCCTTTAGATTCAACAACTCCAAGGGAAGGATAAATTTCTCCTAAGGTTCATTCCCAATTACGCCGAACTAACCAAAGGATTTAATCTCTTGCTAAAGAAATGGGTCCCCTTTCATTAGGATGACACTTCTCAGGAAGTGTTCGATGCCCTGAAATATGTATTGGTTCGAGCATCTTTATTATACCCCCCAAATTACCAATGTGATTATTTCATGTACCTCACGCTGCAAGTACTACCATTGTTATGGTATTGGTTAAGGAGGATGATATAGGAATTGAACATCCCATTTATTACTTGAGTTGGAATCTCAATGATACTAAAATTAAGTACACTCATGTCGAGAAGTTAGCTTTGGCAGCTACCTAATATGTTCAAAGGTTTTGCCAGTACATTCTACTCCACAAAACTATGGTTGTTTCAAATTGAAACCCCATGATGTATATTCTCTCATGACACTTACTTGGGGGAAGACACTCTAAGTGGATTTTCATCCTACAAGATTTTTATTTGGAATTCATCAAATCCAAGTCGAAGAAATCCCTAATTTTTGTTGAGTTAATTTGTGACCTTCCAAATTCTGAAGCTGAAACGACATCTAGTGATTCTATTCCAGAAGAGTTGTTATTTTTTATTTTGTCATCTAACCCATGGTATGGAGAAAATCTCAAATATCTCCAAACACCTACTTTCTGATCTAATACCTCTTGCTCTGACCAATGACGTATCCGATATCAAGCTAAACATTACATTATAATCGGTGACACTATTTATCGTCTCGTTATCAATATGATTTTTTAGAGGTGCCTCACTCCTGTGGAGGTTGAGAAAGTTAAATGAATTCCATTTGGGGACATGTGGCATTCATTTTTCTGGATATGCCACCACACAGAATATCCTACATACTGGTTACTTTTTTCCCACCATATTTTGCCATTGTATCCTTGTTGTGCAAAAGTGTCATGCATGTCAAATTTTTTATCCAAAGCTCTGCACTCCACATGGTCCTTTGCATATTGTTATCGTCCTTATTCCTTTTACAAAATGGGGCATTAATTTCATGACATGTAAACCTCAGTTGGTTGGGGTGCATGGCTATATTATCGTAGTGGTTGATTATTTTACCAAATGGGTCAAGGTGATTCCTATATATAATAATATCGGTGAAACAATTGCTTTATTGTTCTTTAACCATGTCATCACGTGGTTTGGTGCTCTACAAGATGTAGTTACGAACCATGGAAAACGTTTTCGCAATCACATGCTATCCATACTCACTGCCAACTTTGGACTTTCCCATGAAGATTCCACTCCCTACTACCCTTAGACGAATGGGAAAGTTGAGGCGATCAATAAAATTCTCAAAACAATGCTTCAACGTATGATAGGGGTCCATAAATTGAACTGGCATCTCATTCTTTATGTGTCTTTGTGCTCATACCGAACTTCTATTAGGACTACTACTATATTTACACCTTTCCAATTGGTTTATGGTCTAGAAGCAATCCTTCAAATTGAATGCGAAATTCCATCCCTCAAACTTGTTGTCGAACTACTCCATACTACTTTCACGGAAGAGGAACATCTCTTAACTCTAATGTGCTTAGATGAAACCCGACAAGATGTCGCTATGGATAATTAAGACCATAAGAAACATAATAAGGCACAATATGAAAAGAGTGTTAGGCCTTGTCTCTTCTCAGAAGGAGACGTCATTATATAATATGATCAAGAGTTTGATAAATTAGGATCAAGGAAGTTTGAGCCAATGTGGCTAGGTCCATATATTATCAAACATGTTCTTACTAAAGGGGCCTATGAGCTAGTTGATTTTGATGGCATTCCCTTGGCACAGCCTAGAAATATGTTGTACCTTAAAAAATACTATGCTTGATTTTTGTGTAGTGCACTATGTACATACTGTATATAGGTATGATGGAATGTGTTTGTAGTGTGTTACTTTCAGATTTTCCTAGGTTTTTGTTAATTTTTTTTACATTTGGTTTGAAGATGTTGGAATCCCTCAAACCATATGTTGGTTATGCTGATGGTACTAGTCATAGTACTCAGAACATATCTTTCGCAGCGTGGGCCATATTTGCTCCAAATGGCAAGTTAGTGATTTTTCAAGGCATTTGTATCAGTCACTCTACAAATAACAATGTCTAGTATAGTGCAATGATCAACCTATTGTCTCTTTCCATTTCACTTGGTATCCACTATATAGTTACCAGGCTCGACTCATAATTTGTAGTATTACAATTGACTAATATCTACTTGGTTAGAAGTCCAACTACATTTCGCATGTTCATGAGGGTTTTCATTTTGGAAAGATATTTTGATTTCATCCAATATCAACACATTTCTAGAAACATAAATACATTGACATATGGACTTTCTAATCATGTTTTATATAGACATCTACGACACATTTAAATTAATTCAATACACATCACATCACATTGAAATGAAATAACAGAACCATAAGAAACATTGAAGATGGATAATGTTATATATTATCAAAGTCTTGGTTTTACAAATCTTTTTCCTCAGACACATGTGGCCACATGGCCTAAAATATACATGCAACCAAAATATGGCTATAAGCCTCCTAGTACACTAGTCATAGTGCTAATGGTATCCTGCCGCTTCTTGAGCCATCCTACACAAAAGATTCCAAATACAATGAGGCACACAAATAGTATGTAGTTGCAGTCGCATAGGGAGCTCATTGACCCTAGTCGTAGGTATACCATGGGTCAATCCCTCCATATGATGCTCAACCTCTATTAGGATCTCATCCACATCGAGATTTTTATAGATCTAACCCAAAAGTATATGATAATAGAAATAAACCCAAGAAATAAAAAGATAGAAATAGATAGAAATGCTTCTTTATTATCAAACCCTTAAGGTAGGGAAACACCATACATTCACTCCTTAAGGAAGGAGAACACTCCACAAGCCATATGCCTGTTCATACAATAATCCTTCAATATCCTTGACTTGGAGTCTCTAGCCTATATATAGGCCTCATACAATACCATGGGTCATTACCCTGGTTCGCTCATACCATCAAACTAATACCATGGGCCCATTACATTATTACTAACTACTTGTGGTCCCTTACATGATATGGGTTAACCACCTTATTTATTACTATGACCCATCCCATTATTACATTATTACCTTGGGTACCTCCCTTGGTACCCCATATTATCCCACCTAGGTATATAACATTCCACCCCCCTAAGCATGTTTCGTCCCCGAAACATGGGAAGAACACAAATAATAAGATCTACTCAAAAGAGTAGTCCACTGGTACCATGCACGTGCATCTAGCTGTTACACAGTAATTTGTCACCATCCCTGTTACTCCTCTTGTCGTACCTTGGAGGACTCATCCCGAGAGTTGTAAGAAGTGACAAAGTCTAAAAACACTTGCATTATGTTCCCCTGAGTATGTACTTCATGTTCCCTGAAGACACCTTCTACAGATTATCCCTGAAAAGTGCTCTTTTTCCATTGGCGCAGGTCCACAGTATCTTACCAGCGCCAATCATGGAGATCCTCAAAAGAGGGCACGACCATTGGTGCTCTGTCTTAGAGCAGCAGTCGCGCCAACCAAGTTTGGTCATGCTTTTTGCCTTAACGCACGTTCGACTGTTGTTTCCTTCATTACATGGAGCTTTTTGAGGATAAAAAATCAGTCTTATGTCGAGTTCTATCCTATCTCCATCTTTAATGGCTTTTGGGGATAATGTTAATCCACAATAGGTGTCCCGGTTCATCGTATCTTCCTCCCTTCTTCATCTATATAAGCTTGTCTTTATGCATTTGACAAGCTAGTGGCTAGTGATAGTGGTTAGTCATGGAGTGCTAGATGTTGAGTTCTTGAGTTCTTGGAGGAATGCTAATGAATGCTAGAGAGGTTATGCTGCCGGAGAGGAGATGCATTGCAAGACACATATAGTTACTCGCCCAGCCAGGAGAGGTTCAACGTCAGAACCATGGTTGTAACTTTTCCTGTTTATTATTAATTGATGAGCGACTGCTATTATAGTTCCAATCGCATTGTCTATTATGGTGATGTGTTGATTTATTTCCTTTGTGACTGAAATATAGTTGTGCCTTGGTAGATTTTATGTTGGTATCTGTCTCTCCCTTTGCATGTGCAGGTGTTCGTTTATGATCTGCTGGAGCGAGGGAGCGGGAATATCAACTCTGCTTCAATCATAGCGTTGGATTCCAGGTTGGTCTTCTTAATTCACCTTTGATGCATAACTAGGAACTTGCGTAGCAGCGTGGTTTGATTGTGGCTAGTTCTGTTTTAGGCTAGTGGGATCGCCTCTGTCCGCAGAGGGGATTTACCTAACCAACAATTTGGCGACTCCACTGGGGAAGAAGCTATTTGGAATTTGTCTTGCATGTCAATTTTCTTCTGCTTGCTTGAGTGAATGAGCTTCCTGAGTCAGTTTTGAGTTTATTCTTTACTGTTTGACCCATTTGAGCACTGTGAACCCGACCTGAGGTCGTATCAATTATTTTTCTAGCCGGCAAGCTTAATTGGCGCGGTTATTACTCTGACAGTCACGCCAGTTGGCGCATGTTGCTCAAAAGCAACTCGCGCCAATCCTGTGGTAGCGCAAGTTGCAGGCTGACAGTCGCGCCAGCCCTGTAAATTTTACCTGTGTGTGGGCAAAAAGCTCTTTCAGTCTCTTTTTATATCTCTTACAACCTCTGGAAGTGTGTTGAACCTCTGCTTGACTGGTCTTAGCCTTTATCCTTCAGATGTTTGCTTATTTCTATTGATTTTCGTCTCAGCCCTAGGACATCTAGTGACTTTGCATGTCTAGCCTTCTGTGGGAAGTTTCGACCTCTTGATTATCCAGTCAACTTGTTGGTTGTGTTCTGCACCTATCCAGTGATTTGTTAAAGCTTGATCTTCTATACTCTGAGTGATTCACTTCTAACCTCTTTGGATTTCACTTGACTTCATTCGAACTTAGATTACATGGTTCAGTGAAAGTCTTTGTGTTTTTCCTTGCTTGCATAGTTCATTTTAATGTTTCAGAATTGGATCTATTTCATTGAGTGAACTTGGATTGTGCATATCTCTTAAAATTTGTTTAAATGCATCATGCCATCTTAAAGGAAAGAAAAGAAAAAAATCTTTTGCATCATATTAGTTAGCATTTGTTGCTATTAAAAAGAAAAAGAAAAAATTTCATTTCTTGTTATTAGCTGCATTAGGATCTTTGTTGTTGGTTGAGTGATCATTTCGTTTGTAAAGATCTCAACCCTCCTGTAGATAGAATTCATCGAATCAAATGATATAATTTTGGCATATAGTTTGCATTTAAGAAGTTTTTGAGATATCACATACGGTAGGACCAAAAACTGAAACATAATCGAAGATAAACTTTAAAATAAACTCAATGAACATAACAACGCATTGGAACATAACGCAAATACTCTAGAGGTCTAGGTTAGAGACGTGTTCCGGCGTCTTTAAACCTGGTAGTTTATCGTCGAGTGGTTGGGTGATTCCTCCACGGTGAAACGATAGGTGCCAATACTGTGCTCCCACGTACCGTCGCGTATATATTGGGAGACCCCTATAGGAATAAAGCCTTTATCCATAGGAAGCCGTGTCAGCCACCCTACGATTTGCAATGCAGTGAACACATCATTCACGAAGATTGACCACCCGTACCCTAAAAAGTATTCTGTGGTTTTGCGAAAAGTTTGGCACACCCTCTACCTAGAATTCCAGAGCAGTCACTTTTGATCCTTTTCGGACTCCTTAAACGAAAAGGTGCCTGTGAGCGTCTTGTCACTTCGTGCTCATTAAATATTCGAAGGAGACTAGAGTCATCTTTTATCCTTTTCTCGACTCTTAAAAAATGAAAAGGTCAAGTTCAGTGTCTTAAAATTTATTGGCCACGATAACATCTACCCAATTAGATTTTGTTTGCGTTAGCTTGAGTAGGATTATTTCTCGTTCGATGGCAGCCTTCCCAGTGCCCACCGGCCAAGGTGTTCCTCCTGATGGGAACCCTCATCCATTTCCTTCTGTTGGAAATGTCGGTGTTCAGTATATCGCAACATTGTCTTTGCCTGGGTTGACCATTGGTTTACCCGTATGGTTGTTTTCAAACTCGGTGGTCTCGAGTGTGATAACTTCTTCTCCGAATGAACCCACCTCCTAGGTAGTACCCACTTCGAATGTTACTTCCGAGGTCAATGCCGTCCAAACCACCATGGCAGACAAAGCCTCGAAAGCAAAGAAGAAAAGGAAACCGAAGAATAAGCGAAATCAACCTAAGCAGGAAACCCCAAAACCTCAACCTGAGGACGGCACTAAACGCAAACCCAAGTATCCTTGTTTTATCTGCGATGAGGATCACTATACCAAGGATTGTCCGAGGTGGTCCGAAGTTAGTCATTTGTTAAAAGGCACCCTTGGGACTCCTGCGGTGCTCAAAGAGCCCTTTCCCACCCAACACACTCAAAAAACTCAAATGGTGGCTGACCCATCTCAGCCTCCCTCTTCCTTTGGTTCTCAAGTGTTTATGGCCGGAACGATACCCATCAATATCAGTACTCGAACAAAAGATTACCCGCCATCTACCGGGAAGGAGCCTGAGATACCCTCTAGTGCTCCTCCGTTCAGTTCGGGTCCACCACCACCTCCTCCACCCGAACAACGTCTTGCTGATTGCAAGGTGGACCCTTCCCCTTCTTCGCCTACTGCTGCGTCCTCATCTTCTACTTCGCCTGGTGAACCTCTGGATTCAAGTAACCAGGTGGCTAAGAAGAAAAAGAAGAAGAAGACAAAGAAGAAGAAGACCCCTAAACCAGAGGTTAAAGCTATAACCCAAGTCGAGCCACCTTGTGCTCCTCCGCGGAAGGTCAAATTTCCTTGTAAGTTGTGCAAGGAAGACCACCTTCTCCGCGATTGTCCTGGCATTCCTAGGGTTTTAGACATATGGTCTCATGATCTGGACCGCCCTGCATCATCCTCTGTAGATCATAGCGATCTTGCCTTATCACCTGGAAGCGGTAAGGGAAAAGAGAAGATTCGAATCCCTTGTAAACTTTGTGAAGGCAATCATCCCCTTCACCTTTGTCCATTCATGGATAGAGCCTCTATTGTATTGGAAAGTCTTACAGCTCCCTCAACCCAACTTCCTACTGGTTATCAACGTCTTTCTGCAATCGCAGAACGTTCCCCTGCTGACAAAGAAATCAACCAAGATTCCTGTCTTGTCCAGCCTCCTCTTCCTGAATCTGGCTCTACCCAGCCTGTTCCAGACCAACCATTGGTCGGAAAGAGTGTCGACTCGAGTTCATCACCCGCCGACCACTCTATTTCGGAAGAGCATCATTCTCCTGTTCTTCTCGTCTCCTCAGATACCCATACAGCTGAGAGTCCTACTGCGCTCTCTCTCGAGCAGGGGGGAAATCATACGATTCCCCCACCAAGTAGTTCAGTCGCTTCCTTCGACTGGAGACATTTGACTACCTTTCGCCTCCCATCTCATGTGCCTTTTTGGGTCACGGTACACGCCTATGACAAGGCAATACCTGGCACTGTTTTGGATGAGGGTGCATCTGTTAGTCTTATGTCTGCCACTACTTGGCAAGCTTTGGGTTCCCCACAGCTTGTGCCCGTAGCAGCGAATCTGACTGCTTTTGATGGAGGAACTAGCCAACCATTAGGGATCCTTCCAAAGTTCCCTATTACTTTGGGAGGCAAGACCATCTATATAGACATATCGGTTACCCAAGGTGCTTTAGATTTCAATCTTCTCCTTGGTCGTGACTATGTTTATGCCATGGGGGCCCTTATTTCTTCACTTTTCCGTGTGGTTTTCTTTCCACACAATGGACGAATTGTGACTATCGATCAATTATCGTTCGTTAGTCCACGGGTCCCCCCTGCGCAGTCGTCATCCCCTCCTGGTGTTCATCCACCAGTTGCATCTGCCTCACCGCAGGTCAACTACGTGGCCACCTATCCCGTGCCTGTATCCAGCGATGCCACCGTCATGCATAGTGTCCTGGGGGAATTGGGTCTTGACTTCTGAGATGTTGTCCTTCCACCGGGAGTGGCACTCTTGGAAGCCCCGACTTCCTGTTCATTATGATGAAGTTCGGGCGGAGCACAGTTCGTTTTCCTGTGTCAAGCTCCTTAAAAAATGAGATTAGGTGGCGGAGCATAGTTCGTTTTCCTATGTCAAGCTCCTTAAAAAATGAAATTAGGTCTATCCGAGCATAGTTCCTGATCTTGTGTCAAGCTCATTAAAAAATGAAATAAGCGTTATGAGGATAGTTCTTTTACTGTGTCAACCTCATTAAAAAATGAAACCACTCCCTTTCCAAATCGAGCCTTCTGATTAAGATCTCGTAAAATAAAAGTCGAGTCTTTCACAGATCTCGAGAGTGAACCTTCATTCCATCCACTCCGTTCATGCCATGAAGCTTGGGGGGCATGTACCTCGATTTGCATTATCATGCTGGGGGCATGCAAACTTATAACAAGCATAGTTTTTCGTTTCAAGCTTGTGTAAACATGAAACCGAATCCAAGCAGAGTTCTCCATGGTTCAAGCTTGTGTAAAAATGAACCCATACCTGATTTACATCCCGTGATTGCCTTTTATCTGCTAAATTCTGCTAGATGAGCCTTGGTTGTTTCGTTCCATCGCCACCAACTCTTTGGATGATCATATGCTTTCACTCGGTTGTTTATCCTTTCCTGAGGAACCGCAACGATGAGTGGTTTGTATTAGCCAGCCTCTTGACCATTACATGTTTTGAGCAGTTCCACCATTACCGGAACCAGTTGCTACCCTTTATACGACTCGTTCCTTCAGGACGAGTCGCCTTTATGCTCTTTTCTGACTCGTAAAATATGAAAAGATTGCCGAGTATTTTTCCTTTTTGACTCGTTAAAGAGAATAAAAATGGAGGTCCGCTTTCAGCTCTTTTCTGACCGTTTAAAGAGGAAAAGATTGCCGAGTCGCTCCTCTTGACTCGTTAAATGGTAATAAGGGGCGGTCGTTTTAAGTTCTTTTTGTCGACCGTTAAAACATAAAAAGATTACCGGGTTTTTGTCGTTCCAAACTCGTTAATGGTTACGAAACGACGTGGTTTTGACCGCTTTTTTACTTTTTCAGGTCGAAATCACTAATTATGAAAAGTACTCCTTGATCATAATGATCGAGCAGTTCTTTCGGGTATTATTTTATACTTTTTCGGGCCCGAGAGACACAACTTTACGAAAAAGGACATCCCTGGAGTTTCCTTTTCTGCTGTCTTTTCAAACTCTCTAAACATGAAAAGACGCTGAGTTATTCCTTTGTCAGACTCGTTAAAACTTAATGACATCAGATTTTGTCACAACACAAGCATATGCTATCGCCATCAAGCTTGTTAAAAATAACTGGGGTACTCGCCAGAAATGGCGGGGGAAAAAAAAAATTTGTGAACCATAATTATTACCGTGACGGCAGTATGTCGCTCTTGAACATGGCACTTTACTGCTTTCGTGTCCAGGGTAGGGATATCTCATCTCATATCTTTCACTTGCTTCCATGGACTTGGGTACCTTATTTGACCTCTCATCCACTCATTTCCTCGTCATCATGACCTTTGATACATTGATGTCGAATACTGCCGATTCCATTAATGTGCCGCCGATATGTTCAAGAGAAGTTGACCACTGCAAAGAAACAACCTCCCTCTGATAGTTCGCACAATCTTGATTCACAACATTATCTTTCTATCTCGTGTCGATGATGTGGGAAACATTATGGCCCACCTTCGACCAAGGTCACTTCCTGTCGACTTCAACTCATTATCCAGGAAGTTGATCTAGAGACTCCTTTCCGGTGCCTTGGGGCCTGCATGCCTCAATGGCAGGTTCTTCGTGTTCGACGTGAGGTTTTCATCATTGGCCTCCGATCGAATGATTCTACGGGCGTTCGACTTCAGATCATTAATTCACGCGCCGTAGATTGTACCTATAGTACCTTGAGGACCATTGTCATTATTGGTGGTACCTCTCGCGTCTGTTAACAGTTTCCACTATTGACTGGTAATCAGACGATGTTCATGCATGTTCGACTTCAGCTCATATATTCACATGCTTGAACTTGTACTCTTGTTCGGGTCGAGATGGAGCACAAGACCTTGGATTGTGTCTGTTGTAATCCAGGCGTGTTTCTTGATACTTGACTCATTCACTGGATGGCTGCGACCATACCTGAGTCAATTCATTGATCCTAACCAGATGGTTGCGTCCATACTATGGATCTAGATTATTTATGTACTCTCTTATGGATGGCTGCGACCATACCACGTACATCATGTAATTGAATTATCAGTCATGTCTCTTAACACAGATCCTCGGCGGCAGTAACTATATGTGTTCTTATGTGCTCTTATGTGTTATTGTGTGTTCTTGTAAAGCATTTCACCCCTCTCCACCTCTCGGACTTCATGCTTTAGGGGGCATCTGTTACACAGTAATTTGTCACCGTCCCTGTTACTCCTCTTGTCGTACCTTGGAGGACTCATCCCGGGAGTTATAAGAAGTGACAAAGTCTAAAAACACTTGCATTATGTTCCCCTGAGTATGTACTTCATGTTCCCTGAAGACACCTTCTACAGATTATCCCTGAAAAGTGCTCTTTTTCCATTGGCGCAGGTCCACAGTATCTTACCAGCGCCAATCATGGAGATCCTCAAAAGAGGGCGCGACCATTGGCGCTCTGTCTTAGAGCAGCAGTCGCGCCAACCAAGTTTGGTCATGCTTTTTGCCTTAACGCACGTCCGACTGTTGTTTCCTTCATTACATGGAGCTTTTTGAGGATAAAAAATCAGTCTTATGTCGAGTTCTATCCTATCTCCATCTTTAATGGCTTTTGGGGATAATGTTAATCCACAATAGGTGTCCCGGTTCATCGTATCCTCCTCCCTTCTTCATCTATATAAGCTTGTCTTTATGCATTTGACAAGCTAGTGGCTAGTGATAGTGGTTAGTCATGGAGTGCTAGATGTTGAGTTCTTGAGTTCTTGGAGGAATGCTAATGAATGCTAGAGAGGTTATGCTGCCGGAGAGGAGATGCATTGCAAGACACATATAGTTACTCGCCCAGCCAGGAGAGGTTCAACGTCAGAACCATGGTTCTAACTTTTCCTGTTTATTATTAATTGATGAGTGACTGCTATTATAGTTCCAATCTCATTGTCTATTATGGTGATGTGTTGATTTATTTCCTTTCCGACTGAAATATAGTTGTGCCTTGGTAGATTTTATGTTGGTATCTGTCTCTCCCTTTGCATGTGCAGGTGTTCGTTTATGATCTGTTGGAGCGAGGGAGCGGGAATATCAACTCTGCTTCAATCATAGCGTTGGATTCCAGGTTGGTCTTCTTAATTCACCTTTGATGCATAACTAGGAACTTGCGTAGCAGCGTGGTTTGATTGTGGCTAGTTCTGTTTTAGGCTAGTGGGATCGCCTCTGTCCGCAGAGGGGATTTACCTAACCAACACTAGCCATCCAAGAGAAAGGTGAGCCCTTGATCTCGTTGGTGCCTCGCTCGCTTGAGATGGAAGTTGACCGTGGCAGCTCTTCTGTGTTGATGTGTAGTAGGTGGATCTAGGCTCCTTGCTATCCATCATACGGGGGTTGTTGTCCTTGTGGCTAGTTGATTGCCATCTTGTTGGTTGTTTTCTTGCGGGGTGATGTGGGTGATGATATGTTGAAGTTTTAACCCACGGTGTCTTTTTCTTTAATTCACCCTGCTGTGGTGCCTGTTGTCGTGTCTTCTTTTCCAATATGACTTCAACCACTGAGCCCTCCTCTAATGTATCAACACCTGTAAAATTTTTTGCTTCAGCCTCTGTTTGGGTTTGATTTTTTATCATTAAAGGCTCATCATCTGATATCTCAGTCCCTGAAACATCTTCTGCTTCAGCCTCTACCTGTTTGTTGATGGAAATATCCTGTAATGTAATTTTCTTCTTTTTATACCAGATATTCAGGAATTTCTTCTGCACATTAATATTTATAGTACCCATTGATTCCATCCAAGGGTATCCCAAAACAACATCCATGTTATCCATATCTGAAGCATAAAAATAAAAAATCCTCATCAAGATCCTGCAGTACCTCTCATCCTACTACGACTTCATGTACTATTGTTGGTGCTTCTTGTGGGTATCCTACATGATGAAGATAAGAAGAACCCACTGGTCGAATGGGTCCAATATTTTCATGTGTACAAACCAATACTTTAGTCTCGGATACATAAAAAATGACAAAAAAAAAAAACTTAAAAATATAAAAAAATGGTCAAAATGCCTTAACTATAGCTCCCCATCTCTCACCACAAGGAATCATGAGCTATGGGTCTCTACATAAATCATCCCTGCATATGGATAGTCTTCTATCATGAAACATCGCATACACAACCAGTTGAAGAAGACGGGTTTGAATTTCATCAAAGAACAGCCTACATGCTTAAACATGAGATCCACCTGTCTCCTCATCTGAGGAAATCTCAGATCTACGGGCTCGAGTGTGATATGTTTTGGCATGAGAAATGGAATTTTCTTTAGAGAAAAAGAGATCAGAGTCAGGCCATATCCAAAAAATTTCAACCATCCATATTTTGATTTAGTCAGCTACCTTTTCATGTTTACAAATACCCCTTCACTCCAGTTGAATACTATAGGATCCAGACATTCTAGAGCATATTGCATATGTGAATTATTTTCGACATGGAGAGATGCACTTTAAAGGAAAACAAAATATTTCTTTGATTTCAATTCTTCCATCCTTAGTTAGTTGGGATATTGGTCAATAACGTGTATTGACATAATATTTGACTATTTCTCCACCAGTACTTAAACCAAACAAAGAGATGCGGACACCTCACCTTGACAAACTAGTCAAAAAATATATGTCCTCTACTTGTATTTCCAAAGTATGTGTAGCAAATCTTAATTCTTGCACTTGAACATCCCATGCATGAACAAGACACCTCAATAACTCTATATGTTGCCTCACGCTAGGGAGCAAGGATAATTTTAAGAGCCTACAATCTCTTAAAGCCTAGATTGTGGTAGGATCGTTACTTGCAGCCAAATCTTATTCTTCATGTTCTCTTTCCCTCCATATCAAGGGAATTTTTTTCCAATAGACACCTGCAACATCACAAGGAGAATCATTAGGATACATTTCATGCAAAAAATCCAGTGAAAATATGAGGCAAACATGCAAAACCAAGTTGGGGATTGAGCCCAATGCACCGTCGTAAGGGAAGATAGTGTGTTGTAGTGTTAGCCCCAACATAATTTCCTCTTGATAAACGCCCCTTTTGACCTTTTGGGGGTATGTTGGACATAGGGTGAGGAATTAGATCCCTATGGGCCTCAAAACCTTGAAAAATGTGCATGAATTGCAAAATGGAACCATGAAAAGGAAGCGAAAAGTCTTAGCTCCTACCTAGAAGTGACGGTGCTTGAAATGATCCAATGGATTGGTCGCAATTAGCGATAGAAGACTGGGGGGGAAAAAACTCAAAACTCACTCTCCAAGAGGTAAATGTGAAATGGTAAAAATGGGTTACCTTTTTCCTATTTTATGGTCATTTTCATTATTAATTTATTAGTGCTTTTGACCTAAATATGACTCAATTTTATCATGAAACGAGCATTTCTAATATTTTAGTGGTGTTTTAAGCATAATGAAAGTTCCTTTTAACATATTTAATGATGCCTCGATTGGAACCAACCATTTTGACCAAGGATCATACTTCTATCACTTTTTCGGATTCTGTAAACCTATGAAAAAGGAACCCCTTGGAGTCCTCTTTCAGCTCTTTTCAAACTCCATGAACATGAGAATATTATCAATCACTTGTCCTTCCAAACTCATTAAATTAAATGAAAATATGTCTACTTATTATAAGCTTAACCCCTTTTTAGGCTGAGATACACTAATTATGAAAAATAATACCTTACTAAAACATGGCTAAGAGGTTCTCCTACGTATTATTTTCTACCTTTTCAGAATCAAGAGACTATCTACAAAAAGGAGCCTTTGGAGTTTTATTTTTCGCCTATTTTTCAAACTCTCTAAATATGAAAAAGATGTCAATTTAGACCTTTGTTGGACTCGTTAAAACATAAAATTGTAGGTTGTTAACCCTGTATAGAAATTAACTACAGATAAATTCTAAAAAATAGAAAATAAACAATGATGAGATATAAAACAAACATAGAAAGATTTCCCCTAGATCCGAAAACCAGGACTACCAAATTTATTTTTCATTATTTTCATTTCAATGTTATAATACATATATGTACATGACTAACCATTCCTAAACCCCAATCCATCAACCCTGGATTAGAACATAATTGTAGTTCCCTTGACCGCATCTACAAAATCCCATGGGCGCAAAACCATGTGGAAAAACCATGCAAAAAACCATAGGTAGGTTTTCCGACCTAATATGGGGTCCAAATAAAATTTTCTGAGGTTCTTCCCAAGACCCTATGTAAGTGGGATACCCCCCCCCTAAAATCCCTCGATAGGGGGGGCTGTGCCTCCCTTGTGACCCCTCTGTTGCGCTTGGCACAATGAACAGTAGGAGATTTCGCCTTTCTGTTTTACTCAACACAATGAATAGTGGGATATTTCACCCCCCCTATGACCCTCCCATGCCTGCGACTAGTCATGGAAATAATATATAACACAATGAACATTCTCCCACTTGTTTTCTTTTCCACACAGGGTTTCACAAGAGAGATTAGTCATTGCGCCAACCCTGCAATGCCCATTGTTTCTCTACACCAAGAAAACTTCTTAGTACTCATAGACTTCATCAATGCATCTACAACATTCTTCAATGTGTCCACCTTTATCAGTGACACCTTTGTCTCATCAACCATATCCCTCACAAAGTGCTACTAAAAATTAATGTGCTTTGTATTTGAATGATAAGCATGTTTGTTTGCCAAGAAAATTTCACTTTAGTTGTCACAGCATATCCATATATATCATTGTAATAACCCCATACTTGAATACAATTTTTGCAACCAAACTACTTCCTTGCTTGCATGAGTGGTTTCCCTGTATTTTACCTCTGTAGTTGAAAGTGCCACTACAAACGGTCTCTTTCTCATCCAATTGACTAAGCCTCTAAATAGGTTAAAGACATTGTTGGGTGCATGATTTTTGCATATTTTGGATACCTCTTTCCCCCTATCCTTGACCATTTCACCTTTGAATCTGTGGAATTTAAATCAAAATTACATGATTCCTGGTTATAAGTATTCATTTTTGTTATGACATATTATTTTTCCATTTTTGTTAAATATGAATGAGGTGGTATCCTTTTTTATGGCTAACCAAGGAAATTTTGGACAAAAGGCTCTATGGCTCTGTTTCTTTCAGGTGATGCTTCCAAGACCATGGCCAAAGGATGAACAATGGATTCTGAGTACTTGTTGTTACACCTCAAACATTGTTGTTACACCTTAGGTGTTGTTGTTACACTACGAATTGTTGTTACATCATTGGACATTGACTACTCCAAAACAGTCTAAGAGTGTGGGTACTATTCCACAAGACAGGTGTTGAGAATATTGTATTATTTATGGACGTCTATGGAATCGAGATAGATGTGATTATAAGAAATGATGTAACAACAATAAACCTTGTATTTAGAACTTGTTGTAACGATTTCTATTTTTCTCTCAATATTGATTAGCATGAGAATCGTGAGATTCTAATGACTGATATGTTTATTATTTTGGAAATGTCAATCTTATAAAGGGAACTCAGTTCCATGTAAATAGGGACAAGTATCGTTATTTTTCTCCTATAATTCACACTCATTTTGGAATACAAAGAATATCGTTGCTAATGCTTTTACAATTATGGTGTTGAATTTTTATTAATTTGTATTTCATCCCTGTGCCCTGCAAGGGAGGAAGGGCCCTCCTCTTTAGTAAGGATTATAGTAGCAACAATAGCATAGTGGTGGATCAATTATTGTTCCTTTATGTAGGTGTGAAATTATTTATGTCACCGTGTAATTTGCAGAATGGGTTTATTTTTGTTTCCATATTTATGATATGATATCACATAGGATTGATTTGAACATAATATTCAGTCAGCTGGCTTAGTTAGTGGTGTGGTGTGTGGCAAGCCTTTCCTTTGGTAACATGAAGCGTGGTTTCATATCTGTAGAATGTTTTTTATTTCTGCATTAGTGTTACCTTTTGCAATTAATTTCAACGACATTTGTTTTGCCTTTTAATTTTACTCTTGGCTGAAGTTTATCGACAAAGAGAGTGCATACTCCTTTGAAATAAAAAGACCTACCCTAGGTTGACAATTAATGGTTGTGAATCAGTCATATTCATAGTGATTAAATCGGCTCAACATTTTGGGTTCGTTTCAGGGGAAGGCAGTCGACAATGCATTCAACCAAGTGTGTTTTGTCAACAGAGTGTTTCTAGTGCACAAGTGTTGGGTAGTAAGATGAGAGGTAAGAACCTACGTATCACTCTAATACACCTGGGCGGTCTTACCCTTGTGGTCACTAGGATACTTAGGTTGTTTGAATTGCTTGATTCTTTAGATGTTCTCTTAGATTTATAGGTACTGGGTGGTAAGACGAGAGGTAAGAACCTACGCATTTCTTTAATATACTTGAGTGGGATCACCACTGTATAAGCTGAGACACTTAGGGATTGAATAAATATGCATAGGGTCCATGTGTAAAGAGTAGCAATAATAGAAATCTCAAAATATAATCACTCTAATAAATCACAAGTGTTAGCGCTCAAATCTACCTTAGGCTGAAATAAGGTAAGACTCAAGGCTGCATCAAACCATGCTCAGCCTCGTAGCTAGCCCTACGAGGACAGGAGAGGACTCTCTCCGGTTAATCTCGGCAAAAGGTAATCAAAGAGGCTCGAGATGACTGAATTGATGACTAATTTTAGGCTAGGTATGAAGTACAAGGACTATGAAATTGATTTTTTGAAGTTTTGTTGAATTCAAGGGAAAGGAAATTTTGGGTGCGGGAATGAGGCACAGCTTTTGCAGAGGTCTACTTGGGGCAAGATAGGCGATTGTTTTGATGCCTTAAAAGCAATCAGGTGAATAGATCAGACAGGTGAGGAGCTAAGGAGAGCAAGGAAGTCTCAAGGATTCTCCTTAAACTGAAGAAAACATGGAAAATTAAACAAACTTAAAGGCAGAGCATAGCAAATTTATGGATTCTACCTTAACACTTCATTTGTTTAAGTGGAGAAGATTAAATAATGAAAGCGGTACACATACACAACTTACAAGTACTGAGAGAAACACACCATCAACACATAAGGCCACATGAATCCCAAATAGTGCTGCAAAACCCTTGTCTATCCTTTGCCAAAATTGCAGATAAAATATGTAAAATAGTGTATCAAGCTATTCGCAAGAGTCCAACCGTGAAAATGACTAAGAAAATACATAATATAGGCAAGCTAACACATTCCATTGCCTCTAGGGGTCGAGCTCATCATCCTAGGAGCTGTTTCAACCAATTCTAAACAAAGCACTACAATCTAGGCAGTCAAAACAACTTGCCTCTATAAGCTAGGAAACCAATTCATTCATTAAATTTTTGCTATTTTATGAATGAATCATCTAGAATAGGTAAATAAGTGTCAAGTCAACATAAAGTTCCATTAATTACATCAAGGAGGGTGAAAAATCCCATCACAAGTCAAAACTGGTCAAACTGGCTTCGTTTCCTGAGCTGAAGATGAAAACTTTGCAAAAAATCCTGATGCGCTGCGCCCGTGAGCCCTATGTGCCGTGCGCCTTTCCACCTGCATTTGGGGCACTTCCTGGCATCCAAGTTGATCTCAAGTTGGCGTGCTGGAAAGACCTGGATGTCTAATTTCCAACCCAAGTGGAATTTTCCAATTTGATGGCCATTTGCCCCTCCAAAAGTGCATTCTCCCAAGGTTGCTTCCTGTGTGTCCAAAAAGGGGGAGTGAGGTCATTTTTGGCATGTTTTTTGACCTTTTGGGGACCCAAACCTTGATGAAATGCTTTGGAAATAGCTGAGCATGTATATTTCATCATGACAAATCCAAAACTACAAGTCATTTGTGATTTGGACCTCCCAATCTTATGGGTCGCGCGCGGCGCGCTACGCGTTGAGCTAAAAAACCTGTTTTTTGTACCAAAAATTTCAAAATTGACAAAATTTTCTCCAAATTTCTTGAAATTTGGGCTGAAGCAGCCTCATCAAGTGCCATGCTCAGCCAAAGAAGCTTTGGCCAAGATTTAGAGTTGATCTTGCCTTTTACGCCGTTCCAGCGTCCTCCTGATGCATGCAATTTCAGTTGTAAAGTTACTGTCTGTTCGCCTTCATGGTGTTTCAAAGTCTATTTGGCTTTCAATGAGATGAAAAATGAGAGTTTGGCGCAATTACCAAATGTGGGAGGGACTGTGGGAAATAGGGCAATGTGGATAGTGGGGTATTGTCAAGGGAAGGGGAAGGAAATATATATGGAAATGGGGTTTTTTGGGTTTGGGGATATTGCATGGCATTTAAGGAGTTTGATAGGGATAAGGGATTTAGGGTTTTAGGGATTGTAGTGTAGGATTAATGAGGGAATGAATGAGGGAGTGTGATAAGCAACTTTGGGAATGAGGGACATAGGGAAATGAGGAAAAAGGAAACCTTGGTGACAAAGTGTTCTCAAAACCTTAAGCAAGTTTTATTGGCCAAGGAAAATTTTCAAAGTTTTGTTGCGACGGGCATGAGGCATGAACCATTCACATTTCACAATCAAACACAAAGCATTTGCAGTGGATGAGAGCCTACCTGACAAATTGATGCAAAGAGGAGGTGAATTCATGCAAATTCTGAGTTTAAAACCCAGTGCGCCACGCGCCTCTGATGCACCGCGCACTTGTATTTTTACACTGTGTCTTATGGCCTGATGTGTCGCGCGCCCCTCATGCACTGCGTGATTTCCAGGTGACTTTTAGAGGCCTTCCCGGTGTCCAAATTGGGTGTAGGATAGCTTGTTGGAAAGGTCCTCGAGTCTAATTTTCAACCGAAGTGGAATTTTTCAATTTGGAGTTCATTCTTTCTATCAAAAATCAAATCTCCCAAGAGAAATTACCTCCAAAACCCTAGGAGAGGGAAATGGACCTTACCAAGGCACAACTGAAGCATGAACAAGGTGTAGAATGACCCATTGGAACTTGACATGATGATGGAAACCCTCTGAATGATGATACACTCAGCTGAATGATGACATGGACTGCCATTTGGACAAATTTGAAAAGAGTGAAAACAAACCCTAGACCTAATGCCTAGTGACCAAATTTTACTTGAAGACTAACTAAAATGACAAAATTTGACCTTGACACTCTGAGACCACTTTGTAAGAGCATATTTGATCACTAGAGGAAGGCTGGAAAGACTGACACTAACAACAAGAAAGATTGGTCATAAAATAAATAAGAAGAGCACAAATATGAGGAGGAAAACATTTATTCATGAACTGATCTCAAAAGAAGAAAAAGAACAGTCAATTTCTCAGAGTGACACAAGGAAAATTGGGACACAAAGAGTTGTTACTCCCATAATAAGACCAAAAGCATTTGGTTCCTCACCCTCCTGACTATATCATCCTAAAACTAGTGTAACAACTCCCAAAAATAAGTATCCAAATCAGGAGCAATAGTGGAAGGCTAGTGATCAGGACTTTAGGATTGAGGGTCAAGGGGAAACCTATAAGGAACACCAGGAACCTGAGGAAGAAAAGTATTCATTGACTCATCAATATCATGATTCAGGTAGCGTAGTGAAACAACTAGCCCTAGAGCATCCTAAGCTATCAATTAGCAAATCTTCACCCACAAGACAGTCACCAATACGGTTTGAAGGAGACCTGTCATTTCAAGGATTAGGAGGATAAAAAATGGGGGATAGCAATGAAAAAAACACTACAATAGATGCCACCATCACCACATTTGAGTTTCCAGTAGGGGGTATCAGAGGCGAGGCTCCCAAGAAAAACATTCATTTATCATCTCTTCCATCATTTCACGGGATGACTGTAGAACACCCTAACACCTTCTTGTTTGAATTTGATATATTTTGTAGGAGTTATGATTATGTTTCATATGCTCAGAAGCTAAAATTATTCCCTACTACTCTAAAAGGAGCAGTATTTATATGGTTCATAGGATTATGCTCTGCTACTATTCAAACGAGGAGCGACATGAAAGAAACATTTCTATATAAGTATCAGGATTATTGTAGAACCAGGGACTTGAGGGAAGAAATGTTTAGGATGACACAAAAGGAGGAAGAAATATTGGAGGATTATGTGGAGCGATTCCATTACAATTTGTAGATATCTAAACACAACAACTTAGATCAAGAAATCTTGAAAACCATATTCATAATGGGTATGAGAGATGATTGCCCCAATACCTTGAATCTACTGGGGAAAGGGGACATATCTATGGAACCATTTCCAGATATAGTAAAGCTTTGTTTGAGATTCTCCAGAGGATCATCAAAGGGCAAAAGCATGGTAAAAGATGCCTCCACTCGGATACATAAATCTATACATGGTGGTGTGATGAGGGCAGAAATCGGAAACTTGTTTGACAATATTAAAATCGATGTTATCAGTATCCTATCTGCTCAAATAACGACAACAGAAGTGAGGAAAGGAGAGAACGAACTTGATGTAGCTTTAGCTGTGCTCTGCTTGGTAAGCAAGGACAATCCTTCCTGGAATGAATGTAGGGTAAACAACATTGCCCTGTTCAACATTTGTGATTTAGAGAATTCCATAGGTCATTGCCCAGATCTTCCCAGATTGAAAGTTGTGCTTAAGGAATCAAGTGAGGAGGTTCAGTCTTCCTACTTCATTGGATCCATGAAACCATGGCAATCACGACCCCAAGGTATGCCTCAAGACTTCTCTTCTTTTAATCCATGGAATAGAAATCTTGAATACCATATTCATAAGGGGTATGAGAGATGACTTCCTCGATACTTGGAATCTAGTAGGGAAAGGGGTCATATATTAGGAACCATTTCCCGACAGATTAAGCTTTGTTTGAGATGCTCTAGAGGATAGTTGAAGGGGAGAAGCATTGTACGAGATGCCTCTGCCCAGATACAAAAATCTGAAAATGGTGGTGTGACCAGGGCAGAAATTGGAAACTTGTTAGAGAATCTTAAAACTGGTCTTTTTAGTACCCCGTTGGATCAAATAATGACAACACAAGTGAAGAAAGCACATAATGAGGCTGATGCAGCTTTAGCCATGTTCTGCCTAGTATGCAAGGACAAGAATTTTAAGAAGGAATGTAGGGTAAATAGCATTGCCTTGTTCAACATCTGTGATCTAGATAATTCCACGGGTCATTGCCCAGAGCTTCCTAGATTTAAAGTTGTGCTTAAGGAATCAAGCAAGGAGGTTCAGTCTTCCTACTTCATTGGATCTAGGAAACCATGGAAATCATGACCCTCGGGTATGCCTCAAGAATTCTCTTCTTTTAATCCATGGAATAGTACACATAATGTTCAACAATTTCCATGGCAATACTCTGCCCCTCCTCTGACACAATATCCTTCACCTTGGAATCAGTGGCCTTCCTCATCACATTTTCAATTCTCTCCATTACAACCATATCCTTGGACTCAGAATTGGAGAGGAAATTCCCTAGGACCGGTTCCTCTTGCAATACTAGTAAAACAACAGTTGCAGCTACTAGCTCTTCAAACACCTATTGCTACACCTTCTATACGACCCCAATTACCTCTGCAACCTAACCCTAACCCAAGCAATAAGGGAGCCCAGAACATTGAACCTTCAACCACCTTTCAGAATTATTATATCACTCTTGTTGGGTATAATGAAATCCATATTCAACCTGGGAAAGTGGTTCACCCAAAAATCTCCCCTGTTATAACTGAATAAGAATGTGAGTCACCCAGGGGTGGTTGTACAGATTTTGAAGTTGTTGTCACACTTGTAATAGCTGATTCGTAGGGGAATGTTGCACTTGTAACAACTAGTTCGAGTAAAGTTGATACACTTGTAACAATTGATTTCACTATGACAACTAAAAACCCTCCATATCATTGAAGGCTAATAGAAACTCGTATGACTTCACACCTAGAATAAGATTTTCTCGAGGATTTAAAAAAATTACACATACAAATTCCTCTACTATAGGCTATCAGAGATGTGCCTGTCTATGCAAAAACAGTAAGGGATTTGTTTGTTAAAAATACTAGAAGGAAGTCTAAGGACCCTCCTACTATTCATGTGATGGAAAAATTGTCAGAGTTGATGATTGATCAACCCTTTTAACGAGATACAATGATCCATGGAATCCTATTGTCACTGTTTACATCGATTGTAGAAAATCTGTGATAGGTTAACATGATAATGCAATATAAATCAAAGAAGAATACTATAACCTACTTCTACTATCAATTTGTGGAAGCTTAGGGATTGAGATGAATAATATAACCAGAAGAAGAAAAATAAATGGCACAACACACATGAAAATACTTTGGGGAAAGTCTCAGATAAAAACCCCACACTATTGTATTATCATACATGGTGGAAATACATAGGAATTATACAAAGCCTTAGCTCTCACAGTTAGCCAGCTCCCATTACAATCCTCATAGATGCTCACAGGAAATCTTGGCTTCTCTTTAGCCTTCCTCTCTACCCTCCAAGCTCCTATTTCCTTGCATTGTTCGTTGTGGATGATTAGCCTATTACCAAGTGGAAAAGCAAGCCTTCAAAACTACACAATCCTCAAGGATGAATCCTTGATTGCATGCATGAGTTTTCTCCATGAGAGAACACATGCAACTGATAGTACACTTTCCTTGAACATTAAGCTCAACTGGGTCTTTCTCATAATAGACATGCATGAGTTTCTGATGAGGGAATATTCGGTTAATTGGAGTAGCACTAGTTGAGTGAATTAATGCATCAACTGACTGTTAACTCACTATTAGTTCCTCAAGCAGTTTGGAACTAATTTAACTGGACTTAACTCAGTAAAACAAGTTAACTAATTACAACTCAAATATAACTCAATCTTATCTCCTTATATTAAGGGATAACTCTTGCATGACTTCAAAAATATTTCTAAGTTGAATTTCTCCAACTAATTAATTTAAAATAAATTAATTAATTATTTCCAAGTATCTGTTAAGACTAAATTCGATTTTAATTCGCAATTTAATTCAAGGACAAATTAAATTGGAATATTCGTGTTGCTATATTTCAACTTCGATGGCAAGCCCATTGCCAATACATTGATTGATTTATGGGTAGCCATTAATGTCATGACGAAAGAACTCTTCATCACCCTAGGATTACACAAACTAGGACACACTCCTACAGTGTTGGAACTAGCAGATAGGTCCCGTCTCAAACCCAAAGGGATGATAGGAGACGTAGTGATTGCAGTAGATTCTTGGGGATATCCTTTTGACTTCTTTATTTTACAAAATAAATCAAACATGGGGGGAATCATTTAATTTTAGGAAATTCATGGCTAGCCACTTCAAATGCATTCATAGGATGCATGTCTAGGTCCATGATCATTTTTGATGGCCAAGCCACCAAGAATCTTAGCATTTACCCCCCAACAAAACCAAATATGAATTCAGGAAATCCCTTGTGGGATGAATTTGAACCCAAGTCAATTCACTCACAACCAATTCTCACCCTTGGGAAGTGTTGGGTTGTGTTATATTCTTTCCACGTAATTAATAGGGGGTTTGAAGGGCACCCGTCACCCCACTTTATGGGGTCCGGTGCAGCGCCCTGGAAAATTTTGGTTTTGGACCATATGTTAGGTTGGGCGGACCCACCTATGGTTTTGTGCATGATTTTCGCACATGTTTTTTGGACGCGATGGTTTTCGGTCCATGGTATTGGATGTTTCGGCATGTATAAATATGTATTGTAACATTGAAAGGAACATAATGAAAAGTCAAGCTAGTAGTCCCGGTTTTGGGATCTAGGGAAAAATCTCTATGCATATGTGTTTTATGGGTTATGCTCTCGCATTTTTTATTTTCTTTGTTTAAGAATTCGTATGCAAGTAATTTCTGTACAGGGTTAAAACCTACATTTGGTATCAGAGCTGTTTTGGCTTCAAGGGGACGCCTTTGTTGCTGAGGGGTTTCGCTCGAGCCTGTGGTAGACCCTGTTCAGTGGGAGATCTGCAAGATCGATTCTGGTGGTGAAAGAAGATGGCGAGCAGTGGAAAGATAGAGATTGAGAAGTTCAATGGTCATAATTTTGAGTTGTGGAAACTCAAGATGGAGGATCTGTTGGTGGATAAAGATCAGTGGATCGCGGTAGATCCGGGTACTAAACCATCGGGAGTGACCGATGAAGAATGGAAGAAGTTGGATCGGAAGGCAAAGAGCACAATACGATTGTGTGTCTCAGATTCAGTATTGCTGAATGTATCAGGGGAAGCTACAACAAAGGCTTTGTGGGTCAAGTTAGGGACTTTGTACCAATCTAAGTCTCTGGTGAATAAACTGTTCCTGCGGAAAAAGTTGTATAACCTGAGGATGAAAGATGAAGACTCGGTGACAGAGCATCTGAATGCGTTTAATACTGTGGTAATTCAGTTATTATCTGTTGATATTAAAATTTCAGATGAAGATAAGTGCATCAGTTTGTTGTGTTCTCTACCAGATTCGTGGGATAGTCTGGTTATTGCAATAGGTAGCAATGCAACTGCTTTGCAGTTTGATGAAATAGTCGTAGCCTTGCTGACGGAGGAGATGAGACAGAAAAATATGGACAACCAGAATGGTGATGCCTTGTATGTACGAGGACGGTCCCAGAACATAAACAAAAATAAGTCATTGAGTGGGAGATCTAAATCTAGAGGGAGATCTAAATCTCCAAGAAAACCTACAAAGGTGGTGTGCTAGAAATGTGGAAAGGAAGGGCACTTTAGAAGGGATTGTAAATCTAAAGCTCTTGATAAAGGAAAGGGATCTGATGATGCTCCTTCTGCAGAGGCGAAAACCACCTAAGATGAAGGTGGGGATGTGTAATTGGCTTCTTCAAGTACATATGTAGATCATGAGGCATGGTTGATTGACTCAGGTGCATCCTTTCACTTCACTCCCCATAGAGTGGTTCTGCGAGTATGAGAAATATGATGGTGGTGATGTCTTCTTAGGAGATGATAGGAAGGCTAGAATCATTGGTAGGGGAAAAGTAAAGTTGAAGTTGCAAGGTGGAAGGGTTAGAACACTTCCGGGTGTTCTACATATTCCTGCATTAGCCAGAAATCTGATTTATGTAAGCAAGTTGGATGATGCAGGTGTAAATATGGTGTTCGAGAAAGATACATGCAAGATGGTTCGAGGAGCACTGATATTAATGCGGGGAGTTCGGATTGGAACTTTGTACAAGCTGCAAGGTAGCACTGTTGTTGATGGGTGCAATAGTTCTATGGTTCCTGAAAATGGAGTAGAGAATCTAGTGGTCTCTGGAGAGAAGACCATGTCGTGGCATCAAAGGTTTGGACATATTGGAGAGAAGGGCCTTCGAATACTTCATGGTAAAGGTATGGTAGAAGGTATGAATAATAGCTCTCTGGATTTTGATTTCTGTGAAAATTGTGTATATGGGAAGCAGAATCGGGTGAGTTTCCCCTCTGGTGGTAAGAGGATGAAACAGATATTAGAGCTTGTGCACAGTTATGTGTTTGGACCTGTGAAGGTTCCATCACTGGGTAAGTCTGTGTACTATGTATCATTCATAGATGACTTCTCAAGGAATACATGGATATATTTTCTTAAGAAGAAATCTGAAGTCTTTGACAGGTTTAAAGAATTTAAGGCTCTGGTGGAAAATCAGATAGAGAAGAAGATAAAGGTGCTGAGGACAGATAATGGTGGAGAATTTTGCAGCAAGGAATTTGAAGAATTTTGAAAGAATTGTGGTATAGCACGGCAGAAGACTACTCCATATACACCTCAACAAAATGGAGTCGTAGAAAGAATGAACAAGACGTTGATGGAAAGGGCAAGAATCATGCTCAGTGGTGCCGAGTTAGGACAAGAATTCTGGGTAGAGGCAGTGGATACGGCATGTTACCTGATCAACAGATCACCTTCATCAGCGTTGGAGGATAAGACTCCACAAGAAGTATGGACTGGTAAGAAACCCTCTCTTTCACATCTAAGGGTATTTGGATGTGATGCATATGTACATGTTCCAAAGGAGAAACGAACCAAGTTGGATAGTAAATCTGAAAAGTGCATCTTTATTGGGTATAAGGATGGTTTAAAGGGTTATAAGCTTTGGAACCCAGTCACACGGAAGGTTGTGTACAACCGAGATGTGTTGTTCAAAGAGGTAAAAGATGTTATTCAACATGAAGTCCAACCAAAGGAACCTGAGAAGATAGAGTTTGAGCCAAAGAAAGAAGAATCAGACTCTGCAGCAGAGGAGGAATCAGAAGATGAAGAGCCACAAACTCCGGCTGTGAGAAGATCAGTTCGAGAAAGAAGGCAGCCAGAAAGGTATAGTCCATCTTCTTTCAGTTCAAATTTTGCTTTGTCTATTACTGATAATGATCCCAGAACTGTGAAGGAACCAGTGGGTTCAGAGGATGGAAAACTCTGGAAAGAGGCCATGGTTGATGAAATGGCATCTTTGCACAAAAATGAGGCTTGGGATCTGGTGGAGTTGCCGACTGGAAGGAAACCCATTGGCAGCAAATGGGTGTTCAAGAAGAAGACAAATGCAGAAGGAAAGGTGGAGAAATACAAAGCTCGGTTGGTAGCAAAAGGTTATTCCCAGGTGTCGGGAATTGATTTTGGTGATATTTTTTCTCCTGTTTCCAAGGTAACTTCTATTAGATTACTTTTATCGGTTACTGCTGCTTTTGATTTTGAGGTAGAACAGATGGATGTGAAGACAGCATTTCTTCACGGGGATTTGGAGGAGGAAATCTACATGAAGCAACCTAAAGGCTTTGCGGTGAAGGGTAAGAAAGAACTGGTATGCAAGTTAAAGAAGTCTCTGTATGGGTTAAAACAGTCACCAAGGATGTGGTATCAGAAATTTGATACATTTATACGGGGACTTGGCTTCACCAGAAGCAAAGCAGATCGTTGTGTGTATTTTAAATTAATTGTTGACCATATTATTTATCTGGTCTTGTATGTGGATGATATGTTGCTGGTTGGAAATGACAAAGAAGTTATCCAGGATTTGAAGACCCAATTGTCCTCCAAATTCGACATGAAATATCTTGGTGCTGCAAACTATATTTTGGGCATGGAAATTAAAAGAGATCGGTCAAAGAGGAAGCTCTGGTTAAACCAGAGGAAGTATGTCGAGACAATACTCCAGAGGTTTAATATGCAGGATAGTAAACCGGTGAAGGTTCCTATTCCTGTAGGTGTGAGGTTATCTGCTGAACAGTGTCCCAAGACACAAGAAGAGGAAGAGGACATGTCCCGTGTTCCATATGCAAGTGCATTGGGTAGCCTGATGTATGCAATGGTCTGTACTAGACCAGACATTGCACATGCAGTGGGAGTATTGAGCGGGTTTATGTCAAAACCTGGGAAGGAGCACTGGACAACAGTGAAGCGAGTTTTTAGGTATTTGCGTGGCACTAGTGATTATGGTTTGTGCTACCAAGGAAGACCAGGATTGGACAGAGTGTTGGATATTCATGGCTTTGTTGATGCAGACTGGGCCAGAGATCTGGATCAGAGAAGATCTACAAGTGGGTATGTGTTTAACCTATTTGGAGGTGCAGTCAGTTGGATGAGCAAGAAACAATATGTAGTGGCACTATCAACTACAGAGGCAGAATACATGGCAGCCACTCATGCAAGCAAGGAAGCAGTTTGGTTGCAGAGATTGTGTTCAAGTATGGGGTTAGTACAGGGAGCTATAAGAATAGACTGTGACAGCCAAAGTGCAATTTTGTTGGCAAATAACCTTGCTTATCATTCAAAGACAAAGCACATTGATGTTCAATATCACTTTGTGAGGGATATGATAGAAGACAGAAAGGTTTTTCTAGTAAAGGTGGACACTTTGAAGAATACTGCAGATGCATTGACAAAATCTGTGAGCTCTGAGAAGTTCTCTTGGTGTAGATAAGAAATGGGAATCTCAGGGCTGAAAAAATGACTAAACTCTCTTGTGGCCCCCTGTGGAAAGAAAACAACAAGTGGGAGATTGTTGGGTTGTGTTATATTCTTTCCACGCAGTTAATAGGGGGTTTGAAGGGCACCCGTAACCCCACTTTATGGGGTCCAGGGCAGCGCCCCGGAAAATTTTGGTTTTGGACCATATGTTAGGTTGGGCGGACCCACCTATGGTTTTGTGCATGATTTTCGCACATGTTTTTTGGACGCGATGGTTTTTGGTCCATGGTATTGGATGTTTCGGCATGTATAAATATGTATTGTAACATTGAAAGGAACATAATGAAAAATCAAGCTAGTAGTCCCGGTTTTGGGATCCAGGGAAAATCTCTGTGCATATGTGTTTTATGGGTTATGCTCTCGCATTGTTTATTTTCTTTGTTTAAGAATTCGTATGCAAGTAATTTCTGTACAGGGTTAAAACCTACAGGAAGGCACAATACTTTAAGAATGAAATAGAAGATGATATCATAAGTGGTTTTATTAGTAATTCAATTTTTGTTACTTCCATTGAAGACTCCGAGGGGGGAGGAGGTTGTAGAAGATTTGAGCCTTAAGAAGATGAATACCACTCCAAGTATCAACAACAGTCCTCTTCAAATAGAACAAGGCAAATATCTTAATTTCAATCCAAGCTTGACTCTTGAATAGAACAAATTATTGTTATAGCTGTTACAGAAATACAAAAAGGTGTTTGCATGGGATTATATAGAAATGAAGAGTATCCATACCAACCTATGCACTCACCACATCTATTTGAAGGGCAGTTGAAATCCATTGAGAAAAACGCACTGACGCATAAACCCTTCATTGAAGGAGGTAGTAAAAGAAGAATTACAGAAACTCTTGAATGCCAATTTCATTTATGCAATTTTTGACAGTTAGTGGGTATCTCTGCTTGTTGTTGTCCCCAAAAAGAATGGAAAGTGGATGGTCTATGTGGATTATAGAGAACTCAACAAAGCCAATCAACAGGACCATTTCCCTTTCCATTTATAGAAAAGGTCTTGATACCTTATCCGAATGAAATTTTTCTCATTTTTATATGGGTTTAGTGG
The DNA here is from genome assembly GCA_031772625.1 of Pinus tabuliformis. Taxonomy (NCBI): domain Eukaryota; kingdom Viridiplantae; phylum Streptophyta; class Pinopsida; order Pinales; family Pinaceae; genus Pinus; species Pinus tabuliformis. Next base: position 811,593,269 of record CM062817.1, on the reverse strand, counting down.
GTACAACCAAATACAGATTGCCCTAAAAGACCAAGATAAAATGAACTTTACCTGCCCTTAGGGAGCTTTCACCTACATGGTTCTTCCTTTTGGACTCAAGCGTCAACGAATTTCCAAAGGGCGGTACTCAGAATTTTCTTGGATCTGTTGAAGGACTTTCTAAAAGTTTTCATGGATGACTTCACACCCTACAGGGATGCCTTTGAAACAATATTAGTTAATTTGTAAAAGGTATTAGGACGATGTTTGTAGACTAATGTTTCTTTGAGTACAGAAAAATGTCACATCATGATGAATGAAAGTATCATGTTGGGACATCTTATTTCAGCTGACGGGATTAAACTAGATCTTGCTAAGATAGAGGTAACCTTGAAAATCCAAATTCCCAAGACACAAAAAGAGGTATGTAGTTTCTTGGTTCATGCAAGGTAATATAAGAGGTTTATAGAAAAAATTTCAAACATTGCATCTCCTTTATTTTCTTTACTAATGAAAGAGGTAGAATTTGTATGGACAAGAAAACGCAAGCAGGCCTTTGTGAAATTGAAAGGCTATGTATCATCAACTCTTCTTTTGTGGGGCTTGAACTGGAATCTGTCATTCCACATAGCTACGGATGCATATGATACTATTTTGGGAGTTGTTTTGGGCTAGCTAGAGGATAAGAAACCATATTCCATCTATTATATAAGTAAAAACTTGACTCTAGAAGAACTCAATTACAGGGTGACTGAGAAGAAATTCCTTCCATTAGTGCATGCCATCAATAAATCTCACCACTACACCATAGGATATCAAGTATTTGTACACACTGACCACTCTGCCATTCATTTTTTTATGAACAAACTAGTCATTAATGGTAGGATTACACGCTGGTTATTTCTGTTACAGGAAGTTGATATAACTATCCTAGATAAACCTGGGAAGGATAATGTAGTAGCTAATTTTATTTCTAGGCTAAATGTTGGTAGTGAAAGCATGCCTATTGAAGATTATTTTCCAGATGAATATATTTTTGCTATTTCAGCTCACTCACCATGGTATACCTACCCCAACACCTATCTAATAGGGAAAAGATAAGGATCATTTAGCAAAGTGCTAGATACTCATGAATAAAAAGAAATCTCTATCACACTAGGCGAGATCATCAGATCAGAAGATGTGTAAGGAAGGATGAAATTTTTTGTATCCTTTGAACCTATCATGAGGAACCTTGCGGAGGTCACTTTGTAGATAAGACAACCGGATACAAGGTGCTCTCAATAGGATATTATTGGCCCACAATATTCTAGGATGCTACGAAATTTGTGAAGGGATGTGATAGCTACCAAAGAATGGGTCAACCACTCCAATTAGATGATATGTCGTTGTGACTACAAATAGTCTTAGAACCATTTGAGAAATGGGCTATAGATTTTGTAGGACTAATTAACTCGTCATCTCAGCATAAATCCCACATTCTGGTCTGCACTGACTGTTATCACTCCAGGAAACTCTCCTAGGTTGTAGCTCGGAAATGCCTGGTAACATGTAATCCTCAATAGTAAATGATGGTTTGGATCAAGTTAGATAACCATTTTAGCTATATTCTCACTCAAGACATGCATGAACACCCTCAAAAACACAAGGCTTTAGACCAAAAATGCTCAATCGTTTGTAGATTTAATGGATAGATGGAGAATACTGACAGTACCAGCAGATTGCATCCATGAACATATATGAATGGCTGGATACAGGAAGAAAATAAACTCACTGACTATACTGGCACATGCATATATAATAACACATATAAACGGTTAGCTACAGGCAACAAAGAAGCTTGTTAATCTAATATATCAAAGGAGAGATAAGATGGAAATTATCTAGCCTCGCACACATAGAAAACTTGAATGAATTGTTCAAGTGCGAGCGTAGAACAACATAAAGGAAATGGACATTGAACATCTAATGGAAAGAGAAGCTTATATTTCTTAGAATGAAGATGAGAAGCTTGAAGGAAAGAGGAGAAATAGTCTCCAAAAGTTGAATGATTGTTACATCTAGTTTTCTGCCTTTTATAGGCCCTTTACAATGCTCCTAAGCTCTCTAGAAGGCTCAGAGTATTAACCTTCTCTGATCTATCCCTTAACCATTTGATTCCCTCAATAGGTAGGCATGGCTCAGAGGTTTTTCTCTTTCTACAGAGGAATAACCACATTCAGATATTTTGGGTGCACTGGCAGGGAGATCTCTCTTGACAGAGATGCCCACAATCTCTTCTATTGATTTCGGCCATGTCGCACTGTGTTGCTCCATGATGTATCTAATTCGGGCTGTGTTGTGTTGTATATGCCCATGATATTTCCATTTTGGGCTAATTGGGCATGCTTTGCTACTTTCAGACTTTAAAACACCTTAAAAATGTTTTATTTACCCATCGGGTCGTTGTCACCTATCGCAGATGGCCCAGTCCCTTGGTTCCCTTTGAATTTTTCAATATGACAAAAACCTTAAAAACATGAAAAAGAGGCCTTTGTGGACCTGAAAACATATATATATTTCACCTCTAAAACACATCGGGTCCGGATTTCATCTCTATCAGCACTGCTGAGGTTCCTATGTATTTCATTTCATAGCAAAATACATTAAAGATACATTAAAATGGCCTTCTGCAGATTTGAAAATATATGCATTTATTGCATATAATTACATCAAGTTCGGCCCATTGGGTTGCACATATGCCTGTGACTAGGCCTCTTCCCTAGGTTGGCACCAATAGCGATATTGCGATGCGATAAATTGTAATCGCGAGTCGCTCGTTCCTCGGTCCTTTATACAACAGAACATGTGCTTTCCACCGATGAAACTTGATGATATGATCATCGGCAACAGCTGATTGACGGTGTCATGTGCCCGCCTTTCGACTGTCCCCTCTGTCCTGCCGATATGTGATTTGCCGCTTAGATCTAGGTCGTTGATCCGCTAGATCTAACGGCTGCTGTGTGATGCGTAGTTTAAGCATACGGTAATGGTTTTTCTATGGTTTTAGAGTGTTTTGAGCCTCCCGATAGTGTATTTTCGCCCTTCCAAGGGATTTCTTCCCATGACCATTTCAACTTTGAACGATCCGTGAAAGGATTTTGAAGACTTTTGGGGCATACTTGGATCCTTTTTTGGACCGTTTGCCCACAAGGCTAACACTGGATCCCTTTGGGGATGAAAGCCTATCTGTGAGGTTTCAAGAACTGCAGGTCAATGCCTTTCCTGTCAAAACAAAAATTTAATCTTCCTTCTAGTGTTCCATTGGGGATGGAGTATATTTTGTAATGAAAGAAAAACTTGGAAAAATATATATACAATAACAAGGCCTTAAAGCCTTAAATGAAATAAAGTTTCAAGAGTTGCCCACTTACTGGGCTAGCAAAAGTATCTTCTCCTTCCAGACTATGCAGAATGAATGTATTGTTGTTATGAAACCAGCTCAAGAAAAAGATAGAAAAGATATATCAACGCCTTAGAATTCAGCCTCTTCGAGGGGGAAACCTCCTTTACATTACACAAATGAACAATTCTTGGATGATTCAAATGACAAAACCTCCTTTCTATATATAAGAATCTAAGGAGTCACAATATAACCTTGCTGACCTAACAATAATAATATAAAGCCACAAAAATAACAATAGAGGGATTCTATGGGGCACAATAATAACAATATGGTGATAATAGGGGCACAACAATATTAATAAGGGGTACAACTACAATAGTAATGGGGTAATCACTAGTATTATAGGGACCCAACATGCCCCTCTCCTTCAAAAAAGTGTTGTCCTCAATGCTTGAGAAGTTTTGGATGCTTCTGTATAAAATTCTCATCCTCCCATGTGGAATCTTCAGCGGATAAGTTCTTCCACTTGATAAGATACTCCGAAATTGATCGATTTCGTAGCTGTCGAGTTCTTGTTTCTGTGACTGCTTCCGGTTCCAATATAATTTTTCCTTCCTCGTCAAGTTCTGGCAATATTGTTTGAACTGGGATCTTGTCGCTTATAACCTTCTTTAAACATGAAACATGGAAAACTGGGTGCCATCAAGAAGCTACAGGAAGCTCCAATTTGTATGCCATAGTACCAATCTTTTGAAACACCTTGTATGGACCATAATAATTTGGTGATAATTTATTATCCTTCTTAGCTTGCTTGAGGGACATTTGCTTATATGGTTGTAGCCGTAGGAATACCCAATCACCTACATCAAAACTTCTTTCACTACGATGTTGATGTGCTTGTTGTTTCATTCTATTATGTGCCAACACGAGGTTATCGTTTAAGAGTTGGAGGAATTGTTGTTGATGTTCAATGTGGTGTTCCACTACTTAAACCTTAGAATTTTCTCTTAAATATGATGTGATGGATGGTGGTTGATACCCATAAAGTGCCATAAATGGGGTCATTTTTGTTGCTGTATGGAAGGAAGTGTTATACCACCATTCAACCAGAGGCAACCATTTGACCCATTGTGTCTGCTTATCAGATACAAAGCAACGAAGATATCCTTCCAAGCATTTGTTTACTATCTCAGTTTGCCCATCAAATTGAGGATGATAAGATGAGCTATGAGCTAACTGAGTACGAAGACAAGAAAATAATTTTCTCCAAAAATTTCCAGTGAAAATGGGATCTCTGTCACTTACAATAATCTTTGGGTTTCCATGTAGCTTTTGAATTGTTTCCATAAATGTAGTAGAAACTGTACTAGCTTTAAATGGATGTGATAATGCACAAAAGTGTGCATACTTGGTAAGTCTGTCAACTACCACCATGATGACACTCTTTCTCTCAGACTTGGGTAAACCTATGATAAAATCCATTGAAACCTCCTCCTAACGTTGGCTTGGAATGGATAAAGGTTGTAATAGACCTGGTGTCTTAATTGTTTCAACTTTATTTTGTTGGCAAACCAAATATTCCGCCACAAACTTTTGAATATCTGATTTAAGGCCATCCCAAAAATATTCCATTTTAACCCTATGGTAAGTTTTTAAAAACCTTGAGTGCCCTCCTAAGGGAGAAGTGTGCAATTCCATAAGAATCTTTGGTTTTAGCTGGGAATTCTTACAGAGGTATAAGCGATCTTTGTACCATAACGAATCATTTTGCCAGCTAAATGTATCAGACATACTAGAATCTTGTTGTAACTTTCGAATAAGTGCGCACACTTCTTCGTCATTCTTCCATTCCTCCCTTGCTTCGTTTATCCAATCTGGTTGGATAATAGAAATGGCGCACAACAATGCTTCTACATCCTCATCCTTCTTGAGAGTGCATCTGACACCACATTTTGCTTCCCTTTTTTGTAGATGATTTCAAAGTCATAACCCAACATCTTTGTGACCCACTTTTGTTGCTCTTCAGAGGATAATCTTTGTTCTAAAAATTATTTAAGGCTACCATGATCCATTTTTACCTTGAAGTGTCTTCCCATTAGGTAGGGTCACCATTTCTTAAGTGCATGGAGTATTGCCAACATTTCCTTCTCATAAATAGCTTTGTGTAAAAACTTTCCCTTGATTGGATGACTTTCAAAAGCAATGGGTCTTTCATCTTGCATTAAAACAGCACCAATTCCATTTCCTGAAGCATCACATTCCACAATAAAGGTTTTTTTGAAGTCTGGTGTAGCTAAGAATGGTGCTTGGCACATTGCCTCTTTAATATGTTCGAATGCCTTTGTTGCTTATGGAGTCCATGAAAATGCATCTTTCTTCAATAATGTTGTTAGAGGTGATGCTATTCTCCCATAATTCTTAACAAACTTGCGATAATACCCTGTCAACTCGAGAAATCCTCGCATATGCTTTATGGATGTGGGAATTTTCCATTCCTTAATGGCTTTAATTTTTCTAGGGTCTACCTTAACTCCTTCATGAGATATAATATTACCCAGATATTCCACCTCTTGTACTCTAAAGAAACATTTGGATCTTTTTGCATATAATTGTTTCTCCTCCAATAGTTGTAGCACCCTGTCAACATGTTCAACATGATCCTTCCAAGACTTGTTGTAGATTAGTATATCATCAAAAAATACTAACACAAATTTTCTAAGGAATGGTTTGAAAATTGAATTCATCAAACCTTGAAATGTTGAAGGTGCATTGGTAAGGCCAAACGGCATGACCAAAAATTCATAATGGCCCTCATGAGTTCTAAATGACATTTTCGGAATGTCTTCAATCTTCATTATGATTTGATGATATCCTGAACGAAGATCCAACTTGGTGAAGTAAATTGATCCATGCAATTCATCCAGTAATTCATCAATGACAGGAATGGGAAACTTATCTTTAATAGTGAGCTTGTTGAGCTCCCTATAATCCGAACACATGCGCCATGATCCATCCTTCTTGTGCACCAATACGACTGGAGCAAAGAAAGAACTTTGACTTGGTTGAATTATACCAGCCTCTAGCATTTCTGCAACCATACGTTCAATTTCACTCTTTTGGGCATAGGGATATCTATACGGCCTGATGTTTGGAGGAACACTTCCTGGAATTAGATGAATAGCATGATCATGATCACGAATAGGTGGGAGACCTTTGGGATTCTCAAATACCTTGGAATGATTGTCCAAGACTTTTTGGAGATATGGAGAAATAGATGATTCCATTGTGGACACATCTAGCGAACATAATTGTGCAATTACACCTCTTTGTTCCTTTTTTAGAAGCTTTGTCATACCGTTAGAGCTGATTATCTTTCCTGGTTTCCCTGCAATACCCCTTAATTCAACTTCCTTTCCTTCCACAGAAAATTTCATCAAAATTTCATGAAAATTAAAAGCTATTGTACCCAAGGCTTGTAGCCATTGGACTCCTAGTGCAACATCATCACCTCCCATTGGAATGGAAAGCATTGGGCTAGTTAATACATATTCTCCCATGGATAGCTTGATATTACGGCACTTTCCTGAGCAATTTATTGTTCCTCCATTTGCAACCATCACTTGAAACTCTGGTGCTGGATATAAGAAGAAATTCAATTCTCTTGCTACCTTACAATGAATAAAATTGTGGGTACTTCCTGAATCAATCAGCACTATTACCTTTTTCTTCTTGATTTGTCCTTCTATCTTGATGGTTTGAGGAGTGGTAATTCCCGCCAATGCATTACAAGATATGGTCGGATTCCTTTCTTCTTTATCTAGGCTTTGTTCCTGGAGTATATCCTCTTCTTTTGACCTTTCTTGCTCTTTTTCTTCTTCCTCTTCACAATCTATGTAGACTAATTTCTTCTCGGCACACTTATGACCTTTAGTGTATTTGCTATCACAACTGTAACAAAGCCCTTTTGCTCTTTTTTCTTCCAAATTTTGTGGTGTCAACCTTATAGGTTGTGGAAGACTAACGGCAACAACACTTCCATCTTTATAGTTGTGAGTGCTATGCTTCATGGTTGCCATAATTTTGCTTTCCATTTTTCTTGCTAACCTGAATGCCTTCTCTAATGAATCAGGTTCCCAAAGGTGAACATCATGTTCGATATTATCCTTTAAACACCCTATGAACACATCAATCCTATGCTCCTCTGGAATATCTTTTACCCTTATGTTCAATTTTTGGAACTCCTCAATGTGCTCCATTATTGAACCCTTTTGTTTGAGACTTATCAATTGGCTAAAAAAAATGTTGCTTTTTGTATCCTCATAATGTGCTATCAATTCTTCTGTAAAAATTGCCCAAGTGATAAATTGTCTATGAGATCAAAGCCATTGATACCATACAAACTGATTTGGTTCCAAATATAAAGTCGCCATACGTACCTTTTGTGTGTTTTGCACATTATTGAGATCGAAAAATTGCTCCATCTGTAATATCCATGTTGCGGGATCCTTGCCATCAAACTTCCTCATATCGATTTTTGGAATATGGTGGGTCTTTGATCCAACATTAGAGTCTAGGGAATCATGATTAACATTTCTTTTGTTCTCATCATGAGTTTCCTTTACTACCCTTTCACCATTAGTGACCCTTTCTTGTAGCAACTTATTCATATTTATCTTCAATTCTTCCATGTCTGTCTTTGAATCTATCTTCAAATCATCCATATTAGCTTCCACATCATTCATATTAGCTTCTACACCTTTCTTTAAACAATCCATATTAGCTTCTACGTCTTTCTTTAAACCATCAATCTTAGATTTTGTTCCTTTTTGTGCAAGGGACAGTTGTTGCACTTGGTCTTGGAATTTTGATATATCATGTTGCATTTCTTCCTCTTCTTTATGAGTCATGCTAGAGCTTTCGGGTTCCTTACTAGGTGTTTGCATTTTCTTTCCTCAGGGCATCAGTTACAAATAATAATGTTCTACTATGCCCTTTCAATTCCTTCAAAATAAATTTTCAAACCAGGCTTAAGCAAAAATTTAAGAAAATCAACACACCTTTTTTCACTTTGTAGGAACTCGATATTGCCTCTAATGTATCTCTTTACTTTCCAATCATCTAGATCTGAATTTGTGACTTACAGTAACCCTCTGTGTCCTCTTTCCAATGCCACAAGTTTGACCCAAATTGGATTTTCCAAGGAAGAGTTATGCGAAATCTCCCACAGTGACTTGATTATAGACCAGTTCAGTAGAGCGAACTTGTACTATGTGCCACGATTCACTGTTTCGACCTTTGGATCTGAAAAATGCATACAAGAAACTATAGTCTGTCCTCTTTCTGTACCTTCTTGTGAAATTTCAATCTGATCCCTAGAGAGAAAGTTATGACGCTTTCCCCAGGTCACCTGTTTGGAATGTAATTCAGGAGTCTGCAAAAAGACCAACTTCCTCAGATCATATCTCTGCAAATATAGCTCGAGCAGCTATAAAATTCAGACCCAAGGTTCAGCGCGGTTTCTTCTCAAATGGGTTTTCTTTGTAACTTTTGAAACATCATAGAAAAACATTTATAGCAAAAATTCCACGATGACCTGTTTGGAGCAGCGAAACTCTAGAATCCAAAGCTCTGATACCAAATGTTATGAAACCAGCTCAAGAAAAAGATAGAAAATATAGATCAACACCTTAGAATTCAGCCTCTTCGAGGGGGCAACCTCCTTTACATTACATAAATGAAAAATTCTTTGACGATTCAAATGACAAAACCTCCTTTCTATATATAGGAGTCTAAGGAGTCACAATATAACCCAGCCGACCTAACAATAATAAAATAAAGCCACAAAAATAACAATAGAGGGATTCTATGGGGCACAGTAATAACAATATGGGGATAATAGGGGCACAACAATATTAATAAGGGGTACAACTATAATAGTAATTGGGTAATCACTAGTATTATAGGGACCCAACAATTGTTCTGCTGAGCTTGAGCGATGAGAAAAGGACCTATCCATAAGGAGTCAAGCTTGCCATGATTTCCTCTCTTTTCCTTAAATGCATCCCATTTAAGAACCCAATCACCAACTTGGAAATTGTCCACTTTTGCTTTCCTATCAAAGGTTTCTTTGATTTTCTTTTGATGATCTTTTGACTTCTCAATCAACTGCTCTCTGATCTGATATAGTTCAACGAAGTTATTCATTCTTCTTAGCATGGCATTTTCTTCATCTTGTTATCCCTGCAAGAACTTAGCCATAGGGAGAATCAGTTGGATGGGGAAAACAACATCAGCACCATAAACTAGTGTAAATGGAGAACTCCCTATGGCTTTTTTGATGGTAACTCGGTTAGCCCATAGAGCAAAATTTAGCTTGGAATCAAAGTTTTTTTTGTTGTCCTCTAACATCTTTTTGATTACTCTTACTGGGCTCTTGTTAGATGATTCTGCCAGGCCATTGCCTTCAGGATAATATGAGGTAGAATGCACCACTTGAATGCCCATGGATTCAGTCATGTCCATCAATTCTTTTGCCTTGAATGTTGCTACATTATCAGTGACTAGTTTGGTTGGGCAACCAAATCTAGTGAAAATATTATCATTCCAGAACTTTATGACAACTTGATGATTGGCATTCTTAGTGGGTGTAGCCTCAATCCACTTGGTAAAATAATCAGTGGCTACTAAGATCCATTTGTGCTGGCCACTGGAATGTGGGCTTTTCTCACCTATAAAGTCCAAGCCCCACTGTTGGAAGGGACCATTGACATGTATTGGCTTTAAGGGTAGAGATTTTAGCTACTGTCTTCCTACAAACCTCTGACATTTGTCACAAGCTTTTACAAAAGAAAACACATCAGAGAACAAAGTAGGCCAATAATATCTAGCCCTCAGGATTTTGTGAGCTGTGGTTTTCCAATAATGATGCCTTCCACAGATGCTAGAATGAAATTGGTGTATGACCTCCAGAGATTGTTCTTTATCTAGACACCTCAAGAGGATTCCTGATGGGTCTTTCCAATAAAGCAGATTTTTATTAATGTAGAATTTGGTTGATATAAGTCTAATGGCACGAGCTTGACTTGAGCTAAGTCCTGGATGGACTTCTAGCTTTTGCAAAAAATGAACTATGTTGTAATACCATTCACATGTGACTAGATTTTCAGCCAAAGACTGATCCTGCTTTTTCTCTTCCGTTGCTCCCTCTGCCTGCTCATAATCTGAATTTAGACCCATGGAATTTATATCTAACAAGCTACAATTTCTTCAGCCATAAGTTTAGCCAAGCCCTGACCTTTGACAAGCTTAGTGGGCTTAACCTCTATGTTAAACTCTATGAATTTTGCAATCCATTTAGCTCTCTTCCCATAAATATCTGCCTGAGTTAAGATATCCTTTACTGAAGCTGAAGGTACATTTGCAACTACTTTGGAATGAAAAATATAAATTCTAAATGTCTTTAGAGAATTTATGAGAGCATAAGCTTGTTTTTCGATAAGGTCATACCTTAGCTTAGCATCCCTTAAAGTTTTGCTAAAAAAGTCCATAGGGTGCTCTATGCCTTCATCACTCTTCTACAACAGAACTGTCACAAGTGTATCATAAGAGGAAAAAAAGAAGATACAAAACTCCTTAGTGTAATCTGGGCTGATTAGCATGGGAGCTTCCATGATAGCTTGCTTGATGGCTTCAAAAGAGCTTCTTGAAGCATCTATCCATTTTCTTTCTACTCCTTTCTTTAGCATGGAAGTGATGTGCTTTACAAGCTCTGCAAAGTTTGGAATGAACCTCCTTACGAAGTTAATCTTATACAAGAAGGATTGAATGCCCCTTTTTGACCTTGGGATGGGCAATGTCTGAATGGCTTGAACCCTAGCTGGATCAATCTTCACACCTTCAGCAGAAACAATATGTCCCAGAAGTTTGCCTTCTTCTAGAGAAAACTGTGACTTCTTTGGGTTGACTGAAATTCCAAAATGTCTGCACTTTAGGAAGACCTTCTTCAAATGTTGTAAATGGTCTTTGTGGCTACTGGAGAAGACTGTTATGTCATCCAGATAAATAAGGACAAATTTTTCCTTCTCTCCCATGAAGGCTATGTCCATGGCCCTCTAAAAGGTAGTGCCAGCATTCATCAATCCGTAAGGCATCTTGGAGTACATGAAAGTGTCCCAAGGAGTAGTGAAGGAGGTCTTTTCCTGATCTTCAGGGCATACCGCAATATTATTGTAACCTCAAAATCCATCTAAGAAAGACATTACTCTAGCCCCTGAAACTCTTTGCAGCAAGTGTTCCATCTTAGGCAGGGGATAGTTATATTTTTTAGAGCACTTGTTCGGATTTCTGAAGTCAACACAAGGCCTGATTTCTCCATTTTTCTTTCTTACTACCACAAGGTTAGCTATCCATTTTGAATACCTTAGAGGCACTATAATTTTTGCATCCAATAGCTTCTTGATCTCTTTCTCAATCAAAGGCAATAAGAGAGGGTTGATAGGTCTTAGCTTCTGCTTAAAAGGGGTGGTATTCTTTTCCAATGGGATCATATGCTAAATGATGTCTGCATCATAGGTTTTAATATCGCTATATTCCCAGGCAAAAATGTCAGTGAATTTCCTCATAAGGGTTCAATACTCATAATTCTTGGTATAGGACAAATGCGTGGACAGATTTATGTTTTTTGGATGGGCTGGGCTCCCTATATTATGTTTACGAACAACAGATTCATTTTCTGTTTTGGTAGGCTTATATGGCACATCATTTTGGTCAAAGAGCTTCTCTAGAGGCACCAATCCTTTTGGTATGTGATTACTGGGTAGCTGGACGATGCTTCCTCGACCGATCTCACTTTTTAGCTTGGGCTGGCCGCATTCTCGCATGGCTTCATTTTCCTGATCGATGTGCATTTCAGAAAATTCCTCCACGACTTGCAAAAATTTGCTAATTTCCTCATTGTCTTCAAAAACCATCTAATATTTGACATTTTCAGGAAGATATGGTCTGTATTTTACCTAAACTTCGTATTTCAATTTAGGAGGCAAAGGAGGAATAAACATGCTAGCAGAGAGTGAGGGAGTTGGCAAGCTGGTTCTTCACTCTTGGAATATAAGAAATGCTAAAATCATTAAAATAATCCTTCATCCTTCATACCTCATCTTTGTATGGCTTCAGCCTTGGATTCTTAGCTTGGAACGTTTTATTTACTCGCTGAATAATGAGGTCTGCATCTCCAAACAACTTTAGGCCTTTGATACCCATTTCTTTAGCAGCGCTTAAGCCCAGAATTAAAGCTTTGTATTTCGTAATGTTGTTTGTGACCTGAAAGGTTAATTTGAAAGATAAATGAATGTATTCCTGTGTTGGGGACACAAGGACCATACCTACCCCTGCATCTTCTTTAGAGCAAGCCCCATCAAAAAACATATCCCAAATCTGTGGGTTTTCTTCCTCAACAATCTGGAAAATTGATTTCCTGAGTTGCATGGAGACCAAAAATGATTCTTCAATAAGAAGGATACAAGCTCCAAAATCAGTGTCAATAACATATATGGGATTATTGGTGGGATTATTTTCATCTTTGATTATATAAGCCAACTACGCCTCTCTGTATAATTTCTTTCTCTCACCTCCGAAAACTGGGACAGTAGCATAGGACAAATCATTTTTTAATGATCCACCTAGTCTCTTGATCCAACCTCTGGAAAGTAACATGCCAATATTGGGAGGTACATCTGCTACCACAATGTCTATCATCATGCTTTTCATAGGCAGATGAGACAAAGTGATGGCTAGGTCCTTGATTAACCCTAGACATTTCACTTTTCTAGAGTCAAAAGAAAATAGGTCATGATAAGACTTAGTGATGTCAAGACCCAACTCATCCATGATAGCCTTGGGCATTAGATTACGGCTGGGTCCAGTGTCCAAAAGGTAGTTGTGAAGGATTTTATCATGAATAGTTAGAGAGACATAGAATGATGGGTAGTTGTCTTCACAGTTTTCAATCATTGGGTCGAGGATAACAGTTGGCTTGTCATCTTGCAGATTTACACAATTAGTAGAGGCTTAGATGGCTTTAGGTTCAAGGGCCTCACGGATGGATCTTTTGAAGGACTCATTCTTCACTAGTTCAATCAGAGGCATAGTTATTCTTAGCTTCTAAAATTCTAATTGAAAACTAAAAGGAGAAGGGGACTTGTCGAGGCCTCTTACCTCATGAGATGGAGCTTTGAGGATGTTGGGAGCAACTGCCAGTTGTTTTTGCTTATTAGCTTGCGGTAATATAGGGACAACAACTCTTTGAATAGGAGTTTCCTTGGCATTATTTATCTTTGATCTACAACTTGTAGAATAGCTTCACCATCCCATTCCTAGCTGATCTGGTCATTGCATAATGACTTTTCATATGCAGCTGAGGTCAAAAAGGAAGCATTACCTTTGTCTTCTAGACAATGGATCTCATCATCTTCTTCAAACTACTCTTCTTCCATGACTGAATTTTGAAAAGGAACCTTCACCCTTTGGTCTTCATTTCCATTTTTGTTTCTTTGCAAAATCTGCAACTACTCATTCGTTCTTCTATATGGATTTGGATTTGGATTTCTTGGGGAAAATGTATTAGGCATTCTTCCTTTCCCCAATTGCTACTCAACCTTCAATTTAGAGATTTCAGAGGTTAATGACTTGATCATTTTGGTCATTTTATCTATCTTAGGATCAGAGGATGATGAAGACTCACCCCTCTGTCTTCTTCTATCAACATTTCCCTTGAGTTTCTCTGCAGCCATGATGTTTGATTCCACTTCCAAGGTTGCATCCTGAATGTCAGCCAAGGTAGCACATCGCCTCTCTCTCAATAGTAGGCAAAAGTTAGAATCAAAAGAACTGGCATAGGTGAGTTTAACAGAGGCAGTAGTGGGTTTTACCTCAGCTAGAATCTTGTTGTACATACGGTTAAACCTTTTATTGAAATCAGACAACAACTGACCATTTTATCTCTTTAAGTTTCCAAACTTAGTGTGGTAGTAGAGGAGGTCCTTTTTATCCCCCCAATGCTTTAGGAATGCATCATCTAAAGCTTCAATATCTGCTATAGATCTAGGGGTTAGTTCTCTAAACCATTTTCTAGCCTCCCCATCTAGGCCTTGGACAAAGACTCTCATCCATATATCATGTTCACTAATGTCCATATTATCAACATAGCTATAGAATGACTCAAGATGTTCTTCATCAGTAACACCTTCAGTCCCAGTGAAATTAGGCCTATATTTTTGATATTCCCCAGTAGGCATGGCATTCAAAGGAATGGGGAGTATTAGAGGTCCATACATAGCAGCTATGATTCCTTCCATTTTGGTGGTGCTTGTGGACCTGCCATAGCTATGGTAGCTATGGTAGATCAAAGTTGGATCCGTGTCATTTCCCAGGGAAGCTGAGCTTTAGTTTCCTTTCCTCGGCAGTGGCGCCAATTATTTTATCACTCTAGGAAACTCTCCTAGGTTGTAGATCAGAGATGCCTGGTAACATGTAATCCTCAATATTGTTCTCTGAACTATTGGAATAAATGATGGTTTGGATCAAGTTAGATAACCATTTCACCTCTATTCTCACTCACGACATGCATGAACACCCTTAACAACACAAGGCTTTAGACCAAAAATGCTCAATAGTTTGTAGATTTAATGGATAGATGGAGAATACTGATAGTAGCAAAAAATTGCACAATGAACATATATGAATGGCTAGCTACAAGTAGAAAATAAACTTACTAACTATACTGGCAGATGCATATATAATAACACATATAAATCGCTAGCTATAGGCATCAAAGAAGCTTGCTAATATAATATATCAAATCAGAGATAAGATGACAGTTGTCTACCCTCACACACACAGAAAACCTAAACAAACTGTTCAAGTGCAAGCGTAGAACAACATAAAGGGAATGGAAATTGAACATCTAATGGAAAAAGAAGCTTATATTTCTTAGAATGAAGATGATAAGATCGAAGGAAAGAGGAGAAACAATGTCCGAAATTTGAACGCTTGTTACATCTATTTTTTTGCCTTTTATAGGCCCTTTACAATGCTCCTTAGCTCTCTAAAAGGCTCAGAGTCTTAACCTTGTCTAATCTGTCCCTTAACCATTTGATTCCCTCAATAGGTAGGCATGGCTCGGAGTTTTTTTCTCTTTCTGGCAAAGGAATAACTGCATTTAGATATTTTGGGTGCACTGGCAGGGAGCTCTCTCTTGACAGAGATGCCCACAATCTCTTCTGTTGATTTCAGCTGTGTTGCACTGTGCTGCTCCATGATGTATCTAATTTGAACTATGTTGTGCTGTAGATGCCCATGATATTTCTGCTTCGGGCTAATTGGGCATGATTTGTTGCTTTCGGACTTTAAAAGTCCTCCAAAATGATTTATTTACCCATCGGGTTTGCCCTTCGGGCCGCTATCACCTATTGCAGATGGCCCAGTCCCTTTGTTCCATTCGTATTTTTGCAATATGGTGAAAACCTTAAAAACATGAAAAATCGGCCTTTGTGGACATAAAAACATATATATATTTCACCTTTAAAACACATGGGGTCCAAACTTCATCACTATCAGCGCTGCCAAGGTTCCTGTGTATTTCATTTCATAGCGAAATACACGGAAAATACATTAAAATGGCCTTCCATGGATTTGAAAATATATCTGTTTATCGCATATAATTACATTGGGTTTGACCCATCGGGTCAGACATATGCCCGTGACTAGGCCTCATCCCTAGTTTGGCACCGATAGCGATATTGCGATGTGGTAAATCGCAATCGTGAGTCGCTCGTTCCCCAGTCCTTTATACAACAGAACATGTGCTTTCTACCGATGCAACCCACCGATCCTATCATCAACGATCGCTAATCAACGGTGTCATGCGCCCGCCTTTCGACTGTCCCCTCTGTCTTGTCGATATGGGATTTTCCGCTTAGATCTGGGCCATTGATCGGCCAGATCTAACAAGTGTTGTGTGATGCCTAGTTTAATCTTGTGATAATAGTTTTTCTATGGTTTTAGAGTGTTTTGAGCCTCCTGATAATGTATTTCTACCGTTCCAAGGGCTTTCCTCCTGCAACCATTTCGAATTTGAATGATCCTTGAAAGGATTTTGAAGACTTTTGGGGCATACTTGGACCCTTTTTTGGACTGCTTGCCGACAAGGCTAACACCGACTATGTAACAAAATCGGTTCAGGCAAAGGTATTAACCAAAGATATATAGAAGGATGTTTTCTATTTCTTGTTTGAAGAAGTTTTTGTTCACTTTGGAATACCCAGAGAAATAGTGATAGATGGAGGTCCCCTGCTCACATCTCATTTGATTGAGAACTTGGTTGAAAAATACAAAATCTACCATAGGATCACTTCGTCTTATGATCTGTAAGAAAATGGCCAAGTGGAAAGCACCAAGAAGGTTATTTAGGGAATTCTTACCAAGATAGTAGCTAGCCATCGAAGAAATTGGGCTGATAAATTTACAGAGGTGATGTGGGCATACCAGACTACATGGAGGAATACTAGAGGGTTCTCATTGGATGAATTAGTGTATGGTAAAAATCCTCTGCTTCCTATAGAATTTGAAATTAAGACATTAAGAACAGTGCTACAAGTGAATTTGGATCTGGAAACAACACATAAACAAAGGTTGAATCAGCTTAATGAATTGGATGAGAAATGGTTAGCTTCCATTCAACAAACAGACATTTTCCAACCGCAGAGAGCTAAGTGGCACCATAAATTCATTAAAAGGAAGAAATTTCAAAAAGGATATTAGGCTCTATTATATGATTCAGGATTTAAGGGATTTAAATGGAAGCTATGCACCAGGTGGCTAGGTCCTTACGAAGTTGACACAATATTTGACAATGGGATTGTAAATTTAGTGACCATTGATAGTGCTAGGACACCATTGTTTGCTAATGGGAAATGTCTTTGACTATATCATAAAGCCGCTTCAAAGGAATCATTCATCAACATTGTCAATGATTCTAACCTTCAGATTACAAAGGCAGGGGATAATTCCCTTGTGTTACCAATTTCTTAATTTTCCAATAAGTGTAACAACCGAAAACAAGATTCTGTTGGTAGTTGTTACACCCAGCAAAAACAAATAAAAATTGATAATAATATTAATATTAATAAAAACATACAAATAAAAATATGACCGTGAAAACCTCTTCTGGGGCATAGAAGGTTTGATTGTGATAGATAAAAACCACTATGTGGCGGTTGTTACACATTTATTTTCCCTCTGTAACAACATTATGCAACTAACGTATATTCTAATTTTTATGTTGTTACAAGTTCTATTAGAATATGTTTGTAAATTCTCTTTGTAAGTATTTTAAAAGGAATATGTAAATAAGGGACAACTGTACAAATAGAGTGGAAATAGGGTTACATGTGTAGGTAGCCACATCAATGAAATCATTAGCCGCAATATGCAAAGAAAGAGTATTCATTAGCGTTATGTTGCGAGAACAACTCATACAACAAGCACATCATCGCCAGAATTAATTCTTGTTACCATTTTTTTGTCACATCACGCCATGTACATTACACAAAGGTATATCACTTCTGCCCTCTATTTATAGTTATGGAAATTAAATATGGCATCTCTTTAGATGGCCAAGAATGGATGTCACATTAAACTTAGGGGAGAGGACGAGTCACTTCGTAATCTATGATCTCGAATTTAAAACCAATAATCATTATTAAAACCTTGTCATCATTATCCCTTTATTCCAATCATGCCAAGAATTAAAACACATTTAATGCTAGATCTCCATGATCTAGACCAATAATGGAACCATACCATGTGCAGTAAGATCCTGCTTAAATCGAAATCCTTGTTTTAATTTCCTTTTACTACCCTAACATCAACCTTAGCAAGAATTTCATCTTCATTCCAAAATTCTCAGAGCTAGAGCAGAGTACAAAGTGCTAGGGTGGAGATGGGAGGAGCAACAGTCTGACAGGAGCCCACTTTGATGGAAGCATTGGAGAATTTCCCTGAGGCATGCCAAGTCTTTAAGGAGGTGGGCTGATTTTAACTTTTTGAATAGCTCAAGGGATTAATGGAGTTGATGGCCATAGAATTTGCTCGGAACCTACATAGAAATCAGATGAAAGTCTGAGGGTTAAAGATGAAATTCATATAAGAAGTGATTTCTCATATAACATTGCTACAAACTATGGGGAAACAGTGGTTCGTCTGACAAAGAAATGACCCTTCTCTTAAGGTTGAGTTCCTTCAAGGAGAGGAACAATTGGAGAAGAACGGTAGGGAATTGAAAAATTGTGACTCCCTCAGTTGTGGGGAGTTGTTACCCTGTACATTATCAAGTATATCACCTATGAAGGAAGGGAAATGATCGTCTTTAACTACCATTTTGCACTACTGAACCACCTACAGCACAGTAGTTGGTTAACATTCCATGTTTTTTGTTAGATGAAATCAGACAAGTGTCTGGATTTATAAAAACTATTGCACATCAAGAGACTTGTGTCACCAACCATGGTCTGATCAAATTGGTTGTAGTAGATGCCTTGGAATGACAAGGCAGAAGATGGGAAGAATTAATGAGTAGAAAGATAAGGACCTCCCACAAGAGGTGAATTGAAATCCTTGACGCCCCAAAGGAAGTAGAGGAGACTGGAAAAGGCCAATCTTCAGGGGGTAGGGTCGAGAAAAGATCATTGAAGAAGCCAATAGGCGGCAGAATACCAAAGAAAAGGGTAAAAGTCAGTTCGCGGCTAAAACCTTCACGTTTATCCAGTGAAGGACCGAGCAAGGACACGGGGAAGTAAAAAGAGGAGGAACAACTCCATCCAAAAGAAGACCCTCTTCTAGGTAAGGATGAGACTCAGTCTTTGCAGTTTAAATTCAAAAGTTTAGAAGAAGAAAATGAAAAATTAAAGAAACAATTAGAAGGAAGTGGAGTAGAAGCAAGGGTCTCAGGCCTGGATACCTTGGCAGAAGTAGTGGAAAAAATGAGGGTGGATTCTGCACAAGGTCCCGTGTGTGCAGCATGCACCATATACCTAGCAGAAATTGGATAAAAAGTATACATTGCAAGCATAACCTCGATGGAGACTCAAACATATCCCTGGGAAGTTGCTACATAAGAACCTGTTGACGACGATGTTGATACACAAGAACCAATAGCTGAAATGGAGCATTCCATGGGTGGCGGCCCGAGAGCTGTACACAAGAACCTGTCGATGAAACTATTGTTACACAAGAACTAGTAGTAGAGGCAAAAGCTAATTACGGGTGAAAGAAGGGACTGCTACACAAGAACCCATTTATGATGTTGTTGTTACACAAGAATGAGCAACCGAGATGAAGCAACTCTATCCTCGGGATATTGTTACACCCCCAAGTGATTGTACATGTAGAGGAACACAAGGTCCTAAATTAGGATGGTCTTCTAAGAAAATTCTACTGATATCTGAATTGTAGAAGTGGAAATAAAAGACACTCCTATTGTAGGAAGGAGTGATCTCGCTGGCGGAACACCAGAAAGTAGTAAACTCACTCAAGGAGAAATGGCCTGAGAAGGATTTGGTAGAAAAATGGGAAAGGAAAGGGGAGGAGGCATCTATGAAGAAGATATAAGAGCAGTTGTAGTTGTTACATGATCAGGTTCAGGATTTAACAAATTACAAACACAAGGTGCATGACATTGCCCTAAATCTGTTAGGGTGTAGAAGTCCCTCTCCGACCTACCCAATTTTTCTGCAGGAACAATTTTTCTTGTTTCAATTGAATGTGGTTTATGAAAATATACCTTATTTGGGTAATTCCACCCAAACCTTTTTGGATGTCTTTTGTTCTTTTAATTTCTAGGCAAATTTTTCCTTCCAAGCTTATTCTTTATAACATGATTTGTGAACATGTTAGTACGCACATGGTTGCGGACATTCTTTCTTACATGGGTGATTTTCTGTTGCACGCCTTTATTTCCTTCATGAAAAATCAGATAGATTGACATATGGCTATGAAGTTGTTGGACGTGAATGAAGAAAAGGCAACAATGATGATCCGGGCTAAACTAGGTATGGTTGCAGAGTTAAGACAGATATTTAGGAAATTTTTTAGTGTTTCAGATGTCAAGGAGTAGGAAACCATCCACAAGATGACGATTGTGAATATATGCTTCAACCTTCTTATGGAGATGAAGAGTCCCACACTAACAAGATGCTACAAACACACAAAGCTTAGTAGTGCAGGACTACATGAGAGCGACCCATTTGGTTTTCAAAATTTTGTGGTTGTTGTTTCACGAATCTGAGAGTATGCCTGGATTGTAGATTTATTGAGTGCCTTTTGGATAGGACTCAGGTTAAAATATCCTCTAATTTGGTTACCAGTAGAGGAGTACCAGCCTCAGTATCGACTGTGTAATTACAAGGAGGAATATTGGCCACATCAACTGATGTCTAGTCAAGGTTAGAAGGGAGATGAGGAGGAAACCGCTAATGCTTATAATCTGACAGAGTTGCATATGAAGTATAACAACTGGCTCTAAAGTATTTTTGATGAGGACATGAAATTGCTTCAGCTTGGGGGAGATGTTGGGTACAAGATTTGTCCATATTCTGGATACCTTCTTCCCCCTATCCTTGAACATTTCACCTTTGAACCTGTGGAATCTACATCACAATTACATTTCCCCATTTATAAGTATTAATTTTTGTTATGACATATTATTTTTCCATTTTTGTTAAATACGAATGAGGTGGTATCCTTTTTTATGGCTAACCAAGGCAATTATGGACAAAAGGCTCTATGGCTCTGTTTCTTTTAGGTGATTCTTCTAAGACCATGGCCAAGGATGAACAACAGATTCTGAGTACTTGTTGTTACACCTCAAGTGTTGTTGTTACACCTCAAACATTGTTGTTACACCTTAGGTTTTTTTGTTACACTATGAATTGTTCTTACACCGCTGGACACTGACTAGTCCACAACCATCTAAGAATGTGGGTACTATTCCACAAGATAGGTGTTGAGAAGATTATATTATTTATGGACGGCTATAGAATCAAGACAAATGTGATTTTGATCAATGATGTAACAACAATAAGCCTTGTATTTAGAACTTGTTTTAACAATTTCTATCTTTTTCTCAATATTGATTAGCATGAGAATCGTGAGATTCTAATGACTGATATGTTGCTTACTTTGGAAATGTAAATCTTATAAAGAGAACTAAGTTCCATGTAAACAGGGACAAGTATCATTATTTTTCTTCTGTAATTCACAATCATTTCATAATACAAAGAATATCGTTGTTGATTCTTTTGCAACTGTGGTGTTGAAGTTTTATTAATTGGTATTTCATCCCTATGCTCTGCTAGGGAGGAAGGGATCTCCTCTTTGGCAGGGCTTGTAGTAGCAGTAGTAGCATAGTGGTAGATCAATTATTTTTCCTTTCTGTAAGTGCAAAAATATTTCTGTCGCTGTGTAATTTGCGGAATGGGTTTATTTATATTTCTAGATTTATGATATGTAGTCACACAAGATTTATTGAACGTAATATTTTGTCAGCTGACTTGGTTAGTGGTGTGGTGTGTGGCACACTTTTCCTTTGGTAACATGAAGTGTGGTTTCATCTCTGTAGAAATTTTTTTATTTCTCCACGAGTGTTACTTTCTAATGCAATTAATTCAACAACATTTTTTTTGCCTTTTAAATTTACTCTTGGCTGAAGTTTGTCGGAACAAATAGTGCATACTCCTTTGAAATAAACAGACCTACCCTGGGTTAAAAATTAATGTTTGTGATTCAGTCATATTCACAGTGATTAAGCTAGCTCAACATTTTGGCACCGTTGCTAGGGAATGCAGTTGACAATGCAATAAGCCAAGTGTCTTTTGTTAGTAGAGTTTTTTAGTGCACAGGTGTTGGGTAGTAAAATGAGAGGTAAGAACGCACACATCGCTCTAATATACCTAGGCAGTCTCACCCTTGGGATCACTAGGACACTTAGGTTGTGTGAATTCCTTAATTCTCTAGATGTGCTCTTAGCTTTACAGGTGTTGGGCGGTAAGACGAGAGGTAAGAACCTATGCATCACTCTAATATACTTGAGTGGGCTCACCACTGTATAAGATGAGACACTTAGGGCTTGAATAAATATGAATATGGTCCATGTGTAAAGAGTAGGAATAATAGAAATCTCAAATTACTACCACTCTAATAAATCACAGGAAAAATGGGTCATAAAAGAAACAAGAAGGCCACAGATCTGAGGAGGAAAACGTTTATTCATGAGCAGATCTCAAAAGTAGAAAAGGAGTAGTCAATTTCCTAGAGGGATGCAAGGAAAATTGGGCCACAAAGACTTTTTACTCCCATAATAATAACAGGAGCATCTGGTTCCTCTATCTCCTGACCGGATTATCCTAAAACTAGTGTAACCACTCCCAAAGCTAAGTATCGAAATTAGGAGAAATAGTGGAAGGCTAGTGATCAGGACATTAGGGCTGAGGGTAAAGGGGAAACTGGTGGGGAATACTAAAATCCTGAGGAAGAAAAGTATTCATTGACTTATTAATATCCTGATTTGAGCAACGTCGTGAAAAAACCAGCCCCGGAGTAGCCTAAGCTATCAATGAACAAATCTTCACCCACAAGACAGTGACCAAGATGGTCTAAAGGAGACTTGTCACACCAAGGATCAGGAGGATAAAAAATGGGGGATAACAATGAAAAAACACTAAAATAGATGCCACCATTAGCACCTTTGAGTTTTCAATAGGAGATATTAGAGGCGAGTCTCCCATGAAAAACATTCGTTTATCATCTCTTCCATACTTTCATGGGATGACTGTAGAACACCATGACACCTTCTTTTTTGAATTTGATGTCTTGTGCATGAGCTATGATTATGTTTCATATGCCCATAAGCTAAAATTATCCCTTGCTACTCTAAAAGGAGTAGAATTGAGATGGTTCATGGGATTAGTATCTGCTACTATTCGAACGTGGAGCGACATGAAAGAAACATTTCTATCTAAGTATCATGATTACTGTAGAACCAGGGACTTGAGGGAAGAAATATTCAGGATTATACAAAAGGAGAAACAAATATTGGAGGATTATGTGGAGCGATTCCATTACAATTTGTAGAGAATTAAACACAAAAACTTAGATGAAGGAATCTTGAAGACCATATTCATAATGGGTATGAGAGATGATTGACTCGATACCCTGAATATACTGGGGAAATGGAACATATCTCTATGACCATTTCTAGCGATAGTAAAGCTTTGTTTGAGATGCTCTAGAGGATCATTGAAGGCGAGAAGCATGGTAAAATATGCCCCCACCTAGATATAGAAATCTGCAAACGGTGGTGTGACCAGGACGAAAATCAGAAACTTGTTCGAGGATATTAAAATCGATCTTCTTAGTACCCTGTCTACTCAAATAACAACAACACAAGTGAAGAAATTACGGAACAAAGCTGATGCAGCTTTATTCATTTCTTGCCCAAAGCAAGGAAAATCATTCCCGAAAGGAATGTAGGGTAAACAACATCGCCCTATGTAACATCTGTGATCTAGAGCATTCCATAGGTCATTGCCTAGAGCTTCCCAGATTGAGAGACATTCTTAAGGAATCAAGAGAGGAGGTTCAGTCTTCCTACTTCATTGGATGCAGGAAACCATGGAAATCATGACCCCCAGGAATGCCTCAGTAATTCTCTTCTTTCAATCCATGGAATAGTACACATAATGTTCAGAATTTCCATGGTAGTACTCTGCCCCTCCTCCGACACAATATCCTTCACCTTGGAATCAATGGTGTTCCTCATCAAATTTTCAATGCCCTCCATCACAACCATATCCTTGGACTCATAATTGGAGAGGAAATTCCCTAGGACGAGTTCCTCCTGCAATACTAGTACAACAACAGTTTTAGCTACCATCTCTTCAAACACTTGTTGCTACACCTTCTATATGACCCCAATTACATGTGCAACCTAACTCTAACCCAAACAATAAGGTAGCCCAGAACATTGAACCTTCATCCACCTTCCAGACTTATTCTATCACTCTTGTCAGGTATAATGAAATCCATCTTTTTTTGGGAAAGTGGTTCACCCAAAACTCTCCCTTGTTCTAACTAAAAAAAATTGTGAGTCACCTAGGGGGGTTCTATAGATTTTGAAGCTTTTGTGACACCTATAAAAGTTGATTTAGAGGGGACTGTTGCACCTGTAACATCCAGTTCAAGTAAAGCTCTTACACCTGTAATAATCGATTTTACTATAACAACTAAATACCATCCATATCCTCAAAGGCTAGTAGAAACTGGAATTAATTCACACTTGGAATCAAATTTTCTCAAAGGAGTTGAAAACTTACACATTCGGATTCCTCTACTATAGGCTATCAGAGATGTGCCTATCTATGAAAAAAAAATAAGGGATTTGTGCGTTAAAAAGCTTGGAAGGAAGCCTGAGGACCCTATCACTATTCATGTGATGGGAAAGTTGTCCGATTTGATGGTTTATCAACCCCTTTTAACCAAATAAAATGATCTAGGGAACCCTACTATCATTTTTTATATCGATGGCAAGCCCATTGCTAATACATTTATTGACTTAGGAGCAACCATTAATGTAATGAGGAGAGAACTCTTCATCTCCTTAGGATTACAAAGACTAAGACACACACCTACAGTGTTGGAACTAGCAGATAGGTCCCGTGTCGAACCCTAATGGATGATAGAAGACATAGTGATTATAGTAGATTCTTAGCGATATCCTGCTGATTTCCTTATTTTACAAACTAAATCAAACCTCAGGGGTCATCCTTTAATTTTAGGAAGGTCATGGCTAGCCACTGTAGATGCATTCATAAGATGCAGGTTTGGGTCCATGATGATTTCTGATGGCCAAGCCACCAAAAATCTCAGCCTTTACCCCCCAAAAAAACCAGATATGAATTTGGGAAATCCCTTGTGGGATGAATTTGATCCCGAGTTATATCACTCACAACCACTTCTCACCCTTGGGAAGGAACAATACTTTAAGAATGAAACAAAAGATTATATCATAATTGGTTTTATTAGTAATTCCCTTTCTATTGCTTCCATTGAAGACTCAGGGGAGGAGGATGTTGTAGAAGATTTGAGCCTTGAGCAGATGAAGACCACTCCAAGTATTAACAATAGTCCTCCTGAATAGAACCAGGCAAATATCTTAATGTCAATCCAAGCTTGGCTGCTGAGTGAAACAAATTGTTGTTACATCTGTTACAGAAATACAAAAGGCATTTTAATGGGATTATATAGACATGAAGGATATTTGTCCCAGCCTATGAACTCACGACATATATTTGAAGGATGGTTTCAATCCAATGATATAACTACAATGATGAATGAACCCTGCATTGAAGGAGGTAGTAAAAGAAGAATTGTAAAAAGAGTTGAACGAGGTAACTTAGTCTGTCACCTTGTATACCATGATACACCAAACACAACATTTAGGGATATTGGTTGTCTCACATTAAGTCCTTGGTTCATCAAGGTGTATATTTTAGTTCACGATTTCTTGGTAATCCTTTATGCCTAGATGACCCTCTTTTTTGTTTATTTCTTTTTGTGTTAATAAAATTTATTATCTCACGTGGAAGAAAAAACTCGCCCACCCCATCATTTGTGTAGAATGCAAAATAAGCCTCCTCTTCCACCAGAGGCTACTCCTGGTCATTGTCAGAAGCATAAGAATATGTAAACTACCAAATCAAAAACTTTGGGAACTGCTTCTGGCTCTCCTCGTGATATTGATCATCCAGATTCATTTATCCCCTTGAGCTATGAGCCTATGATTACATCTACTCTTGACGGTGACACTGACACAATTGAAACAAAATTCCCTAAAACCTTGTTTCCTGAGGTTATTGAACCTGACCTTCCCGAGTCAGACACTTTGATTCTTGAGGTTGTTGAACCTGAGGAGCCTCAACCATCTTCACCTATTACTTTAGGACCTTTCTCCTCTCTTCCTTTGTCTCAGACATAACCTATATATCTTGGACCTGATGGTGAACCTCTTCCACGTGGACTTGTGAGTATTGAAGAGATCCCACAGGAAGAGCCTCATCCTTATACTCATATTCATTGGGAAGGACTCCATTTTTATCAGATTGATCCTTTTCCTTCTCTTCAAACTCAACCAAAAAATCCTTTACCCGATTCTTTGGACTTACCTGTGAATCTCTTGCGGAAATCTTCATTCGGATTGTTAACCATGACTGGAACTGATCCAACCTCTCAGTCTATGTCTGCCACTATGGTTAAGACATCAAATGTTTCTTCCTCATCTATTTTTACAACATCACCAAAAACACATATGTATGGTGGCTTATTCATCCCACCTACTTATCATTATTTATCTCGTAGCTTTTCTAGTGGATCTTCCATTCCTTAGACCTCTCCCACGTCATCTGATTTAGGAATAACATATGGTACTTCTCTTATGAGTGCCTCACAATTTGCTCCTCTTGTTCCATATACACATAAGATCAAGGTGCAAGTTGGACCTTATGTTAGTGGGCAAGGCTACCTTCAACAAACTAACTCTTCTTATGTTGTTTACCCTCCATGTAGATCACAGTTGCCTCCATCATTCCATCCTCCTATGGCAGGGGGAAACCTATTGTTGGTATACCTCAAATTGGTAATTACCTTTGTTATAGTCCTCCTTATACTAGAATAGCTGCTAGTGTTTGGAATAACATATGGTACTTCTCTTATGAGTGCCTCACAATTTGCTCCTCTTGTTCCATATACACATAAGATCAAGGTGCAAGTTGGACCTTATGTCAGTGGGCAAGGCTACCTTCAACAAACTAACTCTTCTTATGTTGTTTACCCTCCATGTAGATCACAGTTGCCTCCATCATTCCATCCTCCTATGGAAGGGGGAAACCTATTGTTGGTATACCTCAAATTGGTAATTAGCTTTGTTATAGTCCTCCTTATACTAGAATAGCTGCTAGTGTTTGGGGCCAATTGTTGAATCCTCAACCTACACCATATTCGTCTTAACTTCCTATTCATCCATCAATAGTCCAACAAGCTCAAATACATGTGAGCCAAAATTTACAAGCTGTCATTCCATCACAACCTTTTCCCTTGGTATCTGGCATTTCCAAGATTTCGCTTACCTAGACTTTACAAGGTACCTTACATTCTCAATTGCTTAGATAGGTTACTCCTCAAGTTTTGATAGGTCATATTATTCACAGTATGGTGCAGTCCCAAATAAACCCAGTTTACTATGGGGAAATGAAAAACCCCCATCAGGAAAAAGTATGGAACATATCAAGGTATTCCTCAAGCGCCTTTTCAAGGCCATTAAACCCAAACCCAACCATTCTAGCAACTTTATCGTTATCCTGGGGCTGGGAAATGAGGTCACTTATGTATTGGTTATCTAAATGCTCCTTATTCTGGTACCCAGGTTCCTTATTAACAGAGCCCTCCTTATCTAGGGATGTAATTACCTGTTTCTCAAGCTATCCCTTCATATCTAGATCATCCTCCTCTGAACTTTAACGGGTAGTTGCCCTTTGTGGCCACACTTGAATTTCGAGACTTAGCTGAGCTCACTAATGAACCCATTGCTCATTCGCTATTGTGGTCAATTATTCCCACTCAATTACCTTCTTATATCTTAAATTTCAATAGTAATGAAGGAGAAGACCTATCGACGCACGTTACGATGTATCATCTATGCTGTTCTTTGAACTCCTTTAATGATGATTCTATTCATCTTTGTCTTTTCCAATGAACGCTTACATGTACCACAACTAAATCGTATATTGAATTACCTAGAGCTTCATTTCATGATTTCAGTACTTTAGCCAACACCTTCCTCACACATTTCTAGTTGCCCGTCAAATATGAAACTGGAATGGAGCTCTTGACAAAATTCAAAAAATCACATTCCAATCACATCTTAGATCATATTCATGAGTGGAGACATCACTACCGAGTTCCAAATGCTTATGTTTCTCATCAATTGTTAGTGGAATATTTTGTCAAAACATTGTTAGCCCCTATAACAAAAGATGTGGCTAAAGGTGGAGTCATGGCCAAAGAACAACTTATTGCTCATGCAAAATATTTGGACTTTGTTTATACCCAATTGGGCACATTTTATGATAAGATACCAAATTCTATGAGACCTTAAAACATTATTCCTCCTCCACCTAGTAAAAAATCTCATGCTGCTGAAGGCGTGAATTGTTCTTCCAATTTGCAGTCGGTGAGTAAACTATCTCGTATTTCTCTTACGACCCTGCTCAAAACACTCAGTCCCATCCTCCTGTAGCTTTTGTTTCCGAGATAAATGTCTCTTCATCTAATAAAGGCAAGTCTCAACAACAACCTAGAAGCAAGAAGAAATGAAAATGTAAGAAAAAGAAAGATCCCACACCGCAAGATAAACAAGCAAATTTTTCCTCCGTTGGGAAACAAAAGCCTCAATATCCATGCTTGATTTGCAATGAGGATCACTTTACACATGATTTTCCACACTGCGCTGAAGTGAATTGGTTTCTAAAATGTTCTGCTTCTCCCGCTATGTTGACCTACCCGT
Source organism: Pinus tabuliformis (assembly GCA_031772625.1). Taxonomy (NCBI): domain Eukaryota; kingdom Viridiplantae; phylum Streptophyta; class Pinopsida; order Pinales; family Pinaceae; genus Pinus; species Pinus tabuliformis. The sequence continues at coordinate 811,564,239 of CM062817.1, read as the reverse complement.
TTCCAAATCAGGAGACACATATGGTTTCCCAGGAGACTTCTTCCTCTAACACGATTTTGATGCTTTCCTCCTCGAAGCTGAAATCTAATGTTATGGTGGCCACTTGAAATGAGGGATATGGTAATATGAATCCACCAAATGGCTAGGATACTAGTCAACCTGCTAGCTCGACATCACCTTCATCTGATCCTACTCCACGTCTAATTCCTATGAAATTGACTATCAAGCCTCTGAAGGGAATTATTCATAAGTCTACTTTCAACCATCATTTAAGAGGTGCCAAAAATTATAACGTGGTTGGATACTTGACTCAGTCTCCATCATCTATGACAACTCTTGCAGTATTGTACAACTTCCTTGCCCAGAAGAAGACCTTGTTATAAGCTATCAGATGTGTGGATCCATCGGATTCCAACCTAGTGTTTTTTTCTCATGAAAACTATACCACTCAACTTCCAACTTAGTTAGCTTATATAATCTAGGTCATCATCCGTGGTAAGAAAATTCATCACTCTATTGTGGATTAGGGAGCTTCGATCTATATTATGTGCCTGTATTGCTGGATGGTAATTGGTTCGCCTCAACTGATTCAACTGACCAACACATTGAAATCCTTCGATGGAAGAACATACAAACCTTGTGGGATTTTGAATTCCCTTCAGGTTGAACTCGGGGGCTAAACCGTTTCCATAGAAGTTGAAGTTATTGATGAACCTCTCAATTATAATATTCTATTGGGACATAAGTGGGTTTATGCCATGGCTACTGTCGTTTCAAAATAATTCCGTGTGATTTCCTTTACTCATAAAGGTGGGATTGCAGATATATATCAAATCACCTTTTTCACCTTTGATTCTCATGTTACTAGAAGTTTCCCTCTTGTAGGGGAAACTCTACACTCCTATCAGCATGTTAGAGTTGGATTGTTGAAGGATTCTTCACTTATGGGAACCTTTTCACTCCCTCCTCTTGTCCTTCCCGACAACTCACCTTCAGTTTCTTATATCAACATGATATCATCCTCTACTATCCTGGTTGATCCTTTCATTGTACCTAATGAAACTAAAATCCAAAGTTTTGGCGACCGAATCCACTTAGCCCCATTGAGATAGATTATGAAGCTATCTATTTGACTTGTGTGTCTTATAGCTTTTCTTCGATTATAGCTTTTGAGAGCTATTATACAAGCTGGTAATTATGTAGTTGCTAGTCAATAACTAGCTATTGATCAGGTTCTTAGAGCACAAAATACCCTAGTGTCTTCCCCCCGATGAAGTGGCTCTCCCTTAACTACCAAGGGTTAGCTAGTCCCGCTAAAAAACTAGCCTTTCAAAGGCTCATGGATTCAGAGAGGGTGGATGTCATTTTTCTATAGGAGACACTCGGGCTTATTGATCATATTATACCTGCACTTGAAACATTGGTTACCAGTTGGCATTTTCATGCTCTAGATGTGTGTGGGATATTTGGGAGCATAACTTTTGGATATAATCCCAAACTGGTCAAGCTATCCAATATTTATGGAGAATATGGATACATTGGGGCAGACATTTATCCTTCTGATCTCTATTTAGATATATGACTAATCAATGTATATGGTCCCTGCCATAATATGGTTACCTTATGGGAACATCTCCTCAGATCTAGTTCCCTACAAGCTGATAATATCATTTTGGGTGGGGATCTTAATTTTTCCATTGGACATGCTGAATTTTTGGGTCACAATGCCCAGATTGACTCCCTATCTAATTTAATTAAAATATTCCTTGAGGAGCATGGGTTTATTGACATACCCATGGCTCCTCTTCAGCCGACTTCGAGGAACTAGAGGACTCGGGAAGCAATATTGGATCATAGATTAGATCATTTACTCATTAAGGAGTGACTCTTAGGGAACATCTGCAACTATAGACATTGGGTTGGATTAGGGGGTTTATCTGATCACTCTCCCATTTTTCTTGAAATCTTTGGCCTCGAACACAAACCCAAAGCACCATTCAAATTCAACGTTACTTGGCTGAAGGATCCTAATTATCTTCGTCTTGTATCTAACTTTTGGAAGGCTAATCCCCCCAGTATGGGCTGATCTATCTCAAAGGGGTTCTCTGATAACCTCATAAACCTCAAGCGTATTTCTATGAAATGGGCCCATAACAAAATATTGCATGATGATAACTCTCTTCATTCTATTGAGACTGAGATAGCTAGCTTAGAGGATGAGCATGGAAGAGGCTATCTGTCTGATGATACAAAGTCACATCTCATATCCCTAGAATTTGAATGGGATAGAATCTTGAAGGACAGGGAGGAATCATGGAGACTCCGGAGCAGAGAAATTTGGCTGAAAGAGGGTGATGATAATACAAAATTCTATCATAAATTTTCCAATGGCCATCGTGCTATCAATACTATTTGGTAGATGACTAATGATCATGGACAACGAGTCCAATCATTTCAGCAATTGGCTTCCCTAGGCTCATCTCACCCCATGAATATTTATAGGGATCCTCGCGATGCATCGTTGCATGAAATTATAAGAGTGGCTAGTTTATTTCCTCGCTATGTGGAACAGGAGGATGTCAAGGATCTCCTTAAGCCTATCTCGATGGGGGAGCTGGAGAATACTCTTAAATGGTTTAAGAAGGATAAAAGCCCTAGACCATATGGCTGGCCTATTGAGTTCTATATTTCTTTCTTTGACATATTAGTGGAGGATATTTTTAGAATTATTGAGGATTTCTGCACTTCAGAGTGCATGTATGAAGAATCTAACTCCACCTTTATTGCTCTCATTCCGAAGTCAAAATGTCTTGAATCCTTTAATGAATTTCAACCTATATCCCTCTGCAATTGAATCTACAAAATGAAGGCCAAAATCATGTCCAATTGTCTCCGACCCATGCTCTCAGCTCATATTCCACCTCAACAATTTTCATTCCTTAATAATTGCCAAATTCATGATTCTATTGGTATAGCCCAAGAGGTACTCGACTCCATCAAGATAAAGAGATTGAAAGGTATGATTCTTATGATTGATCTTACAAAATCTTTTGATTGTTATAGCTGGCTATATCTGAGAATGCTATTAACACATCTGGGATTTCCTCTGGAGTTCATCAATTGGATAATATGTTGTATCACTAAGGTTTCTTTCAATGTACTCACAAATGGATTTGCTTTTCCTTTTCTTCATGATCAAACAGGACTTAGACAAGTATGTCCTCTCTCTCCTCTATTATTTATGCTTATTACAGAAGGCCTTAGCTGCCTCATCGCAGAAGAGCGACACTTGGGGCACATACAGGGCATGAAGATTACCAATAATTACACCTTAACACACTTATTATTTGTAGCTGACATCCTTATATTTCTCAATGGAAGTATTGTTGGAATATAATCCTAACATCTACATTTATTTTTTAGCCTAAGTATCCTTCACTTAGCCACATCCACTAAAACTTATGTTCACACTTGGTTTTTGGTAAACTAGCTCGGTGGACCAACTTTCCCTTGTTTTTTTCCTTTAAACGCTTAATATTATGGAAATATTGGTCCCACCACTTTCATAAACCATTTAGACATCTAAGTGCATGTTCACACCTAATCACACCTCATCCACTTGAGTTATTTGAGGATTGGCGCCCCACATGAAGATTCCCCCTTAAACCAAGGGATTTGGTCCGTGGGACCATTTTAGCATGTTTTAAAGTTTCCTTCCTTGGGAAATGTTCCCCTCCTCATGATTTCCTCATGGCTAGTAGTCGGCATAGGTTTCCTTGAGTCATTGTTTCTATTTTAGGCCTCCCTTTAGCTTTTCTTATCCTTTTCTACTTTTTTTACTAGTTTTTTCCTAGTTTTCTAGATTCGGCAATTTCTATATAACCACCTCCCTTTGGGATTAGAGGTTTGTTTTCTCATCTATTACTATTGTTCATTAATTTAATACATTAATTTTATGGTTCAAATTCTTTCTCTCCCCTCTTGAATATTAACAAATTGCTTGTGTTTAATTTAACTAGAATTCTAGATCTATCGGTGTTTCTGCAAGAATTCTACAAGTATTGGGGATCTGATAGATTTACACTCTGTTATGATACTATCTAGTTCAAATACATGCATGGAGTGAAATGAAATAAAATCCACCATTAAAACATCTGGATGTTCTCCCAACGAGATTCAATATGCTCTCCAAAGATTCCCCTTTACTATTCAATATTTGGATGATGGCCTCAAGTACCTTGGTTACAGACTTAAGCCCTTACATTATAGAATCAAAGATTGGATCTGTCTGGTTGCAAAGATTGAGAATAGACTCAACATCTAGCATCATAAATACCTCTCCAGGGTCGGCTACCTTGTAGTCAGCAAAACTGTTTTGGAAGCAACTCTATTCTACTAGATGTGCATGGCCTGGATCCCTATGGGAATTCTAATGAGAATTCAAAAACTATGCTGCAGATTTCTATGGAAGGGAAGACTAGATAGTCGAATCTATGCATGGTTCCATTGGGAGTTGATAGCCCTCATCCCTGGCAGCCAAAATGGGGTGGTAGATCATTATTGCACACAGCATGTGGACTGAGGTTCTATTTCATAAATACATTTGTTCCCTTCGAACATTGGATTGGATACGATTACCCACTTGGAACAGGACAGTAATCTCAGTGATCTGGAAAAAAATTATCGATTCTATTTCATATATACCTAATGGACTAACTTGGAGGATTAGGTTAGGCACCTCTGTTCAGGTGGGACTAAACCCCTGGATAGGCAGTGGTAATGTTTATCATCTTCCACAACATCTGATCACTCTCTTATCAAATGCGAGGATCACACGTATTGATCATATCATAGACCTTGTGAACACCAAATTATTCTCCCAAGCTTGGAAGTTAGCCATCCAAATTGCTATCCCAGACATATGGCATCATGATTGGCTTAGCTATATAAATTCACTTACTGAATCACATGTCAGGATCATTGATGGGGATGACAAATTGATATGGGCAAAGGCAAAAGCATGGGATATACACCCCCAAGGACAGATATCATGTTATATTTTCTTCTCATCGACCACCTGTTATTGAGTTGTGGTGGAGCATTCTGTGGAAGATGAAATCCCCCCCTCACTCTAGACTATTCATGTGGATAGTCCTACGAATAGGTGACAACCTCATGAACCGATCCTTTAATGGACCTACATGGTGGTATTTATGTGACAAGACTCTAAATCCATTGAACATCTCTTTCTTCACCATCCTATTGCAAAGGAATTATGGGGTATAATTCTTTGTTCTCTCCCTTTATCTACAAGTTGGCAAGGAAATTCTATCTAAGAGGCTTGGAAAACTTGGTGGTCATTGGTAAGGCCACTTAAGGCCCAGAATCTTCCTATACTAGTCTGCTGGGCCATTTGGCTTGTCAGGAATAAGCTCATTTTCAGTAACATTTCACCTCTCTAGAATCTTGTATCTGCCCATGTCTTGTCCATCTACTCCTTAATTCCAGATGAAGATAAACATGTCCTCCAGCATACTATCATCCCTGAAGTGATTGATAAAAGTATCCCCTGGGCCTATTTTGATGGGTCTGCACAAGCTACGGGATGTGGGGGGGGGAGCCATATTATATCTATCTGACACTCACCTCTTCAAAATCTAGATGGGGTTGGGCAATGGGACAAATAATTTTGTTGAATTGATCACCCTCACACATCTTCTACAATTTTCTTTAGAGAAATAGTGTAGGAATCTGCAAATTTATGGGGACTCGAAGATCATTTTCTCTAAGATACATTTTGGATGATGCACTTCATTTAAGGGACCATTTTGATTCCCTTGTATGTCACCATATTTACAGGGAACAAAATCAAGTTTATGACCATCTTTTCAAGGAGGCTGTGGTCAGGCATCGGGGTACATGGCTGACTCTGGAGCAATTGGACGAGGAACATTAGTAGTACTACCATAGGCCATATATTGACATCAGAGCATAGGACCTAAAGGGCCTGTGGTCTTTTGTTTATTTTGATCCCTGTCTTGTATATATCTTTACTGAACACTATGTTGTCTATTATATTTTGACATATAAATATGCTATCATTATCAACACTCCCTATGGTGGTTTTTTGTACAACATGTAATTTTCAAATATTAATGGAAATTACGGTTTTTCCTTAAGGGAAAAAAACGTTTATGGGATAGATTGTTTAGCCATTTGATTTTTGTGTACAGCTTTTTTCTTGTGAAGTCTCACAACAAATGCTATCAGTTTCTAGAGAAACTTCTATTTGAATAAATTATCCCAAGACCTGGGTGTAATACCTACATAACTTTGTGTGTTGTCTTTGAAGGTCTGGCATTCTAAGATAATGTGTCGTCTTGGAAGGTCTGGCATTGTAAAGTAAAATGCTAGCTATCAGAATATCTGCATAACTTCCACTATTGTCTTTAAAGGCATAACATTCTTAAATGAAATGCTTTTTTGTTTCCACTTTTCCAAACAAAAAAAAAATAGATACTTTTTCTTCACACACTTCTTTTAGATTCAAAATCTCTTTTAAAAATAAATATTTTTATTAAACTTTCATGACGGGAAAAGTCCCCTCCTTTGTAACAACTCTATTGCATATGATAAATACAAAAGCATCCAACAACATGTGGTTTCCATTCCATAAATGCTCAATGTCTAGTAGTTTCAAAGTAAAACTTGTTTCGAATTACTCAAGGTTTGGTAACTACATACAATTTTTTTAAACTATTATGCAATTAAATTTGATTAATTGATTTAACGTAAAAATCTTATATGTAATTTCAGAGTCAATAATATAAGTGGAATTGCATACTGAATTTTTTTATTGCAAATATGATATTTTTATTTAAAATTTTATACAACTAAAACAATTGTTTAAGTTTATAATTAAAATTGTTTGATAATGTTGATAACATCATTTTGGTCAAATCTAGCTAAAATTTTAGGAAATCTTAGTTATTGTTGTCAAGCTTCAAGATTTTAGATGTCTGCTGAATTTTTGATAGTATTGAATCTATTTCCACCATAAAATATAAAATTTGAACACTCCTACTATTACATTATTTTTTTTATCAGATTCAAACAAATTTCAAAATTTACTCCCTTGTAGACAACTCCCATGATGGGCGCGAGTTTCCCACAATTTAATGAGTTGGAAATTAAATCATTCTAGGGTTGGGTGGCGTTTGAGTATAAGATGTGTTTGACATAGAGCTCTGGTTTGAATGATATCAATACATTTGGTTGCATCTCCAAAACCATGTAATCTCTCCAGTCCAAGCCATTTTTCGCTATAAGAACTCCCCATAAGGCAATGATTTATGCTCTGATGTTTGACACCTATCTTCCTTCCCACCAGAAATGGAATAATTTACCTAGACTTATAACTATGAATGCACCACACCCACATAACATGGTCCATCAAAAAATCCCATGGGAAATTATTTCCATATATCTCTGTACCTACATTTTCATTTAGTAGAACTCCTCTTCATCAGTCCTATTTCGTTATAATATGCAACAATCACAATCACATCTTCTTGAACCACAACCCCTTTATGATAAAAAATATATGCATTTATGTTGTACCAGACGGACCACATGATGTATAATGGAAGGGTTTTGTTCCTTTTATGTGATATGAAGTAGGAACAAAGACAAGAAACCAAATATTCCTTATTTCTAACTTTAGCGATATTCAAATTATCCATAACCCTTTCCCACACAGCCACTGCATATGAACAATTGATAAGAAAATGATCAATATCTTTTGGTCCCCTCATGCACATATGACAAATACCAGAACCTATAAATCCTCATAGTTGTAGGTTCTTCCAACTCAATACATAGTAAATTACTGCCAGCCAGCTAAAACATTTTATTTTGGTTGATAACTCCCATTTCCAAAATTCCTAGAACAATTTGTGAAAGATGAAATCCCTCTTAGTCCAAGGCAGCCTACAATATATATCTTTGACCATCGAAAGACCCTTTTTTAATATGCCTTCCAAAGCCATATATTCCTCTTGATCAGTGATATTTATTCCTGCATAGCGCAGTTGAGAAATGTATCTCTCCCACTCATAAATATATAAATATGGGAGCCCTAAATCCCCTTCCCTACTCCAGGATTATTGATCAATGTCATATACGTGATAGGATTGTTTATCAATGTTATAGACGTGATGATGATGGATCTAATGAACGAGTTGTACACCTTTGAAAGGATGAAATTAAGTAATGGAACATAGAAATAGTGATTCCCATGCAAACCATTGATAGCATCTAACCCGATATTAATAGTAGTTCCATCTCCAACCTCCCAATGAATATATCCCATAAGACATTACAATATTTTCATCATTCTACACCAGATATAGGATGCACATGCTTTTGTTTTTGGCACTATTCCTAATCCATGATGAGAATATTTGGTCATACATACATTTTTCACTTATGATTAGTGACCATAATTTGGATCCAAACATAGTCCTCCACATGTTTTTGATAATCAAGGCCTTATTGAAAGTTGATCGATCTATGATACCCCATCCTCCTTCCTCATTAGGCATAGCCAATGTTGTCCACCGTACCAAATGGATCTTCCCCATAAGGTTGGACCCTGGCCATGAGAATCTTCGTGTAGTAGCTTCTAACCCGTGAATGATCTCACGAGGTAACATACACAAATGCATCTAGTATATTGAAATATTCTAGAGAATTTATTTCAACATAATCATTTTTCTTCCCATCGAAAACCATCTTTCTTTCCACCCTTCCATCTTTTTTTGAATCTTGTTGATCATCCAGTCTGAGTCCTTAGATGAAATATCTATTTGGTTTCAATCCGAAATTGAGGTATACAAAACCTTTTCAAATTCAATGGATGCAACACCTTATATTTTCCCTGATAATTGGATCCTCTCTGTCGCCATATACCAACATGAATTTTGTTTCACTCAAATACAATATTGTAGCATCTCCAAAAGACATGATGATCATTTGTATATGTATCCATTCAACAAGAGAGGACTCACCACTAAATAATAAATCATATACAAACATTAAATGAGTGGCAACCTGATGTCTGGTAACACTTCGCTTAGAGATCAACCCTTTGTCCTTTGCATCCCTCATCTTGTGACTCAAACAATCTATCACAAGGAGGAAGAGTAGAGGAGATAAAGTGCATCCCTGCCTCAACCCTCTATAGGCTCTGAAGAATTGTGTCAGCAATCCATTAATAATCACTGCAAAATTTGCAGTATTGATGAACACCAAGATCCATTTAATGTTCTGTAGATACATACTAATTTTGATCAATACCAGTTTTAGGAACTCCCAATCTATGCAATTGTAAGTCTTAATTAAATCACCCTTGAGAATACATTAATTCCGTTTATGTGATTTCATAGTGTGAAGAACCTCATGTGCAATGGAAATGGCATCCTAAATCTGTCTGCCCTTCAAAAACCCAAATTGTGTTAGGTACCTATACTACTAGTGTAACCCCTTATTGTTATTAGTACAACCCCCTTATTATATTTTTGTGCCCATGTAGTCCCCATATTGTTATTATTGTGCCCCATAGAAGCCCACTATTGTTATTGTTGTGCCCTTACATTATTATTGTTATGTTGGCTCTGATTATATTGTGACCCCTTAGACTCCTATATATAGAAAGGAGGTCTTATCATTTGTATCATCCAAGAATTGTTCATTGGTGTAATGTAAAGGAGGTTGCCCCCTCGAAGAGGCTAAATTGTAAGGCGTTCATCTATCTTTTCTATCCTTTTGTGAGTTGGTTTCATAACAGTTGGTATTAGAGCTTTCGATTTTAGGGTTTTGCTGCTCCAAGCAGGTCATCGTGGTATTTTCACTATACCTTTTTCTGTGATGTTTCAGAAGCTAAAACCAAAACCCATTTGAGAAGAAATCGTTCTTAACCGTGCATCCAAATTTCAGATCTTGTCTCGCTATATTGTCAGAGATATGATATGTGGAAGTTAGGGTTTTTGCAAGCTCCAGAATTTCATCTAAAATAAGTCATCGTGGTATTTTCGCTATAACATTTTCTCTACGAAGTTTCATAAGCTAAAAAAAAACTCGTTTGAAAAGAAATTGTTCTAAATATTGGGTCCAAATTTCAAATCTTGTCTCACTATATTTTTGGATATATTATCTAAGTAATTTAGGGTTTTTGTAGACTCCCGAATTACATCCTAAATAGGTGACCTTGGGAAAATCGTCATAACCTTCTCTCTGAGCAACAAATTGAAATTTCGTAAGAATTTATAGAAAGAGAACAACCTGTAGTTTTTTGTGCATAGTTTTCAGATTCGAAGGTCGAAATAGTGACACTTGGCACATTGTACAAGTTCTCTCTACTAAAACATTATATAATCAGGTCATCTTAGGAGATTGAGCATAACTCTTTCTCAAAGAATCAAATTCTGATTAGACTTGCGGGGTTAGAAAGAGGACTTAGAGGGCTACTATACGAGAAAATTTCAGAACTTTGAAATCTGAAAGTACATAGTTACAATCATTTCAAGATCGAGCTCTTGAAATCAAGAAAATACGATATGAGGAAGTTTTATGGAAAGTATCCAGCAAATTGGATACTACAGATGGAGAAATATTTTGATCTACATGGTGTACCACTGTTACAAAAGGTATGTACCATATCTTCATATTTAGAAGCGGATCAATTTTTATGGTATAAAGGGATTTTTTCTCATAAACAACTTGTTATGTGGTCAATCTTCAGAGTGAAAATGATAGCACATTATGAGGATACAAAGAGCAACACCTTCTTTAGAGCAACACCACAAGAATTTGAAGAAAAAAGAGATAAAGGGCTTTTTTACAAAGTGGAAAGCAAAGTTATGGCAACAAGGAAGTCTACCCCTCACAACTATAAATATGGAAGTGTTGTTTCTCCTAACCTTCCAAAACCTACAAGGGTTACACCACAACAATTGGAAGAAAAAAGAGAAAAAGGGTTTTGTTACAATTGTGATAAAAAATACATTAAAGGTCATAAGTGTGATGACAAGAAAATATTTTACATTGATTGTGCAGAGGAACAAGAAAAGGATCAAGAAATGTCAAGAGAAGAGTATATACGCCAAGAACCAACCCTAGAGAAAGAAGAAATGAATCTGACCATATCTTGTAAAGCATTGGAAAGAATTACCACTCGTAAAACTCTCAAGAGAGAAGGAAATATCAAGAAGAAAAAGGTTCAAGAACTAAAAGATAACATCGATAAAGAAGAAATGAATCCAACCATATCTTGTAATGCATTGGATGGAATTACCACTCCTCAAACTATCAATATAGAAGGACATATCAAGAAAAAAAATGTTCAGGAATTGAAGGATCACATCGATTCTCAAGAAATCAATCCCACCATATCTTGTAATTCATTGGAAGAAATTGCCACTCCTAAAACTATCAAGATAGAAGGACATATCAAGAAGAAAAAGGTAAGAGTGTTGATTGATTCGGGCAATACCCATAATTTTATTGATTGTAAGATAGCCAAGGAATTGAATTGCTTCCTATATCTAGCACTGGAGTGTCAAGTGATGGTTGCAAGTGGAGGAACCATAAATTGCTATGGAAAGTGCCATAATATCAAACTATCCATGGGAGAATATGTATTGAATAACCCAATGCTTTATGTTCCAATGGGTGGTACTGATGTTATACTAGGAGTCCAATGGCTGCAATCCTTGGGTACAATAGCTTTTAATTTTCAAGAACTTTTCATGAAATTTTCCTCGGAAGGAAAGGAATTTGAATTAAGTGGTATAGATGGAAAACCTAGAAAGATAATCAACTCTAACAGCATGAGAAAGCTTCTAAATAAAGAACAACCAGGTGTAATTGCACAATTATGTTCACTAGAGGATCCCACATCGAAATCATGTATTTATCCAGATCTCCAAAACATTTTGGACAATCATTCCAAGGTATTTGAGACTCCCAAAGGCCTCCCACCTATTCGTGATCATGATCATGCTATTCATTTGATTCCACAAAGTGTTCCTCCAAACATCAAGCCTTACATATATCCATATGCCCAAAGGAGTGGGAACTCATTCAAAAGTTGCAGAAGTTCCCAGTTCAAACAGTATTGCGAGAACTTGACAAGGAAGGAAAAATCATATTGGAACCTGTAGCAGTCACAGAACTGAGAAATCAAAAGCTACGAAATAGATCAATTTCATAGTCTCTCATCATGTGGAAGAACTCACCTGCTGAAGATTCCACATGGGAGGACAAGAATTTATACAGAAGCATCAGGAACTACTCAAGCATTGAGGACAACACATTTTGAAGGAGAGGGGCATGTTAGGTCCCTATACTACTAGTGTAACCCCTTATTGTTATTAGTACAACCTCCTTATTATGTTCTTGTGCCCATGTAGTCCCCATATTATTATTATTGTGCCCCATAGAATCCCATTATTATTATTGTTGTGCCCTTACATTATTATTGTTATGTCGGCTCTGATTATATTATGAACCCTTAGACTCCTATATATAGAAAGGAGGTCTTGTCATTTGTATCATCCAAGAGTTTTTCATTTGTGTAATGTAAAGGAGGTTGCCCCCTCGAAGAGGTTGAATTGTAAGGCATTCATCTATCTTTTCTATCTTTTTGTGAGCTAGTTTCATAACAAATTGGTCATTAGTAATGTGCCTCCACAATACCGGCTTAGATCTGCAAGAAATTAATTTGGAGATAATTTTATCCATATTTAATAAAAACCATGGCCTGAGAAATTTATTTTCCTTAATACTTACTTTTTAAAATTTGAATATGCATTGTTGTTATAGAATATCCAAATCTATATAAATTATTTTTGCAAACATCAAGGCTCTTTTACTTGATAAAAACTATTAGCTTTATGGCTTAACGTTTTATTTAGAAATTTGAAGTTTCCCCCCAGGGCTTAAAGCCAGCGATTGATGTCTCCATCTCCGTAAATGATTTTTTTAACACTTTTAACAATGAATATATGATTATTTTTGGAAATAAAAATCTAAAGTACTGTTAGTGTTGGGTTCAAGAACTATTGAGCAGGGGTAGGTTGAATTTTTCAAAGGATTGGATGAGATTGAGTTTTAGGTTTTGTTGGGTTTATATATAAATATATAAGAATAATTTCTTTTATTAATTTATATGAAAAGATTAAACAGATTTAAATTTTAAATTTTAAAATTTTAAAATATGATTAAATTTTAATCTAGTATAAATATTAGGTTTACAAATTGCAAAATTAAATATAAAATATTTATCAAATTTAAAAATTTAAAAGAAGTATATAATTTGAAATAGTGATAATAGAACTATTTATAATCTTTGAAATTGTTTAACAAAACTTAAAATGTAATCAAAATTTATATTCTTATAGCTTAGTTGTAAAATGATTAAGATCTAAATCATTAAGAATACATGGGCTCCTAGTAGTAAAGACATTAAAAGTTTTATCGTAAAACTCATTGACAAGTAGAACTCTATCATCAATAGTCTCATCTAGTGAGTCACCATTACTACCAAGATCATCTTCACACTTTGAATAGCCACAAACCATGGTTGAGTGGAACTAGATGTACCCTTTGCCGCACTGTTCAAAACTAACTGTAAATTTCTACGAACATAAACAACGTCGTCCAAACTTGTAGATAGTAATCTGCTTCTTTTCTTTTCTCGTATATGGTTAAAGCTACTACAATTATTTTCACAAGCACAGGGACTTGATCCTTGGCTCAAAAGAAAAATTAAAAAATGTTGCAATTTAAGTGATTTTGATCCATAAAACTCCCACGATTTCTTAGGGGGAGTATTGACCCTATCTTGTGTGGAAAAATTTCTTCCCAAAATCCCCTCTTCTAACATAGAAGATCAAGGCTTCTCTCTAATATTTTTGGCTTCTTTTAGATCTAGAGTCAATTGTTCAATAGCCACATAAACGTTGCTCATAAATTCTAAATCATTATTTATTTTTTATGCAAACAATATTGGGTCCAATAACAAGTTGATGCAAGTAAAGGGATATGCAACATCTTCCATCTTTCTATATTACCTTCAGTATTTCCATGCACTCACTTTGCACATTGTTGAAAGATTTTGTGATAGCTTCCTTAAAATGATTCATTCCTTCATAAAACAAATCTCATAAAAGGTGTGTTTCTATAGACCATGTGAAATATCAATAATTAGTTCACATATTTTAAGAAACTTCATAGTGCTTCCTCAAAAATCATTTCCAAAAATAAGTTTTTGCAACTCCTTCCCTTTAAGTTCCTTTGAAATGTGAGATATTCCCCACTCAATATTGCAAATAACACTTGTTACACTTGTCTTTTCCTTCACCAATATATTGAGAATAATGTAATAAGTGTCAACTCTGGTGTCATAGAGCCTTAGTATCTATTTATATGCTTTCTTACTATATAAGCTCAATGTCAGTTAATGGTTAAATATGAAGTGAGAATTTTTTTCCTCTCTTAAACTGCCTCATTAAACGATGGAAATTTTTTTAAATCATGCAAAAACAACTCAAGGCATTGAACAATACAACGAGTGTAGCAATTTTTTTTTTGTATTTGAACGTTATCATATTTCCTGCTCAAACATATTTTGAGGTATTTTCAATTACAATTTGGACCACATTTTGTCCCCTGACTTCAAGAATGACTTCCTCTAAAATATTGGAATTGTATTTAGAAGTCTTATGGTGTCCTGGTGCATTAACTACCTTAAAAAATAATATCTTTTTAGGATAGTAAACAAACACATTAATTAAAGGTGTGACTAACCATTTGATAAAATTATGAACCATGTTTTTTTCCAAGACTTTTTAATTTTCATGTCACTCTTTCTTTTGACCTCCTAAGAAGAGTGGTCCTTAAATTATCAGAATTGAGAGGTACATATCATTTTCCAATATATGCATCCATATTAATGGCATTGTAAATTAAGGGCTTCTAATGACAATAAATTGGATGGCATATTTAAAAACCATGTCAACAACATCATTAAATTCTAGTTTATTTTTAGGCTTCCAAAGAGAGTTTAATGTTGTTGTCCCACTTGATTTCATTGGTTGATATGAAATTCCAGTTGCAACCGTACTTGAAGAAAATGAGGAAAAGGAGTTGTAAATAATTCTAATCTCTGTTTGAATGCATTGTCTTTTTCTTTCTTCCACCTTCTTGGTCCAATTTATATTTTCATAATCATTTTAAAGTTTCTCTTTAACTTCAACAAACAAAATTTTATAACCTTCCACACCACCTCCTTTACCATTAGTGATAGAATGTAGGTGGTGCATCACTCTTTTTAAAGAGCGAAGAAGTTCAAAATTACATAATGTACAATTCATATGTCTCCCAAGCCCATCCAATTCCTCCACATCTTTTTGTCCCTCAAATGTTGGCTTTGGAAGTGCCATATAAAGTTGTTCTACATCAAGAAACCAATATCATTATTTGTTGTTTTAGAAAATGGAATAATTTACATCTATAATATTTTTCCACTAATATCATAATATATGATAAATGTTAGTAAAATAATTTTTTTTTTTTCATATTTTATATTTTTAAATTATAAACATAGAAACGAATAAAAGTTTCCAAATGAGAACTGCTAGAATGAAAAGAAATATTGACTTCAAACTTACATAAGTTTACCATGAATGTATATGTGTGTTTTTGCAATATATTGTATTGATTATGACTTGTAATATAAATTCTTTAACAACTAGAACCAAGTATCCTTGTGGGGAAAAATAATACATACCATATAGTATAAATTATCTAAAGTGTGTGAGAAATACTTCAGAGCTGAATTTAGTTCTTAAACTATATAATATCTAGAATGTATTTTGTTTTAGAGGTGTCTGATTCTTGCTATCTAGCATGGCCCATGCACTTTTAGTCATCTATGGACATTAAAATTATTTATTTCATTCTACTTAGAACAAATTTTATCAAGAAGAACCCATAATTGCTCTCCTAGAGTTCTAATAATATGTTCTATCAAGTATATATCCCTACACAAAATGGATCTCATGTTCATATATACCCCTAGAGTAGTTTTTAGTCGGTGGTCCAACAATGCAACAAATCCTTGATCCTACGATGTGTAATAGGGTGACCTATGTAAACATGATTGGAACTAGGTGAAGGTGAAATAGAGACTATGTTATAGGCCATTTTGTCACTTCTAGAAAATAGGACTACAAATTGGATCCATCAACATCCATGAACACCTTGTCATCATCCATACACAAAGCCCTAAGTATGACTCTCTTAAATCCCTAAGTTCCTGACCTTTACTACTTCATTTCATTACTTTTAAGGCCCAATGCGCCTTGGCTCCTTAGGGACCTACTTTGAGTGGCGTGTTGCTCAGTTTTGCACCTACTCTAATTAGAGTAGGTTTTCTCTTGTTGGGGGTGCATTGATCGAGAAAATTCAGGAAAAATAAGAATAATCCCAAATCTTCATCTTCGAGAAGCTTTTGGGAGTTGTTACAACCATTTACCTTGGATACGAACTTTGAATCCTATCTCCCCTACGTTGCAGTTTTGACCTTCTTATCCCTTGAGCTCATCCTCCCATCAAGAGTGGATCTCAATCCTAGATTGGTAAATGGATAAGAATTCCTAAACTACCATCCTCTCTTATATATTCACTTCCATCCACAAGCTAGAGGTTGGATTTTGGATATTAATCATACCCTTATGTTGTTGCTTTGATCATAAGAGAGACATCATTCCCATGCATTAGGGTGGCTTTGAGGTGTACATTGTGGCAAGGAAGGACAAGTCAACTTGGGAGGTTCTCTACAAGATCAACTTCCACTTTTGGTTGTAAACTCTCTCCCTTCCATTTTAATACAAAGAGTATATTTTTTTCCTACATGTGTTATGTTATGCTTATGTACATGTGTTTCATTGTTATGTTGATCCATTGAATATAATGATTGGATAATACTACATAGATGTAGTATATCTTTGGATTATATTTTTTGTTTATGCGATTTCTAATTATAGCAATCAGAGCTATGGTTGGAGATTACAAGCCAAAATGAGAGAATAACTTGCGACAGATCATAAGTAATTCATATTTCTATGCTCAAATTCTTCTAAGGAAAATGTTATAGTCTTTGATTTCAGTTGTTCTAGAGTAGGCCACCAGGTCCAGGGAAGATACTCATGTTCGTAGTCGTAGATTCTGTATAAAAAAATAGACACTCCACTAGTGAATGGTTCATTCCCTTAGGTGGGTCCTTCATGTTTTCCCTTGTTACACCACTTCGTAATACCTTCAATGTCTCACTCAACTGGATTGACCCTAGGAAGACCCTTCATTGAGCTACATTTGACATGATGTACTGGAAAATCATTTTTCCCTGATTAGTGCACCCCCTTGTATGCTGATACAGTGTTGCAGAGAAGCCTGTAGTTATTTCTACCTACGTTTCATAGCACTGGTAGCCTCTTTACACTTGCACTGACCCCTTTTTATGCAAAAATTACCATTTGATTCTTTGCTCTCTGATTGACTTGATTCCAATTCGTGCTCCTTGTGTCTCTGAGTGTGTTTAGCCCTCTCAGAAGCTTTCATCTAGTTTTATTTAGGTTTTGAGTTCCTTTGATAAAAATGTGATTGCGTTTTACTTTATTCTTGTCATTAGGTCATTAGAAAGGAAAATTTCAAGGATGGAAAATTATCTTGAAGTTTAAGAACATTGGTTAATCTCACTAGTCCCTAATATGAAAAATCTAAAATGTTTATTGGTATATTTGTAAAATTATTCAAATTTATAACTATTTTATATATATTCTCTACATAAAGTTGGCAATTTTTAAGGTTAAATAATTTTATATTGTAAAATTTTGGTGAATCATTTTTAGAAAAAATGGAAATTGGTGAATCTTTTTTTTGGAAAAATAATGGAAAATTAGCCCACCTGCGAATATTAGCCACTAAAATTTTCCATGCGACGCATTAGTGAATTGATTTCTTGATCAATGGATGGCTTGAAAGAATTGGTATTCTAGTCATCATTCTAAAAAAGTGTTTTTTATCATTGATTAGGTGAATATCTTAGTTTTCATCTGAAAATTAAGGGGAATTGAAAAGAAAAATATTATGCATTATACATTGCATCTATGGTTTTGTGAGTGAAAATTGTAGTTAGAAACAATTGCATTAGGGGAATTGCTTGACAAATTTTCTTTGTTGCATCTTGTATGTTGCATATTCTTTGTTCTCTTCCCTCCCATATATATATTTTCATTGAAATGAAAAGCTTCATTTTATCATGATAGTTTGCATTTTAGGATATTCAGGTGAAATTTTTGGTGAGCCCTGAAAACTAAAACTTAGATAAAGATAAACTTTAAAATTTACAGAATCAACCTAAGGAGCATTTGTAACATTAACAAAAACATATAGATGTGTTTTGGTGCCTTTAAACATAGGAGATTTCATTTTTGCCAACGTTTCATTCGGAGGGTGATATCTCATTGCATGTATGTAAGTTTATCAAACCATTCTCCACGTACCTATGGCTATATTGGATGGAGATCTACGAATGGAAAGTATATGGGAATGATCTCATCGTACAGTTACGCATTATATAGCACTAACATGGATTACACTTCCAGGTTCCATCGATTATATTTTGGAAGTCCGCTATACGTTGATATCCTCACCATAATTAACTGAGTTAGGTTCCTTGTACACTATGATACACCGAACACAACATTCAGGGAGATTATATGCCCATACATAAATCCTTGGTTCTCCAATGTTGTATATTATAGTTCATAGTTGCTTGTTAAACCTTTATGCCTATTTTACCCTCTTTGATTTATTTTTTGTGTTAATTGTTAAGAATTTATTAATCCACCTTTGAATAATATACCCTTTACCTAGTCATTTCTGTAGAATGAAAAATAAGCATCCTCTTCCTCCAGAGGAAACCCTTGGCCATCATCAAAAGCATAAGAAAATACATACTACTGAATCCAGTACTTTAGCGGCCATTACGTTTGGTCCTCCATTTGAGATAGATCCACCAAAATCATCTTATCCTGTGAGTATGGAACCCAAGATCACCTTTCCATTGGAGAGTGAATCTGACACAGTCGATATTGAAGCACTTGAGATCTATTTACATGCAGTTATTGAACTTGACTTTCCTGAGTAAGAGACAACTCAAACCGAAGTTAGGCAACTTGAGGATCCTCAATAATCTACACCTATTACTTCAGGACATTCTCATTCTCTTTCACTGTCTCAGACACAACCCCAAACTATATATCTTGGACTCGACGGTGAACCCCTTCCACCTGGTCTTGTGAGTCTCAAAATGATTCCATAGGAAGAGCCTCAACCCTCCTCTCCCATTCGATTAGGGACTCTTTTTATCAATATCATCCTTTTCTAACTCCGCATACTCCATTTCAACATCCTTCATCTAATTATTTTCCTTTCAACTCACCTCTGATTTTTTCTTGACAATTGTCTTTGGGACTAAGCATGACTGATTATTCTTTGGTTTTCTAGCCTCTATCTTCTACCATGGCTGAGACAACCAAGGTTGCAACGTCATCCATGTTTGTAACCACACTAGAGGAACATTTATATGGTGACATGCTTGTCCCACTTGGTTACCAATCCTTGTCTAGTACCTTCTCTGATGTAGCAACTACTCCATGGACATCTCCCATCACATCTACATCTGGAATTCCATTTGGAGCTTTATTAATGAGCGCTACACACCCTTCTACTCTTC
Source organism: Pinus tabuliformis (assembly GCA_031772625.1). NCBI lineage: Eukaryota > Viridiplantae > Streptophyta > Pinopsida > Pinales > Pinaceae > Pinus > Pinus tabuliformis. The sequence continues at coordinate 811,544,378 of CM062817.1, read as the reverse complement.
CTCCATCTACATCTATAGTTCAGCAGCAAACTAGCCTTTATGTTAGTGGACATGGTTATTTACAACAACCCAATCTATCTCCTCAATTTAGTGCTTAGCCTCAAATGAGTCCTCCTTATTTAGGAATGACTACTAGCATTTGGAAGATTACTTTTCCTATTCCACCTGGTTCACTTCATCTTTAGCTTCTCAACATGTTCCATCTATCCCTTATATTTATGTTCACCAACCCATGACTCAACCCATCCAAACTCAAATGAATTTGATCCAACCTTTACAAGTTGTACCCTTAACTCAACCCATCCCATCGGTATCTAGCCCATCACAACCTATGTATACCCAGCCTCTTCAAGGTAACTTACAATCAAAACAATTTGGACAAACCATTCCCCAAGCTCATATGGGTCAGAATGTGTATGCTATGGCACAAGAAAAACCACAACTGAATCCACTTTATGTTGGGATGATGTAGAATCCCATGAGCCAACCATATCCATCCTATCAAGGTATCCCTTAGATGTCTTATGGTCAACAATTCCAAACTTAGACATTATAGCTTTTGCAAGGTCATCCTGGAAATGTACAATTGTCTTATGTGTATACTGGATATCAAAATCCCCCCTATCCCAGGACACATATACCTTTTTCTCAGGCTATTCGTTCTTATCCAAATATCCTCCACTGGATCTTAACAAGAAGTTTCCATTTGTGGTGACTCATGAATTTCCAGATTTTACTAGGCTTACCAACACTAGTATAAAATGATAAATTAGTGACTTCGTGACTAAAAAAGTTAGTGATGTCAACTTTTCCAAGTGAAATACTACCAAAAATGAGAAATATTAAGTGAACCAACTAAAAATGACTAGCATAAATCACTAATTTAGTCGTGGGTTAAAATATATGACTAGCTAATAAGAAATACAATTGAAAAAGACTAACATGAATGACTAATTTAGTCTCAGAACAAAAATACGACTACCTAACAAGTACTACAATAAAATGAATCAATTTTTTATGTTAGTCATTTTAATTGTGTCAAGCAATTTAAACTTACAAGTGATAGAGGATTGAAAGATTGTTAAAGGTTGGCTTAAAGGTTATCATTCTTTAAACATTTCTTCATCCTCACATGGTGTATAACTGAGTGAACTTTGCAATATTTATCTCTAATGATTTGTAATTTTAAAAATATATTTTTTAATAAAAAAAATAATTGTGTTATGTATTTTTAAAAAATCTATTCATTGAATATAATTCCAATTTGAAATTAATTTGAAGAGAAATTTTAACTTTTAAGACTATAATATCAAATAAAAACTACTTTAATTTCATATTAACTAGCCTAGATCTCCCCGATGCGGGTGTTTAGGCACACAGGTACTATGCAGCGACCTTGGGTTGGCAAGTGGTGAGGCCACCTAGCCACCCACACTTCCACTTAGAAGCATATACAGAAAGCCACCACCGATATTAATGGCACATTAATGAACTATGTGGGTCGAGGCTTCATCAATTTGGTTTTTAAGATGGCCTCTTCAGACTGTCTTCCCCGTGCTCCACCTCCTCTCACTGCAATTGTCTCCCTGCTGCTATAGAGCCAAGCTTGTGCATGACAATGGGGAGACGCTGCCAAGTTCTGTGCTGCATTGAGATGGTGGATAGTGCATATTTCTCATAGAGTCTTCTATGCTGCCTACGTACTGGTTCTTCGGTCTTGAATCTCTATACTAAATCGCTGATTACAAGTCCTTCTATTCCCATTAACCACTCATTCTTTGGCACTATTCCTTCTCATCCTCGTCCCCTCAATTTTTCCCAATTGAGCATGCCTCATCTACATCATCGAATGAGCTGCAAGAGGGGAAGTAGCAGAGGAATATCGCCCCCCCGACTGACTTGTCCCCCTCTGACTCATCCTCTCCTTCGACGGCTCATTCCTCTAGATGCTACCCAACCACTCACATAAGTTGGGGGTGGGCTCAGGCTATAGGTCCTCAGCCTATTGACGTTGCTCCCTAGCCTCCTGCTACCTTTGTGTCTTCTCTACAGCCCAGTGATGCTGCACAATTTCAATTTCACTACACATTGGAACGTCCCTACATAATAATGACTATCTCAGTGGTGTTTAGAGAGGAGCCACAAAACTCTGAAGACCCAGCCCACAATACTCAGGTGTGGAACACCACCAGCAAGAGAAAATCCCCTAGAAGCAGCTCAGTGACGCACAGAAGAAATGAAGCAACTCAGGAACGAATAGAAGCAGCTCAGGGACGCACTAATCCTGGCCGTTTCGAGAACATGGAAGAAGCTTTGAGAGACAAATAGGCTGTAGAAGATGACATGGAGGCATATAGGTGTCTAATAGTGGAAGAACCTCCTCCTCCTAACGAGACCTAGCTAGTCAATGTTTTTCACGTTCTAGGTTCCCGTTGTTAGCCTCCTGCTGCAGCAGGTTAATCATCTTTCATGATCGACATTTTTACATGCCAAATATGTCGTACAATGCATGCTGCAATGCTCCATATTTGCTACAGATGGCCAAAAGAAGTGTCCATGAGAGTGTGCTAGTCTCAATGCCACTGCTGTGTTCCAATTTTTGGTAAGCAATTCATTTTTGGTTTGAGGCAGTTTTTCAGTTGGAGGACTTCAAGCGAGGCATGTCTAACTTCCCCTTCTTCATATTTTCCCAAATATCTCACTAACTTCCCCTAAAAGAGGTCAAGATCTACTTGATACCTCTTAGTTTCATCATTCTCCATATCATTTGCCTTGGTGAAGATCTGCTTCACTCAAGAAATGTACACACTGCTTCTATGAGTCATTTTCCCCCTTAATAGCCTAAGATACACATACTTAGCGCTTTCTTATCTCTTTTCATGTTAACTAATAACTTTACTATGTAGCTCCCTATCTATTTCCCCTTCCCCTACTAAAACTATGTATATTACTCCCCTATATACTTATCCCCTCCCCCTGGTTGAAAGATAACCATATACATCCTCGGGAATTGCTAATTTTATCTGAAACTTAGCAAGAGCCCTCAATACCCCCTCTAACCATCTCCCAAATGCATAAGGACTCATTCCTTTGCATAGTTTCCCTTCATATGTATAAAAATCATCCCTCTGGCCTTGGTTTGCCTTTTTAAGGCATAAATCCCTTGTTTGGCCTTAAAACCCTTCTCAAACAGCATAAAATTCCTCTTAAGTGCCTTAGGACTCCTTCCAAGACATGAAAATCCCTCAATTCTTGAAAATTCCTCCTTTTGGGCTATCGGACCCCCTCCGATGCCTTATAATCCATTCAAAACACTAAAAAAAGGCCCCTCTGATTTCACAAAGCCTCCCTTTAGTGTTATAGCCTTGCTCCGAATGAAAAGCTCCCTTTTTGGACCCCCTCCGATGCGATATCGCAGTCGGGAGGGGGAGTTATGCATTAAAACAAACATATATGTGTGCTACCGATGGGTTCTTCGCCGACGATGGACCGCCGATCACCGATTGCGATATCGCATCGGCAGTCGGCAGTCGCATCACATTATTTCATTGCATATATTATATATATAACATGCCCCGCCTTATCGCCGATTGTGATATTTGCATATATCGCATTGCAATAACATTATCGCTTATATTACCATATCACATTGCTCCATTGTTAAGTCCCGCCCCCGGGTTTCCCCGATTGCAAAGCTGCCGAGTTAATCTCAGCCATCCATTTTTGGGCCCCAGATCAATGGCCCATATTATATCGGCGATCACCCCATGTATATGGCTCCGACCAGCGGAGCCAAAATATTATTAAGGCACGACATATAAAAGTTTCGGGTCCGAAAGGAGCCCTTTGTACAGCGAAATGGGAGTGCTCCGATATTCCGGAGCCGAAATACAATAAAGCAGAGCTTAATGAATATCGGGTCCGCTTATCATTTTCATTAAAATCCGCCGATTTGGGTTCGCCGATGGGCCGGACCCGAAATAAAATAAAGAGGGCCTGTAAAAGCATTTCGGGTCCGATGGTTTCGGGGGTCATATGTTTGTCCTGCCGATAAGAGTTTCGCCGATGGGCCGAACCCGATATCAATAAAAAGTGGGCTTATAGAGGATTTCGGGTCCGCCCTTTGTTTTGCTCATCGCAAGTTTTATGTGCCACCCCCCGGTCCGCCCAACGTCGATATTGCGATAAGATCTGGGCTGTTGGATCGGCCCACGCCGAATCTAACGGCCATGATTTAATTCAATGAACAGTGTCGCTATTTGGCCGTTTTTCAATGAAAATTCATGTTTTGATGGCATTCCGCATGTTTATAATAAAAGGGCCATTTTTAATGTTTTGTGTGCGGCGCCCGTGCCCGCCCAGGTATAATGGAAATGATGGTTTCCTTAGCCATTTTGAGATCACTCCAGGCCCAAATACATCCAAACGCATGGTTTCGCCTTGGCAATCTGTCAGCATGCATTTCTCCTCTGTTTCACAGCATTTTTTGAAGGTTTAAGCATCATTTTTTGATCGGCCAAGCACCGATAGCATCCCTAAGCCCACGGAAGCATTTGCAGCAGTTATTCTTGCCTTAAATTGGCAGATAAAGGGGTGATTAGATAGTTTAAAGAGTATCAGTCCAGTTTTTCAAAGCAGATGAAAGCAAAGCAAGCCCAGCAAAAGTCAACAAAGCATCATTCAGCCATTAAGGCTCACCAACACTTCTTTTGTTGCTTTAAAGCCACCTAAAGGCATAGATGAAGGCTTTCAAGGCAGAGTTATTGCAGAGACATTGTTCCCAGTCATATTTTTGGAGCAGCGCTGCTTCCTTAAATGCATAGTTATCACACAGAGGACAGCGCGTGGCTCGAGGAACTCTTTTAGTCCATTTTTGAAGCTGCAGGACCATGCGCAGCCCTAAAGAGCCATTTTGATGAGGCTGCTCCCTCATGAACACCTGTTTTAGATATTTTATTGCATTTATTTCTAGCACAACTTAGCATTAGAAGCAATTATTGCACAAGATCTCTTTTGAATCTGTTTTGATAGATATTTTGAGATATTTTCTCCCTTGACACGTGTTCAAGGGATGTTTGTAAATATTTTCTATTTAAACCACCCTCTGCATTGTTTTGAGGGTTGGTTGGTCGATAACTTCCTCTCTAGACTTGCATTGTATTTTCTGAGAGTCTCTATCATCAAAGATCGCTGGAATGTTTGGGAGATGAACTGACTGTTGTGTTTTAATGTTTGAAGAGTGAGTGCGGAATCCTAACGCTTCTACATAGCCCAATAAGTGTTTCTTATCTCTGTTTATAGTTTATATGTTTTATGCCATCATTGTTTCACTATCTAAATAACATAAAGAAAGAATAGTTCAGAGCTCACTTAGTTGTATTATGTTCTCAATTTCTATGATTTATTTATGTTTTCCTCTGAATTAGTCCTGAATATGAATATTGAATTGCTCATATTTACACTAGTTCCTTCATATATGAATGTTTTTTAGGAATCCTTGATTGCTCCTATATAAGTGTTCATTCACCTTCCCTCTGTTAGCATAATGAGAGCTACTTAGTTGTCTTTCATTCACTGACCTTCGTTCCATCTTTATTCCAGCTCGATATTGTTTTATGTGTAGCTATCCTACTCTGTATTCCTCTTGTGACCAAGAAAATGCAACAGCAAGCCTAATCCATGACTCCATGCCCAATGGTTTGAACTTCTCACACTATGCATCCCAACTCTGTTTGAAAGAATCCTCCATCCCACCAAAATAAAAAAAAAACCCAAGAGAATCATAACTAGACTAAAATCAACCCAAAACAAATTTAAATTATAAAGAGAGAGCCCTCTCTGATTGCAGGTAGGCTAGGACCTGCAGTCCAAAGATTGGTTTGTGGTTACCTCGGTCGTATCCTTTAAGGAGCTTTAAGGACAACCTGAGTGATAACATAATGGCGACTCAATTGGGGACCTGAAATCATTGGTTTATTACTGTAAACCCCCAATTTTGACCAGTTTGCCTTGTTTTCTGGAGAAAGTGTTCCTTTTCTTCAAAGCTTCTCATGTGTAGCTCTGATCTGTGACGGTGGACAGAGATCAGGCACTTCAAGGTTAATTCATCCACCTGGCGGCTCCACATCATCCTCATAATAAAGACTCCACTAGAGAAATGAACCCAAAAGAGATATATGAGCAGATCAGGCTTTTGACCTGGATTACTATCCAAGAGGTCATGTTTTTTCTCCATAAAGTTTTGTTGTGTATATTGTATTTTAAAGACGATTCTATATCATATTTTTATGATTTTCCTTCGGAAAATGTTGTTGAAAATCCTCCTTGCACATTAGAGCAGCAGTCTTCAAATGCTGTTGAAGATCATCATACAGCCAAGGAGGAACCAAAAATAGACCCCAATCTTACAGTTCATGTATATACTCCTATGTCTCGTAAAGTTCCTGATAGATATAAACCTCTCATTTTGCCTCCTGTGCTGAATCCTTTGCCTGCAAATCATCCCGAGTATCTCCCTAGATTTGATGGAGAGAATGGTATTACTGCCCAGAAACATATCCAGGCTTTTGAAGATTATCTTAATATATTTGAAGTGGAAGAGGAAGATGTTAGTCTTAGACTGTTTTCCCTTTCTTTGCAAGGCGAAGTTAGGACTTGGTTTAAAGCATTGCCTGAGGCCAGCATCTCAGAGCTTCAGCAGTGTTCCAAGCTCTTCCTTGATAGATGGATGATCAAAGTTAGTTTCCTCTCACTCATTCAAGACTATGATGAGTTAAAAAGGCTTCCAAATGAATCTGCTCAATAATTTTCTAATCGATTCAATCAAGTTTATCTTTCTATGCCATTGAATATTAGGCCTCCCCCTAATCTGGCTCTATTGCAATATCCAAGAGCTTTTGATCCAGAAATGGAATTTTGTTTGAGAGAAAGATGCCCGTCCACTTTGAAATAGATGCAGGACGTAGCCGTGGACGTGGAGGAAAATCTAAAGAGGAGGGAGGAACAATGCAAGGCGGAGCAAGAAGAGAGACTTCATAGTGTGTTACAAAAGTCAGAGGAAATGATGCAGTTGATCACCATGAAAGTTGAATGCTTAGAGCACAAGAACACATCTGTTGTGCATGAGGAAAGTAGTGACATTCACGAACAAACCTACCACAAATCAGATGACATATTCATAGAGCCATATGTGAAGGAGCAGTCTTCTGATATACTGTGTGAATATAATAGTTTCTCTTCTTTCAACTGTCTTCCCAAATATGATCTATATGATGATGATTATGAGCCTAATGACCAAATCAGCCTTGCAGAGGAATCAGATCCTATTTTGGCAGGAAGCGAAGTTCAGGCTCAGCATCTTGAATATAATGATTAGCTTTCCCAGTTCAGCTATGAAGTAAAGGAGGAAAGCGCAAAAAATTTTGATTTCAGCGAAGGAAATTTACCATTTTGTTTTGAGTCTTTTCAATTTATCAGGGATAATTATCATGCTGTGTATGATCAAGTGTCACCTTGTGTTGCTATTGATCGCCTGGAGGTTAATCAAAATATTGTTCCAAAGGTATTGCCTCTAGTTTTGCAGCCCCAAAGAGCCATCGAATATCATATTGAGGAAGACTTAGAAGCAACAGCATATGATCAAATGATCCAAGTGGATCCCCTGCCTCTTTGTTTTCAGCCATCTGAGTTATTCGAAGAAGAAGAAGAGGAGCAGCCTGCGCAGATCAGTCAAGTCCTATTCGAGCCAGATTGTAATAAATTGCAAGCACCTCTGCAAGTTTTGAATGACCTATCTGCTGGCAGGCAGAATGATGAAAGAGATCAGCGCTCTTCTCCATTAGCAGGCTGCAAGGCTCAGTATCAAGTTGTTAATGATTTCTCTATTTCAAAGCATGATAGCTGTCCCAAACTTTTGTACAGTTCTTTATTTCAGCCTAGCAATTGTATATATATGTTGCAGGATAGTTTTGTACAGTGTTTAAACACAGCAAAGGAGGTCAGTAGCTTCCTGATATTCTCAAAGGTTAACAAAGCCACATCAGATTGCAAGATTTCGGTTTTTCTCATCGGCAGGCACAAGCAGCAAAGCTCACTGATGTCTATTTTGATTAAATGGCTGCATTGGTTATTTCACTTCACCTAATAGCAAAGTAAGTGCTGGTTAGGGTAGGTAGTTAGGTAGGATCAACAAGGCAGCCAGCCAAGGGAATTTTGCAGAGAACAACAACAATTGAATACAAGGTAGTCTGACCTACTGTTCTTGGCTTGTCACAAGGAAAAGCCATCCCCAAGTGGAGCCACTGTTAGCCTCCTGCTGCAGCAGGTTAATCATCTTTCATGATCGTCAATTTCACATGCCAAATATGTCATCCAATACATGCTGCAATGCTCCATATTTTCTATAGATTGCCAAAAGAAGTGCCCATGAGAGTGTGCTAGTCTCAATGCCACTGCCGTGTTCCAATTTTTGGTAAGCAATTCATTTTTGGTTTGAGGCAGTTTTTCAGTTGGAGGACTTCAAGCGAGGCATGTCTAACTTCCCCTTCTTCCTCTTTTCCCAAATCTCTCACTAACTTCCCCTAAAAGAGGTCAAGATCTGCTTGATACCTCTTAGTTTCATCATTCCCCATATCATTTGCCTTAGTGAAGATCTGCTTCACTCAAGAAATGTACACACTACTTCTATGAGTCATTTTCCCTCTTAATAGCCTAAGATTCACATACTTAGTGCTTTCTTATCACTTTTCATGTTAACTACTAACTTTACTATTTAGCTCCCTATCTATTTCCCCTTCCCCTACTAAAACTATGTATATTACTCCCTTATATACTTATCCCCTCCCCCTGGTTGAAAGATAACCATATACATCCTCGGGAATTGCTAAGTTTATCTGAAACTTAGAAAGAGCCCTCAATACCCCCTCTAACCATCTCCCAAATGCATAAGGACTCATTCCTTTCCATAGTTTCCCTTCATATGTATAAAAATCATCCCTCTGGCCTTGGTTTGCCTTTTTAAGGCATAAATCCCTTGTTTGGCCTTAAAACCCTTCTCAAACCGCATAAAATTCCTCTTAAGTGCCTTAGGGCTCCTTCCAAGGCATGAAAATCCCTCATATGCTTGAAAATTCCTCCTTTTGGGCTATCGGACCCCCTTCGATGCCTTATAATCCATTCAAAACACTAAAAAAAGGCCCCTCTGATTTCACAAAGCCTCCCTTTAGTGTTATAGCCTTGCTTCGAATGAAAATCTCCCTTTTTGGACCCCCTCCGATGCGATATCGTAGTCGGGAGGGGGAGTTATGCATTAAAACAAACATATATGTGTGCTACCGATGGGTTCTTCGCCGATGGTGGAACGCTAATCGCCGATTGCGATATCGTATCGACAGTCGACAGTCGCATCACATTATTTCATTGCATATATTATATATATAACATGCCCCGCCTTATCGCCGATTGTGATATTTGCATATATCACATTGCAATAACATTATCGCTTATATTACCATATCACATCGCTCCATTGTTAAGTCCCGCCCCCGGGTTTCCCCGATTGCAAAGCTGTCGAGTTAATCTCAGCCATCCATTTCTGGGCCCCAGATCAATGGCCCATATTATATCGGCGATCACCCCATGTATATGGCTCCGACCAGCGGAGCCGAAATATTATTAAGGCACGATATATAAAAGTTTCGAGTTCGAAAGGAGCCCTTTGTACAGCGAAATGGGAGTGCTCCGATATTCCGGAGCCGAAATACAATAAAGTAGAGCTTAATGAATATCGGGTCTGCTTATCATTTTCATTAAAATCTGCCGATTTGGGTTCGTCGATGGGCCGGACCCGAAATAAAATAAAGAGGGCCTGTAAAAGAATTTCGGGTCTGATGGTTTCGGGGGTCATATGTTTGTCCCGCCGATAAGAGTTTCGCCGATGGGCTAGACCCGATATCAATAAAAAGTGGGCTTATAGAGGATTTTGGGTGCGCGCATTGTTTCGCTCATCGCAAGTTTTATGTGCCAATCCCCCGGTCCGCCCGACGCCGATATTGCGATAAGATCTGGGCCGTTGGATCGGCCCATTCCAGATCCAATGGCCACGATTTAATTCAATGAACAGTGTCGCTATTTGGCCGTTTTTCAATGAAAATTCATGTTTTTATGGCATTCCGCCTGTTTATAATAAAAGGGCCATTTTTAATGTTTTGTGTGCGGCGCCCGTGCCCGCCCAGGTATAAAGGAAATGATGGTTTCCTTAGCCATTTTGAGATCGCTCCAGGCCCAAATACATCCAAACGCATGGTTTCGCCTTGGCAATCTGTCAGCATGCATTTCTCCTCTGTTTCGCAGCATTTTTTGAAGGTTTAAGCATCATTTTTTGATCGGCCAAGCGCCGATAGCATCCCTAAGGCCACGGAAGCATTTGCAGCAGTTATTCTTGCATTAAATTGGCAGATAAAGGGGTGATTAGACAGTTTAAAGAGTATCAGTCCAGTTTTTCAAAGCAGATGAAAGCAAAGCAAGCCCAACAAAAGTCAACAAAGCATCATTCAGCCATTAAGGCTCACCAACACTTCTTTTGTTGCTTTAAAGCCACCTAAAGGCATAGATGAAGGCTTTCAAGGCAGAGTTATTGCAGAGACATTGTTCCCAATCATATTTTTGGAGCAGCGTTGCTTCCTTAAATGCATAGTTATCACATAGAGGACAACGCGTGGCTCGTGGAACTCTTTTAGTCCATTTTTGAAGCTGCAGGACCATGCGCAGCCCTAAAGAGCCATTTTGATGAGGCTGCTCCCTCATGAACACCTGTTTTAGATATTTTATTGCATTTATTTCCAGCACAACTTCATTGGAAGCAATTATTGCACAAGATCTCTTTTGAATCTTTTTTTATAGATATTTTGAGATATTTTCTCCCTTGACACCTGTTCAAGGGATGTTTGTAAATATTTTCTATTTAAACCACCCTCTGCACTATTTTAAGGGTTGGTTGGTCGATAACTTCCTCTCTAGACTTGCATTGTATTTTCTGAGAGTCTCTGTAATCAAATATTGCTGGAATGTTTGGGAGATGAACTGACTGTTGTGTTTTAATGTCTGAAGAGTGATTGTGGAATCCTAACGCTTCTACATATCCCAATAAGTGTTTCTTATCTCTGTTTACAGTTTATATGTTTTATGCCATCATTGTTTCACTATCTAAATAATAGAAAGAAAGAATAGTTCAGAGCTCACTTAGTTGTATTCTGTTCTCAATTTCTGTGATTTATCTATGTTTTCCTCTGAATTAGTCCTGAATATGAATACGGATTTGCTCATATTTACACTAGTTCCTTCATATATGAATGTTGTTTAGGAATCCTTGATTGCTCCTATATAAGTGTTCATTCACCTTCCCTCTGTTAGCATAATGAGAGCTACTTAGTTGTCTTTCATTCACTGACCTTCGTTCCATCTTTATTCCAGCTCGATATTGTTTTATGTGTAGCTATCATGCTCTGTATTCCTCTTGTGACCAAGAAAATGCAACAACAAGCCTAATCCATGACTCCATGCCCAATGGTTTGAACTTCTCACACTATGCATCCCAACTCTATTTGAAAGAATCCTCCATCCCACCAAAATCAAAACAAAACCCAAGAAAATCATAACTAGCCTAAAATCAACCCAAAACAAAGCTAAATTATAAAGAGAGAGCCCTCTCTGATTGCAGGTAGGCTAGGACCTACAGTCCAAAGATTGGTTTGTGGTTACCTCGGCCGTATCCTTTAAGGAGCTTTAAGGACAACCTGAGTGATAACACCCGGCTCCCAATACTATGGGCCTATTAAGGTGTTTTTTTATGCAATGTTGTTAATTTTGATGATTGTTCAAAGAACTATTCCACTCTCACACTATAGGTTGTTACTCCTGCGTGGGCAGTGTTAACACCCAGGTTGTTCCCTTTGACTCCCAAGGGAATACGGCCGGGGTAACCACTAACCAAGCTTTGGATTACAGTTTCTAGCCAAACTGCAATCAGAGAGGGCTCTCTCTTTAAGATTTATCTCTGTTTTGTGAAGATTTTAGGCTAGTTATGAGTTCAGCTTTTGTTTAAGGTTTTGGTTGTGAACTGTTGATTGAGAAGGGCATGAAATGTTTGAGGGATTTTTAGTCCATTGGGCATATGGGGTCAGAAATTGAGTAGGTCCTGATGTCTGTGATGGAGAAGGATTTACTGCAGAGCTAGACAGCTATTCATGATACAAATTTTGGTTTATAAATGAAACAGAGTGAAATGGAAACTTATACATAGTGTGACTGTAAGTTGAGAAGGGCCGTTTCTATTCAGTAGCATCTAAGAATTACTGCACAGAAACTGTTAAAAATTTATAGTAATTTGGAGCATTTAAGAATTCCAATTTAACAGATAAACCTGAAGAAAACATTTATAGCAAGGAAAGATTGAATTCAGGGTGTCTCCATGGACAAATCCTGAGTTATTCTTCTTCTTTCTTGTTGAGATCAGACCACATACAAGAGAAATGAAATACACAAAATTAAACACAGACAGAGATAGAGAAACTTATTGTATCAAGCTATAGCACTAGAGTTCTGCAGCATTCAATGGTTCCAACACAGTATACATCAGAAAAGACAATCTCTGAAATCCCAAAAGCTCCTTTGTATTATCTCTCCAAAAATACAGCCGAGTTCTCTTTCTGAACAAGTAACAACAACCCCTGCAAGCTTATGTGAGGGGGAATATATACAATCGGTTCTACAAAAATATCTGAACCGCTGAGTCACTTTGATAATTAAATACGCTCACCAACTTTACAAAATAGCAGATAAAGAAGTTATTACTGCTCTTAAATACAAAATGAATGCTCTTTAATTCTGTCAGAAGTACTTTTGACCTTTGGAGACCACTGAGTCGGTTGAGCGTTCTGCATAAATGCTGAATGATGTGTCTTTATGGCTTTGTCATCCTGTAACTTTCTCGGCCATGTCATCTGTAACTGTCAGTGCTGCTTTAGTGGCCGAATCTTTCTGTTGAGTTGGTTCAGTCCATCTTTCTTCAGTCATACTGTATGCATCAAATTTTCTTGTACATGATGACTTATGTTTTTTGATGAAAAAACTTGATGAAAGGCTTTTGATTACAGTATCAATTGTATCATATTGGTCCACCATTCCTGAGTGGGCAATTGATGTCTCAAAATTGCATCTAAGGTCTCATCTGCCTCTATATATTTGTAGAAGTTTGGAGGCACTTCAAACAAATGCTTGATCTCATTCATAATAAAAAATAAATTCTCTACTCTATCATAGAGATTTTGCCCAGATGTTGGCCCTGTTTCTTCTGAAGTGCTTGGTCTTACAGTGATCTGATTTGTAGCAAATGTGTTGACCCTTTTTGCATAGTTCTCATGTGAAAGTAGCCTCCCTGCGCTGTTCAGTAAGCCAGGAAGACCTCTGCCTTGCAATGCTGCAAACTTGTCCATGAACCTGTTTACTTCTGTCTGCATGTCCTGGCTTCTTCTTTCCAGTGTTTGTACCAGGCTTCTTAATGTAAGGACCCTCTTTATCAGCAAAATGGTTTCAGTTCTGTTGGGAATTCCCATTGCTGCCAGCTGAGGACCTGTACGGTTATTGAGCACATTAATCATTCTATTGGCTACCTCAGGCATATTGCCTAGAGATGCCCTTGCTCTCTGGACTTCTCTGTGTGCTTTGCCTATGAGCTCCATTTGCTCATGAATGGTCTTAATATAATGCCATTGATCTGTGATCGATTGGCCAATGTTGGCCCATAAAACTGTCTTGAGCTCAGCCACCACTTTGTCAAGGGTGAGCTCCTTCTCCAGCTCCTTTATCTTCTCCTTAAGGGCCTTTATTTCCCTTCCTTTTTCTGCTACATTTTGCTTTGACTTGTCATATTTTTCATTGAGCTTAGCCAAATTCTCCCTGGCTTCATTTAACTCTGCCATTTGGGCTTCTAAGGCCTGAATTTCATTCTTCAGCTTCTGCATATCAAGGCTTGGAGCCTGCTCTGTTGTTGGTGCTGTTGCTGATGTAGATGGTGCTGCCTGAGCTGTCTGCTCTGTAGGAGGAGCAGTAGTTTGAGGAGATTCCTCAAGGTTGATTATTTGTGGAGGGGGCTGAGATGTTTGGCCTACTTCCCTCTGTTGTAGGGCTGCCTGCAGTGCTGCCTCTGATTCTCCCAATTTCTCCTGTGTCTGGATCAGCTGTTTGTATAATGATACCAGCATAGCTGCTGCATCTTGGTCATGTCTCAGCTGGGCAACCTCTTCTGTTTGTGGGTGAATAGTTGCTGGGATCTTAACCATTTTTCTTAGTGCTGCCATATCTGCATCTCTTAGTTTCAGCAGCGCTTGTACAGCCTTGATGTCCTTGGGATCATGCCCAAGTTCTATGATGATATCCTCTAAAGCTTTGATTCGGTTGTCCTTTGCTTGGGAGGATGCTTTCTCCAACTCAAGTTGGGCAGCTGTGTTGTTTAGGCTATTTTCCAGCCTAAGATTTACCAATGTTTTGTCTGCAAGAGTGGCATACACCATCTCACCCGTTTGCTTGTGCAGTTCAATCTGATCCATAGGGTGGATGTCTTTTGCAAGGACCTCAAGGTTGGTCCTTATGTAGTCTGCAGCTGACTGTGGCTGCAACATGGTTGGCATGAAATGACTCATTACCATTTTGCCCTCATGTACATCATATGCAGACATCAACCTCTGTTGGTTTGTAGGAGCCATTTTCAACAAGTGATTGTAGAGCTGTATCTTGAGTGGCTCATTCCTCTTTTTGATATCAATGAATTGTTGTTTGATGCCTGCTTCAGCTCCCCTTTGGTGGCTTGAGGAGCTGACTTCTCCTCCAACTGTCCTTTCATGTTCCTGGTGAAAGGAACTTGCAGATGCTTCCATGCTTGGTGGGCCCATGCCCAAAGATTGCCCAATAGGCATTTCTTCCTCAGAGAGGGGATTCATTCTGTGCCTTTTCTCCCCTTGATTTGTGGATGTGGTGAGGGGAGTCTCCAGCTCTCTATCCCTCTTCTTTCCCTTTTCTTCTTTTTGTGGAGTTTGTAGTACTGAGGCCTCCACTGTCTTTTCTTGCCTGAGGGGCACATTCTCTTGAGCCTGTTGCTCAGTGGATATTGGGGCTTCAGGTGTTTGTTCTTGCTGCTGTATTTGCTGCCCCTCTTTTTGCCCTTCTTCTTGCTGTTCTACCTGTTTTTCTGCTTGCTTTTCTGCCATAGGAGGTGGCTGTTCCTGCTCCATCTGCTTCTCTTTGCCTTTGCTGGAAGCCTGATAAGTAGCCTTGGCTGCTGGCTGATGTGCTGTAGAAGATGAGGCAGCTGCTCCAAGTTGCCTTTGAGATGAAGAGGAAACCTGTCCACAAGTTTCCAAGTCAGCCTCCTTTTCAATATTCTTTGCCTCTCTTTGAATCATTTTCTCTCTAGTAATTGCCTCTTCTAGGGTGCCCTCTTCCCAACTTAGTAGATTGGCATATTTCTCAATATGAGGCAATTTAATGTGAGCATAGCCACCCAATTTATGTTTTATCCTCCTGAGAGAAATGAAATGATTAGGGTCATAAGGTACCCAGCGAAAACTGGTTTCCAATCGGAGGGCCTCTAGCATGCCATCTGCTTCCTTCCATCCCTCCTCCCTTATGTTGTAAAGAAAAGGGCCTAGCTGATTCCTGACTTTTAGCTACACTTTCTTGTTTTTACTATGGAAATGGATTTGGTCTGCATTTCCAAACTGCCTAAAATACTCCAAGGCAAATAGTCTCATAGGGACATATCTTGGCAGCCTATAAGCGTTCAACTCACAGCCATATATTCTGATCACTGTATGGTGCTGGTAAAAGTACCAATCACCAATGCTGTAGGATTTAGAGAGATGGAGAATTCTTTGCATTTCCTCGGTTAATCTAGGAGGAGGAACACCAAATAATAAAGTCATTGCTGGATGAATGAAAAGGTCTATGAATTCACAGTATGTGTATGGTGAACAAGAGGTATGATGAAAAACTGAAGTCCAAAACACAACCGATCTTGGATTTCCCTGGGCATCAAGTTTCTTGAGAGGAATAGGGAAACTGTCAGGTTGATAAAATAAGAACAGATGATATATGTATGAGGTGTATCTAACACCTTTTCCCTTTCTAGATTCATCAGTTGCTCATGAATCTTGTTTGCAATATATTCAGCATAGTCATAGTGCACAGCAGGAGGCTTCCCAGGAGAAAATATGGACAGCATGGCCATTATGGTATCATCAACATCTTCAACTCCCTTGTAGCCCAGGACATAGCTAATCAAATCTACAAGAATCTTTCCCAAGTCATTGAGATATGGATATCCAATAGGAGGCATTCTCACAGTTTCAGAGCAATGAATAACTGATTAATTTTGATGATTTGGGCACTGGACAGGTTGCCCCCCTTCTTTAATAAATCTAACATGGAGAGAGGAGTCAATGGTCTTGCAGTGTGAAAGTGCAGCGTCTCCTTTATGGCCTCAGGGGTAATATGGAACAAGACCGAGCCTGTGGGATTGAGAACAGCTCTCTGACATGGATCATAGCATTCACAACATCTATGGATCAATTCTGGAAGGGAATTGACTTGAGGAAGGTTAAAGATGGGCAAATTGGAGTCCCAAATCCCCAAGATATCAGCTCCACTGAGGTATTGGGCCTTTAACTCATTCAGCAGATGGATGTTAAATTTGGAATTTATTGGAAATGAGTCTATCATCTGATAATCTTTATCACCCAGGGCTTTCCATTCTAACTCTCTTTGTGGGGCATTCAGAGGTTGGATATTTAATGCTATTGGTGTTTCCATGGTCAAGTAGTACTATAATTTGTATTAGAATTGGTGTTACTAACAGAGAAACACAGAGGAGTATCTCTGGAACAGATAGGTGAATTGCTAAGGAAAAGAGGGTAAATGGCAGTGACAGCAATTGAAATATTGCACAGAGGGCTAATAGAGCAAATGACAGGCCTGAAAAAACTCTCTTCACGGTGAATTAGAGCAGCTCGGGTCTTGAGTTCACGAATGCGCGAACCAGCTGTAAATTAAGGTAATTTTCGCTAAATGCAGGTTCTGCAAAGGAATTGCGACCCAACAGTTGAAAATAGGTACTGGTTGCTGGAGTTTGCTGGTAGGTACAGTGTTCTTCACTCCTTTTAAGCTATATTTGGAGAATTATGGACAAAACCAGGCTCAGAGGGAATGATTTGGATAAATACCTTGCGTTTTGCCGGCAATGGTTACATATGCAGGTTGGTTGGATGCACCCACGGTCTTTGTAGCGATTTCTGCAGGTTGGCAACAGAATGGTCGTAAAATACATGCAAAGCAGAGTAATAGCTGTTTTGGCAAAAGTGACAAAAACACGGTTTTTTGGCGAAAATATGGACCTTTTGGAATATTGGCGCCTTTTTTGGATGACGTCAGCATGACGTCATCAGGTGGGGTCAGGGTCGGGTGACGTCAGCATGACGTCATCGGGTGATGTGGCGGCCTGTGAGTGGTCCACGGGGATTGCATAGGTGGCGGACATGTCAGAGCATTGGCGGACGAGGGCGCTGATGCGGCGGTGAGGTGGCCTGACGTGGGCATGACGTAGCAATGACGTGGGCGCGGCGGGACCAGCGGTAAACCAGAAGCGGTAAATGGTTTTTCTCGGACCGCTATTGATACGGTCATGGAATTGTCAGAGGGCGACCCGAGAGAATATGGGGGTGACGCGTGGCGGAGGCCTGACGTCACCCTCTGACAGTTTCTCGGGCGATAAAGGCAGTACGTCGGGACCGACCCGATATGGATATGGGCCGTCGGATGAAGATCCCCAGATCCGACGGTTGATGGGTCATCAACTTGTCAGGGCAATACGACAGCGGGCGGGAGAATAAAATAATATTTTTTGTGAAATGCGCGCCCGGCGGAAACTTTAGAAAAGTGGGTTTTCAAACTGTGTTACGGGCAAAATGATTTAAGCAAAGGTTTATTTACAAAGCCGGATTAAGGTTATTAATCCAAGCTGATCTTGGATTAATCCCTGGATTAATTTTTGGCGCTCTGTGGGTCGCGCTCAATGGTTTAGCGCTTAAACCATTCAAAACCAAACTTAGAGCTATAATGCTCGGGGAAGGGGATACATAGGTATTTTGGGGTTTTTTGCATAATTTACATAGTAATAAGGGGAATAGGGGGTATAGGGAGTTACATAGTAAGAAGTTAGGGGTTAATATGAGTGGAAGAGGTGGATTGAGGAGTGGAAACACTAAGTTTTATATGGAATCAACTTAGTTTAGGAAGTAGATCAAAATGAAAAGAATTTTAGACAAGAAATGTGGCTTTTAAAGAAACAAGAACCAACACAAGACCTTGGTTACTTTCATGAACATGGCTGGTAATGGGATGTTAGCAATGAATGTGAGGGGGGAGATTAGGAAGTTAGACATGCTCCATTGTGTTGCTGCAAATGATAGAGAAGAGGAGCTTCTCTATCCATTGATGCTTCCTTTATGTTAGACCAGCAAAATTCAGTTGAAAGGAATGACATTTCTGCAACCCCATCTACCTACCCATCTACTTGCCTAGCATTTTTTGTTTCTTCATGGAGGGTGCACTTAGACTTGCAAACCCTCATGTGCCTTTTCTTTTCCTTTGGCTTTTTCTTTTGATTTTCTATCTAGAGCTACCCTTATTGCTTCCAAGGCCCCAGATTAAGCAGTTGGGAACCTTAATTCTCTACCTAACTATTGGTCTGCCAAGATTAAACAGTTTGGACAGACTTCTTTCTCTATTATACAACAGAAAATTGAAACATGGCATGATCTAGATTAGGCTGTTGGACCATCCATCAAATTGAGTCAACACCAAGCTATGTACACACATTGTCTTCTTTTGGAAATATGGGATCTTTGCATCACCAAAGCGGAGCATATTTGGAACTTTCATTTGCCAATCATGAAATATGAAACCTATTGGTATAGGTATCTAACAGGCAGCAAACTGTTATAGTTTTGGACTGGTTTCCCTGGTGCAGGCAGTCTCTTTCCAGTATTTTGTTGTTAAACATGGCATAATTTGGGGCTTTCTCTGCAGAGGTTGGTTCCTCCTTGTACTACTTTTGTTACATTAATAGAATTAGTCTAATTTAGAAAAAAAAAGCAGCCTAGATCCATCTTAACCCCAGATCTATTAAGCACTGAGAGGGATCTAATCTCTCAAGGTGCAAACTTCATTTTTTAGTGCAAAACTAGAGGAAAGGTTTACAACTCAAGATATTGGATCCCTATCGGCACTTGATAGATCTAGGGTTAAGATGGATCTATATTGGTTATATAATATCTATATTTGTATTTGTGTCTCTTTTTTATTCCCTCTCTCTATCTCACCCCCCAAACATACACACTCTCTCTCTCTCTCTCTCTCTCTCTCTCTCTCTCTCTCTCTCTCTTCCCATTCTCTCCCTCTCTATCTATCTCCTTCCCTTTATTTCCTCCTGCTCTCCTATCTCCCTCACTCTCTCTCCATGGATCCCTTGTCACCTCCTCTCTCTCTCCACATTTATCCCTCTATGTTTTTCTTGTTCCCTCCCTCTCCTACCCCCTTCAATTCCATTTCTCTCTCCTCATCTCTCTCTTCCTTCCTCTCTCTCCCTTATCTCCCACCTCCCTCTATCTCTCCCCCCTAATCTCTCTCTCTCTCTCTTCTATCCAACTCTATCACTATCTCCCTCCCCCTCTCCTTCTCTCTCTCCCCTCCATCTTTGTGCCTCCATCTCTCTCTCTTCCCATTCTCTCCCTATCTCTCTCCTCTCCTCTTCTCTCTATTCCCTCCTCTCCTCTCTCCCTCACTCTCTCTCCACATCCCTTCTCACTCCCTATCTCTCTACGTCCACCTCTATCTCTCTATGTCTTTGTTCTTTCCTCCCTCTCTCTCCCCCATCACTCTCTCTCTCTCTATCTCTCTCTTTCTTCCCTCCAAATTTTTCACTATCTCTCTCCCTTTCTCCCCCATCTCTCTCTCTCTCTCTCTCTCTCTCTCTCTCTCTCTCTCTCCCCAACATTTTCACTATCTGCCTCCCTCTCTCCCCCTTCCCCCAACCCCCAAATCTCTCTTAAATTTTATCACATTATATTGTGTTTAATAAATTATCTAAATTAAAAAAACTTAGTTGGTTGTAAAATATTAAACCCCTATTTTGGATCAATCATGTCAAATAAAATAAAATAATGAAAAGCTTAAAGAATCAGGCACTATACTTAATCTATTATTGCAATTCGCTTTTCTTTCTTAGCTGAGATGGATATATGTTGGATCTTTATATATATTTAGATAAGATAGATCTATATGATTCTTTAACCAAGATAGATCCATCTTGGCTTAATTTTATTAAAAACTTAATTTAATTTCTATGGGAATATTTTTAGTAGTCATGAGGATAGAGGGTTTAGATATATCTCAAATTGTAACATTTTCCTTTTTAGATTCAATTAAAAAGAAGTTATAAAATTAAATTATAATAAAATATTTTTACTATGAAACAAGTTATGGTTTTTTGGCATGTGGTATTGATAAGTCATGGTATTGGTCCATGGTATTGTAACAAAGCCTATTTGCAAGTTAATATCCATGGTAAAGTGAGGGTCTATATCCATGGTTAACAATCTTGTCATATCTTTATAAAATATTTCGATTGTAAAAAAAGTTATGATTTTTGGGCATGTGGCATTTATAAGATATTATTCTCATATTGTTATAAAATATTTTGATTGTGAAATAATTTATGTTTTTCTGGGCATGTGGTATTGATAATCCATGATATTGGCCCATGGTATTGTAACAAAGCCCATTTTTTAAAGTTAATAATATGTAGGGAAATGTGTGGGTGAATATCCATGATTAAGCATATTGTCAAATTGTTTTAAAATATTTTGGTTGTGAGATGAGTTATGGTTTTTGGGCTTGTGGTATTCATAATCCACGGTATTGGACCATGGTATTGTAACAAATCCTATTGACAAATTGATAACAAAATAAAACTATAACAAATTGAATTTTATTATTTTTATTAATTGAACAAATATTTAAATGTTTGCACTCATCCCCAATATCACTTTAAACTTATTCTTCTTCTTTTTAATTTAGCCTCTAACACAAAAATAAAAATTTCTTATTAAAAATAAATCATTTAACCCCATTACAATTTATATATTTTATTTTTCTATTATAAATGTTTCTTTTATTTTTTCCATTATAAATATTTCTTTTCTTTTTCATTTCAAGTTTAGAATTTGGTTCAAATAAAATGTTCACAAGTTATAACATCACATCTTAGCATTGCATCTACATGTAAATGCCAAAATCAATATTTCTATTCTTTTTCATTTCAAGTTAGCATCAGGTTCAAATAAAAGTTCACAAGTTACGACTATAAATGATTTTTTTATTTTTCATTTCATGTTTAGCATTGGGTTCAAATAAAATGTTCACAAGTTACCGCTATGTTGATCTGGTTAGGAAGTAACTTGGGAGGGTTCAAATGTTCACAAATTTTGGGAGCTACGAACAACTATCTGGTAATGGGGTAATTGTTGAAAGGAAACTAAAGTCCAAACCATGTGGATATAGGAGATAGATCTGCAGGGGTGGGATAAAGGTAGTCTGGATCATACTTCATTAAGTCCTTTCTTGAAGGTTTCCTCCCTACACTAGATCTCTCTCTCAAAACCCCAAATCCATCACCCTTCTGCAATTTTCTTGTTTTAGTGGGCTTGAAGAATTTATGTGTGGAAAGATGGGTCTCTGTTAGCATGAATATTCCCATTTTGATAGATCACACTTTTGTAGTTCTGGATCTACGATTAAATCTATGCCTTTATAAACATTGGCCGACTCAAATAGAAACAGTGGGCACGTGGCTTGATTTGAATGACAATGCATTAAACAGGTGAAAATATGTGTAGTTTTGGTTAGTGATTTGGTTAAGGATTGAGGTTCATGTACATATATTAATTGTATAACTTCATATTGGGTAATTGTTTACATTCAAAATTGTCAAATATGTAGAAGTTACTCTACACGTAACTTAAATGAGAAAAAAATTGTCTTAATATAACATGTAAACTTCATATTACTGACAATTGATGATATTGTACCTTATTGTGAATACATTAATTGTATAACTTCAGCATGGGTAATTTTTTACATTTAAAATTGTCAAACATGTATAATTTTCATTACACATAGCTTAGAGGAGAAATGTTTGTCTTAATATAACATTTAAACTTCATATTACTTACAGCTGATGCATATTGTATTTTATTGTGCATATGTTAATCGTATAATTTTTTTCTAAGTAAGAGTAATCTTTTAAAAGAAAATAAAAAGGTATTTACAAAGGTGTTCTGGCCATGAAGGAACACAACCTATCTCAGCTTGCTGTCATTTAACTAGATCTGGGACTACCCCAACAGAGGGGAAACCAGTCTGGTAGAGAGGGAGATGCAAAAAAGAAGAAAACACTGAAAATTATCCACAGTTTTCTGAAGAGAGCCAGTAAACATGCATTGTAACCCCAGCTATTCCACCCAAGAACAACCGACCACCGATAAAACTAGCAGTACATCCTCATTTGATCGCCTACGTGGACAAAAGGAGGAAGAAAAAACCAGGAGTTAAAAGAAGTGCCACCTGGCATTCGTGATGCGATTAATGAAATCCTCCATTAATTGGCTCAGTTTGGCCCACGGAATGTTGCTCGCCTTCTCTGCTACTTGCATCCAGCTACGGGTTTGACACATCCATCATGCACCCTTCCATAGCTTGCATGCCATTCTAAGGTTCCAATTCCTCATGCAGGCTGCCAACGACGACCTTCCCATTCCATTTGGTCCGACCACCATGATCTCTGTGCGCTTCTTCCTTGTCTTTGTTTCGACTCGGTCCAGCTCTATGCATCTCGTCCATGGAGAAGGTCATCGGGATACTCTACTCTGCTTCTTTATAAAAGGAAATGGAAATAGTGGCGATGATGATCGGTTTATTGAGAGAGCTTCTGAACTGGAATTGCATGGTATGGGGGGTGTGATGCAAGGGCAGAGGGAAGGGAGCAAAGCGAAGGCCTGCTCGACCATGGCCACTTCTTGTGTTAGGATAGTGGGGATTTTCTGCCGAAGAAGACGGAGAGTTCGAGATACTTTTTCGCCTGGCCTGAGGCCGTGAGCTACCACACCATGAGCCACCCCGTTTGCTGAGCATACGTTGGCAAACCATTGTGGAATGAACAGCAGATAGAGCACCCGGGTAAGTGGAGGGGGGATTGATAAGGAAATTGGGAGAAGATGGAGGTAGCGTCGTAGAGTTGGCCAAGAATAACCAAGCAGCATACCAAAACACAACTTTACTAGACCAGCAAAGCACCAGAGGCTTCCAAACGATTCTAGAGCTGAGCCTGTATTTAACATCATCTGCCCTTCCTTGGATTGCACCCACCATAACTCCAGCATTGAAGAGAGCCGAGGCCCAGCTTAGGTCAGAGCATGTGGAAGCGATGGAGAAATCAGAGTACAGGCTGTGCATATCAGAGCCACATGACGTGAAACCAAATGAAATCTGATGCCACTGTTTAAATTGCGTCTCGCGATGAACCAAGTGGTACAGGGCAGGTAGGTGTCGTCCAACCTCGCCGCACCCCTATCCCATCACATTAACCAGCAGTATAAGCACCCGCATCCGGGGGAGCTGCATCCTTTTGGACCAGAATTTTGCATTCCTATTCTTGTTCATGATTCTGAATTATGTCTAGAGCCCCAGTGAGAAGAGAATGCCTATTTTCCACTCCCAGGTTGGCCAATAGATCCACAACCTTGTTTCTTTTCTATTTAACATGGTTGAATATGATTGCTTTGCTGGTGTTGAGTGTTTTTTCTATGGCATCCAGCCTGGCTTCAACTCTCCAACTACTGGAGAACTTATTCACATGAGCTCCATTGAGTAGCTGTTTGGCTAGATTGATGAGGATTAGGGAGTCTCCTTCAATCTCGAGAGGTTGGAAACCATGGTGTTGGGATAGGAGTAATCCTTGCCAGAGCCCCTCCAACTTAGCTGAGTTATTTGTGTCCCATCCAATGTTGCCAAGGTAGATCAGGAGAGGGGAGCCCTTATGATCTCTGAAAATGCCACCAAATCTTGCTTTGCCAGGGTTACCCTTAGAAGCTCCATCAAAGTTGAGTTTGAATCTATGCCTTGGAGGGGGGAACCATGAGTGCTTACTGATATTCAAGCCTTCTGAAGTTTTGCAAGTAGGAATTCCTTGAGGGAGTTGAATGTTCCAATTTTCCCATATGGCTGTCTCATTTGCCTGCATGGGAAAGTCATCTGGGAGCCAAGATTTGAGTGGCAAAGTTTGTTTCAGGTTATGACAGAAGTTGCCCCAGATGATTTCTAAAGGAGTTCTTTGGTCTTTGAAAATACGCCTTTTCCTTTCTTTCCATATAGTCCAAAGGAGGAGGCCAGGAATGATTCTCCATAGATGGTTGAGGAGTACGCTTTTATAAGGGCTTTGGTGCCAGAGGCGTATGGAGTTGATGATGTCCTCAGATACTCGGCATTTTCTTTGGCAGCAAAAATTGCTCTTCTGCCATAGATGGTTGGCCAGAGAGCAGGAGTCCAGGAGATGTTGTAACATTTCCTCTTGAGACTGACAGTTGGGGCAAATGGAGGGCCCGTGAATGTTCCTCTTCCTTAAATTGTTCCATGTTAGGATTTTACGATGCCCAGTGAGCCACAAAAATAAGCAAACATTGGGCCAAATGCCTGGAGTCCAGATTCTTCCCCAAATAGGATCCTGAGGCACAGAATCTTGGCATTTGATTTTATAGGCCTCTTTCATAGTAAAGGATCCTCTTAGGGTGTATCCCCATCTCAAGATGTATTTGCCTTTGGAGTATCTAATTCGACATTTTTGGAGCTCTCTTTCCAAGATTTCTTTAGTCTAGTTGTCAACATTTCTGATAAGCCTGCCGGATTGCTTCCATTGTCTGTATCCTTGCTCTATCTCCTGAGTCCACTATTTCTTGACCGATTCCTTTTGTTGCTCCTCCCAATCTTGGCTGGGTGGTAGGTTGAGAATGCAATCAAGCCTTGGAAGCTAGTTCCAGGCGTCTGTCCAGAATCGAGCCATGTTGCCGCTTCTAATCTCTCAAAAGCTATGTTGTTGGATCAACAAGAAATGTGGACTGGTCGCATTCCAAATTAGCAAGCCTTTCTCAGAAGGAGTGAATCTAATGAGCTCCTTCGCTGGTCTGTGGTTTGCGTATTTGGTTGTCTAGATGGCTATGCAAGGCTTATTGGTTGTAGAAAGCAATTGCCACCATATTCTTGCACCCATGATTTCATTACTGTGATTAGGGTCTCTTAGACCTATTCCCCCTTTTTCCTTTAGCTTGCATGATGTAGTCCATTTGACAAGGGCCCATTTGCGATTTGTTCCATGTGGCCCCCACAGAAAATTGCGTTGAAGATATTTTATTTTTTTAAGAACCCATTTAGGTGCTACCAGGATTGAGAAGAGATAGAGGGGCATTGCCTGAAGCACAACTTTGATAAGTACTAATCTACTAGCTATGTTTAGAGCTCTATGAGTCCATAAAGAGAGACGAGATTCAAGCTTCTCTAGGAGCCTACGCCAGGAGGAGTGCTTGATAGCAGAGTCTATGAGAGGGGCGCCTAGGTAATTGGAAGGTAGGGATGCTATGGAAAAACCTAGAATGCGGGAAATAGCCTGTTCAGTGATAGGAGGCATCTGAAAAAGGAAGATTTACAATTTGGCTTTGTTTATGCTTATGCCATAGGCATCTGAGAAATCCTTCAGAAGGGCTTTGAAAATGGTGGCTTCCTGAACATATGGGTACCCAAAGAGCATGTTGTCATCAACGAATTGTTGGTGGGTGGTAGAAGGGGAATTGTGAATTGAAATTCCTTTGAGATGCTGGGAGAGAAGGGCATGCTTGATATGTCTACCTAGCCCTTCAGCCATTAGAATAAAATGGAAAGTGGATAGAGGGTCCCCTTGCCTGATGCCTCTGGAGGGGCTGAATGGTCAAGATGGAATGCCATTAATGAGGATTGAAAAGAAGGTAGAGGAGATTAAACTTTGAAACCAGTGAACCCATATTGGTGAAAACCAAAGGCACATAACATTTTTTGAATGTAATTCCAACTTAATTTATCAAAAGCTTTGGAAAGGTTAATCTTGAGAATCATACTTCCCTGTTTTGAAATCTTGAGGGAATGTATGATTTCATGGGTGAGGATGATGCCATCCAAAATTAGACGTCCTTCAACGTAACCAGGTTGTTCAGGCGATATGAGCAGGGGCAGCAATCGCTTCAACCTGTTCGCAATGACTTTAGATATAACCTTGTAGATGATGTTGCAAAGAGCGATTGGGCGAAATTTGTCCGGAGTGATAGTACTTTCTTCTTTTGGAATGAGGGTGATAAAAGTTTAATTGAGCAATGGAAATAGCCAGTGAAGAGAGTGCGATTCCTCCACCACTTGCCACACTTCCTCTTTTATAAGTTCCCAAAAAGAGTGGAAGAAATTTGTGCAGAATTCGTCCGGTCCCAGATCTTTGCCCTCATTAAGCTGCTTCATGGCCAAATCCACCTCCTCGGGCGCTACAGGTCGTAGAAGGAGTTGGTTGTGTTCTTCTGTGATAAATTTTGGCACATTTTGAGTGATCTTTTCTATAGCATGTCGTCTATCAATCTAGGGTTCTTTTAGGACCTCCTGGAAGTGATTGATGAATTCCTGTTCAATCTCTGCATGGTTTTCCACTCTTCCCCCCCTTGCTTTTGTATAAAAGAGATAGTATTGTGCATTCTTCTTTGAATATTAGTTTTGTGGAAGAATTTAGTGTTTCTTTCGCCTTCTTTCAGCCATCTAATCCTAGATTTCTACTTCCAGAGAATTTCTTCCTGCTTTCTTCTCTCCTCCAATTGATTATGTATGTGCCTTTCCCATTCCAGAGTCCCATCCTTGTATCCCTCTATGATCATCTGTTGCTAGAGATCTCCCATTTCCTTGTTGAAGTCTTGTTGGGCCTGAAAGATGTTGCCAAAAGTCTCTTTATTCCAGTTTTTGATTTGGGCTTTTAGGAATTTGAGCTTCTGTTGAAACTGGAATATTTTTGATCCCTTTGGCGCAGAGAAGTTGTTGCAGGTGAATACGATGAAGTCATTGAAAGCGGGATGGGATAACCAAAATGCCTCAAATCTAAATGGACGTCTGGTTGAGTCACCTGGCCGTTGCCATTGGAGAGAGATAGGCCAGTGGTCGGATTCGGAGTATGGATGGATGGATGCTGATAGGCTACCTCCAAGATGCACTGCGTTATCTGAGATGAGGAATCTATCAAGTTTTGAAGCAATTTGATGCCACCCAGCCCTGCGATTACTCCAAGTGTGCATTCCATTGGAGGTTTGCATGTCTATTAGCATATTGTTGTGGATAAAATATTTGAAATGGTCTGTTTCCTGTTCTAGCCTGGCCTGACCTCCCATCTTTTCCTCTAACTTGGTGATCATATTGAAGTCTCCTCCAATGATCCATAGAGGATGGTCTCTATTGTAGTTGAGTGCTTCTATGGTATCTAAAAGAGCAATTTTGTTGGCTGCTTCCTGCGGAAAGTAAACATTGGTGAGATGACCATGAGTGTTAGTGCCAATAATGTGAAACGTTGCCTGAATAATGTTATGGGATGCATGGAAATTTGAAAGCGTTATTGCTTGCATATTCCAGGCAATTGCCAAACCTCCAGAGGCACCTAACGCATCCACAGCAACCAAGTGACAGCTTGGCCAAGCTTTTGAAAGGATGTTTCCCAGGGTGTTACTGTTGCATTTTGTTTCCTGCAGAAAGAATATATGGGGTTGTTCCCGCTTTAACATATTTTTAACCATTTTGAGTTTCCCAAGGCTATTGAGCCCTCTTAGATTCCATGAAGTGAGCTTCATGATTCACTATTAGTAGTGGGCTTGTAGTACTTTGTCAATTTAGCATATCTGCCTGAGTCAACCAGGATTTTCCCTATGGCTATAGTTCGCTGGAGATCTGTCTTTCTTCCACGTTTTTTGGTGTCTTTTGGAAGGAGGTAGCCATCCCATTGACTTCCCGGTTGTATTCCCAATTGCTGTTGCTGATAGGCTCTGGATATGATAACTTCTAGAGTACTAAGCTGATGCTCTTGGATTTTGTCATACTCCTTCTTTCTACAAACTTGTTCCAGTTCAAAAATGTCTAGACCGCCCAGATCTATGCTTTCTGGTTCTTCATCCATGTGTTGCGCTTGACTGCTTTCCTCTGAGATGAGCGCTAAGTGCAAGGATTGGTTTTGGGGATCGTCCACATCCATCTCCTTGGATTTCCCTTCAAGATTTTTTGGGCCTACTTTGAGAGTCCCACTTAAGATTTTTGGAGGCAGGGGTTTGGGAGAGGAGGTCGAAGGAGGGATCAGGGGAGATGAGATAATCGGCTGAGGGATTGACACAGAGATCTGGGTTGGGTCTTCCGGGGTTTTTACCAGAACCTCGAAGCTGTTGCTTGTGGAGGGGATGGAAGCAGCATCCTGATGGGGTTTCTTCCCAGTGGAGGGCTTTTTGTTCGATCTCTTGTGACTTGAAATCTTGGTGAAACCCTCATGGTCTACCTTGCCTGAGAGTTCAGAGGCTTGTGGATGAAAACTTAGAGGGCAGTCCCTGAACAAGTGTCCAAGAGCATGGAATTTACGACATAAAAAGGGAACATGTTCAAAATCTAATGGTTGAATCCATTCATGGTCATCGTGGAAGAGACTTACCAATTCCGGAAGGGCTTTGTCCAAGTGCATGAAGACACAGATGTGGGTGTATGAGGTATATCTACACAGATTCGTTTCTTCAGCAATTTTTACAAACTCTCACAGCCCCTTTCCTATCTCTCTGAGTGATTCTTCATCCCAATACTCCATGGGGAGCGATTATAGCCTAATCCATACTGGCGCCCAGCTGAGATCCTCCTTGTCATGGTTGAATCTCTCTCTCCAAGCTCTAAAATACAGGCCAGCAGAGTTGAAGAAATAAGGATCTTCATCCATAACCCTATTTCGATCTTCGATGTGGAAGAAAATCACCATGAAAAACCCTTTTAGTCCTACCTGCAAGGTGACCTGTCCCTTGGGTTTCCATTTGGTTGAAATCCATCCATGCAAGGCTTTTTCCGTCGGCAAGAATCCATTAAATTTTGCAATGAGCGCATGGTCCTTCATGTATTGGATTGGGCCATTGATTGGTGGCTGGGAAGTTCTATTTTGGGTCTTTCAGTAGCTACAGGTCCGCATGTCGATGAGGTACACTTTGGCATTTCCTGTTGCTTGGACTTTCCTTCTTGTTCTTCATTGTTTCTGTCAGGCTGCACAATGAAGTCTTTTGTTGTTTCCTGCATCGGAGGGTACCGTTCTTCTCTGTCATGCTGAGCAGTGCCCAGAGGTTCAGTCGTATTCATCGCTTGAGGACCACTTTCAGAAGTGGGGGATGGGCATTGGAAGCCCCCCTAGGGGCGGAGCGAGTAACAACATGCTGCAGTCACGGTATGGAGTGCGAAACGGAGAGAGGAGCCAGAAAAAGGATATCAGGATGTGCCATTGCAGAGGCGCTTCAGAACCCTAGGTTGTAGAGAGTTTTTCAACAAAATTCCTTCTTTTAATCATATAACTTTAGTGTGGGTAATCTTTTACATTGAAAATTTTCAAATCTGTAGAAGTTACATTACCCGTAGCTTAGATGAGAAAACATTTTCCTTAATATAACATATAAACTTCATATTACTTACACCTGATGCATATTGTATCTTATTGTGCATATGTTAATCATATAACTTCATTGTGGCTATTTTTTACATTTAAAATTCTCAAATATGTAGAAGTTACTTTATAGGTAGCTTAGATTTGCACACAAATAAAATATGAGAAATATGGCAGGGGAATGAGTAAGAATTTTCACACTGGTTTAAAATTTCCCCTTGGTTGGTGAATGGAACCAATTTAGAACTATGGCTATTTTTGGTGGAGTAGAAACAAGGTTAGTATCTTAAATGATTGAAACTGGCTATTTTGAATGTTATATAGAAGTTACATTTCAGGTAGCTATAACTACCCTGGTGTAACTATAATATTCCAACTCCATTTTTTCACACTTTTCAACATTTTAAAGGTTTGTCTAGTTTAGTGTGATTCTATAATTAAATAATTGATATTGTTTAAGAAATATCCTTTCTACAACATTTTGAATTCTTAAGTGGGATCTTGGGTAGGTTGTTTTAACTAGATGATGTTTTATAATTTAGGCAAGAGACTTTAGGAGGAATCTTGAATTGCATGCTTGTTTCCATTATGCATATAATATTTTCAACTTTTTACAGGTGAATAACTTAACATCCCATGCTGAACATGAAGCAAGTACCTCAAAAATTTGGGAATATTAGTTATTATATTTCCAAAGTAGGATAAATCCAGAGAAGGCAATGACAACTATCATAAATGGATTTTATCAGTTTGTATTTAATGAGATCTCACTAGAATTTGCTCCTAAAGTAAATCATTTGATGAGTTTGAAGCTTGAAGGTAGCGTTGAATAGGTGTTCCAGGGTCTCTCTATAACACTATCTATCTACATGATTCTAATACCATGATATGGTGTCTCAATAACACTATTGTCCAGTGTCACGTGGTATATGTAGGTAGATTTTGCATGTCCTACAGGTAAATCATATCATTTAGCTATCTCATGTCCTATAGGTAAATCATATCATTATATTTATATTTTCTATGAAATCTTGGAATGTGTTCAAAGTTTGTCTCAGATAAGGAAGTATGTACGAATCTATCTATTTTGTAATCAGATCAAGAATAAAGTTTTCATTGCAAAGAATTGGGATCTACCATGTAAGTTTTCTTTACTACATGAAATTTTTGATTTGTTAGATCCCAACTAGTTAGGGTTGAGTTTGTTTTTGTTGTAATTAGATTAAGAATAAAGTTGTCATTTCAATCACTGGAATCTACCATATAAGATTTCTTTACTACATGAAATTGTAAATTTTTTAGAGCCCAACTTATTAGGATTATGAAGAGTCCTCTTTCAAGAGAATAGTTAAGAATGCTCTGTTCTTGCTCAAAGAATTACAAATTATAGAAAGGTGGAATATAAATGAGATGCAACTAAAGGGTTTCTGTTCTAAAATACATGGAGGGAGTATAAAATCATTTTTATTTTCCTTCAAATATTTGGGAGAACCCACTAAAGTGCTTCATTTTCCTCCTAGTTAATTCCCTTTCTACTATCCCAGTGCTTCTAGCACACCTTCTCCAAAGTGATCTCTTAACTATCTTGGAGGGAAATTGATTACTTGATTGGAACCCACATCTTAGAAATTGATTAGGACCAAGGGATGATAAAGATTCATATTATATGAATTTCTTTCGCAATTTAAAAGCATATCGAACAATTTCGTTTCTCTTTAATTGATATGACAATCGCTCCAACATTTGTTAGGATTTGGAGACCTTTTACAATGACTCTTTTTTTCTTCTAAAAGTTGTGTTATCAATGAAGGAAATTAAATAAAAGGTGAAAATGATGCGATGGAAGGATTTTCTATTTTAGTTCCAAATAATTCCTTACTAATGTGAAGGGCTTGGTATTTTCTTAACTCAAGATTAGTCACATTTGACTTCCTTTTGTAATTTCATTTTTGTCATTTGTATATTGCTATCCTTGAAGTTGGTGATATACTATGTGTGTAATAGGAAGTATTAACTATTAAACACTCTCAAAGGTGATATTGATGGATGAGTAACTTTAAATATCCCTACCTGACACTCTAGTATTACATGATCATGCAAAGAAATTATCAACCAATATATAAGGGAAGATGATTAACGTGCAGTGTTTTTTGGCTTGTCATATAATTAATACATTTTAGCCCCCAATAATATATTTGAGGCTAATTATTGGTTGTTACCTGTGAATCTTCCTTTTGGCTCAGAAAAACATCCAAGATAAATGTCCATTGCATTGGCATTGGAAATCATCAAAGAGGACTTCACCAAAAGTACTAGGGGACATGGGAGAAATTGGTACAATGAGCGGATAACCACTAGAGAAACATTGAGGCACCATAATTTCTTGTGTATTAGATTCACTCGAGATTAACTAGTCAGAAAAGTACATTTTTTTTTAATATTTTCATGTATACATAAGTACTCAAAACGTAATTTCAGACTAATTATTCAAACTAATAATTATATGATAGTCATAAATTTATAATTAAATAGTATAATATGATTAATGTTATAGGACACAACTATAGGGTCTGACTCTGAGGGGCATTATGACAATATATGTGATATCTATCCAATGAAATGTACTACCAGAGGCCATTGTGGGGTTGAATTTTTTTCTTTTAGTAGACCGTGGTGATATATTTTCTTGGGATTTAGTGTTCTACTTCCACAAGGTTTTGACACTGCTCACATCTAACACTTTCATTCAACCATGTGACATACTCATCTTGAAATGTTAAATCATTTTCTCTCCACAATCCAATATGATGTTGTATCAAACTCATGATCCTAAAAACATAGGTCATAGTAGACAAGAAATTTTACGTGGGCAAGAGCATCTCCGAATTTAAGGAACATGACTTTTTTAGGACAAGAAATAAGGAGATTTTTCACACTGATAATTTTTTGTTTTCCATTCATTTTCACAAATTATCTACTGTCTGATATTCTTAGCATGTAACTTAGTTGGTATGATTGTGCCTAAGCTTTTCTTGAAGGTTGAATACTAAGTTCCTAAGGTGTTATTTTCTATGGTAACGTTTTATTTTCTTTGTTTATATAGGTCATCTAGCCACATAGTGGCCACTATCGCCAAACTAAAATCTATTGCCTAACTAAAGAAAACTTTTTTGAGTTTCTTACTTTTCTGGGGAAAAAATGGCATTGACATTATTGATATTGAGGTATATTTTGTATAAATTATTTATAGTCTACTTTAGTTTATATTCCAATGTTCATCATCTTTGATGTATTATGCTTTGCATTGTATCGTCTTTCATTTTCAAAATATGAACTCAATATTGATCGTAAGAAGCAAGAATTGATGAAAGAGAACAATAACACTAGAGTGAAAAATGCAGAAAAAGAGAGAAGAGAACCATTCTAGTGATGCCTTTAAAGCCAATATTTTGCATGACACGCACACATACAGACTGATGGTCGAGTCTTTAGAGTTGGTGAATTCAACTACAATGGCTTGGAAAAATAATTATGATCTTTTGAAGTGATGAAACACTATTTCATCTGTGAATTATAGTCCAACCAATATTAAGTTGAAAACTTGTATTGTAACACTTGTAATTTCATATAATATAATTTATGTGGTTGAAATTTTTATAGTTGTATTTGATATTATTTAGTACTGTAATAAACATATGTAACTTTGTGTCCTCACATTAGATGAACATGTTGATTGTATGACATTTTTTTTAATTTAGTCACAAATTCATACTAATTAATTTATGTTGAATAATAATAAATACATAAAATCAATCTAAAACTACTAAATTAATAGCTCATACTGATTAATGATGAACACAGATAAAATGAACATATGACTAAGTTAGTCATTTATAATTATTAATGAAAGTAAATGAAATGAATATAAACTACTAAATTAATCATTTATATAAGCAATATGAAACTACCAAAAAAAGATAAATGAATACTACAAATGATAAATTTGTGATTATAAATGACGACTATGTTTTGCACATATATGACTATAATAGCTAATTTATAGTATCTTATAACACGACAAAAAATTAGTCATATTTTTTTGGTCATTAACTCATTTCAAACGATGACTAAAATTTGCATATATGTGACTATTAGTAGCCAAAAAAATGTAAAACTTGAAACAAGAAATGCTAGGATTACCCATTTCATTGAGGTAGCAAAAAGTCAACCGAATTTGAAAAGTGGTGATGCAGAATACACCCTTTTCTTTCAGAACATATTTTTAACACTTTAAACTTTCTTATGTATCAAAAATAAATATTTGTTTTTAAATGTTAGTGATTCTCATGCTGATCTTAAACCGGGTTGATGCAACATCAACATTTTTTTAGAGGGCTTGTTTTTGACACTTTACATTTTCTAATGTATTAATATTTGTTTTTAAATGTTAGTGATTTTCATGGTAATTTTGAAACATGTTGATGCAGCATCAACTTTTTTTTAGAGGGCTTATTTTTTACACTTCAAATTTTCTAATGTATTAAGTGTGGATATTTTTTTTAAATGTTACATTTTCTGACACTTCAAATTTTTTTATTTCCAATCGTTTTTTAAATCATGATTACTTAACAAAATTACTTAACAAGAAACATAAAGAAAAACTACTAAAATTAAATTAAAAACCTTTAAAAAAGCATAAAAAAAGTTATAATAAACCTTAAAAAAAAACAAAATCAATTTTATTATAATTTTAAATTTGATTTTTGTTTGGTTTTAGGTTTATTATAATTCTTTTCTGTTTTCTGAAATGTTTTTAATTTAATTTAATTTTTTTTAATTATTTAAAACATTTTAATTTTTTGGCTTTTTTTTTTTTTAATTTTTTAATTTTTTTTATTAAATCAAGTTTGTCTTTTATATATATATATATATGTTTTTGTTAATGGTATTTTAAATTTTTGCATTTTTATTTAATTAATTTTATAGTTATTTAAGATTTAGGTTTTTTTTTTTTTTTTTTAACTTTTTTTTTCAAATTTTTGTTTATCATTTACTAGATAATTTTATTTTTATTTTCTTACATTTTTTATAATGTTTTTTAGAGTATGTTTTTCTTATTATTTATTTCTTTTTATTTTTCTTTTATTTTTTTTAGTTTTTTTAATTCTTGTCTTTAATTTAGTTTTTCTTTTTTAAAACTTTTATGATTGATTTTTGTTTTTTTGTTTTTATTTTATTTTATGTTTGATTTTTTTGTCTTTTTTATATATTTGATTTTTTTGTCCTTTTTTTTAATTTTATGTTTCGTTTTTAATATCTATTTTTATTTATGTTTTGTTATTTTTTAAACCTTTTTTTCATGATAAAATCTCTTACGCCATTATTTCAAAATGTTGAAAATCTATCATGAAAAGAAAACAAACCTTATTTCAACATCAACACATGTTGAAAATTTACCCTAGAAAAAAAAAGTGTTATTCCAGCATCAACATTTTTCATTTTTAGCATTGTTTTTCATGTTGTTTAGGAGTTTTTTGGCTAGAGTTCATGTTTTGAATTTATAGTTCTCATTTCAAAGTTTACATTGTTCTAATTTACAATATCTTATAACACGACCAACATTTTGCTCATATTTCTTTGGTCATTAATATATTTTGTTGTATATTTGGTCATTAATTGTGACAATTAATGGCTAAATATACTACTAAGTGATAAAATTGAGACAACCAATTAATGATTAAGTTATAAATGACTAAAAGATGGTTGCGTTATAAGATACTGTAAATTAGCTACTATTGGTCACTGACTGAAAAATGGTCATTTATATGGAAATTTTAGTCATTTTTTTTAGTAAATAATTATCCATTTTGTACTAGTGCAATGATCCCATTGCACATTCTCCTTAGTGACCAATTATTCCTACCAAGTTTACTTTTAATATTCTTGAATTCAATGGAAGTCCTAGAGAAGACTCATCCATGCATGTAATGACTTATCATTTGTGGTGTTCTTTGAACTCCCTCAACGATGATTTTGTTCGTTTGCATCTTTTCTAGCATACACTCATTGGTACGGAAGCTAAATTGTATATCGAATTAATTCGAGCTTTGTTTGATAACTTTAGTGCCTTAATTACGACATTCCTAACACATTTCTAGTTACCCATCAGATATGATATTGCAACAGAACTCTTATCTAATTTCAAACAGACCAAAGCCGCTCACATCTCCAATCATATTCATGAGTGGCGACACTATCTTTTTTCGTTAATACTTTCATTCCTGATCAATTTTTAGCTAAATGGTTCATAAATTCTATATTTCCATCTATTATAGAAGAGGTAGCCAAAGGCGGAGTCGTATCCCAAGAACAGGTCACCATTGGCACCTAGTACATGGATCTCATATATACTCAATCTGACACATTGTATGATAACATACTTGATGTTCTACAACCTACATATATTGTTTCTCAAAATCCTAGTAAAGAATTGCATGTTGTTGATGACATGATTGTTTCTACCAGCCAGCAGTCAATGGGTAAAGCATCTCGCTCAACTCTCATTGTCGCTGATCAAAACCCTCCTTCCACTCCCCTGACTTGTACTTCTAAGATCAATGTCATTAAATCATCTAAAGGAAAATCTCTTTAACCAGGAAGTAAGAAGAAAGGAAAAGGAAAGAATAATAAATACAATGCTTCGTACGAAAAACAAAACAATCAGTATCTTAAAGAGAAGAGGAAACCTCATTACCCGTGTCTAATTTGTAATGAGCAGAACTTCACTCATGTTTGTCCACACTGC
The DNA here is from genome assembly GCA_031772625.1 of Pinus tabuliformis. Classification (NCBI taxonomy): domain Eukaryota; kingdom Viridiplantae; phylum Streptophyta; class Pinopsida; order Pinales; family Pinaceae; genus Pinus; species Pinus tabuliformis. The sequence goes on along the minus strand of CM062817.1, from coordinate 811,507,695 downwards.
GCATAGGTGAATCAATTCCTTAAATCCTTTGCTACACCTGTTGTTTTGACAAAACCATTGCCAAATCAGGAGACCAATTTGGTTGTGTGGGACCCTACTTCGTGTAATTAGTTTTATTGTTTTCATCCACTATGCCTAAAAATCATATTTTCATGGCTACTTGAAGTAAGGACTATGGTAATGTGAATCCTTTGAATGGTCAGGCTACTGATTAACCTACCAGTTCGACTACATCTCCATCAGACTCTACTCCAAATGTCATACCTACTGAATTAATGATTAACCTTGCCGAGGGTACTATTCATAAATTGAAATCTGACCCTCATGCAAGAGCTTTTCAAAACTATAACATAGTTGAGGACATATCTCACACTCCATCAGCTATGTCCACTCTTGATGTGTTGCAAAATTTCCCCACCCAAAAAAGGCTTTTCTCTCCAAAATTGGGTGTATTGGGCCTTTGGATTCCAACCTAGTAGTTTTTAACCATGAGAGCCATACACCTCGACTTCCAACCCAGTTATCCTTCATGATTCACGTTATTGTTCATGGTAAAAGTATTCATCATTCCATTGTGATTGAAGTTTTCTCAACATGTATTATGTTCCTATCTTATTGGAAGGCTATTCATTCTCCCTAATTGAGCCAGTCACCAACCACTTTGAAGGCCTTTAATGAAGAACTTACAAACCGTGTGCGATTTTGAATTCTCTACAAGTAGAATTAGGTGGAAAGGTTTTATTAGTATAATTCAAAGTTATCGACAGACCTCTAGATTATAATCTTCTATTGGGTCGCACATGGGTCTATATCATGGTTGTGGTTGTTTCCACATATTTACGAATAATCATTTTTCCTCATAAAGGAGGTACCTTAGCCATAGAGCAACTCACTTTCTTTGCCACTGATTCTTCAGTTACTCGAAGTGTCCCTCTCGTGGGGGAAACTGCTCATCCATATCAGCATGTTAGAGTTGGACTACTTGAAGATTCCTCTCTCATGGGAACCTTTCTGCTTCCTCCTCCCTAACTACCCAACAAATCCACTTTGGTTTCTTATATTAATATGATTTCTTCTTGTGTTGCTCAAGTTTATCCATGGGTAGTACCAGATCAATCTAATATATATAGTTTTGGTGACTATATGCCACTCAACTCTATTAAGCAATATTATGAAGCCATCTATTCGAATTGTGCAACTTATTCTAATCTTCCCTCTTCGATTAATTGGGTTGATTTTTCTTTACATTATGTTACGCCATCTGATCCTTTCTCTCGTACATTTTCCACTAATGACAACATTGTGGATATCATGATGTTGAATAATGCACCATGGAATGATGATGATCATCATTATGTCTTGTCGGATTCCTTTGAGGATAATATTTATGAAATTTATCGTCCCAATATCATAGAATTATCTACGAATTCTGCATCCATTTATGATGTTAATTCTGAGAAGAAATTGTCAAACATTGAAGATACCATTCCTCAAAAAATTTCAATTAAAATCAACATTGTAAAAAATCTACATATTTGTGCGTCTTTCTCTCTCGATGAGGTCAAGAATTATAAATCCCTATTCTAGGAATTCAAAGATGTCTTTTCCTCGTCTTATGAAGAAATTCCTGGTATTGATCCAAACATCGTTGTGCATGAGATTAGAATGCATCTTGATGTAAAAATACTGCGACAACACCTTCACCCCATTTATCCAATGAAGGCCATTGCTATCAAGGCTAAAGTTGAAAAACTTCTACGAGTTGGTTTCATCTATCTTATACCTTTAAGTGACTGGGTGTCTAATATTGTTTTCCTATGAGAAAGTAGGGAATAATCCATGTGTACATCAATTATCGAGACATCAATCATGCTTGTCTGAAGGACAAATATCCCACCCCGTTCATCGACCAGATCATTGATGATTGTGCTGGTTGTGAGACATTTTCATTTGTGGATGGTTCTCTTTCTATAATCAAATCAGTAGTCTCCCGACGAACCAACATAAGACTACATTAATTTTTTCCTAGCACACATTTGCATATGAAGAACTTCATTTCGAATTAAAGAATGTTGGGGATACATTCCATAGGGCCATGAATTATGCCTTCCATGACATCAAACATATTGGATGATTTTCCTGCTCATTCACGAAATCAGGTTGACCACCTGTTACATCTTAGGGCCATCATTTTATGATGTAGACATTATAACATTAGACTCAATCTAGACAAATGTGTGTTTTGTGTAAGCTTCAATGTTCTTCTTGGATTTGTTGTATCAAAACAAGGAATTTGTATTGATTCTTTGAAATTTTAGGCAATCATTGATCTACCTACTCCCCCCCTCCTTCAGATTCAATGACTCCAAGGGAAGGACAACATTCTTCAGAGCTTCACTCCCAATTAGATCGAACTAACAAATTTATTCACTCCCTTGATAAAAAATAGGGTCCACTTCCATTGGGATGAAGATTCTCATAAAGTGTTCTATGCCCTGAATGATGTACTGGTTCAAGCATCTTTATTATACCCCTTAATTACCAACGTGATTATTTCATGTACCTGGTCAATGCAAGTACTACCATTTTTATGATATTGGTTAAGGAGGATGATATAGGAATTGAACATCCCATTTATTGCTTGAGTTGGAATATCAATAATACCAAAATTAAGTACACTCATGTTGAGAAGTTAGCTTTGGTAGTTGTCTAAGTTGTTCAAAGGCTTCTCCAGTACGTTCTACTCCATAAAACTATGGTTGTTTAATATTGAAACCCCATGATGTATATCCTCTAATGAAAGCTACTATGGGGCAGATAGTATAAGTGGATTGCCATCCTACAAGAGTTTTATTTGGAATTCATCAAGTCCAAGTCAAAGAAATCCCTAATTTTTGCTAAGTTAATTTGTGACCTTCCTAGTTCTGAAGCTCAAACAACATCTAGAAATTCTATTCCAGATGAGTCATTATTTTTTATTTTGTCATCTGACCCATGGTATGGAGACATTCTCATATATCTCCAGATCCCTACTTTCCAATCTAATACCTCTCGCTCTTACAAATGATGTATCTAATATCAAGCTAAACATTACATTATAATCAGGGACACTTGTTTAGTAAATTTAGTGTTTCTAAATTGATTTCATTAATTGTCAACCCGGGGCTCGTAAGCTGATGAAGTGAAGGTGTACTATATGTACTTAAGCAACCTCTTAGATCTTTTTGTCGTTTGGGGTTGTTGTTTGTGGTTAATTTATCTTCCTAAGATGGAATGGAGATTTTATAAACAGATGAGTGAGTGTGTGTGTAAGGTGATTTCTAAATGAGTGAGTGTGTGTTACAGGTGATTTCTAACTATCTTCTAAACTTGCAAAGAAAAAGCTTGAAAGAAATAAATAACTTGAAATGAAACTGAAAGCAAAGAACCACTTTCTAATGGCACTAGACACTATTCATGCTGCTGCAAATAAAAAGGTAAGAAAACCACTTTAAAAACCAATGATAATGTTTATCTCTTCCTAACTCTCTGCTTCCAACATATGTTACTATGTAAAACACGATTAGGAAGTAGTTAGATATGAGTTTAAAAAGTGATCAAAAATGAGAAAAATCTACTTTAAAGACTAGTTATAATGTTCAGCTCTTCCTAACTCTCTGCTTTCAGCATATGGAGTTATGTGAAGCACGATTAGGAAGTAGTTAAAGATTAGTCTCAAAAGTACTCAAAGCCAGCTGTAATTTATTAGTATTTTGATCTCTAAAAGATGAACAACTTATGATAAAGAGACCATCAATATGTTAACATACAACTTTGAGAAACTAAACTAGAAATCAGCTATGAAAATAGAGTAAAGGCAGCAACTTTGAATATGTCAACTGAAAATACCATTAGATATAAAGCAAATACACAAAGACAAAAACAATCCCAGGTTAAAAACCTGCAAAAGAAAAATACTGATCAGTTTAAAATAAATGCTGGAAATGAAATGACATGAGATCAAATGGTACACTATTATACATGATGAAAGAAATAGAAATTGCTGAAAGCAGGAAAATGAAATCAAACATTATGTACATGGGCTGTCATAGATGGGGGCCCTCCATCCACGCAACCAGCTTAAAAGATCAGCTACGAAAAGGTGAACAGAACAGTCTTCTTTTTATAAAACCAGCATGTCAAAATACAGTGAAAAGTGCTGTAGGAACAGCCTTCTAAAACAGAGTTTTTATAACAGAATCAGCGCAGCAATTACAATATTCAAAAAGCTAATCTATAAGCGTTGGCACACGCTTTATTTATAAGCACAGAGGCAAACTACCCTCTGTGTGAATTAAGCAACTACAGCCTAACTTATTAACTACGCAGCAACACGCAGTCTTAACTAATTAACTTGTGCAGCAAACACGCAAGCAACTCCGTGCACTTTTGAGGGAAACGGTCATCATGGGAGACAAATCTATGTTTGGATCCTGTCTTTAGCTATCTTCGTGGCGTGGAGGAGGTGTCAGCTATACTTCCGTGTCCCAACTGCTCACGGCTCTCGTGCCACCGTTTAGAACTTGACCGTTTGACCGAGGGAATACCTGCGTTGACCAAGGGCATACGTGACTGGTTTGGCTCAGCCAATAGCATACGATCCATGTGTACATCCAACCCAACATGCCCATGTGGCTCATTCCTTGAGAAGACACGTGGAGCATATCAAACAACAAAAAGGCTGCGGAATCTCTTAACAGCTGCGGAATTGCTGAACAGCTGCGGAAACTCTGTTTATATGTCAAAAATCTAAACCAACAGTAAAACATAAGCAAAGTTAACCAATTATGCTTAAAGACATCAAATGTAATGATCTGGGTAAGTTTATGCGGAAAATAGAGCAAAAGAGAGGGATAAGTGAGGAAAAGCTGCAGGTAATGATGGATAATCAAGTGCAAGTTAGAGGCTCTACATACCCCCACTACAAGGGTGTTGCATGTCCTCATGCAACGAAAACATTGTTTAATCCACCTGCTGAGATGCCTCTGCTAAGACATCTAGTCTTCTCCTCTTCCTCTGTGTGGCCACATTGACTCTTGGTCTTTTCATCAAACATCTGAATTTTAAATTGATCAAAGCTCTGCTTAACTTCCTGCATTTCTTCTTGAGCTTTTTGTTTTCCTTTTGCCAAAGGCCCATATGAAGCATGGTATTATCTTGGACCATCTTGTCCACTTTGCTCTGTTCCTTCAGTTTTTCATTTTCTTGTTTGATGTGGCGATTTAGTACCTCTAGCTCAAATATTTCTTGCTTCAGTGATTGAACTTGCTGCTCAAGAGGTAGAACAGTGCTTGGACCAGCAACAGCTTGTTCTAATGTTTCCAAGTAGTTATATACTCTCTGCTGGTTTGGGTCAATCTCTGGTGACCTCTTTGGACTAGGCTCATGCTCAAATTCAGGTTCATGTTCAAATTCAGGCTCATGCTCAAAAGGACTTTCCTCACGTGGAGGGCTAGTCTCAACCTACTCAAGTCTTGTAGCAACCTTTTTAGGTGTGCTCAAGTCAATAAAGAATGACTCTTTGTTCTTTGTGGCCCCCATTTTGTTTTGTAACCTGCTGCTCCTTCTCACAGTGGTGATGCTCTGTTTTTCTTTTTGTTGCTTCTGTTTTTGTTTTTGCATCTTCTTGGAAAGGGCAGCCTCATGAAGTTGGGCCAACCTATGTGCCAATGGCTGAGTGTCCTCTTCACTGGAATTCTCAGGAGTAAGGTAGGATTCTTGGGCTATGGCTTTTCCTTTATCTTTCTTTTGTTTCTTCCTACTCTCCTTTTTCTTTTGAGCAGCTTCTTGTACAATTTCTTGCAGGGTTTCTGTAATGATTCCTTGGGCTGTTTGATCAATGTCTACAGCAAGTTCAAGGTCAATTTCATGTTCAGAATGATGGGCAACATTTTCTTCTTCAACAAGGTCTTGGACAGTTTCTTCTTGGACACCAGTTTCAGGGGTAACCTCTTCTCTTTTTCTTCTACTCTTTCTAGGCACAGAGGCTTCTCCTGCCTCTTCGAAGTGGTTTCTCACAAGAAATCTTTCCCAGGTATCCCTTTTGGCCTTTAACTGTTCTTCAACTAGTATTTTGACAAGCCCATGATGGTATAAATGTGGCTCAATGTTTCTTGGGTTTCTTTGGACTATTGAGCACATTTTTCTAAGGCTTGAGAGTAAAAAGTATGGAAGGTTAATGTCATGCTCTCCTAAGAAATGCATCATAATTTTGGCATGATAAACATACAGAACTCCAAACCTTCCCTCACATGTAAAGAATTTTTGTACTAGTAGAAGCAGAGCTGTCCATTCTTGTTTGACAAGATTAACAGGGATTCCTTTTGTAAAGATGCTAGTGTCCATACCTGGATTCTTCAGAATTTGCTTCCATTGCTGGTCTTGTACTGATCGGTTTTTGAACCATCTCTCTCCAGTTTGTGGTAGTGAAGTGGCCTCTGCCAAACTGCTCTCGGTGACTGTGAATTTCAGATCTCCTATCTCCACTTGGTTGTCTTTCTCTTTGAAAGAACGTGCAAAAGTCTTTGTGACCTCTTTATGATAACCCTTGAATTTTTGAATGCACTGGAGCCAATTTGCCTTTTGCAAAGGGTCTTTGACTTGGGGATATCCTTCCAGAAATTTGGAGCCCTCTGGCTCTGCCCTCAGAAGTTTACCCATCGATTCTCTGGCTCTGTTTTAATACTCTTGAGGAAGGGTTATACGGTTTCAACAGTGGCTTTAACTCAACAGCTTTACGGCTTCAACGGTGGTTTCCACACAGTAGACTTACGGCTTCAGCACAACAGCCGTAATACATTCACAAGAGTGGTCAAAGTTTAGCAGAGGAGAGAAACGAAACAGAGTATGATTACGATGACAGAGTGGTGAATAAGGCAGAGCAGTGGAAAGCAAGGAAAATGCGGAAGTGAAACAACTGCGTGAATGAGATAATACATGCGTAGGAGGGTTATGAATGATGGGAAGAAACGGTTAAGTCCTTAGACTTCGGTCATGAGTGTACATTTGGCTGTGGAATCATAACGCAGAGAGCCGTAGTACAATTGTCTACGTCACTTAGGTACGAAAATTTAAATGGAAATGCAGCCGTGTGTGGGTTTTTAAATCGTGATGAATGGTGGCTGTTAAGGCTGAGAGATACGGGGATTCTAGTCGAGTAATGGAGAGGATTGGCAATCATTACATTGAATGGCAAAAAACACAACCCGTAAACTATGCAAAATGTTATAACCATAGGTTTAGAAATTAGATCATACCTTAGGTGTCCGCGTTTTGATTCCTTTTGCTTATCTGACATTACCCTTTCATTGTTTGTTTCTGCTACATGACCTTTCAATTTTTGCTGATGACCTTTGGACTGCAGATTCCTTCTTTAAACAGACTGTGTTTTTTATATGCAGGTGCAGGAAGTGTATTGGCTGCGGAATTGGGATATTGGCTGCGGAATTGCTCCTCAGCTGCAGAAACTGCAGAAATACCCTTCTGACTGCACAAAACAACTTTAGCTGTGTAAAAATAAATTTGACAATGACTTTATTGGTGGAATGGAACGTAATGGATGGATGAATGGAAAGAAATGAGGTGGAGTGAGAGTGGTTGAATGAATAAGATGGTGAATGAAGTGGATGAAATGTCGAAATGAGATGGAAGAGAGAGAGATTTTTTTTTTTTGGAAAACATGAGGTGTCAGGTGACCCTGATTTTCACCTCAGGTTTTCTGCATAAGACTGCCAATCAGAGATTGGTTTTCAGGCTTATACACTTATTCTTTTTTTTTTCTTTTTTTTTTTTTTTTTTTTTTTTTTTTTTCAACAACCAAAGATTAGGCTGATGGAGGAGAAGAACCCTTCTCCACCAACCTGATTGCAGAATCTTCTTTGAACAACTTGACAAATTCCTCTTTTGAGAGTGGCCTCTGGTAGACTTTCAATCTATGGCCATTCACAATAAGAGGTGTTTGAAGCTCATCAATGGTCTTTACTCGAACTGCTCCATTTTTAAAGACTTCATCAATCTCATATGGCCCAAGCCAATGAGATTGAAATTTTCCTTTGAAGTCCTTAAATTTTGAATCAAACAATAGAGCCCAATCTCCTTTATGAAACTTTCTTTCTTTGATATGACGATCATGCCATTTAGATCTTTGGTGCTGAACTAGATCGGTCCTTAGAATTGCATCTTGTCTTATTTCATCTAGCTCATTTAGCTGGTCCATTCTATGTCTTTGGGCTTCTGTGAGGCTCATCCCCAACTGGACTGCCATCTTGAAGGTCTTGATTTGGAACTCAATGGGGAACAGGACTTCCTTCCCATAAACAAGTTCATAGGGAGAATGTCCTGTTGTGTTCCTCCATGTAGTTCTATAGGCCCATAAGGCTTCAGGAAGCCTTTCCGCCCAATCTCTTCTATGAAGATGAACAGTCTTAGTGATAATGCCTTCAAGAAATTTATTGGTAGATTCCACTTGGCCATTTGATTGCGGATGGTATGGAGTAGATGTTCTATGCTTGATCTTATATTCCTCCATCAGCTTCTCCATCAATTTAGATGTAAATTGGCTGCCCTGATCTGTTACAATTTCCCTTGGGACACCAAAACGAGTGAAAATATCCTCAAAAAGAAATTGAACAACTGAATTTTCAGTGGCAGAAGGCAATGCCTTGGCTTCTACCCACTTAGTAACATAATCAGTACAAACCAGTATATACTTCTTTTGCTTTGATGGTGGATTAATTGGTCCAACGAAATCTAGAGCCCATTTCTCAAAGGGTTCGATGCATACCTGAGGCTGTAGTGGCATTTCATTTGAAGGAGTTGGTCTCCCAACTCTTTGGCAGCTGTCACACCTTCTAACATACGGCTTTGCATCTTTAAAGAGAGAAGGCCAATAATATCCTAGAGAAAGGATTTTATAGGCTGTCCTCTTGTCAGCAAAGTGCCCGCCGCATGGTTCATCATGACATGCCTTAAGGATGTCAGGCATTTCATCTTCCCGAACACACCTTCTGATTATACAATCTGGTCCTGTTTTGAACAATTCATTAGAAATCCAAGAATAATGTGAACTCTCCTGAATGATTTTCCTTTTCTCATCAGGAAATAAGTGTAGAGGAAGCTTCCCTGTAACTAGATAATTAGCCATATCTGCATACCAAGGAGTCTTGGTGGTTACTGCAAACAAGTATTCATCTGGAAACTTATCTTCTACTGGAGAATCCTCATTAGTGTTTTGGATTCTAGACAAGAAATCAGCTACTGTGTTTTGTTTTCCAGCTCTATCTAACACAGTAATGTTGAATTCTTGTAAGAGTAAAAGCCATCTTGTAACTCTACCATTAGTAACAGGTTTGTTCATTAAATATCTTATGGCAGAGTGATCAGTATGGACAAAGGTTTCATAGCCGGTTATGTAGTGTCTAAACTTATTGATCGCATGTACCACAGCTAAGAACTCTTTTTCTGTAACAGTATAATTTAACTCAGTGGGAGTCAAATTTTTACTGGTGTAATAAATGGCATAAGGGATCAAATCCTTTTGTCCCAAAACAGCTCCTAGAGCTGTATCTGAAGCATCAGTAGAAATGTGGAAAGGGAGTTTCCAATTTGGCCCCCTTAAGATGGGTGCTTCAGATATTCTAGTCTTTAAAGCTTCAAAGGCAGATTGACACTCAGGATCCCATTTGAACTCATAGTCTTTGGTAAGCAATTTGAAAAGAGGAGATGCTATCTTAGTGAAGTTTTCAATAAATCTTCTGTAATATCCAGTAAACCCAAGAAAACTTCTAACATCTTTCTGGCAATTTGGAACAGGTAACTTAGAGATGACTTCAACTTTGGATCTATCAACCTTAATCCCATCTCCTGAAATATGATGTCCTAAAACAATCCCTTCAGTAAACATCATAAAACACTTTTCATGACTTAAAGAAAGATTTGTTTCCTTACATATTATCAGTACTTTTTCCAAATTTTCCAAAGCTTCTTCAAATGTATTACCATAAACTGTGAAATCGTCCATGTATACCTCTACACAATCATGAATCAGATCTGAAAAGATTCCTAGTACAGCCCTTTGAAATGTAGCGGGTGCATTGCACAATCCAAAAGGGAGTACTCGGTAGGCAAACGTTCCCCAAGGACAAGTAAATGTGGTTTTGTCTTGATCTTCAGGTGCTACCTGAATTTGATTATACCCACTAAAACCATCCAAGAATGAGAAATACTTTTTACCTACTAAAGTGTCTAGTACCTGATCAATAAAAGGTAGAGGGAAATGATCCTTTAAGGTTGCCTTGTTCAATTCTCGATAATCAATGAAAACTCTCCATTTACCATTCTTTTTGGGCATTATAACCAAGGGAGAAACCCATTGGCTATCTGAAATGGGGTAAATGAAGTTTACCTTGAGCAATTTCTGGAGTTCTTCTTTCACGATTTCCCTAAGCTTTGGATTCATCCTTCTTTGTGGTTGCCTAATAGGTCTGTTGTTTTCTTCAATATAGATGTGATGAATACAAGTCTTAGGATCGATTCCTTTCATGTCAGTGTATTCCCATGCAAATGCAGTGGAATGTTTTTGCAAAAGTTTAGTTAATTCTTCTTGTTGTGGTCTTTCCAAGTTTTTGTTAATGTTCAATGTTTTTCCTAGAAGGATTTCAACTGTAGAACTACCAAACTCTTCCATTGAGAAGAGAGACATCTGTCTAGAGGAGAGATATTCAATGTCTGCATCTAACTGAAACTGTGTAGAGTCATATTCTAAAGTTATTTCAAAATTTTCTAATGTATTTAGAATTTGACTATCCTCACTGATCTCGGAGATGGTTAGAACAGGTTGAATAGTATCCTCATCATCAACCCACTCATCTTCTCCTATTTCTGTTATTGCCTTTGCTGGAGGATACAAGTTGAATTTCTTGGTGGAATTACCATCTGATATATACATGTCCCCAGACCTACAACTGATAAAAGCATCAACTGTTGCTAACCAAGGTCTTCCTAAGATAAGAGGATGTCCTCCTAGATTGTTCTTGGGAGTTAAAATCATAAAATCAACTGGATATTCCCAAGAGTCTAGGGAGACTGGAATGTCTTCCAATACACCATCAGGTTTAATGATTGATCTATCTGCAAGCTACGGTAAAGTAGGTGTAAAGAGAAGGTTAGGAAGCTTTAACTGATCCATGGTCTGTCTACTCATGATGTTGATCGCGGCTCCTAAATCAATCAAAGTATTTGGGATTTCAACCCCATTAATATGAGTCTTGACAATAGGGCTACCGGGATCCACATACTTTTGCATGGTAATCTTACCCATCATAATGTCTGCAGTTTTTCCAACTAGATGTATCCTTTTGGTATCTCTAGTTCTCTTTCCTGTTTTCTTCAAACTCAACTCCTTTATTGTCTTCGCTAGAATGGGAATTTCCTTAATGGCTTGTAACAAGGGGATCTTGATACAAACATTCTTCAATTCATCTAGAAAACTATAGTCAGGCACCCATATTTGCTTTTCCACTCCTTTGTCAATTTGTAATCTTTCAGGAAAAGGAGGTGTAGCTAAAGGTGTAGGTTGCTCAACTATGGGAGTTGTAGAGGTTGATTCTTTTTCTTTTTCTTTTTGGATATTTTGGTTTTGAAGTGATACTTCAGAACCCTTATTGACTTTGAGAGATTCTTCCTCAGAAATGCTTGGTTGTTGAACACTTGTAGAAGGTTGATCTAAGATTCTACCTGATCTGAGTTGTACTTCATTGAGAGGAACAACCATATAGGTAGGGAATGGTTGACCTTCCATCATGTAAGCATTTTGAGGGTTCCTATTATTCGGATTTGGTAATGGCTGAGAGGGAAGTTGATTTGATTTCTGCTGGGATTGAAGCGAGAGTTGAGAATTTTGATTTTGTGGAGGAGGTTGTTGTTGTTGAGGGTATGGCAATGATAGTTGTTGACCTTGATTTAGAAGTTGTGGAGCCTGCTGATTCTGAAATGATGGAGGATATTGATAGAATTGAGCAAATCTCCCATAAGGATTTTGCATGCTTTGCATCCATGCTTGAAAAGCATTTTGAGGTTGAGGCCAAGGTTGTTGCCAAGGATTCCAATTTGGTTGGGATTGAGAATTCATAGAGTTGTTAAACCCTTGATTCTGTTGCCCTTGCCAAGGTCTCCTTGCAATAAAACAGAGAGATTCAAGTGTATTTGGATCCTCTTGAAAGACTGCTTTGAGGCCAGGTATTGAAGGACAATCCTTAGTCTAATGAGTTTCTGAGCAAATTACACATGTTGCTACAACGTGTGTGTCCAAGGGACATTCCCTTAAAGCATGTTTCTTTCTACATTTCGGGCAAAAAATGGCCAAAGCCTCAGCTTCTGCTTTTTGTTTATTGTGAATCTTAAGGGTATCTAGTTGTTCACTAAGACTCCCTAAGATGTCAGTTTTGAATTCATCAAGCATATTGCCGATTTCAGCCCTACTTACTGATCCTGTTGCAGATTTATTTGCTCTAAGGAGAGAAGGATCTCTAGGCCCTTTTTGAGTTTTTGATTTGCCTCTTGAGAGATGGATACAAAGTTCTGCTATATCATTGAGTGAAAGTTGAGAAATATCCCCTTTCCCCATCATGTTTAAGATATCTATCCATTCATCCCTAATGGCTTTTAATAAGAGGGCTTTTAAGGTCTCTTCATCCAAGCTACTCATTTTTGCTCTTTTCAAGTTATATTGAAATCTTTCAAGTAAATCTTCTAAGCTCTCATCTTCTCTTTGTATCATTTTAAAAACCTCGTCCTTGTGATTAGTAGGCATACAATAGTCCAAATACCTATCCAAAAATGTCTGTTTCATTTCATCCCAAGACCTAATGGATTGAGTGAGTAACCCCATGAACCATTTCAAGGCTTGATCCTTCAGTGTTGAAGGGAACAATTTGAGTTTCTGAGAGTCATCCAGGTAGTCATAAGTTCGACACACCACTTCAAACTCAAATAAAAATGTTTCAGGGTCCTCAGTTCTTAACCCATGGAAATTTGGGAGGACAGATGGCGATATGTTTTTCATAGTGGCTCGGGAATCCTCATTAACAATGGGAAACCCAAATGAATTATCCCCATCTCTATTTCCTCCTCCAAGGGGACCTCTACCTCCATTATTGTTGTTTCCTCCTCCTCCTCTACCTCTACCTCTACCTCTACCACCTCCTTCTTCCTCTGCCATGATGGTTCTCCTAGGGATTTCAAAATCTTCTGGTTCCTCTACAAAGGGTGAATGAGAAGAGATTTCTCCTTCTTCTTCAGATGATTCCACTTCCTCAATTACAATTGGTCTTTCTGTAGGAGAAAGAGAAGAGTCTCTTCCTGGTTCAAATTCAATAGAAGGTGTAGGAGAGTCAACTCTTGGCTCTTGAATTCCAGGAATTCTAGGACTAGGAGTGTCGGTTGGAGATAAGGGAGGTGTCTCTTGTCTATCCCTTGAAGCAGATGGACTTGTAAAAATTGAACTTCGAGGTCTAGCTAAAAACCTTCCCCTAGAATCTCTAGCTCTATGAATGTCATTTTTTTATTATTTTTCTTCAAGTCAAGTTAATAGTTCTTTTTCTGATCTTCCAGTTCACCCTAGGTGCAAGAAGAGAGCATACTCAAGAAACTACCAAATCAATAACTTTCTCTTTTCTGATCCTCCAGATCACCTTGAAGTGCAAGAGGAGAGCATACTTTGATAGGTTATCAACTTCTTTCCTTGAAATTTTTATGTTTTTTTTTTTTCTAAGAATATGGCTACTTAATTTCACTTCCCCGGCAACGACGCCAAAATGTTTAGTCAATTTAGTGTTTCTAAATTGATGTCATTAATTGTCAACCCGGGGCTCGTAAGCTGATGAAGTGAAGGTGTACTATATGTACTTAAGCAACCTCTTAGATCTTTTTGTCGTTTGGGGTTGTTGTTTATGGTTAATTTATCTTCCTAAGATGGAATGGAGATTTTATAAACAGATGAGTGAGTGTGTGTGTAAGGTGATTTCTAAATGAGTGAGTGTGTGTTACAGGTGATTTCTAACTATCTTCTAAACTTGCAAAGAAAAAGCTTGAAAGAAATAAATAACTTGAAATGAAACTGAAAGCAAAGAACCACTTTCTAATGGCACTAGACACTATTCATGCTGCTGCAAATAAAAAGGTAAGAAAACCACTTTAAAAACCAATGATAATGTTTATCTCTTCCTAACTCTCTGCTTCCAACATATGGTACTATGTAAAACACGATTAGGAAGTAGTTAGAGATGAGTTTAAAAAGTGATCAAAAATGAGAAAAATCTACTTTAAAGACTAGTTATAATGTTCAGCTCTTCCTAACTCTCTGCTTTCAGCATATGGAGTTATGTGAAGCACGATTAGGAAGTAGTTAAAGATTAGTCTCAAAGGTACTCAAAGCCAGCTGTAATTTATTAGTATTTTGATCTCTAAAAGATGAACAACTTATGATAAAGAGACCATCAATATGTTAACATACAACTTTGAGAAACTAAACTAGAAATCAACTATGAAAATAGAGTAAAGGCAGCAACTTTGAATATGTCAACTGAAAATACCATCAGATATAAAGCAAATACACAAAGACAAAAACAATCCCTGGTTAAAAACCTGCAAAAGAACAATACTGATCAGTTTAAAATAAATGCTGGAAATGAAATGACATGAGATCAAATGGTACACTATTATACATGATGAAAGAAATAGAAATTGCTGAAAGCAGGAAAATGAAATCAAACATTATGTACACGGGCTGTCATAGATGGGGGCCCTCCATCCATGCAACCAGCTTAAAATATCAGCTACGAAAAGGTGAACAGAACAGTCTTCTTTTTATAAAACCAGCATGTCAAAATACAGTGAAAAGTGCTGTAGGAACAGCCTTCTAAAACAGAGTTTTTATAACAGAATCAGCGCAGCAATTACAATATTCAAAAAGCTAATCTACAAGAGTTGGCACACGCTTTATTTATAAGCACAGAGGCAAACTACCCTCTGCGTGAATTAAGCAACTACAACCTAACTTATTAACTACGCAGCAACACGCAGTCTTAACTAATTAACTTGTGCAGCAAACACGCAGGCAACTCCGTGCACTTTTGAGGGAAACGGTCATCATGGGAGACCAATCTATGTTTGGATCCTGTCTTTAGCTGTCTTCGTGGCGTGGAGGAGGTGCCAGCTATAGTTCCGTGTCCCAACTGCTCACGGCTCCCGTGCCACCGTTTAGAACTTGACCGTTTGACCGAGGGAATACCTGCGTTGACCAAGGGCATACGTTACTGGTTTGGCTCAGCCAATAGCATACGATCCATGTGTACATCCAACCCAACATGCCCATGTGGCTCGTTCCTTGAGAAGACACGTGGAGCATATCAAACAACAAAAAGGCTGCAGAATCTCTAAACAGCTGCGGAATTGCTGAACAGCTGCGGAAACTCTGTTTATATGTCAAAAATCTAAACCAACAGTAAAACATAAGCAAATTTAACCAATTATGCTTAAAGACATCAAATGTAATGATCTGGGTAAGTTTATGCGGAAAATAGAGCAAAAGAGAGGGATAAGTGAGGAAAAGCTGCAGGTAATGATGGATAATCAAGTGCAAGTTAGAGGCTCTACATACCCCCACTACGAGGGTGTTGCATGTCCTCATGCAACGAAAACATTGTTTAATCCACCTGCTGAGATGCCTCTGCTAAGACATCTAGTCTTCTCCTCTTCCTCTGTATGGCCACATTGACTCTTGGTCTTTTCATCAAACATCTGAATTTTAAATTGATCAAAGCTCTGCTTAACTTCCTGCATTTCTTCTTGAGATTTTTGTTTTCCTTTTGCCAAAGGCCCATATGAAGCATGGTATTATCTTGGACCATCTTGTCGACTTTGCTCTGTTCCTTCAGTTTTTCATTTTCTTGTTTGATGTGGCGATTTAGTACCTCTAGCTCAGATATTTCTTGCTTCAGTGATTGAACTTGCTGCTCAAGAGGTAGAACAGTGCTTGGACCAGCAACAGCTTGTTCTAATGTTTCCAAGTAGTTATATACTCTCTGCTGGTCTGGGTCAATCTCTGGTGACCTCTTTGGACTAGGCTCATGCTCAAATTCAGGTTCATGTTCAAATTCAGGCTCATGCTCAAAAGGACTTTCCTCACGTGGAGGGCTAGTCTCAACCTGCTCAAGTCTTGTAGCAACCTTTTTAGGTGTGCTCAAGTCAATAAAGAATGACTCTTTGTTCTTTGTGGCCCCCATTTTGCTTTGTAACCTGCTGCTCCTTCTCACGGTGGTGATGCTCTGTTTTTCTTTTTGTTGCTTCTGTTTTTGTTTTTGCATCTTCTTGGAAAGGGCAGCCTCATGAAGTTGGGCCAACCTATGTGCCAATGGCTGAGTGTCCTCTTCACTGGAATTCTCAGGAGTAAGGTAGGATTCTTGGGCTATGGCTTTTCCTTTATCTTTCTTTTGTTTCTTCCTACTCTCCTTTTTCTTTTGAGCAGCTTCTTGTACAATTTCTTGCAGGGTTTCTGTAATGATTCCTTGGGCTGTTTGATCAATGTCTACAGCAGGTTCAGGGTCAATTTCATGTTCAGAATGATGGGCAACATTTTCTTCTTCAACAAGGTCTTGGACAGTTTCTTCTTGGACAGCAGTTTCAGGGGTAACCTCTTCTCTTTTTCTTCTACTCTTTCTAGGCACAGAGGCTTCTCCTGCCTCTTCGAAGTGGTTTCTCACAAGAAATCTTTCCCAGGTATCCCTTTTGGCCTTTAACTGTTCTTCAACTAGTATTTTGACAAGCCCATGATGGTATAAATGTGGCTCAATGTTTCTTGGGTTTCTTTGGACTATTGAGCACATTTTTCTAAGGCTTGAGAGTAAAAAGTATGGAAGGTTAATGTCATGCTCTCCTAAGAAATGCATCATAATTTTGGCATGATAAACATACAGAAATCCAAACCTTCCCTCACATGTAAAGAATTTTTGTACTAGTAGAAGCAGAGCTGTCCATTCTTCTTTGACAAGATTAACAAGGATTCCTTTTGTAAAGATGCTAGTGTCCATACCTGGATTCTTCAGAATTTGCTTCCATTGCTGGTCTTGTACTGATCGGTTTTTGAACCATCTCTCTCCAGTTTGTGGTAGTGAAGTGGCCTGTACCAAACTGCTCTCGGTGACTGTGAATTTCAGATCTCCTATCTCCACTTGTTTGTCTTTCTCTTTGAAAGAACATGCAAAAGTATTTGTGACCTCTTTATGATAACCCTTGAATTTTTGAATGCACTGGAGCCAATTTGCCTTTTGCAAAGGGTCTTTGACTTGGGGATATCCTTCCAGAAATTTGGAGCCCTCTGGCTCTGCCCTCAGAAGTTTACCCATCGATTCTCTGGCTCTGTTTTAATACTCTTGAGGAAGGGTTATACGGTTTCAACAGTGGCTTTAACTCAACAGCTTTACGGCTTCAACGGTGGTTTCCACACAGTAGACTTACGGCTTCAACACAACAGCCGTAATACATTCACAAGAGTGGTCAAAGTTTAGCAGAGGAGAGAAACGAAACAGAGTATGGTTACGATGACAGAGTGGTGAATAAGGCAGAGCAGTGGAAAGCAAGGAAAATGCGGAAGTGAAACAACTGCGTGAATGAGATAATACATGCGTAGGAGGGTTATGAATGATGGGAAGAAACGGTTAAGTCCTTAGACTTCGGTCATGAGTGTACATTTGGCTGTGGAATAATAACGCAGAGAGCCGTAGTACAATTGTCTACGTCACTTAGGTACGAAAATTTAAATGGAAACGCAGCCGTGTGTGGGCTTTTAAATCGTGATGAATGGTGGCTGTTAAGGCTGAGAGATACGGGGATTCCGGTCGAGTAATGGAGAGGATTGGCAATCATTACATTGAATGGCAAAAAACACAACCCGTAAACTATGCAAAATGTTATAACCATAGGTTTAGAAATTAGATCATACCTTAGGTGTCCGCGTTTTGATTCCTTTTGCTTATCTGACATTACCCTTTCATTGTTTGTTGCTGCTACATGACCTTTCAATTTTTGCTGATGACCTTTGGACGGCAGATTCCTTCTTTAAACAGACTGTGTTTTTTATATGCAGGTGCAGGAAGTGTATTGGCTGCGGAATTGGGATATTGGCTGCGGAATTGCTCCTCAGCTGCAGAAACTACAGAAATACCCTTCTGACTGCACAAAACAACTTTAGCTGTGTAAAAATAAATCTGACAATGACTTTATTGGTGGAATGGAACGTAATGGATGGATGAATGGAAAGAAATGAGGTGGAGTGAGAGTGGTTGAATGAATAAGATGGTGAATGAAGTGGATGAAATGTCAAAATGAGATGGAAGAGAGAGAGATTTTTTTTTTTTGGAAAACATGAGGTGTCAGGTGACCCTGATTTTCACCTCAGGTTTTTTGCATAAGACTGCCAATCAGAGATTGGTTTTCAGGCTTATACACTTATTCTTTTTTTTTTCTTTTTTTTTATTTTTTCAACAACCAAAGATTAGGCTGATGGAGGAGAAGAATCCTTCTCCACCAACCTGATTGCAAAATCTTCTTTAAACAACTTGACAAATTCCTCTTTTGAGAGTGGCCTCTGGTAGACTTTCAATCTATGGCCATTCACAATAAGAGGTGTTTGAAGCTCATCAATGGTCTTTACTCGAACTGCTCCATTTTTAAAGACTTCATCAATCTCATATGGCCCAAGCCAATGAGATTGAAATTTTCCTTTGAAGTCCTTAAATTTTGAATCAAACAATAGAGCCCAATCTCCTTTCTGAAACTTTCTTTCTTTGATATGACGATCATGCCATTTAGATCTTTGGTGCTGAACTAGATCGGTCCTTAGAATTGCATCTTGTCTTATTTCATCTAGCTCATTTAGCTGGTCCATTCTGTGTCTTTGGGCTTCTGTGAGGCTCATCCCAACTGGTCTGCCATCTTGAAGGTCTTGATTTGGAACTCAATGGGGAACAACACTTCCTTCCCATAAACAAGTTCATAGGGAGAATGTCCTGTTGTGTTCCTCCATGTAGTTCTATAGGCCCATAAGGCTTCAGGAAGCTTTTCCGCCCAATCTCTTCTATGAAGATGAACAGTCTTAGTGATAATGCCTTCAAGAACTTTATTGGTAGATTCCACTTGGCCATTTGATTGCGGATGGTATGGAGTAGATGTTCTATGCTTGATCTTATATTCCTCCATCAGCTTCTCCATCAATTTAGATGTAAATTGGCTGCCCTGATCTGTTACAATTTCCCTTGGGACACCAAAACGAGTGAAAATATCCTCAAAAAGAAATTGAACAACTGAATTTTCAGTGGCAGAAGGCAATGCCTCGGCTTCTACCCACTTAGTAACATAATCAGTACAAACCAGTATATACTTCTTTTGCTTTGATGGTGGATTAATTGGTCCAACGAAATCTAGAGCCCATTTCTCAAAGGGTTCGATGCATACCTGAGGCTGTAGTGGCATTTCATTTGAAGGAGTTGGTCTCCAAACTCTTTGGCAGCTGTCACACCTTCTAACATACTGCTTTGCATCTTTAAAGAGAGAAGGCCAATAATATCCTAGAGAAAGGATTTTATAGGCTGTCCTCTTGTCAGCAAAGTGCCCGCCGCATGGTTCATCATGACATGCCTTAAGGATGTCAGGCATTTCATCTTCCCGAACACACCTTCTGATTATACAATCTGGCCCTGTTTTGAACAATTCATTAGAAATCCAAGAATAATGTGAACTCTCCTGAATGATTTTCCTTTTCTCATCAGGAAATAAGTGTAGAGGAAGCTTCCCTGTAACTAGATAATTAGCCATATCTGCATACCAAGGAGTCTTGGTGGTTACTGCAAACAAGTATTCATCTGGAAACTTATCTTCTACTGGATAATCCTCATTAGTGTTTTGGATTCTAGACAAGAAATCAGCTACTGTGTTTTGTTTTCCAGGTCTATCTAACACAGTAATGTTGAATTCTTGTAAGAGTAAAAGCCATCTTGTAACTCTACCATTAGTAACAGGTTTGTTCATTAAATATCTTATGGCAGAGTGATCAATATGGACAAAGGTTTCATAGCCGGTTATGTAGTGTCTAAACTTATTGATTGCATGTACCACAGCTAAGAACTCTTTTTCTGTAACAGTATAATTTAACTCAGTGGGAGTCAAATTTTTACTGGTGTAATAAATGGCATAAGGGATCAAATCCTTTTGTCCCAAAACAGCTCCTAGAGCTGTATCTGAAGCATCAGTAGAAATGTGGAAAGGGAGTTTCCAATTTGGCCCCCTTAAGATGGGTGCTTCAGATATTCTAGTCTTTAAAGCTTCAAAGGCAGATTGACACTCAGGATCCCATTTGAACTCACAGTCTTTGGTAAGCAATTTGAAAAGAGGAGATGCTATCTTAGTGAAGTTTTCAATAAATCTTCTGTAATATCCAGTAAACCCAAGAAAACTTCTAACATCTTTCTGGCAATTTGGAACAGGTAACTTAGAGATGACTTCAACTTTGGATCTATCAACCTTAATCCCATCTCCTGAAATATGATGTCCTAAAACAATCCCTTCAGTAAACATCATAAAACACTTTTCATGACTTAAAGAAAGATTTGTTTCCTTACATCTTATCAGTACTTTTTCCAAATTTTCCAAAGCTTCTTCAAATGTATTACCATAAACTGTGAAATCGTCCATGTATACCTCTACACAATCATGAATCAGATCTGAAAAGATTCCTAGTACAACCCTTTGAAATGTAGCGGGTGCATTGCACAATCCAAAAGGGAGTACTCGGTAGGAAAAAGTTCCCCAAGGACAAGTAAATGTGGTTTTGTCTTGATCTTCAGGTGCTACCTGAATTTGATTATACCCACTAAAACCATCCAAGAATGAGAAATACTTTTTACCTGCTAAAGTGTCTAGTACCTGATCAATAAAAGGTAGAGGGAAATGATCCTTTAAGGTTGCCTTGTTCAATTCTCGATAATCAATGAAAACTCTCCATTTACCATTCTTTTTGGGCACTATAACCAAGGGAGAAACCCATTGGCTATCTGAAATGGGATAAATGAAGTTTAGCTTGAGCAATTTCTGGAGTTCTTCTTTCACGATTTCCCTAAGGTTTGGATTCATCCTTCTTTGCGGTTGCCTAATAGGTCTGCTGTTTTCTTCAATATAGATGTGATGAATACAAGTCTTAGGATCGATTCCTTTCATGTCAGTGTATTCCCATGCAAATGCAGTGGAATGTTTTTGCAAAAGTTTAGTTAATTCTTCTTGTTGTGGTCTTTCCAAGTTTTTGTTAATGTTCAATGTTTTTCCTGGAAGGATTTCAACTGTAGAACTACCAAACTCTTCCATTGAGAAGAGAGACATCTGTCTAGAGGAGAGATATTCAATGTCTGCATCTAACTGAAACTGTGTAGAGTCATATTCTAAAGGTATTTCAAAATTTTCTAATGTATTTAGAATTTGACTATCCTCACTGATCTCAGAGATGGTTAGAACAGGTTGAATAGTATCCTCATCATCAACCCAATCATCTTCTCCTATTTCTGTTATTGCCTTTGCTGGAGGATACAAGTTGAATTTCTTGGTGTAATTACCATCTGATATATACATGTCCCCAGACCTACAACTGATAAAAGCATCAGCTGTTGCTAACCAAGGTCTTCCTAAGATAAGAGGATGTCCTCCTAGATTGTTCTTACGAGTTAAAATCATAAAATCAACTGGATATTCCCAAGAGTCTAGGGAGACTGGAATGCCTTCTAATACACCATCAGGTTTAATGACTGATCTATCTGCAAGCTGCAGTAAAGTAGGTGTAAAGAGAAGGTTAGGAAGCTTTAACTGATCCATGGTCTGTCTACTCATGATGTTGATCGCGGCTCCTAAATCAATCAAAGTATTTGGGATTTCAACGCCATTAATATGAGTCTTGACAATAGGGCTACCGGGATCCACATACTTTTGCATGGTAATCTTACCCATCATAATGTCTGCAATTTTTCCAACTAGATGTATCCTTTTGGTATCTCTGGTTCTCTTTCCTGTTTTCTTCAAACTCAACTCCTTTATTGTCTTCGCTAGAATGGGAATTTCCTTAATGGCTTGTAACAAGGGGATCTTGATACAGACATTCTTCAATTCATCTAGAAAACTATAGTCAGGCACCCATATTTTCTTTTCCACTCCTTTGTCAATTTGTAATCTTTCAGGAAAAGGAGGTGTAGCTAAAGGTGTAGGTTGCTCAACTGTGGGAGTTGTAGAGGTTGATTCTTTTTCTTTTTCTTTTTGGATATTTTGGTTTTGAAGTGATACTTCAGAACCCTTATTGACTTTGAGAGATTCTTCCTCAGAAATGCTTGGTTGTTGAACACTTGTAGAAGGTTGATCTAAGATTCTACCTAATCTGAGTTGTACTTCATTGAGAGGAACAACCATATAGGTAGGGAATGGTTGACCTTCCATCATGTAAGCATTTTGAGGGTTCCTATTATTCGGATTTGGTAATGGCTGAGAGGGAAGTTGATTTGATTTCTGCTGGGATTGAAACGAGAGTTGAGAATTTTGATTTTGTGGAGGAGGTTGTTGTTGTTGAGGGTATGGCAATGATAGTTGTTGACCTTGATTTAGAAGTTGTGGAGCCTGCTGATTCTGAAATGATGGAGGATATTGATAGAATTGAGCAAATCTCCCATAAGGATTTTGCATGCTTTGCATCCATGCTTGAAAAGCATTTTGAGGTTGAGGCCAAGGTTGTTGCCAAGGATTCCAATTTGGTTGGGATTGAGAATTCATAGAGTTGTTAAACCCTTGATTCTGTTGCCCTTTCCAAGGTCTCCTTGCAATAAAACAGAGAGATTCAAGTGTATTTGGATCCTCTTGAAAGACTGCTTTGAGGCCAGGTATTGAAGGACAATCCTTAGTCTCATGAGTTTCTGAGCAAATTACACATGTTTCTACAACGTGTGTGTCCAAGGGACATTCCCTTAAAGCATGTTTCTTTCTACATTTCGGGCAAAAAATGGCCAAAGCCTCAGCTTCTGCTTTTTGTTTATTGTGAATCTTAAGGGTATCTAGTTGTTCACTAAGACTCCCTAAGATGTCAGATTTTAATTCATCAAGCATATTGCCGATTTCAGCCCTACTTACTGATCCTGTTGCAGATTTATTTGCTCTAAGGAGAGAAGGATCTCTAGGCCCTTTTTGAGTTTTTGATTTGCCTCTTGATAGATGGATACAAAGTTCTGCTATATCATTGAGTGAAAGTTGAGAAATATCCCCTTTCCCCATCATGTTTAAGATATCTATCCATTCATCCCTAATGGCTTTTAATAAGAGGGCTTTTAAGGTCTCTTCATCCAAGCTACTCATTTTTGCTCTTTTCAAGTTATATTGAAATCTTTCAAGTAAATCTTCTAAGCTCTCATCTTCTCTTTGTATCATTTTAAAAACCTCGTCCTTGTGATTAGTAGGCATACAATAGTCCAAATACCTATCCAAAAATGTCTGTTTCATTTCATCCGAAGACCTAATGGATTGAGTGAGTAACCTCATGAACCATTTCAAGGCTTGATCCTTCAGTGTTGAAGGGAACAATTTGAGTTTCTGAGAGTCATCCAGGTAGTCATAAGTTCGACACACCACTTCAAACTCAAATAAAAATGTTTTAGGGTCCTCAGTTCTTAACCCATGGAAATTTGGGAGGACAGATGGCGATATGTTTTTCATAGTGGCTCGGGAATCCTCATTAACAATGGGAAACCCAAATGAATTATCCCCATCTCTATTTCCTCCTCCAAGGGGACCTCTACCTCCATTATTGTTGTTTCCTCCTCCTCCTCTACCTCTACCTCTACCTCTACCACCTCCTTCTTCCTCTGCCATGATGGTTCTCCTAGGGATTTCAAAATATTCTGGTTCCTCTACAAAGGGTGAATGAGAAGAGATTTCTCCTTCTTCTTCAGATGATTCCACTTCCTCAATTACAATTGGTCTTTCTGTAGGAGAAAGAGAAGAGTCTCTTCCTGGTTCAAATTCAATAGAAGGTGTAGGAGAGTCAACTCTTGGCTCTTGAATTCCAGGAATTCTAGGACTAGGAGTGTCGGTTGGAGATAAGGGAAGTGTCTCTTGTCTATCCCTTGAAGCAGATGGACTTGTAAAAATTGAACTTCGAGGTCTAGCTAAAAACCTTCCCCTAGAGTCTCTAGCTCTATGCATGTCATTTTTTTTTTATTTTTCTTCAAGTCAAGTTAATAGTTCTTTTTCTGATCTTCCAGTTCACCCTAGGTGCAAGAAGAGAGCATACTCAAGAAACTACCAAATCAATAACTTTCTCTTTTCTGATCCTCCAGATCACCTTGAAGTGCAAGAGGAGAGCATACTTTGATAGGTTATCAACTTCTTTCCTTGAAATTTTTATGTTTTTTTTTTTTCTAAGAATATGGCTACTTAATTTCACTTCCCCGGCAACGGCGCCAAAATGTTTAGTCAATTTAGTGTTTCTAAATTGATGTCATTAATTGTCAACCCGGGGCTCGTAAGCTGATGAAGTGAAGGTGTACTATATGTACTTAAGCAACCTCTTAGATCTTTTTGTCGTTTGGGGTTGTTGTTTGTGGTTAATTTATCTTCCTAAGATGGAATGGAGATTTTATAAACAGATGAGTGAGTGTGTGTGTAAGGTGATTTCTAAATGAGTGAGTGTGTGTTACAGGTGATTTCTAACTATCTTCTAAACTTGCAAAGAAAAAGCTTGAAAGAAATAAATAACTTGAAATGAAACTGAAAGCAAAGAACCACTTTCTAATGGCACTAGACACTATTCATGCTGCTGCAAATAAAAAGGTAAGAAAACCACTTTAAAAACCAATGATAATGTTTATCTCTTCCTAAATCTCTGCTTCCAACATATGGTACTATGTAAAACACGATTAGGAAGTAGTTAGAGATGAGTTTAAAAAGTGATCAAAAATGAGAAAAATCTACTTTAAAGACTAGTTATAATGTTCGGATCTTCCTAACTCTCTACTTTCAGCATATGGAGTTATGTGAAGCACGATTAGGAAGTAGTTAAAGATTAGTCTCAAAAGTACTCAAAGCCAGCTGTAATTTATTAGTATTTTGATCTATAAAAGATGAACAACTTATGATAAAGAGACCATCAATATGTTAACATACAACTTTGAGAAACTAAACTAGAAATCAGCTATGAAAATAGAGTAAAGGCAGCAACTTTGAATATGTCAACTGAAAATACCATCAGATATAAAGCAAATACACAAAGACAAAAAAAATCCCGGGTTAAAAGCCTGCAAAAGAATAATACTGATCAGTTTAAAATAAATGCTGGAAATGAAATGACATGAGATCAAATGGTACACTATTATACATGATGAAAGAAATAGAAATTGCTGAAAGCAGGAAAATGAAATCAAACATTATCTACACGGGCTGTCATAGATGGGGGCCCTCCATCCACGCAACCAGCTTAAAAGATCAGCTACGAAAAGGTGAACAGAACAGTCTTCTTTTTATAAAACCAGCATGTCAAAATACAGTGAAAAGTGCTGTAGGAACAACCTTCTAAAACAGAGTTTTTATAACAGAATCAGCGCAGCAATTACAATATTCAAAAGGCTAATCTATAAGCGTTGGCACACGCTTTATTTATAAGCACAGAGGCAAACTACCCTCTGCGTGAATTAAGCAACTATAGCCTAACTTATTAACTACGCAGCAACACGCAGTCTTAACTAATTAACTTGTGCAGCAAACACGCAGGCAACTCCGTGCACTTTTGAGGGAAACGGTCATCATGGGAGACAAATCTATGTTTGGATCCTGTCTTTAGCTGTCTTCGTGGCGTGGAGGAGGTGCCAGCTATAGTTCCGTGTCCCAACTGCTCACGGCTCCCGTGCCACCGTTTAGAACTTGACCGTTTGACCGAGGGAATACCTGCGTTGACCAAGGGCATACGTGACTGGTTTGGCTCAGCCAATAGCATACGATCCATGTGTACATCCAACCCAACATGCCCATGTGGCTCGTTCCTTGAGAAGACACGTGGAGCATATCAAACAACAAAAAGGCTGCGGAATCTCTAAACAGCTGCGGAATTGCTGAACAGCTGCGAAAACTCTGTTTATATGTCAAAAATCTAAACCAACAGTAAAACATAAGAAAATTTAACCAATTATGCTTAAAGACATCAAATGTAATGATCTGGGTAAGTTTATATGGAAAATAGAGCAAAAGAGAGGGATAAGTGAGGAAAAGCTGTAGGTAATGATGGATAATCAAGTGCAAGTTAGAGGCTCTACAACACTCTTTATCAATGTGGTATTGATATTATTTTTCAGAGGTGCCTGACTCATGATAAGGTTGAGAAAGTTAAATGAATTCTATTTGGGGGCATGTGGCATTCATTTTCTTGGATATGCCACCACAGAGAAGATCCTACATGCTAGTTACTTTTCGCCCACCATATTTCAAGATTGTATCCTCATTGTCCAAAAGCATCATTTGTGTCATATTTTTGATCGAAAACTTTGCACTCCTCATGCTCCTTTTCATATTTTTATCGTCATTGGTCCTTTTGAAAAATGGGAAATTTATTTCATGACATGTAACCCTCACTTGGTTGGGGTGCATGGCTATTTCATCTTAGCGGTTGATTATTTTACCAAATGGGTCAAGGTAATGCCTACATATAATAATATCGGTGAAACAACTACTTTATTTTTATTTAACCATGTCATCACGTGGTTTGGTGTTTTGCAAGCTTTAGTTACAAACCATGGAAAACATTTTCACAATCACATGATGTCTAAACTGACTGCCAATTTTGGACTTTCCCATGAAAGTTCCACTCCCTACTACTGTCAAGCGAATGAGAAATTTGAGGCGATTAATAAAGTTCTCAAAACAATCTTTCAGCGTATGATAGGGGTCCATAAATCGGACTAGCATCTCATTCCTTATGTGGCATTGTGGTCATACAAAACTTCTGTTAGGATTGCTACCAGATTTACACTTGTCCAATTGGTCTATGGTCTAAAATCAATCCTTCCAATTGAATGTGAAATTCCATCACTCAAGCTTGTTGTCAAACTATTCCATACTACTTTCGGAGAAGAGGAACGTCTCTTACATATGACACGCTTAGATGAAACCCAATGAGATGTCGCTATGGATAATGAAGACCATAGGAAACATAACAAGGTAAAATATGACAAGAGTGTCAAGCATCATGTCTTATTGGAAGGAGACCTCATTCTGTTATATGATAAAGAGTTTGATAACTTAGGATCAGGGAAGTTCGAGGGAATGTGGCTAAGTCCATATATTGTCAAACATGTTCTTGCTAAAGGGGCCTATTATCTAGTCGATTTTGATGGAGTTCCCTTGGCACAACCTAGAAATGGCTTGTACCTTAAAAAATACTATGCTTGAGTTTTTTGTAGTGCACTATGTACATATTGTATATAGGTGTGATTGAGTACGTTTGCATTGTGTTCCCTTCATATTTTCCTAGGTTTCTACTAATTTTTTTTACATTTTGTTTGTAGATGTTGGAATCCCTCAAACCATATGCTGGTTATGCTAAAGGTGCTAGTCATAGTACTAAGAACATCTCATTTGTAGCTTGGGCCATATTTTCTCCAAATGGCAAGTTAGTGAGTTTTTAAGGCATTTGTATCAGTCACTCTACAAATAACATCGTTTAGTATAGTGAAATGATCAAACTGTTGTCTGATGTTATTTCACTTGGTATCTACTATATAGTTATCAGACTCGACTCACAACTCATAGTATTACAATTGACTAATGTCTACTTGGTTTGAAGTCCAACTACATTTCGCATTTTCATGAGTGTTTGCCTTTTCGAAAGATATTTTGATTTCATCTAGTATCAACACATTTCTAGAAATCTATATACATTGACATATGCACTTTCTAATCATGTTTTAGATAGACATTTGTGACACATGTAAATTAATTCAGTACACATCACATCACATTGAAATGAAATAATAGAACCATAAGAAACATCGAAGATAGATAATTTTATATATTATCAAAATCTTGGTTTTACAAAATCAATTCTTCAGACACATGTGGCCACATGGTCTCAAATATACATGCGACCAAAATATCGCTATAAGCCTCTAGTCGACTAGTCATAGTGCTCATGGTCTCTCACCACTACATGGGCCATCTTGCACAAAAGCCGACTCATAGGACCAAGCACACAAATAGTATGACATTGTAGTTGCATAGGGTGCTCATCGACCCTAGTCTTAGGTATACCATGGGTCAACCCCTCCATATGACACTCAACCTCTGTTAGGACCTCGTCCACATCGAGATCTTGCAGTTCCACTTATCCTACTATGGCTTCCTATACTGTTGTTGGTGCTTGTTGCGGGTCTCCTGCACAATGAAGATAAGAAGAACCCAGTGATAAAATGGGTCCAATATTTGCATGTGTACAAACCAGTAGTTTAGTCTCAGATACATCAAAAATAAAAAAAAAATCAAAACTTAAAAATATAAAAAAATGGTCAAAATTTCTTAGCTATAGCTCCCCATCTCTCACCATTAGGAAGCATGATCTACGGGTATCTATGGAAATCCATCCCTGGATATGGATAGTCTTCTATCATGAAAAGTTGCATACACACCCAATTGAAGAAGACAAGTGTGAATCTAATCAACGAAGGACTTGCATGCTTAGACATGAGATCCACCCATCTCCTCATCTGAGTGACTCTTAGATCTACGACCTTGAGTGCGATATGTTCTGGTCTAAACAATGGAATTTTCTTTAGAGAAAAAGAGATTAGAATCGAGCCATAGCCAAAAAAATTCAACTGTCCATCGTTTGATTTAGTCAGCTGATGTTTCATGTTTACCAATACCCGTTCACTCCAGTTGAATACTATGGGATCTTTCATATGAACCAAATCTTAATTCTTGTGCTTGAACATCCCATACATGAAAAAGATATCTCAATAACTCTATATGTTGTCTCATGCCAGGGAGCAAGAAGAATTTTAAGAGCCCGCAATCTCTTAAAGCCTGGATTATGGTAGGACCATTACCTGTGGTCAAACATTGCTCTTCATGTTCTCTTTCCCTCCATATCAAGGTCATTCTTTTCTAATAGACTCCTGCAACATCAAAAGGAGAATCATTAGGATACATTTCATGCAAAACAAACCAGTGAAAATTTGAGGCAAATAGGCAAAACCAAGTTGGGGATTGTGCCCAATGGAGCCTCCTAAGGGTAGATAGTTCTTTGCAGTCCTAGCCCCAGCATGATTTCCTCCTGATCAATGCATCTTTCAACCTTCTAGGGGTGCGTTGGACCTAGGGCGAGGAATTAGATCCCTAGGGTACTCAAAATCTTAAAAAATGTGCATGAAATTGTAAAATGGAATCATGAGAAGGAAGATGAAACTCTTAGCTCCTACTAGAATTGATGGTGGTTGAAATTATCCAATGGATTTTTTGCAATCAGTTATAGAAGATTGGGGGGAAACACTCAAAACTCACCCTCCAAGAGGTAAATGTGAAATGGTAAAAATGAGTTACCTTTTTCCTATTTTATGGTCATTTTCATCATTAATTTATTAGTGTTTTTGACCTAAATATGACTTAGTTTTATCATGAAATGGGTATTTTCAATATTTTGGTGGTGTTTTGAGTAGGATGAAAGTTGTTTTAATAGATTTAATGGTGTATGGATTGAAACAGACCATTTTGACCAAGAAGCATACTTCTATCACTTTTTCGGTCTTTGTAAACCTATGAAAAAGGAACCCCTTGGAGTCCTCTTTCAGCTCTTTTCAAAATCCCTAAACATGAAAATATTGTCGATCACTTATATTTTTGAACTTACCAAAGTAAGTCAAGTTGTGAAGAGCAAGACTGAAGCGATTAGGGTTTCTCTGCAAATTGTGACGGCGCAGACTGTGAAGCGCAGGCCCTGCACCCACACCAAATCGTACCCCTGGGCGAAAAGAACGCCAGAACAGCGCTAGCCAGACACCATGGAGCAGCCGCAGGGGGGGGCGTCAGAGCCCTCCCCAATGCAGCACGATCCGGAAAACGATTTCCTGTTTGGCTCGATCAACAGGGAGATTTTGAATAATGGAAATACGCCACAGCAAGAGAATAAGAAGTCAGGAGAACGACATGGCCATGCCAGCGTCACTCAGGACAAGGGGAAAAGCAAGGAGGAAGCGCCAAAGGTCACTTCGGCTACCTGTAAACCAGTAGCCGCTGAAAGGCCAAGAATAGAACTACCGGGACACCTGATAAATGCTCGAATCGAGTTCATGAAAGAACACGCCATTATAGGGAAGTTCATAGGTTTCTGGCCTACGGAAAGAGCCCTATATGGATGGATTGCAGCCAAATGGAAACCGAAAGGGGATGTCCTGTTGCAATTAGGACCGAAGGGCTTCTTCACAGTTATTTTCTACTGCATTGAAGATAAACTCAGAGTGCTGGGAACAGGGCCTCATTTCTTCAATGCAGCAGGTTTGTACATGCGAGATTGGATACCAAGATTCAACCCGGATAAGGAGGACCTCACCTGGGCACCAGTTTGGATCCGAATGTATGGGCTTCCAGACGAATACTGGGACGAGGACACGCTCAGGAAGATTGGAAATGGAGTTGGAGAATATATCAGGACAGCAGAAGAGACTAAAACACGCAGGTTCATCTCATACGCTCGCATATGTGTTTTCATGAGGCTGAATGAGGCACTACCAGAATCGATAACGCTCTCCCACTGGGATGAAGAATGGATCCAGCCCCTGGACTATGAGCATGTGCCCTTTCGCTGCAGGAGATGCCATGCTCTTGGTCACCTGTTCCGGGACTGCCCCCTGAATGCCACAGCAGCGTCTCTGAACCCCTCGGCCACATCCACTCAAGACGGCTTCACTAAAGCCCCCAGCAGGAAACGCGCGCACAAGAAAACCTCCAATGGGCAAAAGGCCCAGCAAAATGGCACTAGCGGCCAAGCTTCTAAGAATAGCTTTGAAATCCTAGCTCACTCCTCAGAGGATCTGCCCCCGACCTCGGAGCCCCGCCCCTCCCAGCCATCTTCCTCTGCCCCCCCTCCACCCCCACCCTCCTCCCCCACCCGTCGCACCCCGCAAATCACCCCAGATCTCCCCGGTGGAGATAGGAAGGTTCTGGCCGAGACGGACAAGGAAATGGAGCTGGGGAGCACGATGGACCCGCCTTCAAGCACGATGCCAAATGAGGAAGAGGGCAATCAGGTGAAACCTATGGAAGAAGAACCTGAGAGCATCGACCTGCATGGCTTGAACATTCTAGAGCTGGAGTTAGCATGCAAAACAAAAGCCTATGACAACATCTCTGAATCCCAACTCAATAAGCTGGAGGTAGTTATTTCAAGAGCTTATCAGCAGCAACAACTAGGGATTCAACCCAGAAGCCAATGGGATGGAAGCCAACCCCCAAAAGAATCCAAGAAAAGAGGAAGGAAAACAGATCTGCAGAGAACCATTGAGATCGGGAGGCTCCTGCTAGACTCTAGAAGGTATGTGAAATTGACAAAGTATTACAAACCCACCACAAATAGTGAACTATGAAGCTAGTCTCTTGGAATTTAAGAGGGCTCAACAGCCCAGGGAAACTAAGAATGTTGAAAAACATGATTAAAATGGAGAAGCCTCAAATATGCTTCCTCCAGGAAACAAAATGTAACAGTAATACCTTAGGTAGCATCCTCACGAAGGCATGGCCAGGATGCCGCTCAGTGGCAGTAGACGCATCAGGAGCATCAGGGGGGTTAGCTATTGCATGGAACACACAAGCAATAGACCTCTCAGATTTCCATGCCTCCCACCATCTAATACAGGCGGCTTTCCACATTCTGGGCACGAATGTTCATGGCAACCTCTCAAATGTGTACTTCCCACAGGACACAGGGAGCAAAATAGCACTTCTAAATACCATAGAGGCACTGAACAACGACAGAAGGCACCCTCTATGGATTGTCGGGGGAGATTTCAACATGATCACGAAGCTAGAAGAAAAGAAAGGAGGGAGAAACAGACTGGAACAAGAAACCACCCACTTCAAGAATTTCATACAAAATGCCTCCCTCATAGACATGCCATTCTGCAATGGCACGTTCACCTGGAGCAACCGCAGAGCTGGAAAACACCAAATCGCTTCCAAACTCGATCGCATCCTCATCTCAGATAATGCGATTCATTTGGGAGGAGACTTTTCAGCAGCTATACTTCAGCACACGGGCTCGGACCACTGGCCGATAGCTCTTCAATGGCAACGACCTGGGGATCAAACGCGCCGACCCTTCCGCTTTGAAGGTTTTTGGCTCACGCACCCTGAGTTCAAAGACTTTGTAAAATCCATATGGACCTCCTTCACTCCTCCAGAAGGATCCAAGATGTACCAATTTCAACAGAAGCTCCGGTACCTCAAAGGCCACCTAAAGAGATGGAACAGAGAAACCTTTGGAGACATCTTCAAAGCTCAGCAATCTCTCAACTTGGAACTAACAGACCTCCATCAGAAGATAATCACAGAAGGACACACTGAAGGGACCCTAGAACAGGAACGGCGCATCCATAGTCAGCTTCAGGACAGGCAGAAGCAGGAGGAAGTATACTGGAAGCAAAAATCCCGAATAAGATGGTTGAAGGAAGGAGAGCGCAACACCAAATTCTTCCATAGAACCACAATACAGAGAAGAATGCACAATAATATCCCATTCATCCAGAAGCAAGGAGGAGAAAAACTAGAAAGGCATGAGGAAATCGAAGCAGAATTACGTAATCACTTCAATCAGATCCTACAGGAGCCCGAAGGAGACAGGAGAATAGCAATTGAAAAAATCACCAGCAACGTGCCCAGAATCGTCAAGGAAGAACACAATGAGCTTCTCCTTCGCCCAATAACGCCTCAGGAGGTAGATGAAGCTATGTTCCAGCTCAAAGAAGGAAAGGCACCAGGGCCAGACGGATTCACATCCACGTTCTTTCATACCTTCTGGGAGCTGATCAAACAAGAGGTTTGGCAAATGGTGGAAGAATCGAGAGCCCTCCACTGGATGCTACCAGCTCTCAACACAACGTTTATAGCCCTGATCCCTAAGGAGAAGGAAGCTATCACGCCTGACAAATATAGGCCGATTGCTCTTTGTAATGTTATATACAAAGTCGTATCTAAAGTAGTAGCTAATCGGCTGAAGCCTCTGCTACCGTTGCTCATATCTCAGGAACAATCAGGCTATGTGGAGGGCAGACAAATTTTGGATGGCATTCTGCTCACGCATGAGATCATCCACTCCCTCAAGCAGTCCAAACAGGCAGGTATGCTTCTTAAACTAGATCTTTCAAAAGCTTTCGATAAACTCAGTTGGACCTTTATACAACAAATGTTAAAAGCTTTTGGTTTTAGCTCCATGTGGATTCGATGGGTCATGAGTCTAATAAACTCGTCTCAGTTCTCCATCCTAGTAAATGGCATCCCTTCAAAGCCTTTCAAACCCTCAAGGGGAATCAGGCAAGGGGACCCCCTATCTCCCTTCCTATTCGTTCTCATGGCTGAAGGACTAGGACGTCACATCAAACAAGCTCTCCAATCTCATCAACTCAAGGGCCTTTCTGTTCACAACTCCCCAGCCACTTCACATCAGCAATTTGTTGATGATACCATGCTTTTTGGCTACCCTTCAGCCCAGGAAGCTGCTCGCCTCAAATCCTTGCTCACTGACTTTGCTGAAGCTTCAGGCACGGATGTAAATTGTACCAAATCGCAAATTTTCTTTTTTCATACGCCTCCCCTTGTCAAATCAGCCATCATACGCATCCTTGGATTCCCTAGCGCCTCTCTCCCCTCAAAATATCTTGGAGCCCCTCTTACAGCCTCAGCTCTTAAGCACTCTGCTTGGCGCACTCTCATAGAGAAAATGGAATCCCGTCTCAACTCATGGACTCATAGATCTCTCAACCTAGCTAGTAGAGTCGTGCTCATTAAATCGGTCCTTCAGGCTATGCCGCTGTACCTATTTTCAATTCTTGCAGCACCCAAATGGGCCCTGAAGAGAATTAGGCAGCTTCAACGCAACTAATAGGAAATGGGCCCTGGTCAAATGGCCAACAGTATGCCAGCCAAAAGAAAAAGGAGGTATTGGGCTGAGGGACCCGGAGCACAGTAATGCCATCATGAGTGCAAAAATTTGGTGGCACTGGATTACTAATCCGGAAAAGCCTTGGGCCAGAATCTGGACAGCTAAATATGCCAACAACAGACCCCAGGAGGAGCTCATCCGGTTCATCCCCTGGGAGAAAGGCTCGCTTGTATGGAACGCGGCCAAACAACACTATCACTTAATACAGCAACACAGCTTTTGGGAAGTGAGAAATGGTCAAACAGCAAGGTTTTGGACAGATGCTTGGAATCAGATGCCAAAGCTCATTCACACCCTCCATTTACCTTTGGAACAAGTCAGGCAGGAGCAGCAGCAAGAAAAGATCCACAACTACTGGGAGCCAGAAATGGAACATGGATTCAGGAAGTGGAAACACGGAAATCACTGGGCCATTACCACAGATTTGCAGGATACAGGGGTTCTAGAGCAGGAGCTGGATAAAAGAAGAATCCGATATAATGAAGAAGCCGACATCCTGAGATGGGGATATCGCCCAAAAGGCGACTTCACTACTTCAGAAGCTTATAAGATACTCTGTAACAATAATATCCACCCTGACCCCATTTGGAGCAAAATATGGAGCTTCGGTTCATGGCCCAAGATCTCCTACTTCTTGTGGCTAGTCAGTCACAAAAGAATCCTTACCTGGGATAAATTAAGAAGAAGGAATTTTCATGGACCTTCGCGATGCCCCAACTGTGGCCAAAATGAGGAAACGCTTCAACACCTTTTGGATTCCTGCCCTCTAGCTAATCAACTGTGGGAAAAGGCGGGCTTCAGATGTCAAAAAAGATGCAGAACACAAGACGACATCACTGAATCACTAAGGCACTGGCCGCAGAACCCTTATAAGAGTGAACTCCTCAATTGCTTGTGGAATCTTCTACCGGGCCTCATATCCTGGAGTATTTGGAAAGAAAGGAATAAGCGGATCTTCAAAAATCAAAGCTCAAGGATCGAGGAGGTCTGGATCAAACTTTGTGGGAACCTGAATGAAACGCTGAACCTCCACTCCTGGACAAGGGAAGATTTTCCCTCTCTGGATAATGAGAAAGGTATATTAAGCAATTGGCAACTGAACATCCCTCAATCCCAACACGGGAATAGTATTTCCACTAGCAGTAATTCAAGCAAAGATACCTGGAGCGCCCCACCTAAATACTCTTACAAGCTCAATTTTTATGGAGCCTCCAAAGGCAATCCGGGAAAAGCAGGCTTTGGAGGCATCCTCAGAAATCATGAAGGCACACCCTTGAAGATATTTTTGGGATCCCTGGGCTGGGATACAAACAATTCAGCGGAAATAGAAGGACTATGGCAAGGGCTCCTCCTAGCTGAAAACCTCCAATTGCAGCCCTTGATCGTGGAAGGAGATTCCCAGATTCTTATAAACATGGCCAAGAGATTGCAGAATGGTTCTCAAGCGAAAAAAATCACAAACAGTTGGCGACTGGCAGCCCGTTTGGAAGCAATTGAACAAGCCCTACGCAGCAACAGGGCAATCTCTTTTTCCCACACAAAAAGAGAAGGCAACAAAGTCGCCGACCTTCTTGCCAACATAGGGGCGGAATATAAACATACACTCCTCATAGGGGGCCCAACAGTGATCCCAGACAATGCTCAAGCCCAGGAGCTGGACAAGCTTATCCAAAATGACAACGCCCACCCGGATGCGGGTGCCACGCAGGGGGAGGAAGGTACGCCACATGGTCAACATGGGCGGGCTCAAGCTCATACAAGCAATTAAATGCTCTACGCCGCCCTGGTTGGCAAGCGTGAGAGCAAGAGATCGAGGGGACGGCCATTTATGGATGCAGATGCGCTCCATATACTGTGGCAGAGACGAGTTATGGCTCACCAGAACCAATGCAAACCACTGCAGCATAAAACTGGCGAGAATTGGGAATGTTTTTGTGTCCGAATTGTGGAGGTGGGTCTCTGTGCGTCAAAGCTCAGAGCGCAAGCACGAGGACTCCCTCTGGCTCAAGGAAACGGTGAAAGGGCAGCAAAAGGGATTGCAGGTAATTTGGAGCCCTCATCGAACCACAAGGAAATCATGCCGCCGAGACAGAGGCCCTTCAGTCGTCGCGGTACAGGACGAGGCGGAACTTCACGCCCCCCGGTTGACAATTCGTCTTCAAATTGTTGCCGCTGTCTGTGCCACAGGGTGGAGGAAGCCAACCCCATCCAGTCGCAGCAATTTCTGGATGCCAGGCCGCAGGACCCAAGAGCTGCCCCGCTACCTGCGTTTGGCACAACGGTTTTCTCTTTCAGCAATGCCCAAGGTAATTCCAGCATTCAAGCTCATGTTTCAGTCTTATTCATGGAAGAAGCGAAAGAAGAAGGGGGGGAGCAACCCAGTGCCCAAACTCATCCTGTAGAGAGCTCCAAGGCTGCTGAGGAAAAAGCAGGGGCACAGTCTGAGCCAGGGGCTGCTCCACCAGCCTCTCAACCAGCATCCGCGAAAGGCAAAGCTAAGTATGACTCAGGTCCCCCACCAGAAGGCGAATACTGGATTTACCCGGAAGACTCGGAGGAAGATTTGGATGAATAGATGCTGGCTCTACCAAGCTTCAGTCCTCAGCCCGAGCTCAGGTTTTTTTGTAAACTGTTTCCCCTATCACCAATGTTTAATGTATGGCATGAATAGTTATGTTTGGCTTGACAATTATGCTGTTCAGTGCATGTCCATTCCCCTGCGAGGGACTCTGATGAATTTCTTCCTTTTCTCTCTTCTGCCCCTGCGTGGGAAAGACATTTTTGCTTTTTTTGGTCTCCAAAGCTCCACTGCCTCTGCGTGGGCTTCCAGTTTCAGTCGTGGTCACAATGATATCACCCCTGCATGGGTGCTCAGTTACAAGGAGAATGCCCCTGCGCGGGTAGTTGTTTTAGTGAATCTCTATGATCCAGAGTGCCACCCCAGGCCTCTGATGACTTGTAATCCTGCATGTAATTGTTCGTTGTTGTTACTGTAAATAATAGAATTAGTGTAGTTTCAACGATAAAAAAAAAGAACTTACCAAAGTAAGTCAAAATATGTCTACCTAGTATAATTTTAACCCTTTTTCAGACTAAGATACACTAACTACGAAAAATAATACCTTAGTGAAACATGGCTAATACGTTCTCCTAAGTATTATTTTCTACCTTTTTATAATCAAGAGACTATCCAGAAAAAGGAACCTTTGGAGTTTTATTTTTCACCTATTTTTCAAACTCTCTAAATATGAAAATGATGTCAAGTTAGACCTTTGTTGGACTCATTAAAACATAAAATTGTAGGGTTTTAACCTTGCAAAGAAATTACCTGTAGATGAACTCAAAAAAATAAAATAAAAATAATGAAGAGAATATAAAACAAATACACAAAGAGTTTGCCCTCGATCCCAAAACCAGGACTACCAGATTGATTTGTCATTATTTTCCTTTCAATGTTACAACACATATATATACATGACGAAGCATTCTTAAACCCCAAGCCATCAACCCTCGATTACCCCATAACTGTAATTCCCTTGACCAGATCTACAAAATACCATGGGCAGAAAAACATGGCAAAGCCCATGCACAAAACCATAGGTAGGTTTTCCCACCTAATATGGGGTCCAAAAGAAAAGTCATAAGGTGCTACCCCATACCTTATGTATGG
The DNA here is from genome assembly GCA_031772625.1 of Pinus tabuliformis. Taxonomy (NCBI): domain Eukaryota; kingdom Viridiplantae; phylum Streptophyta; class Pinopsida; order Pinales; family Pinaceae; genus Pinus; species Pinus tabuliformis. Next base: position 811,469,725 of record CM062817.1, on the reverse strand, counting down.
GGGCTACCTCCCCCCTAAACACCTTGCTAGGGGGGTTGCACCTCCCCTGTGACCCCCTTGTTGTGCTCGACACAACAAACAATGGATGATTTCACCTTTCTGCGCTGCTCAACACAATGAACAATGGGATATTTCACCCCCCTATGATTGCCACACGCGTGCGACTAGTCATGGAAATAATATAACACACACCCAACATTCTCCCACTTGTTTTTTTCTTTTCCACATAGGGGTTCACAAGAGAGCTTAGTCATTGGGCCAACCCTGCAATGCCCATTGTTTCTATACACCAAGAAAACTTCTTAGTGCTCACAGACTTCATCAATGCATATACAACATTCTTCAAAGTGTCCACCTTTATCAATGACATCTTTGTGTCCTCAATCGTATCCCTCACAAAGTGATATTTAACATCAATGTTCTTTGTCTTTGAATGATAAGTAGGGTTCCTTTCCAGGAAAATTTGACTTTCATTGTCATAGTGTATCCTTATAGCCTTTTGTACTAACCCCATAGTTGAACACATTCTTTGCAACCAAACTTCTTCCTTGCTTGCATGAGTGGTTTCCATGTATTCTTCCACTATAGTTGAAAGTGCCACTACAAACTATCTCTTCCTCATCCAACTGACTGAACCTCGAAGTAGGTTAAACACATACCCACTTGTAGATCTTCTCCGATCTAGATCTCCAACCCAGACTACATCAACAAAGCCACAAAAGTCCAAAAATATATCCAATCCTAGTCTTCCTTGGTAGCACAAAAAATAATCACTAGTGCCATCCAAATACCTAAAACCCCACTTCACTATTGTCCAATTCTCCTTCTCTGGTTTTGACATAAACCTGCTCAATAATCCCACTACAAGTGCAATGTATGGTCTAGTACAGACAATTGCATATATCAGGCTATAGATTGCACTTGCCTGTGGAACATGGGACATGTCCTCTTCCTCTTTGTGTGTCTTGGCACACTATTCAATCGATAATTTTACACCTACAGGAATAGGAGCCTTCATCGGTTTACTATCATGCATATTAAACTTCTGCAGTAATGTCTTGACATAGTTCCTCTGGTTTAACTAGATCTTCCTATTTACCCAATCTTATTTAATTTCCATCCCCAAAAAATAGTTTGCAGCACCAATATCCTTCATGTTGAACTTGGAGGACAATTGAGTCCACAAATCCTGGATAATTTCTTTGTAATTTCCAATCAACAACATATAATCCACATACAAGACCAGATAAATAACACGGTCACCAATTAATTTAAAATACATAGTGATTCACTTTTCTTTAGGTCAAGCCAAGTCCTTGTATATATGAATCAAATTTTTGATACCACATCCTTGGTGACTGTTTTAACCCATACCGGTACCTTTTTAACCTGCATACCATTTCTTTCTTTCCCTACACCTCAAATCCTTCAACTTTCTTCATGTAGACATGTTCTTCTATATCCCTGTGAATAAATATTGTCTTCACATCAATATGTTAACCCCAAAATAAAAATAGGAACAAACAAAAGTAAAATAATAGAAGCTACCTTGGCAACAAGAGAAACGATATCACCAAAATCAATTCCCAACACTGGGAATAACCTTTTTCTACCAACTGAGATTTGTATTTCTCCACCTTGCCTTATGCATTCATCTTCTTCTTAGACACTCATTTTCTTCCTATGGGTTTCCTTCCAGCTGACAACTCCATCAGATCCCAAGCCTCTTTTTTGTCCAAAGATGCCATTTCATCAACCATGGTCTCTTTCTAGAGTTTTCCATTCTCTGAATCTATTGCCTCCCACATAGTTTTGTGATCATCATTAGTAATAAATAAAGAAAAATTTGAACAGAAAGAAAATGGACTATACCTTTCTGGTTGCCTTCCTTTTCGAAATGATCTTCTCACAACTGGAGTTTATGACTCTTCATCTTCTGATTCATATTCTGTTGTAGAGTTTGATTCTTCCTCCTTTAGATCAAACCCTATCTTCCCAGGTTCCTTTGGTACGAATTTATGTTTAATAACGTCTTTCACCTCTCTAAACACCACATCTCAGTTTTACACAACCTTCCTTGTTTTTTTGTTCCAAAGCTTATAACCTTTTAAACCATCTGTATACCCAATAAAGATGCACCTTTCATATTTACTATCCAAATTTGTTCTTTTATCCTTTGGAATATGTATATATGCATCACATTTAAATACCTTCGTATGTGAAAGAGAGGATTTCTTACCATTCCATACCTCATGTGGAGTCTTATCCTCTAACGTTGATGAAGGTTATCTTTTAACCAAGTACTATGCAGTCTCCACCACCTCTGCCCAAAATTCTTGTCCAAACTCGACACCACTGAGCATGCTTCTTTCCTTTTCCATCAACATATTGTTCATTCTTTCTACAAATTCATTTTTATTAGGTGTGTATAGAGTAGTCTTATGTCATGCTATACCACACTTCTTACATAACTCTTCAAATTCCTTCTTGCAGAACTCTCCACCATTATTTATCCTCAACACGTTTATCATTTTCTTTGTCTAGTTTTCTACGAGAGCATTAAATTCTTTAAAATTGTTGAATACTCTAGATTTCTTCCTAAATAAATATATGCATGTATTCCTTGAGAAGTCATCTATAAATGATACATAGTACACAAACTTACCCAGTGATGGAACTAGCATAGGTCCAAACACATCATTGTGCACAAGCTCTAATATCCCTTTCACCCTCTTCGCACCAGAGGGGAAACTCACATGATTATGCTTCACATATACATAACATTCACATAAATTGAAATCTAGAGAGAAATTGGACATACATTTTACCATACCATTACCACAAAGTATTTGAAGGCTCTTCTCATTAATATGTCCAAGCCTTTGATGCCATAACATGGTCTTTTTTCTAGAGAGCACTAGATTTTCTACTCCACTTTCAGAAACCACAAAATTTTTGAACCCATCAATAATAGTACTGCCCAGAAGATTGTACAGAGTTCCAATTTAGACTCCCTACAACAATACCAGTGTTCCCCAAACCATATTGTAGGTATCTTTCTCGAACATTTTTTTTACACATGCATCATCCATCATGCTTACATACTAATCAGATTTTTGACTAATGTAGGAATATCTAGAAGACCTGAAAGTGTTATAATCCTTCCACCTTGCAAATTTAGCTTGACTTTTCCACGCCCGACTATTATAGTCCATTTTTTCACATCCAGTCAATAGGCCTCCTAATGGTATCAATCAACTTCATATTCCCCCTTATCATCATCATTGCAAAAAGCCCTAAGAACGTCTCTTTCATTCCCCATAGGTTCTGCCTGAAACTACATCATCTGAGCTAGTTTTAGGACCAACACACCCTGGCCTCTTGTTGGATATCATTCAATTACAGGTTTCTCTTTTGTGGCATGTTTTGATCACCTACAGGTTTCTCCCCTTTTCATGTACATTGGTTCTAGAAATTTAGGAGAAAGTGATAAATTTTGGAAGCCTCCTCTTCTAGAAGATTCTATAATTTGTTACAACTATTTACCTCAAATAAAACATTGGGATCCTATATTAGATTACTTTGGATTTTCCATCCCTTATCCTTTGATCACATACTCCCATAAAAGGTGGATCTAAAACCTTAGATTGGTAATTAGATAAGAACTCCCAACTAACCCCACTCCTCAATATATTTATAACCTTCCATATGCAAGGGGTTGTCTTTTGAAAAGTTATTTTACCCTTATGTTGTTGAGGTGAGAGGCTTCATTTTATGCATTTAGGGTGATTGGAGGCACACATTGAGACAAGGAAAGGACAATTCAAGCTTGGAGGAGCTCTTCTACAAGATCAACACCTATTTATGGTTGTAAACTCCTTCCATTTATATTAATGCAAATAATTATCTATTTTTCTATATGTGATGTTGTTATTTCATGTATTTAAATACCATGTTTATATATTGAATAGAGTATATAGATGATATTGTATAGATCTCGTAGTTTATTGTCTTGTGCTATCTGACTATGTAGGTTCTAATTTTGGCAGTCGGTGTTGGAAATGGAGCATTCAAGATAAATATGGAGTGAAGCCCATGACAAATTCTAGGTAGGTTTCATATCGTCATCTATTTGTTTTAAGGAAAGCATTGTATCCCTTATTTCTTTGTTGTTCTAGTTTAGCCACCAAACCTAGGGGAGATACTTTGGTCTACAATCGTAAATCCCATATAATGAATTAGCTACCATACTAGGGAATGGTGTATTCCCTTGGTGGTTCCTTTGTCCATTTTGTTTTATTACCTCCTTGATAGACCTTTGTTGTTTTAATCAGCCAATAACAAACCTATGAAATCATTTCATTGAGTCTCTTTTGCAATTTTTGTGTTGAAATCCTCTATTCATGGACTAGGGGACCCCAAGTGCCTCTAACCAAGCATCTCACTTCGCCTGGGCCCACTCTATACCTGTGCTACAAAGAATTGGTGCCCCTTCTGCATCATTGTTAGGCCTTGTTTTTTACAAAACTTGCCCTTGTTTTTTAGTCTCTCTTTGATCAACTGTTAAGAAACCAACTCACAAAAAGATAGAAAATATAGATGAATGACTTCAGATCATCCTCTTCAAGGGGGAAAACTCCTTTACATTACAAAAATGAACAATTCTTGGATGATAAAAATGAAAAAATCTCCTTTCTATATATATGAGTCTAAGGGGTCATAGTATAATCAAAGTTGACATAAAAATAATAATATAAGGGCACAACAATAAAATTAACAGGATCCTATGGGGCACAATAATAACAATATTGGGACAATAATGGCACAAAAATAACAATAAGGGCTACAATGAAAATAGTAAAGGGGGAATCACTTGTAATATAGTGACCTAACATGCCCCTCTCCTTCAAACAAGTGTTTTCCTCAATGCTTGAGTAATTCTAGATGCTTCTTTATAAAATTCTCATACTCCCGTGTGGAATCTCCAGCCTATAATTTCTTCCACTTAACGAGATACTTTGAAATTGAATGATTTCATAGCTGTCGAGTTCTTGTTTTTGTGACTACTTCAGGTTCTAATATGATTTTTCTTTCCTCGTCAAGTTCTAGAAATATTGTTTGAAGTGGGAGCTTGTCACCGATAAGCTTCTTTAAGCATGAAACATGGAAAACTATGTGCCCTTGGGAAGCTATAGGAAGCTCCAATTTGTATGCCAAAGTACCAATCTTTTGTAACACCTTGTATGGACCATAATACTTTGGTGATAATTTATTATCCTTCTTAGCTTGCTTGAGGGACATTTGTTTATATGGTTGTAGTCGTAGAAATACCCAGTCACCTACATCAAAACTTTTTTTACTGCAATGTTGATATGTCTGTTGTTTCATTCTATTATGTGCCAAAGTTAGGTTATCCTTTAAGGTTTGGAGAACTTGTTGTTGATGCTTGATGTGATCTTCCGTTGCTTGAACATTATAATTTTCTCTTAAATATGATGTGATGGACCGTGGGTGATATCCATAAAGTGCCATAAATGGGTTAGTTTTGCTATAGTATGGAAGGAAGTGTTATACCATCATTCAGCCGGACTCGACAACCATTTTACCCATTGTGTCTGTTTATCAGATATAAAGAAACAAAGATAACCTTCCAAACATTTGTTTACTATCTCAGTTTTCCCATGAGATTGAGCATGATAAGATGAGCTATGAGATAACTGAATTCTAAGACAAGAAAATAATTATTTCCAAAAATTTCCAGTGAAAATGGGGTCTCTGTCGCTTACAATAACCTTTGGATTTCGATGTAGCTTTTGAAATTTTTCCATAAATGCAGTAGAAATTCTACATTAAATGGATGAGATAATGCACAAAAGTGTGCATACTTGCTAAGTCTTTCAACTACCACCATGATGACACTCTTTCCTTCAGACTTGGGTAAACTTGTGATAAAATCCATTGAAACCTCCTCCCAACATTCACTTGGAATGGATAAAGGTTGTAGTAGACCCGAGGTATTAATTGTTTCAACTGTATTTTGTTGGAAAACCAAACATTCCACCACAAAATTTTGAATATCATATTTGAGACAATCCCAAAAAAGTTCTTGCTTAACCTTGTGGTAAGCTTTTAAAAATCCCAAGTTCCCTCCTAAGGGAGAGGTGTGCAATTCCATAAGAATATTTTGTTTTAGTTGGGAGTTCTAACATAGGTATAAGCGATATATGTACCATAACGAATCATTTTTCCAACTAAATGTATCAAATGTACTCGGATCTTGTTGTAACTTTTGAATGAATGCCCACACTTCTTCGTCATTCTTCCATTCATCCCTTGCTTCATTTATCCAATCTAGTTGGATAATAGAAATGGCAAAAAACAATGCTTCCACACCCTCATCCTTTCTTGAGAGTGCATCTACCACAAAATTTTTCTTCCCTTTTTTGTAGATGATTTCAAAGTCATAACCCAACATCTTTGTGACCAATTTTTTCTGCTCTTCTGAAGATAATCTTTGTTCTAAAATGTATTTAAGACTATCATGTTCTATTTTTACCTTGATGTGTCTTCCCATTAGGTAGGATCTCCATTTCTTAAGTGCTTGTAGTATTCCCAAGATTTCCTTCTCATAAATAGCTTTGTATAAATATTTTCTTTTGATTGGACGACTTTCTAAAGCAATGGGTCTTTCTTCTTTCATTAGAACAACACCAATTCCATTTCCCGAGGAATCACATTCCACAATAAAGTTTTTTGTGAAGTCCGGCATAGCTAAGACTAGTGCTTGGCACATTGCCACTTTAAGATGTTCAAAGGCCTTCGTTGCTTCTGGAGTCCATAAAAATGTATCTTTCTTCAATAATGTTGTTAAAGGTGTTGTTATTCTCCCATAATTCTTAAAACTTGCGACAATACCCTATCAACCTGAGAAATCCTTGCAAATGCTTTATGGATGTGGGGCTTTTCCATTCCTTAATGGCTTTAATTTTTCTATGGTCTACCTTAACACCTTCATGATATACAATATGACCTAGATATTCCACCTCTTGTACTCCAAAGAAACATTTGGAGTTTTTTGCATATAATTGTTTATCCTCTAATAGTTTGAGCACCTTGTCAACACGTTGAACATGATCCTTCCAATAATTGCTATAGATTAGTATATCATCAACTTATACTAACACAAATTTTCTAAGGAAGGGTTTGAAAATGGAATTCATCAAACCTTGAAATGTAGAAGGTGCATTTTTAAAGCTAAAAGGCATGACCAAAAATTCATAATGACCCTAAAAATTATTTTCAGAATGTCTTCAGTCTTCATTCTGATTTGATCATATCATGAACGAAGATCCAACTTGGTGAAGTAAATTGATCCATGCAATTCACCCAATAGTTCATCAATGACAGGAATGGGAAATTTATCTTTAATAGTGAGCTTGTTGACCTCCTTATAATCCAAACATATGTGCCATGATCCATCCTTCTTGTGAACCAACACTATTAGAGCAAAGAAATAACTTTGACTAGGTTGAGTTATACCAGCCTCTAGCATTTTTGCAACCATACATTCAATTTCACTCTTTTGGGCATAGGGATGTCTCTAAGGCCTGATGTTTGCAGGAACACTTCCTAGAATCAAATGAATAGCATGATCATGATCATGAATAGATGGGAGACCTTTGGGAGTCCCAAATACCTTAGAATGGTTGTCCAAGACTTTTTGGAGATCTGGAGAAATAGAAGCTTTCGATGTGGGAACTGTTAGAGTCAGCATTTGCATACTGCCATCAGTGACCAAAATTGTTCTTTTCATATTCATTTTAGGTGTCCCACACATAAATTTTGTATCATTCCACTAGGTCATGCAAAATAAATTAGTCACTAATGGTAGTCCTAGTCCAAAAACATCACTCTTCCCTAAATGTGATTACTTTCTGGCATAGTTTCATATCTTGTTGACTGTACATCATCGGTACAATTATTTTTATCATGCCATTTGTATTAGTCATGAGGTCATTATTTCATCTTGAAACTCAATCCTTCAAGGTCTCATTAGGTCTTTTAGGGTATTTCAAGGTTTCATTAGGTCATTAGGGTTTCTAATGCTCCATTCCATTGCATGATACCAGCAAGTAAAGGGTGATCAAATAACATCCCTTCACCATGTGAAGATGATTTGTAAAGAGAAATGCTTATTTCATTGTTTAATTTTATGTCTTTCAAATGTAATAATTTCACCATCCCAAGTTGTTAACTCAGTGTTCCAAAGATGCCAAACCATCAAAAGATCATTTTGTTAAAGGAAATAGTGAAGTGAAAGGGTAAATTTTCAAAGGGTTAAGTGCATGCCAAAGAGATTTGTCTTTTCCCAAGGGTGTCCAAATCATCATTTTCCACAAGCACTACACCCTAATTTCCTCACCCATTGAGCTAGGGCTCGATATGGAATCAAAGACATCTGAGTATATGAGGAACAAGGGAGGTAATTTTAGCAAGTATGAGGACATTCCAACTCATAAACATCATGCCTCCATCATTTTTCAAGATGTCATTCCAAGGGACAAATCATTTGCCACACATAGGGCTGGTTTTTCTTCAAGCTATGTTTTAGACCAAACAGGGATGAATTTGGAAAAAATGAGAGAATTTTTTGTCCATAATAGGCCAAGGATGAAAAAAATCCTTCACTTTTTACAGAAGTGTCATCGTGTTAGAGAAATGTCAAAAATACAGTTGCTACAAGAGAGTTGTCGCACTTCTAGAGTGACTTTGGAAAAATCACTTTTGCTTCTATCTAGAGTCTCCAAATGACTTTCCTGATGAGTCAAATGATAACTAGACAAAAATATATTTCCAATGAGCTATTATGCACTCAATTTTGAGTTGAGGAAGACCTCCAAAAGTTTCTTGCAAGAGAACACTTCATTTTTGCACCTTCATTCTGCACTTTTTTACTAGTCTGGGAGAATTGACTTTTTAGGGGCTACAATTGATCATTTTCAGCACTTGATAGGTCCATTTTGCATCCACGGAGATATATTTCCAAAGAGCTATCATGGGCTCAATTTGGACACCAGGAAAGCCTACAAAAGTGGCCTGAAAAAAGGAATTACACGTAGAGCAGGGGACGTCGCGCATAGAGGAGGGAGTGTTGCACATACAGACAGAGCGATGCACATAGGGTCTGTTTTCTAGTGCATTTTTGCATGGCGTTGTGTATACAACCGGAGCGTTGCACACTTGTACAAGGCACTATGCATAGGGACAGAAACATCAAGACTACCCTAACAACCATCTAAATCACTCCTTTGCTACCTAAAACCTCTAAGAAAGTATGTACACTCCTTGAACCATCCTCCTAGCACTCATTTCACGATTTTGAAGTTTGTTTGCTATTTAAATTTTCAAACCCTAGGTTTTCTAAAAGCCCTCCCAGCTTACCTTATTCCTTATTCCCACATTTTTTTGTCAAATCCCTCCATCTATCCCCTACACCCTAATCCCCCAAACAAATTTTATATACCTATCCCATATACCCTAATCCCCCGAATGAAATCCCTACACCTATACCCTATAGCCTAATCCCAAAAAAAAAAAATCCTTAAACCCCTATTTACTAAATAGTCCCTACCAAAAAATACCCTCTTTCTCACTCTCACATCATACATATCTCATCCTATATCACACAAACTCCTCTCCCCTTCCTCTATCCCTATTCACCATAACTTCCACTTCTTGATGACCTTCTCTGGGTTTATAAAGCTTCAAACTCAAAAACATGGATAAAGAGGATAAATATTATGAGGAGAAAGATAAAATCACTCAAGCTGCCTTGAAAGCAAATGATGCCAAAATCAAGAAGCTTGAGACTAGTTTACAAAGGGCCAAATATATCATCTTCTTTTATGAGCAAGAGAACAAGCAGCTAGAGGTCAAGAAAGAATTGATGCAAACCATGTACATCAATGCAAAGAGGGAGGCTGAGAAGGCCAAGTTTCAACCTGATGAGGCTTATGGAGATTATGGAGAGCTGAATGATGAATAGGGACAGAGAAAAATACCCGGAACAAGATTTGTAACATAAGAGTCAAGAAAATGAAGACAAGGCTAAAATAAGCACTCAAAGGCAAAAAGGAGGGTGATATAATTAGGTTGCTTGCTGAAGATTCCTTGGCTGACCCAAACACTTAATGGTGGTGGTCTCCCATAAATTTTGAGCAAGTTTTGAGAATTTTTGCATTTTTGAAGAATTTAGCAGTTCTTGACATAGATATTTTGGATCAGTGGCGCTGCGCTTTTCTTAGAGGCATGCAATGAGGAAATAGTTAGAATTTTTTGGTTCACAATGATGAGTACATGCGCTCTATGCATTTTCTGAGATTTTAGAGTAGAACTAGTCAACCAAAAGGTAAAAAAATGACCTTTCTACCTTATTTTTCAGCCACATAAGCAGTCTTCGGAGAATTAGTTTTCAAGGGGTCAAATCAACTCCAAATGGGAAAATAAATGCATATCTCGAAAGTAGATAGGATAGAATTTCCAATGAGATATCATGATCTCAATGTGGACACCAGGAAAACCTCTAAAATGGTCCTGCAAAAAGAGTTGTGGATAGAGCTTGGGCGCTGCACATTTGACAATTTTCTGCTCAATTTGCACTTTACTCTGACATGATTGTAATTTTTGGGTTTTCTCTCATGGAAGAGGTTTTTACTGATGTAAATGGTGACTAGTCATGTAAATAAGATGAATATTAGTTACTAGAGAGTAGATTCATTGGATCAAAAGTTATGTAATGCCCCACTTAAATCTTATCCTGCAAATTTTGTTAATGTTTAGATTATCTGAAAATATTAAGAAATATTGGTCTAATATAAAATTCATGATTTCCATTATTCAAATTCCCCACTTACCTTCTCAAATTGAATCTTACGTAGGATATGGTCTCCTTTCATTATTTCAAATAATATATGTATTCATCTCACATTCCCCAATGTACCCTCACATTTACTAGGGAGAAGACATGGTCCTCTCCATGTAATTACATCTCACATTCCCCAATGTACCCTCACCTTTACTTGGGAGAATACATGGTCCTCTCCAACTCATTATCAATATATCTATATATATATATATATATATATATATAGATATATATATATATATATATATATATATATATATATATATATATATATATTCATTTCACATTCCCCAATGTACCCTCACATTTAATAGGGTGAAGACATGGTGCTCTCCATGTAATTAAATATCATATCCCCCAATGTACCCTCACATTTACTTGGGAGAAGACATAGTCCTCCCCACTAATTATCAATATATATATATATATCTATATATATTCATCTCACATTCCCAAATGTACTTTCAGATTTACATGGGTAAAGACATGGACCTTTCCCATTAAATTCCCAATTTTATATTCATGTCACATTTCCAAATGTACTCCCAGCTTTACTTGGGAGAAGAAAAGTCAACTGTAAGGATGGATGAGAAGTTAATGACATTAATGAGAGGTGGTTGAGATGGAGAAGGGAAGGATGGTATAAAAAGGGAAGGGGGAAGGGAGAAAGGGGGGTGGGGGGGTCTTGCTTATGATTGTGGGGTTGGTTGTGATTGTTTGGACTTGTGTTTTTGGAGACCTTAGGAACCTATGGAGGTTTCTTGGGTTGTTGAGAGGAGGGAATTATTGTTATCTTGGTTTGGATCACTCATCCTGGACACACACACACACTACATATGGTTGGACTTGAACTTGGAGGGCTAGGGAACCTGTGGAGGTTTCCTGGGCTAGGTATTAATTCCTAGTTGGTTGGGAGGTAAATCTAGTTGGGTCCGTCAAGAGGAGTGTTCAGCAAGAGCAGCAGGATAAAGGTATCTCCCTCAGCCATCAATATAAGTATTCCCCCATAGACTATTCTTGTAAATTTTATCAGAATCAAATATTCACCTTAATTTATGCTGATTAGAATGAAATGTTAAAATTGTATTTGTTTAAAATCCGTGTAAGTAAGTTATCGCCTTTGATCGCATTTAATCTCAAAAGAAAGTAGATCTACTAGCAGACCATAGGGTAGGTCTCTTACACATGGTATCAAAGCAACGTTCAAAATCTGGACCTTCAAACCTACACTAGATCGGTCTCTATCATATACACCATATGAATATTGTAGCATTACACTATAGCCTATTTGGTAGCTTCTCGCAAGCCTAGTGGACTCACCATACTATGATGCACTGGCACTAAAACCGTACTCCAAAATAGCCCTTGGGTTTCTCATAGGAGGTTATCCATATCTAGATGGTTCTCCATATCTAGACGGTAGTTTTGGTATTTGGGTTGATAGCTTTCAAGATATTACTGTTATCAATAATTTGATGAGGGGGTTCAGTGTTTCAAAGCACAAGGATACCTTTAGGCTGTATTTTCTCTTTCAACTCAGTAGTCGACCCTTGCATTTCCAAATCTTTGATAGCTACCTTAGCTACAACATTCTGTGATACCTTCTTGTTGGTGAAACCAGGAAGGGATTTGTACTCTACCCCATTGATTATTACAGTGCACTTGAAATGCGGAAGATGGTCTTGGCCCTCATTTACAACTTCGTAGAGAGGCAATAGCAAAGAGTTCTTTTGTGCATATTATTGCAATCTATTCTTGAACATCTGTGCAAGAGACACCATTTCAAGAACTGAAATGAGACAAGAAACCCAAAAACAAGAGCTCGCCTGCAAGACTAAATTTTCCCTAATTATTGCCCTAATTTCTGTGTAGATAGCCCTATTTGTCGTCGAGCATGCATGCCCTCTCAGATAACGGTTCATAATTATCTTTATCTTAAGCTAATATCATAGTGACTGGATGGCTTGAACAGTGCAGGCAGCTCAGTTCTGGTTTTTGTCCTCGAACACTTGTTGAATAAAATATCACCTTTTCATCTTAGAATAAATATATTACATTTCCTGGAAAACTAAGGTATAGGAAATGCAATTCCAACTATGTTCTTAAGACCACAAAAGAATTGCATGTGAATGTAGTTAGTTATATTTAAATATACATAACTAATAAAGTTTGTATGCTTTTTATGACAGTCACAACGTAGAAAAAAAAAATTACTCTGAAGAGCAGTAGATGAATACCTAGTGTATTATCTTGAACATGAAATGAATTTGTGATGTAAGATTGTCTGAATTTTGACGAAGTTCTAGTCAATGAGAAAAATAATCCAATACCATTCTTGGCATCAGCTTCTTGATTAAGTGCTGTCAATTTCTCTGGTACCTGAATAAGTGGGTCCGTAACTCCAACTGTATAGTCCCTTCTATAACGACTAGCACATATCACATTTTCCTTTGACTTCAAAGTTGCTTCAACACAATTTGCATTGCCTTTACGTTGTTCACCAGGACAATGAAAACGTTCATCGATCATTTCATCAAAAGAATGGACAGAAAGCTTATTGATTTCAAAGCCTTTCACTTTAGATGGTTCACAATAATTAATCAAGCTCATCTCTTTAAACAATTTAGTTTCATTTTCATCCATAGGTCAATATGCCACTATACCAGCAGCCGGACAAAAATTATCCCAGCAAACAAAATAAATACCCATAGGTGCATCTAGGCATCCCTCCAACCTTTTCCCAGATCCATGTAGTAGAGAAATTTGTCCTGATTCCAATTTTATATTTTGATTTGTCTCCAGAGGTACAGATCGAGACTCATTTGAGCAATTTTTGTTCTTAAATTTAGTGTCACCTACCCGAATCCATCGACTCTGTGTCGTATTTCTATTCATGGATAATCTACCAGTATCGAGGTATCCATTGTAGGGCCCTACATGGGGAAATGACCAATGAAAAGGATGAATAATGCCACTTTGTACTGTGTATGTTTTAGAATGTCGTAAAGATGAACTTTGCAACCCAACAACCATATGAAATGAGCATTGTATTGTAGTGTGTATGTTTTAGAATGTCATAAAGATGAACTTTGCAACCCAACAGCCATCTGAAATGGGCATTGTGCTATCAAGGTATCCATAGTTTCTACAGATGGAATTCCCAGACATTTAGAAAGCTCTTTAGGTTGGTAGAATGGAAGATTGAGGACTAGAAAAAATGAATTGGTTGTTGCTTTCACTAGACCTTCTTAATTGGCTTCACAAGGTTCACTACTCCAAACTTCCTAGAAACATAAGAGGAGGGGAGCAAGAAAGAAAAAAATTACTATTAGATATTTTAAGAGTTCTCCTTAGCTATCAATTACCAAAGAAAAAAGAGTTCAAGGATAAACTTGTAGATGAGAACAAAGTGTTGCCTGCTAACCATACTAGTCAGGTGGAACTCTGAAAAAGTAGAAATTGGAAGCATAGTATAAATTCAACTTAAATTTCTTCATGAGAATTCTTGTCCCACTACTTTCCCTTGATTCATTGTGTCCTTAATCTTAGCACCAAGTTCTTTAGAAGCAGATCCAAAATCACGCCCACCAGGTGATTTGGTTGGAAGATTCTCCCTATGGCTTTGTGTCAATGAAGGATAAACAGTTTCTCCTCTCTTCCCCTGATGAACCACATTTTTACCAATGCTTTCTTCTTGAATTTTTTTTGAAAACCTCAAGATATGAAGAAAGTATTTCTGCGTTGTGGGGTGAACTTGTCATTCGTCTCACCTGCAACAAACACCTTGTTTGGCATAGTTGTTTCCAAAGAATTATGATGACTTTGTATACAACTAAGAGAGGTCTCTTGAATAGGTGTTCCTTCAGCTTCATCCAAGATCAATAATTGGTTTCCACACACCTCACGTTTTACCGATGCATTATCAATAGAACCCTCCTCTTGTGCCTTACAAAAATATTCAATATTACTAGATTTATGATTGAGTTATTGTACACAGCTTTCAAATCCTCCAATTATGTTGGTTGAACATACTGTAAAATCATCTTCCATTGAATCTTCTTTTAGATATTTCTGAATTGTTATAGGGTGCATCACTAATCTCAAATTCTTGCTTATCTTCAGTAACTCTTGAATTACCCTGTATAATTGAACTATTATCCTTGTTAATAACACAGAGAAAACTCCTAAATAAAGACATATTATCCTCAATTAGAGGCCTATCATCTGAATTTTTGAGGCTTAAGTGGTTGGTTGTTTGTTCCCATGGTCTGAGATTGTTCCAGCTCATATTCATCCAGATCCCCCATTTAATTTTTGGAACTTGAGTGAAGGGTGAACCTAAAATTGACTGATTTAAAATCTTTGATTCGTGGTTAACAATGGAGGAGCCTCCCTTACAACTGTCTGAAAAATTAGACTATTTATGGTTTTGCCTTTAACATAATCCATTTTCCAGGTGTAATAATGAAGGGATAAGACTTTTGTAAATCTTATTTCATATGCTTCACTATAAGTTTACTTACAATTTTAATTTTGTAGCATGTATCAAGCCTTTGTTCCTTTTGACTTCAATGTTGATTTTCTCCCCGCTCAATGAGTTTATAATCAAGAATGTTACAAATTTGAGGCTCCATTTCTTATCACACAGATAGCCTCAAATACAAAACATACTTCTAAATCCCTAATTATTTTGATTGTTCTCATCAGGTATTCCACAGATTTTAACTTATTTAGAAAGTAAGTAGGCCAATCTTATCATTTATGGCACTAACAAATGTGGGATGCTTTAACAGCCAGGGAGTGGGGGACATCTTTGCTCTGAGAGGTCAGGCACAAGATGACCACAGAATTAAACACGCATATATATTTAATTCCTCACAACCAACAAACCTTTAAACTATCCCAAATCTGTGGCAGATATTGTAAACCTGCATTTTATGGAGTCAATTCCCAAGTTTCTCCAGAATCAGAGTTGACTCTTATAGTTCTACCTGGCTAAGCCATTTTCTAAATTTGGTTATTCTCATTCTGTTGGGTTGAAAATATTAAAATCTACAAGGCTTATACTTCTTTCTATGCCTCAGAGATTGTCTCTGTACTCTGTACTCTACTCATCATAGGTTAATTTGTGAATGCTGTCCACATGTTTCTCATCATAGGTTAATTTGTCATTTAGGTTAAATCTATTGCAGAACCAAGAAGATTAATCTGGTCCAACTGGATTCTGAAATTCAGTTCATATGTATCAGTTACAAGATGTATCATCACATCATAATGCAAACTCTATTTGCACCCCAATTAAACTAAATTGGTGTCATGGAAATTAAAATGTCATATCAACATTCCATTGCTGTATTATTAACGACAGCATACCATCTTTACATTTACACACAAATTGAATTTTTGACGAGAAACCTTTACCTCTGGGATCTCATGTTTCAAATGCTCAGGCGGACTTCATAAAAGTTTAAAACAATTGATGACCTGTGATGAACTTGCTGAAATTCCCTTTATAGTACGTGCTTCATTTCTCTCGAGTCTTATCTAAGCATGTTGCTAAATTTCTAGTTGTTCTGTGTCTATAGATGGTATTGAAAATATTTCGAACTCTGGTGTCTGGTAGGTCCCACGATTATCCAGAACAAAAAGTATCCTTCTGGAAATGACTGCTAACTGTCATATTTGAATTGCAGAACAATTGAGATAGTGGCCAGTAAAGTAACTGGATAATATGTACCTATTTAGAAATATATTTAATCCAAAGAAATATCATGATAAAAGGAATCATCTGTTACTGCAGGCTATTTCACCTTGTCTATGTAGCAAGATCAAAATTAAATTTGTCAGTAGGGCAACCGATATTGACATGCTTTTCAAGCTCATAAGTGATTCCTTGAGTTCTCAACTATTAACTGTCCATGAACTATCTTTTCGAACTGTTGCAATTAACCCTTACAGGGGTTAGTTCTGGTAGTTGGTTAGATTTCAGATTTATTATGGAGCTTTTGGCTTGCTTCGAGATTTTTGAATCTGGCTATGGGAAGGTCTGAATAGCTAAAACTAGTATTGCTACCAATAATTACAATTCTTTGTATTTCTTGACTGTGACTACTCTTGTAGCTAGACTCTGTCCTTGAAACAGAGTATGATCATACACATCATATATGTAGTTGTAGCAATATGAAGACTAATGAGTTACAAGTAGTTTGTAACTAAACTCAGAGATATGCCAAGCCACTTTTCTGCAATTTATTCAAAGGTGCGTAATCCTTCTCATCATGAACCTTATATGGACAGTATTGTCTATAGGAGGAGATCAGAAATGTGTTACTCATCCTTGTTCACTAAAATAAACACAGTAACTTTTATAGCTAACCCAGCTAAGGTTTTATTTTTCTACTATGGTTTAGGCAATGTGTATATATCTATATATCTATATATATATATATATATACACATATATATATATATATATATATATATATATATATATATATATATATATATATATGTATATATTGAAGATAGACTAATTTCTAGTGGATTGCTAGAATTCTATTATGGTTCTGATCTGTCCAGTGGACTAGTTGGTTGGATATAAAAAACATTGTTTGCAAGAAATAAACAATCTGTGCACTAGTTGAGTTTTCTATCATACCCCATGTGTAAAATATTGGTGTTCCAAATTACTGTCAGAGTTGTGAGAGATTACATACTACAAAGTGCCAGTAAAGTTGATCTAGGCATTTTCTAGTCACATGCAACAAATACTAATATAGAGTCATAACAAACTTCTGGCTAGTTTATTTAGTAATGAGATTCCATTAAAGTAAATGTTTTTGGGTTTATTAATACCGCCTCAAGGTTAGGGTTTCCTTTGACATAGCTTTCTAGGGAATTCTGCTTGTTGGTTAATGGTTGGGTTAGATCTGCTTGGTTGTCCATTAGGGAAAATTGAAGGTTAAGGGGAATATCTTCACCTACTTTCTTGTATGCCATCAACTAAATTACATCTTGAGATATATGTATATGTATAAAGAAAAACAAAAAAAGAGGAAGGAAAAGTATCCCAAGGGTAGGTTGTTACAAGTGGTAACAGGGGCAAAGGAAAAGTCCTATCCTGGTTACTCAAACTCATATCAAGGATAAATGTCCTAAGCTTAAAACCTTTGTGGTGAAGAAAAATTGCTTTGATTAATAACAATTCCACTAAAACCAAGGGAGAGAGACCCACACAATACTGTAAAATTGACTTAATAAAATTTGAATGAGAAGACTGCAAACATCAATAATAGAGATTGATACACAAAACAAAGAGGAAATCTGTAGACCAGGTGCCCAACCTTCATTCATTATTCATGCCTTTTTATGATTACAAGTAAAACAGAGATTGAATATCAAAGACAAATATCAACTCTTTGCAAATCCAACCGCAATGCAGTCTATTTTCCCTATGTAAGTAAGTTATCTAGATAATGATGGATAAAGACAAATCCACAATAGGGAGCCTGCCTGAGAGTGGTTAATCACTTTGTGTTTATGTTTACAATATACGAGTCATTGGATGGAATTAGGAATAGAAACTTATCAAATTCAATTTTGTTAATATCCAATTAAAATCTTACTCAATCTGACATACATTTTGTTTGTTGATATTCAATAGTCTAGACTCTTAACAAACCTCTGTTGTGAGTTTTATATTGCATTTATAGGCATAGATAAATGAAATCTAATTATTTTAATGTCCACCAATGACCAAAGTAGTATGTCAATAGACAATAAAGATGTACACGGTGAATCTAATGGTGATGAACTAGATAAAGTAGATGATGACGACACTCCCTTGTCTCAAATAAATAAAACACCAAGGAATTCAGGCAAATCATACTGCCTACATATTAACATAGAACCTACCAAAGAATTTGGGCAAGTTTGTATTAGAAATGATAATTGTCACTCCAAAATCACTACAACCTAAATTTGGGTAGTAAGCATAGATGACAATGTTATGGAAATGGCAGCGTTGCATTGGACCAGAGCTTTAGCATTATTCAACATAGCAGTAGAAATGTTATGACACTAGCACTCGCCAATACTATATTGGCATGAATCATTACACAGTCTGGCATTTACATTTGTATTGACAGAGTTGTTACTTATGCAGGGAAGGCCCAAGCCGTTACTATTCAAAGGAAATCATGCGTTAATCTTAAGACCTATGTGGAACATTACATAGATACCAATGAGTACTTACAAAATGCCATTAATAATCCTGAGGTGGAGGAATGCATAGTTATGAGTTACGATGAACTACATAATCCTCCAAATAAGCGAGTCTAGAATGCTTGCAAAAGTTAGATTGCAACATGTGTTACTTAATTTTCACACTAGTAATGGGGCAGTTACAAGAATAACGAATTCAAAGTGTACAAACCTAGGCATATTGCTAGGGAATCAACAACACAAGTTAGAAGATACCAGAGTTATGCATTATTTTTCAAATTAGGCCTTCTTTCCAAGAACAATATGCATTGAGATTATGCATTGGAATGCCAGAGTAGAGAATTTGTAATATATCAATTCATTTCAAGAATAATAACATTCATGAACAAATAAATACTATCCATATAAACTGATTAAGAATCTAAGGCTTAAGCGAATACATCAAAATAAACCATGCAATATCAAGTAAAGTGAGGTTAACAATAACAAGAGTTGTTCTAGGAAATGCAATGATAGAAATGGAATATCATGGATCTAGTAGTGAAAATCCATCAAGGTGACACCTGAGAGCACACAGATATGTATATATCACTAGAGAATAAAAATTCATGATAGTATTGATAATGAGTAGTACAGACATACCAACTCAAAGAATAGAGTACACCAAATCAAAACCCTAGGTTGGGACAATAAGATACACAGTGCTGACTTGAGAGATGTGATCTGAGAGCAAGGAAATCACATGTATACAAAGTAACTCAAGGAGAATCAAGACCTAGGTAGAAAAATCATGTGAGACCTAGAAAATTGGTACATTAAGGTGGTCATGGAGATTTGTAATATCCACTGAGTGATCTTACTTGAATAGAATAACAATGGATGGAAGGAAAATTCCTAGGAACAAGAAAACGAATCAATCATGGTCTTTCAAATATCAGAAATTATGAACATGCCTTGTACTAGACCTGTGGAAATTGAAGCTCAGGTGTTAATGAAAGTGTTTTCCAGACAAAAATCAATGGGGTAACATGAGAGTTGGTGGAGACAATCCTAGAAGATATCATTCTGTTGAGCACATGACTAAGCTTAAGAAGACTCGTCCTAAATCTCAACATAACAGAGATTCATAACCTGATTGATGTTATGATTGTTTTGATAAATGCTAAATATTTTTATCAATAGTTGTTTGATGTTGGTTGTAGAGACAGGGAAATAACTAAATGAAACTCTTTCAAGGAATATTTTATGCTAATTCTTATTTCTCTCTTGCATTGTATTCCTTTCTTGTCAATGTTTGAAAGGATTACTCATGTGGATAAGACACCATTGTTGGCCATAAAAAGATAAAACACTAAACCAAGAATGCCAAAGACCGCTTCATTATGCTACTATTTGTGAGGGGGAAGACAATGGTCCTTCTTTAAAGGAAAACAATGCTTATGCCTCATAGTTGATGCCCCTCACAGTGATATGAAAGAAGAGAAAACGTATTGGTGAATGCAAAGCAACCTTTCCTCAGCTTGCAAATGATTAAAATTGTTTCAAAGACCCATCCAATTGTGCCATATTGTTGGGAAATCATAGTTTTATGATAGTTGGAAACAAATGCTAATTTGAGGAACCTTCCAAGGATTTTGGATTTTAAAATGGAAGCTTATTTAGTCAATAAAAAACTAGTGAAAATATTAGAATACACTTTTACCCTTATTCTAGTATTGAATAAAAATGTTGTGATGTGTCTCTAGTTTTGGATAAAAGGACCCTCAACTTTATTCGCAATTTTTGTGGTCACTAGCCACTTCTGAAAGGAGTAGGCATCTTTAGAGATGCGGTTCCATTTGGAAGGGAAGTAATAATAGCAGCAGGGAAAACGTAATTATTCCATTCATTTAATTATTTCTCATTTGTCTCGTCATATTGTGAGCTACAATATATATCATGAAATTGTTTTAGTACTAGTAAACAATGATTAAATATATAATAAATTTGAACCTTTTAGCATTTAGAGGACATTTCTCTCAATTTACAAAAAATAAAGTATGAAAATCATGTTGGAAACAGTTTCTGAAGTTTTGAGTCTTTTATTTTCAAGATTAACTAAATGGGTTTGGAAGACGAAAAACCATCAAATTGGAAGAGTGGGACTTTTATATTCACTAAGGTTTTAAAGAAATTATATGCATAAAACTTATACTACCACCTTCTAGTGGAACTGATAGTGCACTAATCCATTGCTTGCCATTATTTTGGTTTTGGTACCACCTTATAGCATATCCGGGTTCAAATACTATTTTCCATGACAGAAAATTGAATCTATTTCAACTCTAATAGTTATTGAAGGGTTCCATAGGGATGTCACATGAGCATTTATGATGCCCATTTTAACGTAGATAGCCACCTATGTTAAAGTTCTATTTTGTAGTTCCATGTTGTTATTTATGAACATTATATAAATTTGGTTAGACACGTGAAAATCGATTGATGGATTTGGTATTGATGATGGAAATGTTGGATGTATGACCAAATGTATGACTTGGTTACAATTTATCTAGTGCATGACTTTTCAGAGTTATTGTTGCATCGTATAGGCTTATATAGATATGATTTGTCTAATCAATGACTTAGTGAAATTATGATTTATTTAATGTAAGATTTATTTCCAGTATGAACAACAAAAATTGACACATGGACACTGAGCTTAATAAACATGATGTTTAAGATCATGTATCTATATCTTTTTTGTGGTTATATATGCATGGATGAGAACTAAACTACAGATTGGAAAGAACCGTATGATAACCAAGATCTACTATTCCATTGGGGAAGGTCGAGACGACGAATGAGGAAAGGTACGATGTACATTGTTCTATTACATTTGCTATCTACTTGATATGCACTCTTATGCCACGAGTAAAATGCAAATGACAGGTGGCAAGATGACTTGACTGGATTATTCGATGACAAGTCCAACTAGCTCTGTAGTGTGGTCTGTATTAGGGTGTTGACCCTAGTTCTGTAGGAGGGGTGGAGGCATTTCCCACCGTGTATCCTCCAAAACTTGGAATCGTGGGAGGGCAGTGGTGGATACGCTCCCCTAGACGTGTGATGATTATTACTAGTTGTCTGTTGGGGAATTTAGGTCGATGTATTCAATGCTTCCACCATGGCAGTTTTATGAGTGGTTAGTATGGCCATTGCAACTGATAAAGCAGTAGAGGATGGATAGGTGGGAACAGAACTAGGTCGGGATGGATAGGAGGACATTGATCAGTTGGACACTCTTGATGGGAAGTAATGTCATTGTCTCACTTATCAAATGTTATTGCTATAACTCTCTCTGGTTTGGTATGATTTCAAACTCCTTGCATCTTTTCATTCTAACTTCAAGATGAAGTTTTCTGAATCAAGGTCGTATGTAATGCCCCACTTAAATCTTATCCTGCAAATTTTGTTAATGTTTACATTATCTGAAAATATTGAGAAATATTGGTCTAATATAAAATTCATGATTTCCATTATTCAAATTCCCCACTTACCTTCTAAAATTGAATCTTAGGTAGGATATGGTCTCATTCCATTATTTCAAATAATATATGTATTCATCTCACATTCCCCAATGTACCCTCACATTTACTAGGGAGAAGACATGGTCCTCTCCATGTAATTACATCTCACATTCCCCAATGCACCCTCACATTTACTTGTAAGAAGACATAGAACTCTCCAACTCATTATCAATATATATATTCATTTCACATTCCCCAATGTACCCTCACATTTACTAGGGTGAAGACATGGTGCTCTCCATGTAATTACATCTCACATTCCCCAATGTACCCTCACATTTACTTGGGAGAAGACATAGTCCTCTCCATTTAATTATATATATATATATATATATATAGATATATATATATATATATATATATATATATATATATATATATATATATATATATATATCTCACATTCCCAAATGTACTTTCAGAGTTCCTTGGGATAAGACATGGTCCTTTCCCATGTAATTCCCAATTTTATATTCATGTCACATTTCCAAATGTACTCCCAACTTTACTTGGGAGGAGAAAAGTCAACTGTAAGGATGGATGAGAAGTTAATGACATTAATGAGAGGTGGTTGAGATGGAGAAGGCAAGGAAGGTATAAAAGGGGAATGGGGAAGGGAGAAACGGGCGGTGGAGTGTCTTGCTTATGATTGTTGGGTTGGTTGTGATTGTTTGGACTTGTTGTGTTTTCGGAGACCTTAGGAACCTATGGAGGTTTCTTGGGTTGTTGAGAGGAGGGAAGTATTGTTATCTTGGTCTGGATCATTCATCTTGGACACACACACAGTACATTTGGTTGGACTTGGACTTGGAGGGCTAGGGAACCTCTGGAGGTTTCCTGGGCTAGGGATTAATTCCTAGTTGGTTGAGAGGTAAATCCAATTAGGTCGATCAAGAGGAGCGTTCAACAGGAGCAGTGGACAAAGGTATCTCCCTCATCCATTGGTAAAGGTTTCCCCCATAGACTATTCTTGTAAATTTTATCAGAATGAAATAATCACCTTAATTTATGCTGATTAGAATGAAATGATAAAATTGTATTCATTTAAAAGTCGTGTAAGTAAGTAACTTATCGCATCTGATCACATTTAATTTTAGAAGAAAGTAGATCTACTAGAAAACCCTAGGGTAGGTCTCTTACAAGTTATCTTGAAGTCAAATGAATTAGTATCCTCCATTTTAGAGGCAAGTTGTTAGGATTGCCTAGATTCCAATTTCTTGTTCAGCTTTTGATGTATTAGTTCCTCATCTTAGGGATTTGAACCCTAAGGATTCGAGGAGGTTCAATTTAGGTCTATATCTTCTTTTTCCTTCTCATTGAAAAAGGGTTGGACTCAGCTGGATGCTTATACTTTGTGTAGACATCATTTTGTATCAGTTTCAGCTAGAGATTAATGAAAAATTACAGCTATTTCTTTAGGATCCATGCAGTATGATGTTTAGTTCAGTTTTCTCTATTGTTATCATATGTTAAAAAAAAATTGTACTTCATTAATCATTTCATTTCTTTTGAGTGGATGTTTTCAAGTTGATAGGAAGAACCCATAATATTTATGCTCTGCTTTGAGAAAATATTCACAGTTAATGTTTTCTTCAGTTTAGAAAGAATCCATGTTTCTTATATGCTCTTTCTATCTCCTCACCTGTCTTGAATTACCTCACCCATCAAACCCTAGAGCGTTGATCCTTGTGCCTACCTTGCCCCATCAAACACCTTGCAATTTTGATCTAATTTTCTTGCCCCAATTGTTTGGCTCCTCTTGATCGAGCAAAACTCTTCAAAATCAATCAAACCTTGTGCTACTATACCTAGCCTAATATCATTTTCTTGATCTAGTCATCTTGGCTAAGATCCTTATGGATAGATCCCTCCCTTGGCCTAGTAGGGCTAGCTACTTGGCTAAGCATGGTTTTTGGTTACCCTGGCATTTCCTTCCTTCAGCCTGAGGTTCAATCCAGGTGATAACAGGAACCTCTAGTGAACATAATGTGAAATTATGCCTCTATTTTCTTTATTTAGAATATTTGTCATTCCAATAGAGCTAATTATCTTTCTTGGTTTCCTTTTGATACCTCTTAATTCAACTTCCTTTCCTTCAGAAGAAAATTTCATTAAAAGTTCTTGAAAATTAAAAGCTATTGTACCTAATGTTTGTAGCCATTAGACTGCTAGTCAACATCAGCACCACCCATTGGAATGGAAAGCATTTGGATATTCAATACATATTATCCCATGGATAGCTTGATATTATGGAACTTTCCAGAGAAATTCACAGCTCCTCCACTTGCAACCATCACTTGACCCTCTGGTGCTAGACATAGGAAGAAATGCAATTCCTTGGCTATCTTACACTTAATAAAATTATGGGTACTACCCGAATGAATCGACACTTACCTTTTTCTTCTTTATATGTCCTTATATCTTGATAGTTTGAGGAGTGGTAATTCCAGCCAATGCATTACAAGGTATGCTCAAATTCATTTCCTATTTATCTAGGGTTTATTCCTGGTGTATATCCTCTTCTTTTTGCGTTTCTTGTTCCTTTTCTTCCTCTAGTTCACAATCTATGTAAAATAATTTCTTCTCAGCACACTTACAACCTTCAGCTTATTTTTTATCACAACTGTAACAAAGCACTTTTCCTATTTTTTCTCCCAATTATTGGGGTGTCAACCTTATATGTTGTGGAACGCTAGGGAAAATAACTTCCATCCTTATAGTTGTGATTGGTAGGCTTCCTTGTTGCCATAAATTTTCTTTCCATTTTACTTTCCAACTTGAATGCCTTCTCCAATGAGTTAGGTTCTCAAAGGCGAACCTAATTTGGGATGTTATCCTTTAAATTCCCTATGAACACATCAATCTTATGCTCCTCTGGAATATCTTTTACCCTTATATTCAATTTTTGGAAGTCCTCAATGTGCTCCATCATTGAACCCTTTTGTTTGAGTTTTATCAATTGGCTAAAAAAAGTGTTTCCTTTTGTATCCTCATAATGTGCTATCATTTCTTCTACAAAAATTTTCCAAGTGACAATTTATTTATGAGAGAAAAGCCATCGATACCATACAAATCGGCTTGGTTCCAAGTATAAAGTTGCAATGCGTACCTTTTGTGTTTTTTGCACATTATGGAGATCGAAATATTGCTCCATCTGTAGTATCCATGTTACGGGATCCTTGGCATCAAACTTCTTTATACCGATGTTTGGAACATGGTGGGTCTTCAATCCAATGTTAGAGTCTATGAAATCATGATTAACATTTATTTTTTTCTCATCATGAGTTTCCTTTACTACCCTTTCACCATTAGTAAGCATTTCTTGTAGCAACTTAGTCAAATCTATCTTCATATATTCCATGTCACTTTTTAGTTTTTCTTCAAACCGTCCATCTTAGCATCTATGTCATTCATATTAGCTTCCATTCCATCCATCTTAGCTTCCACATCATTCATCTTAGCTTCCACACCTTTCTTTAAATGATCAATCTTAGCTTCTGTTACCTTTTGTGAGAGTGAAATTTGTTGCACTTGGTCTCGTAATTTTGATATATCATGTTGCATTTCTTACTCTTCTTCATGAGTCATGCTAGAGATTTATGGTTGCTTACTAGGTCTTTCCATTTTCTTTCTTCAGGGCATCAATTAATGATAATTATGCTTCACTATGCCCTTTGAACTTCAAACTAAATTTTCAACCCAAACTTATGCAATATTTTAAAAAGACTACACACCATTTTTTGATTTGTAGAATCTCGATATTGAATCTATTTTATCTTTGTAATTGCAAATCTCCAATGTCTAAAATTGTTTTTTACGGTAGCCCTCTTAGTCCTTTTTCAAATGCCACTAGTTAGATCAAAATTGGATTCCCCAAGAAGAAGTTATGGTCAATTTCCCAAGATGGCCTCATTATATAATTTTTTGGTAGAGAGAACTTGTACGACATACCATGTGTCACTATTTCAACCTTTGGAGCTAAAAATGAGACATAGAAAACCACAGTCCATCGTATTTCTATAACTTCTTACGAAATTTCAATTTGATTCTCAAAGAGAAATTTATGACAATTTTCCCGAGGTCACCTACTTGGAATTTAATTTGGGAGTTTGCAAAACCCTGACTTCCTGAGATCATATCTCTGAAACTATAGTGAGACAAGATCTAAAATTTGGACCCAAGGTTTAGGATGATTTCAGATCAAATGGGTTTTTTTTTAGCTTTTGAAACTTGGCAGAGGAAAATTTATAGCAAAAATTGTACGATGACCTATTTGGAGCAGCGAAACCCTTGAATCCAAAGCTCTAATACCAAATGTTAAGAAACCAACTCAAAAAAAGATAGAAAAGATAGATCAACGAATTTAGAATCAACCTCTTTGAGGAGGAAACCTCCTTTACTTTACACAAATGAAAAATTCTTCGATGATACAAATGGCAGAACCTTATTTCTATATATAGGAGTCTAAGGGGTCACAGTATAATCAAAGCTGACATAACAATAATAATATAAGGGCACAACAATAACAATAGTGGGATTCTATGGGGCACAATAATAACAATATGGGGACAATAGGGGAACAAAAGAAACAATAAGGGCTACAATGAAAATAGTAATGGGGAATCACTAGTATTATAGGGACCTTGCTTGAGTCTTGAGTGTCTTGTGGTCTCTCTAAAGCCTCCATTTGTTTTGCATTTGTGTGTGATTTCCTTTGGTAAGAATTGGTGTTTATTTTTCTCTGTTATTATCATTTTATTGCTTGCAAACTTATTTTGTTTGGTCATTGGTTTCTTGGATGAATTTTTGTTTCAATCTTCATTCTGAAAAGTGCATTTGAATCGGTGATTAAACATTTGCATCTTAGTTTTCATCATTTCCAAAATTAAGTATGTTGAAAAGAAATATTTTGCATTGGCATTTAGGGTTTGGTATGTACATTGGCATAGGAACAACTAAATTGAAAAGGAAATTGCATCTTGAATATTGTTTGTTGCATGTTGCGTTTTTCATACTAATTGTTTATTCCCTTCCTTAGCTAGATTTTCATTGAAAGAGAAATATTTCCATTTTCTCATGCTAGATTTTCATTTTAGGTTATTCAGGTCATATTTGTGGTGAGCTCAAAACTGAAACTTAATCAAAGATAAATAGAAAAATTTATTGAATCAACCTAAGGATCATTTGTAACATTAACACAAAAATTTAGAGGTCTAGGCTAGAGACTTGTTCTGACGTCATTAAACGTAGAAGTTGTCATTGTTTTCCAGTGTTTCATCCAGGGGTGAAATACCATTCCATGTATGTGAGTGTATAGTATCGTTCTCCAGGTACCTTTGCATATATTGGGCAACACTCCATGCACGTCAAGTATATGGGATTTCTCTCATTAAACAATTACACATTAGACAACACTACCATAGACTACACTCCCATGTACCATCGATTATCTTTTGGGAGCCCACTATAGGTTTCTATCCAACCACAGGAAACTTAGTATGTTGCGCTATATACCTGATACACCGAACACAACATTTAGGGATATTGGTTTTCTTACATTAAGTCCTTGGTTCGTCAAGGTGTATATTACAATTCACAGTTGCTTGGAAATCCTGTATGCCTACATTGCCCTCTTTTTTGTTTATTTCTTTTTGTGTTAAGAAAATTTATTATCCAACATGGAAGAAAAAATCCCCCACCCCGTCATTCATGTAGAATGAAAAATAAGCCTCCTCTTCCACTAGAGGCTACTCCTGGCCATCATTAGAGGCA
The DNA here is from genome assembly GCA_031772625.1 of Pinus tabuliformis. Taxonomy (NCBI): domain Eukaryota; kingdom Viridiplantae; phylum Streptophyta; class Pinopsida; order Pinales; family Pinaceae; genus Pinus; species Pinus tabuliformis. Next base: position 811,441,240 of record CM062817.1, on the reverse strand, counting down.
TACAAATATGCAAACTACCGAATTAGAAACTTTGGGAACTACTTTTGGCCCTCCTCGTGATATTGATTATCCAGAGTCATATATTCCCTTGAATTTTCAGCCAGAGATTACATGTACTCTTGATGGTGACATTGACAAAATCGAAACAAAAGTCCCTGTAACCTTGTTGCCTGACATCATTAAACATGACCTTCCTAATTCAGACACTTTGATTCCTAAGGCTGTTGAACCTAAGGAGCCTCAACCATCTTCACCTGTTACTTCAAGATCTTCTTCCTCTCTTCCTTTATCTCAGACAGAACATATATATCTTGGACTCGATGGTGAACCTCTTCCATGTGGACTTGTGAGTATTGAAGAGATCCCATGGGAAGAGCCTCATCCTTCTACTCTAGTTAATTGGGAAGGACTCCATTTTTATCAGATTTATCATTTTCCTTCTCTTTAGACTCCAACACAAACTCCTTAACCTGATTCTTTAGACTTACCCGTGAACCTTCTATGAAAATCTCCATTGGGATTGTTAACCATGACTGGAACTAATCTGACCTCTCAATCTATGTCTGCCACTAGGGTTAAGACATCAAATGTTGCTTCCTCATCTATTTTTACAACATCACCAAAAACAAATATTTATGGTGGCCCGTCTATCCCACTTGGTTATTAGTATTTATTTGGTGCCTTTTATGGTGCATCTTCCAGTCCTTATACCTCTCCCATGTCATCTAATTCAAGAATAACATCTAGTACTTCTATTATGAGTGCCTCAAAGTCTTCTCCTCTTCCTCCATCTACACATAATATCAAGGAGCAAGTTGGCCCTTATCTCAGTGGGAAAGCCTACCTTCAACAACCTAACTCTCCTTATGTTGGGTACCCTCCATCCCGATTGCAGTTGCCTCCATCAACCCATCCTCCTATGCCAGGGGGAAATATGTTGTTGGTATAGCTCAAATTGGTAATCAACTTTATTATAGTCTTTCTTATATTGGAATAGTTGTTAGTGTTTGGAAACCTACTTTGATTGTTCAACCTGGTTCACTTTTGGACCAATTGTTCAATCCTCAGCCTACACCATCTGTTACACTAAAAAATGTCACCTTGACTACTTACAGTTAGTATGGCTCAAATCAACAGTCATGCTACCCTCTCAGGCAAGTCTTATGCCTCTGTTATCCATCTCAAACTCAAAGAAGAGAGAAAGTCTTGTAAAAACTATGTTTATCTCTGGGGTCGCAGGTTCTCTCTAGCCTTACCTGCGGGGACGCTGACCATGTTCACAAAATCTGCGTCCATGGACGCTCTGTATGTTAAGGGACAGGTGCGTCCCTCTGTAAAAGGCAAAATGCGCGAGTTTTATCTTGAAAAAGTTACTTGTGGTTACTTCTAGAACATTCTAGAGGTCGGTTTGATGAAATGGATGCGCCTCCAGTTGGTTCATGTATCTCTATTAAGGGGGAACTTATCCCATCAATAAGGGAGCTATCCCACCCATAGAGGGGGATGATCCCATTGATAGTGGACCTGAATAACCTCTTTACAGCACTATAAATAAAGGCATTGAGCCAGAAGGAGAGGAGGTTGGAGCTATACATTTTCTTTGGGTAAATGCTGCAGGATTTAGGTCTTCCATTAGAGCCTTTGTGAGGAGAGATTGTCTTCACTTGATTCTACTTGGGAGAGGGTGAGCTTTGTCAAAGTAGAGGAAAACCCTTGATGGACCCTGGGAGGAACTTGCACAACACCAAGGCCAGGTTGTAAGAGTTTCTTTGTTTCGTTATTAATACAAACTGGTTTATTTTTCTCAATAGCTTGTGTTAATGAGTTATTTCATGTGTTCCTTGGTCTGCATGTTGAATATATGTTTTATTATATGAAATGCAAGTGCTTGGTAATTGTTTGATTGTTTGTGGTTGCAGGAATTGACTTGAAGGAGGAGCTCATCCGGATCGTCAAGAACGGACTTCAACAACAGCGTTTTGGAATAAGGTAAGCCTAAACACTTGTAGTTTTCATGTTGTAAAAGGTGTATTTAGAGAAAGATCACTCCATTTTGTCTTGTTTGTCATTAGAATGTCTTAGACTTCTAGGAAGGTCAGTCGTGTCCGCACCCTTGACAGATTCCGTGTGACAAATTGGCGACTCCGCTGGGGAATCCATTAATGAGAGAGTCTTTTCCTTTATATGAACTTTGCTTTGAGAAAATCATTTTTATTTTCTGGTTTTTGACTGTGAGAATTAGTATTTGGGTGGCTTAGCTTTAGATTTAGTTGGCTTTAGTTTTTCTTCCTTTTTCCAGAAGGACGCAGTCTCTGTGTGCTGCACAGTGCGTCCTTGGACGCGCTGTTGTCGACTGCACAGTGCGGGGCCGCACCTGTGACAACGGGTGGCCTGCGTCTTCCTGTAAAAGTTAAGAAAATTCCATTTTTGCTTTAAATTACTTTTAGATTTTGTTTTTCCTTAGTGTTTTCTGCCCAGATCCTTTAGTACCCTGTCAAGAATTCTCACCTGAACTAGTTTTGTGAGCTTTGAGTGTTTTAGTGGTTTTCAACGAAGTTTAGACCTAGGGTTTGATTTTTGGAAAGGCTTTGTAGTGACTTTGATAGTAGAAAGTTGTCCAGCCTTAGATATCTCTGGTTAGTCAACCTTCTTAGAAGTTGAGCCTGTCGTAAAGTCTCCTTGTTTGAGCAACTTGCCATTTGAGTTGTTTTGGGTCAAATTTCGAATTACTTGTTTATAAAGTATTGATTTCCATTTTACAAAAAGAACAAAAAGATTAGAGTTTTGTTTTGGCTAGTTTTTGATTCTGCAATAAGCTAGTCCTTGATTTGATTGTGATCAAGTAAAACACCTTAGAAATAATCATTGTTAGTTTTGGCCTCGTTAAGATTGCTTAGAGTAAATTTGCTTTTAGTTTGCTTATGAGTGCATTTTCATAGATTTTAAGAGTTGTTAAGATTGATTTTTGGTTATATTAGATTTACTTGCTTTATTAAAAGAAAAATACAAAAACATCTTCTTAAAAAGTCTTGTTTCAAGTAGCTTTTTGTTTTCAAAAGAAGAAAAGAGTTTTTTCGTGCATGTAAAGAGAAGTTATGTTTTTATGCTTGGAAAAGAAAAACGAATTGTTTCTTTGATTGTCTTCAATTAAGAAGTTGCTTTTATAAAGATTGCATTCTCTCAACTTTTTAGTTAAGCAATTCATCGAAAAAGTAAAGTAGTGGATAAATCATTTTAGGTGCATTTTGTAGTGGTTTCGAGTCGAGTCAACACACCACTAGTTTCACTTCCATCACCTTTTGACTTAAGAAACAACCTTAAAAGTAACGCTTAAATTAAAATCAATCTAGTAATCTTTATTTTTCTAGGGCTCTGAAGCACCAACATAGCTTAGGCTAGGGTCTTGGAGTAGGTGAGTACTTAACTCTCCAAGACTACAAAACCAAACAGATAGTCTATCTTGAGTAGAACAAATCCAATTGTTTCAGTTACATTCTGGGAAAGCTCCTCTTAAAGGAGAAACACGAGCTCGTGTCCGAACCAGTGAGGGGATCATTCCTCCCTCGTTGGGAACGACGCCAGGCAGTACGTATTACAAACGGTAAACCTCGGATTAACCATTGTCGAGGAGCCAGGGGTCACTTATCGGTAAACCTTGGATTGTTGTCAAGGAGCCGGTAAGGGGATTGGAGCTTGCTACTCTGCCCTTGCGTGCTGTCGGAGTTTAGACTGTTCCCCCAGGTGTAATTGTTGTGATTGGTAACCTTAGTGGCCATAATATCTAGGATTCTACCCAAGGTGACGGTGGAGGGAAGGTCCCACTGTACCTGGAGCAGACGTCGGTTATACTCACTTGGATTTTCTGGGGGGTTCGCTTCACTTCGAGACGGTTAAAGTGGAGGAACTTGGTCCAGTCTATTCATTAAGCAGGTTGCCGGGGTAACTGTTCCACCCACTATTTCTGTACTGAATCCTGCGAGGTTGGGCCTAATCACCAACTAGCGCTTTTGGTCCGGAAGACTACTGTTTGTGTGTGGTTTGACGCTCTAGATTATTTAGGCGTGTGCTTCAAATTTGATTGGTTCTTTAGAAGACTTTAGGTGGTTTGATTTGAAATTTTTTACTTTGATTTCGTGTGTTGTAGTTAAAATCTTTAATTGTGGCGGAATTACCGAGACAGTCCCGTAGACTTCGGGGCAAGTCTCCTGAGATTGTTACCGGAATAGATTTGTTAAGAAAACTCCGTAAATCGCGGGGTGAATCTCCTGAAGACATTCCGGGTCATTTAGAAGGGTTAAAGGTCCTTGTAACTCCTCCTAGTGGCAGTAGAGTAGGATCACCTGAAGAAGGAGAATCTTCCTTGGTAGTCCATCCAGATTACCAAAGTTTAGAAACAGGTTACAATCCCGAAGCTGTTACAGTTTCCGAGCTTGCTGGTAGTTTTTCATCTGCCAGTGAAACAGGCGAAGAACCTGAAATTTCAGAACCTGTTACTCCAACTCCTAGTGTTCCTGATTCACCAAGAATAGAAAGAATTATCACCGAAAATCTTCCTGTTGGATTAATTGCTATAGAAGAACTTGTTCCAGAGGAAGAAATAGGCGTTTCTGATTCTGAAGATCTAATTACCCTTGATCTAAGGGAGCGTGAATCCATCTTTTACAGTCCTCCTAGAAGTGAATCTTGGTACCTTGCATTAACCAATTTTTTAGACAACTCAGTAGGTTTTTCTACACCTCGTACTCCGGTTCCACCTAGAGGAATTCATTCTCCTGTAAATATGTCTGGTCAGTCATCTGTGTTTTCACAAAGTCCTGAATCATTTTTACATGGCGGTCCTTCTGTTCCTACTGGGTATCAATCACTTTCTGGTACCTTTGCGGGAGCATCTCCTCAACCCATTGATCATGGGTTATTAGTTGGAAACAGTGGTAATGTACCATTGAGTATAGGTGAAGTTTATATGATGTCAGGTTCAACTCCCATTAACCAACCTCAAGGTGGCCAATTACCGCCTGGGGGGCAACCTTCGTTAATGCCTGGGGGGCAACCTCAAGGTACTTCATTCGTGACTGGGGGGCAACCTCAAGGGTATCAACCCCAAGGGTATCAACCCCAGCCTCAATATGTACCCCAAAGTCAACCTCAGTATCAGTATCAACCTCAAGGATGGCAACCTCAAGGATGGCAACCCCAAGGGTATCAACCCCAAGGGTATCAACCTCAAGGATACCAACCTCAAGGTCAAGGTCAACCCCAGTATTCGTATTTACCTCAAGGTTATCAACCTACGGGTCAATACCCTGGTCAAGGTTATCAACCACCTCAAGGGCAATCATATGGGACTGCACCTTACAGTTATCAACCCTATCCTCAATACGGCTATGGATCTCAGTATCCTCAACCTGTTACGAGTCAATACCCTGGAATGTTAACATGGGATCCGTCACAGGGTCAACAGATGTCGCAACCAAGTATACAGTCGGTACCTCAAGCAGGACAACCTGCAGTTCCTGGTCCACCCCAGCAACCGCAACCTGTCCAGTCAAGTGTTCAGACCCCTGTAACTTCTGTAGTTACTCAGCCGCCAATTGCACCTAGTACTCCACCTCACACGGCTGCAGCAACTACCGCTTCATCTACCATGCTTACTTCTGGAGTATCGGCAGCTCCGGTTTCTACTGTCCCTGTAACCACTCCTCAGACATCTGTACCGTTGTCTGGACCCACGGTTCAAACCACAGTCCAGATGCCTGCAGGCCAACCTGGTACAAGTACGGTTGTTACTACTCAACCTCAATTTGTTCAACCTCCGTACCAGGGACAGTATCAACCTGGGCAAGCTGCCCAACAACCGGTTTACCAGTATCAACCGTATCCTGGGTACACTTATCAACCACCTCAGCAACCCCAGTACGGTCCGGTTAATCCTGGTTTTCCAGGAGGATATAATATCCCAAATGCGACTCCTGTTCCTAGTTATCCTGGATATCCTCCTCCTGGGGCTGGTATTGTGACTCAGAGTTTTAGAGATCCTAACCGGCAGTTACCGTTTATTGCGACTTTAGATTTACCCGACTTGACGCGCCTAACGAACGATCCAATTCAATATCTTCCGTTCTGGCCGCCAATGCCAAATAAGTTGCCCAGCGATATACCCAAGTTCGAAGGTAAGTCTGGAGAGGATCCGTCTAATCACGTGATGACTTACCACCTCTGGTGTGCATCAAATTCCATCTCAGATGATTCTATCCGCTTACGTCTTTTCCAGCGTACACTCATTGGTCTCGCAGCCAAGTGGTACATTGAGTTGCCACGGGCTTCTTTTTACAACTTTAGCCAGTTAGCTACTTCATTCTTAACTCATTTTCAGTTACCAGTCAGATACGATAATGGTACAGAATTATTAACTTCGCTAAAACAATCGACATCCACGTACATTTCTGATCACATCCATGAGTGGAGACGTCGAAGAAGATTAGTGAAAGTTTTTATCCCGGACCAAATTTTAGCTGAATGGTTTGTAAAATCATTATTACCAAGAATTACTGAAGATGTAGCTAAGGCCGGAGTAGTTACTGAGGAGCAAGTCATTGCTCAGGCACAATACCTTGACTTAGTTTACACTCAGTCGGGTACGTTACACGAGAAAATTCCGGATCTTCCAAAGTCAAACCAAATCGCTGCTGCTCCTTCGGGATCTCATGCCGCTGATGGTATGATCGGTATCGTGACTACGAAGAGTAAGAAGAAGTCTTCCAAGACCTCCAATACTCCAATTATCACTTTGCCTGATTCTCCGACAGGAGAGTCTTCTCCTCCTGAACTTACCGCCGACATTCACGCTGTAGAGTCATCTACGGCCAAATCCAAAAACGGTGGAAAGAAGAAAGGAAAGAAGAAGGCTAAAGCAGACAAGGCTCCAAAGGAGAAAACGGAAAAGTCGGAAACCAATGACGAAAAGCGCAAACCTCGTTATCCTTGTCTTATTTGTGAAGAAGATCATTTTACGAGAGACTGCCCTCATCGGGCCGAGGTAGTGAAAATAGTCAAAGGTTCTCCCACTCCTGCTGTGTTAAAGAATCCATTTCCAGAGCAGGAGAATAAGATGATAGGTTCTTCTTCGAATGCCAGTGAAGAACCCATTTTGATGATGTCTCATGTCAGGATTGCGACTCGATCGCAAGATTATGGTAGTAAGGCTCCTGTTGATGGTAAAGAAGCAGAATCTTCTCACTCTAACCCATCAACCTCAGCTCCTGGTTCCGATCCACTACAGATCGAAAAACCTAACCCAGACTTAGTGATTAAGCCGCCCGCCAAGGGTGTACTTCGAAGGTCTGCTTTCAATCCACATGCGAGAGCAGCCCAGAATTACAACATTGTTGAAGACTTAGCTGTTTCACCTTCAGCAATGTCGGCACTCGAAGTGCTGCAATCATGTCCAGCGCAACGAAAATTGCTTTTGTCGGCTATTGGAGCTGTCGATGTTCAGGACCCGAACCTAATGATCTTTGATCTAGAAAGTAGTACACCGCGTCTCCCCCATCAAATGGCTTTCCAAATTCCAGTGATAGTCAAAAACAGGCCTATTCATCGGACTGTGATTGATGAGGGAGCTTCTACGTGTATTATGTCGATTCAATGTTGGAGATCGCTTGGTTCTCCTTCGTTGAACCAATCCCCCACCATCCTTAAGGCCTTTGATGGCCGTGGGTTCCGTCCGTTTGGTATTCTACAAGAATTGCCTATAGGGGTCGAAGGTAAAACCGTTAGTCTGGATGTGGAAGTGGTTGATGCCCCTCTAGACTACAACCTTCTTTTGGGTCGAAGTTGGTCATATGCTATGACAGCGGTCGTTTCATCGGTCTTCAGAGTCATTAAGTTTCCACATAACGGTAAGATCGTGACTATTGATCAGCTGACATACTTTTCATCCGACCCAACCTCTTTAGAAACTATCCAGCATGTTGGTAAAACGACAATCCCTTATAGGGACATTGGTGTAGGTTTAGTTAAGGATTCCGGTTTACTGGGAACTTTTCCTCTCCCTCCACTCAATGCAGACCCTTCGTTCGCAACAATTCATATGATCACGTCAGAAAACATTATTTATGATGATCCTTGGTATGTTCCCTCTGACTCTGAGCTAGACTCACTCGGTGATGTTATGCCGTTGAGTCCGTATGAGATTGCTTATGAAGCTCTTATGTCTTTTACCGACTTTCATTCAACCGACCAAATGAATGTGGTCAGTGAAGAGTCACTTTTCACCTCACCCTTAGAACGGATAACGTTTCCCGAAGAAGTGTCATCTGACGAACAACTTCGCGAAATCCTAAGTGTAGATGATCTACCATGGGAAGATCTCCATCACAGATCTTCGTTTTTACCTAAGGATGATGCATTTGAAAATGATTTTTCATCTATCTTTACCGCTGAATATGTCAAAGACGCTCAGGATCCAACGAAACATTCTGATTCAGAGCTGAATTTAGGGAATATTTCTCGTACTATTCCCATTGATATTTCAGTGAAGCCCGGAATCGAGGAGAACATTCATATAGGTGCCGCATGTACTGAAGAAGAAATCCAAACTTACAAGGCCCTATTCCAAGAATTCCGCGACGTGTTTGCCTGGTCTTACGAGGAAATGCCAGGAATCGATCCTGCCATTGTTGTTCATGAAATCAAAACCTACCCGGATGCTAAACCCATTCGGCAACGGTTGCGTCAGATTCACCCTCGAAAAGCAGCTGCAATCAAAGCAGAAGTCGAAAAGCTGTTGAAAGCAGGTTTCATTTATCCGATCCCGTTAACGGATTGGGTATCGAATATTGTTCCCGTCAATAAAAAACAAGGAACAATAAGAATCTGTATCGATTATAGGGATATCAATCGAGCTTGTCCAAAAGACAACTATCCTACGCCTTATATCGATCAAATTATTGATGATTGTGCCGGAAGTGAGATGTTTTCCTTCATGGATGGTTTCTCAGGCTATAATCAAATCAATATTCTACCTGCCGATCAACCAAAAACGGCATTCATTTGTCCATGGGGGACATTTGCTTATTGCAAATTACCTTTTGGCCTTAAGAATGCCGGTGCTACTTTTCAACGGGCCATGTCTTATGCATTTCATGACATCAAGCACATTGTGCAACCCTATCTCGATGATTTGCCTGCTCATTCTTTACACCGAGCTGATCACCTTGTCCACCTACGAGCAATCTTTATGAGGTGTAGGCATTATCGAATTCGGTTGAATCCCCACAAGTGTGTTTTCTGTATAGAAACAGGTCGATTGCTGGGATTTGTTGTTTCAAAAACCGGCATTCGCGTCGATCCCTCGAAAGTCGAGGCTATCATCAAATTGCCTCCTCCTTCGAGTTTGCGCCAACTCCAAAGTTTGCAAGGGAAAGCGAACTTTTTACGCCGATTCATCCCAAACTACGCCGAGGTCACTAAAGGTTTTACACGGTTGTTGAAACAGAACGCACAATTCTTTTGGGACGAGATTGCCCAACAATCTTTTGATGCACTAAAACACGCGTTGACCCATGCACCGTTATTGCATCCTCCCAACTACAACCAGGACTACTTCTTATACCTCGCAGCTTCGCATTCCACCATTGGAATGGTGTTAGTTCAAGAAGATGAATTCAAAGCAGAGCATGTGATATATTATCTTAGTAGAACCTTAAATCCCACTGAGTTAAAATATTCGCATGTGGAGAAATTGGCCCTGGCAGCCGTTCAAGCTGTCCAGCGTTTTCGTCACTACATTCTTCTCCGCAAAACTACAGTTATTTCGGATTGCAACCCTATGATTTATATTTTGACAAAACAACTGCTAGGGGGCAAGTACTCTAAATGGATTGTTATCCTGCAAGAGTTCGACTTGGAGTTCGAGAAGTCCAAGTCTAAGAAATCTTTAGTTTTTGCGGAATTGATGTGTGATTTCCCGAGTGCTGACACAGAGACTGTGGCAGAGGAGTCCATTGCGGACGAATCTTTGTTTCTTATTAGCACTTTAGATCCGTGGTATGGGGATATAATCATCTATCTCCAAACCCAAACCTTTCGGCCTGAAGCTTCCAAGGAAGACCGTCGAAAAATTCGGTTTCGATCCCAGCAATACAGAATTATTGGAGATACACTTTATCGCCGGGGGGCAGACTTAGTTTTTCGACGTTGTTTAACTCACGAAGAGGCTGAGAGAGTTTTGAATGATTGTCACTCTGGAGCATGTGGCGGTCATATGTCTGGGTATGCCACAGCTCAGAAGGTGTTGCGCGCTGGCTATTTCTGGCCGTCTATGTTTAAAGATTGTATCCTTGCTGTCAGAACATGCCACAACTGTCAAGTGTTTGATCGAAAGATGCGCGCTCCACCTGCTCCTCTCCACCCTATAATTGCCGCTGGTCCATTCGCCAAATGGGGCATTGACTTTATTACTTGTAACCCTCACTCGGCCGGGGGGCATGCGTATATCATCCTCGCGGTTGATTATTTTACAAAATGGGCCGAGGCGATGCCTACATTCGACGCAAGCGGCAAGACAGCTGCACTTTTCGTATTCAATCATATCATAACTAGGTTTGGTGTCCCACAAGCAATCATTACGGACCATGGAAGCCATTTTCGAAATGTCATGATGACTGAGCTTACAAGCCAGCTTGGTTTGCGCCACGATAGCTCTACTCCTTATTATCCGCAAGCCAACGGTTGAGTCAATCATCACATACTGATTCATCATGTCATTATCACATCATATTCATCATGAGTCATATTCTAGCTTTATCGACGCAATTCAATCAACAACAATCAACAAAGTTCTAGTCATCATGATTCGACGGATCATTGGTATCCATCGAACGAATTGGCATAACATGTTATTTTCGGCGCTATGGGCATATCGAACTTCAGTGAAAAATTCAACAGGTTTCACCCCTTTTCAGCTAGTTTATGGCTTAGAAGCTGTGTTACCTATTGAGTGCGAAATCCCATCACTTCAAATGGCTGTCGAATTACTTCCAGCTACTTCCGAAGAGGAGAAACGGTTGTTATACTTGGCTAAATTAGATGAGACTCGACGTGACGCTACTTTAGCTATCGAGACTCACGCGAAACGAATGAAAGCTCAGTACGATAAAAATGTAACCCCTCGAAGTTTTTCGGAAGGAGACCTAGTACTATTATATGATCAAGCTAACGATAAGCTAGGTGCTGGAAAATTCGTTCCCATGTGGCATGGGCCCTACATTGTAAAGCGAAAGCTAGCAAAAGGGGCTTATGAGTTAGTTGATTTTGATGGGGACTCTTTGGGTAAACCCAGAAATGGACTTTACCTAAAGAGGTATTATGCTTAAAATGATGGGTATGGAGAAATTTTTAGATAGGTTAGATTTTCTTTCTAGCTAGCAAGTGTGTTAGTTTAGTCAGTGTGCTTAGCTTAGCAAGTGTGGTTTTTCGTCATTATTTTGGCTCATCTTGGTTTTACTCTTGATATTGTAGATGTCGACGCCTCTCCAAACATACATTGGATTTGCTGATGGTGCTTGTCGTAGTACACGGAATATCTCTTCCGCAGCTTGGGTTATCTATTCGCCCTCTGACGAGTTAGTTTCTATGCATGGGGTAAGCCTCGGTCAAACAACGAATAACATTGCAGAATACAGTGCAGTGGTTGAATTATTATCCGAATCTATTTCATTTGGAATTCGACGTTTGATAGTGAGGTTAGATTCTGAACTTGTTGTATTACAGCTTAATAGAGTTTATGCCATTAGAAATCCTGTGTTATTAAGGTTGTTTTTGAGAGTGCGTCTCTTGGAACGTGAATTTGATTACATTGAATATCAACATATTCCAAGGTCTTTGAATACATTAGCAGATGCAATTGCTTCTCGAGTGTTGGACAGACATTTATAATAATCATGCAAGTAAATTTAAAGACATTTCATCATACATGTTAAACAAGATAAGCCGGTAATAGTGATATATAGATATAGATAGAAGTGTGTCCAAAAATATATACATCGTCTTCGATCATAGGTTTAAAACACCTTATGATCGGCAAAATGATAGTACAAAAAGTCAAAAATGTCACATGTGACTACAAAAGTGACTAGTCAATCACTGGTGGTGCTCTCTGTACGACACCACTGCGCGGGCTACCTTACGCAAAAATCTCCTAAACGGTCCAGGGACCGCGACTACGAAGCGCTGAAGCCTCATAGGAATGTCGTCCATAGTAGTCTCAGGTATATCTGCCGTGAGACGCTCTAGATCATGCTCCAAATCAGCTAGTACTTCTGCTGTCGCATCCTGTGGGGCCGGTGCCGGTGCAGCTGGATGTCGTCTGTCGTAAGGCCGGAGATTGGCTGGACGCTGTGGTCCAACATCTGCATTTTTAAAATTTTACTGTTACTTTGAGACGATATATATGAAAAATAAAAAATACATAATTAGAAAACTTGTGAAAATGAAAGTACCTCTGTCATCCCATTGTTCTCCCTGTGGAAGAACCATGTCCGGATCACCTCTGAAATCCATTCCGGCATATGGAAAGTCTTGTATCACAAAAAGCTGGCCCTCTAGCCAGTCGAAGTAACTGTCTGAGAATCGAACCACTGCAGCACCCTCGTCAGGATGCCGGGCCATCACCGCAACCCATCGAACAAGCTTTGGCTCCCGAGGACCCAAGTCATCAACAGTGAGTTGCTGAGGGATCAGCATAGGAACTCTCTCCAAGGCAAAGCTCACGACTATAGGCCCATATCCAAAAGTCTTTAGTCGTCCGTTCTTTGCCTTGGTCAGTTGGCTCTTCATATGAGCCGACACAGCTTCGCACCAGTTGAAGATGGTGCCTTGGTAACAGTCAACTGCCATCCGCATTTGGGATCCGGAAGCAATGTGCAAGGCGGCCGCGCCACAAATCCTGGTGACCGTAAATGCAATAACTCTAAGTTCCGCCAGAGCGATGTGCTTTATCTCCACGCCTTTTTTATGGCGAGTCCCTGGTCTGCACCACTCCTCGCGGAGATCATCAAGGGATTGGCCACCCGGCCTGGTCCCCGCAAGGTTGAGTTGCTCACCTCTGTTTGGCAAGCCAGTGAGAAAGTATACATCCGAGGGCTCTATCTCGAGCTGGTGCCCTCCAATGTAAAAACATTGATCTTGAACGTTCCATCGCTCAACCAGCCATTCCAAAAATCTTACCTGGCCCCTCATGCCCGGTATGGTCCAATATTTGTACAATCCACATGTTCTTAAGGCATCCAGAGAGGGTTGGTGGTTAATCGCAGCTTCATCGTCCTCTACGTGCTCTCTCTCTCTCCAGTCTAACATGTTTTAGGCCCTGCACATCAAAAGAGTCAATTAGAAATTAATTTGAGAAAATTTGGTGGTTTTTTGAGAGAGTTGGGGTTTTGAAATGCGCCCTTTGCGGAAGACGCACCCCGGCTTTGTAGCACAGGGCGTCCGGACGCAGCTCGCCTGAAGGCGGACTGCGTCCCCCGACCTTTTTCCCGTATGAGAAAAAGTCGGGGGACGCAGGTCACCCGAAGGGCACCTGCGTCCGCCGAGGGGCGCATTTTGAACCCAAAACCCCCCCAAAAAATGAAACAGAGACCAAAAACAAAAAACTAAACGGATAAAAATGAAGAGTGGGATGTGTAAAATACCTCGGTGAAGCGGCGTTCGATTCCGACGGTCAGATTTTCCGCAGCAACCACGGGAAGTTTCTTGTCAAAAGCTCCTTTTTCAACCTCAACAGTGAAACGGTAAAAATGACATGGTAAAAGGTCTTTTTATAGGTTTTTTGGATGAATTAGTTCATTTTTTACCATGAAAAGATGTTTTCGAATGTATTTTTGCCTATTTTAAACAGGTATGAGTAATGTGTCGCTTTTGTGCAGGACGAAGGGATTTCGAGGGAAATTGTAATTTTTCACAAACAAAATTTCAGAGTCATCTTTTAAGCCCTTTTCTGACTCCTAAAACATGAAAAGATCGCCGAGTGTTTCTTTTTCACTCGTTAAAACGGAATTAAAAGACGGTCCCCTTTTAGCTCTTTTCTGACCGCAAAATCAGGAAAAGATTGCCGGGTTTTTGTCGTTTCGAACTCGATAAGGAAATAAAACGACGTGTCCTTGATCGCTTTTTACTTTTCAGGTTAACGACACTATTATGAAAGTACTCCTTGGTCGCAAGATCAAGCGGTTCCCCCAGGTATTATTTTATACTTTTTCGGGCTTGAGGGACACAAATATACGAAAAAGTTCAACGTGGAGTCTCCTTTAGTTTTTTCAGACTCTCTAAAATTGAAAAACGCCGAGTTTCTCCTATACTGGGCTCGTTAAACTTTTACAGTAGAGGACCTGTTCAATTACAAACAGGAACGAACCACTCCTTCCTAGGGTTCGAATTTAAACTAGGTTGGACTCGTCCGAAGGATGAGCTTATAATCAAGCATATGTTATCCTCCTCAAGCTTGTTAAAAATAAAGAGGTACTTGCCAGAAATGGTGGGGGAAAAAAGAGAAGAATGAACCTATTTGTCACCTTTTGTCTCAGAAGAAACTTTATTACCGCTCTTGAACACGACACTTTTCATTCACCTGGGTTGGGAAATCTTTTACCTCACAGTTGACCAAATCACTTTGAAAATCTTTAACCGGGTTCAGGGATCAACTTTGAGTTATTCGTCACCAAACCATCTGTTGTGTCGTTATGTGTTCAAGAGGTCTGCAAGCAAAACTTTCATCTGCAAAATACTTGTCATCCATTTGACCATCCCTGAGTCAGTCCTTACAGCAACATTTCTTCAACTTGAACAATGATTTCGTGTTGCGGGCTTGCCTGCAACGGGTCGCTTTCTATCGACATCGACACATTATCTAGAAAGATGACTTAGGAATCGACAGTACCTTGAAGTCTGCATGCATCAATGGCAGGTTTCTCGCCTTTGACGTCAGTTTACATCATTGACTTTCGATCAGAGGATTCCGTGAAGTGTTCGACATCAAAACATCTATTCACATTTCACGGGTTGTGCTTGGTACTTTGAGAACCATTGACATTACTGGTGGTTTCTCTCACGCTTGTTAACAGTTTACATCATTGACTGGTAATCAAGTGGTTTCTACCATGTTCGACATCGAATCATTTAATCACATGGCTAGAATCGTACCAATTCGGGAAGTAGAAGTGAAGACCCTGGATCTAGTTTCTACCATCCAGGCTGCGAGGAGTTTTGTATTCATTGTCTATGTAGACTAATCATAAACAGATGGCTGCGTCCATACTGTGTCTACAAAAGTCTATAAAAATGATGTACTGCAAGATCATTCCTGTATCAGAATAGTTAG
Organism: Pinus tabuliformis; assembly: GCA_031772625.1. Classification (NCBI taxonomy): domain Eukaryota; kingdom Viridiplantae; phylum Streptophyta; class Pinopsida; order Pinales; family Pinaceae; genus Pinus; species Pinus tabuliformis. The sequence continues at coordinate 811,425,864 of CM062817.1, read as the reverse complement.
TCCATTAGTTAAAGTTTTGAATCTGAGTATGGGAATGCCTACCTCAGTGATGATATAATCTTATCCATGTATTTTGTGTTGAAAATTGCAGGTTCCAACCAGGCCATCCACAAGGCAATCCTTGAAATGATAAAGCGCTTCACCCTTCCTAGAATTACAAAACCCTACTCTATTCCAGGCTTCGCACTTTAGGGGGCAATCTGTTACACTAAAAAATGTCACCTTGACTACTTACAGTTAGTATGGCTCAAATCAACAGTCATGCTACCCTCTTAGGCAAGTCTCATGCCTCTGTTATCCATCTCAAACTCAAAGAAGAGAGAAAGTCTTGTAAAAACTATGTTTATCTCTGGGGTCGCAGGTTCTCTCTAGCCTTACCTGCGGGGACGCTGACCATGTTCACAAAATCTGCGTCTATGGACGCTCTGTATGTTAAGGGACAGGTGCGTCCCTCTGTAAAAGGCAAAATGCGCGAGTTTTATCTTGAAAAAGTTACTTGTGGTTACTTCTAGAACATTCTAGAGGTCGGTTTGATGAAATGGATGCGCCTCCAGTTGGTTCATGTATCTCTATTAAGGGGGAACTTATCCCATCAATAAGGGAGCTATCCCACCCATAGAGGGGGATGATCCCATTGATAGTGGACCTGAATAACCTCTTTACAGCACTATAAATAAAGGCATTGAGCCAGAAGGAGAGGAGGTTGGAGCTATACATTTTCTTTGGGTAAATGCTGCAGGATTTAGGTCTTCCATTAGAGCCTTTGTGAGGAGAGATTGTCTTCACTTGATTCTACTTGGGAGAGGGTGAGCTTTGTCAAAGTAGAGGAAAACCCTTGATGGACCCTGGGAGGAACTTGCACAACACCAAGGCCAGGTTGTAAGAGTTTCTTTGTTTCGTTATTAATACAAACTGGTTTATTTTTCTCAATAGCTTGTGTTAATGAGTTATTTCATGTGTTCCTTGGTCTGCATGTTGAATATATGTTTTATTATATGAAATGCAAGTGCTTGGTAATTGTTTGATTGTTTGTGGTTGCAGGAATTGACTTGAAGGAGGAGCTCATCCGGATCGTCAAGAACGGACTTCAACAACAGCGTTTGGGAATAAGGTAAGCCTAAACACTTGTAGTTTTCATGTTGTAAAAGGTGTATTTAGAGAAAGATCACTCCATTTTGTCTTGTTTGTCATTAGAATGTCTTAGACTTCTAGGAAGGTCAGTCGTGTCCGCACCCTTGACAGATTCCGTGTGACACCATCTTCCTCTCAACTTCCTATCTATCCATTAGCACACCAACAAGCTCAAACACATGTGAGCCAAAATTTACAAGTTTTCATTCCATCATAAACTTTCCCTTTGGTATCTGGAACTTACCAGGTTCCGCTTACCCAACCTTTACAAGGTACCTTACTTTCTCAACCTCTTGGATATGGTACTCCTCAAGTTTCTATAGGTCATATTATTCATAGTATGGTGCAGTCTAAATCAAACCCACCTTACCACGGGGAAATGAAAAACCCCCATCAGGGAAAAGTATGGATTGTATCAAGGTATTCCTCAAGTTCCTTTTCAAGGCCAGCAAATCCAAACCCAACCATTCCAGCAACTTTATCATCACCCTAGGGCTGGGAACCAAGGTCACTTATATATTGGCTATGAAAATCCTCCTTATTCTGGTACCTAGGTTCGTTATCATCATAACCCTCCTTATCAAGGGATACAAGCACCTATTGGCCAAGCTATTTCTTCATATCCATTTCATCCTCCTCTGAACATTAATGGGTACTACCTTTTGTGGCTACTCTTGAATTTCCAGACTTAACTTGGCTCACCAGTGAACCCATTGCTCATTCACCATGGTGGCTTATTATTCCCACTAAATTGCCTTATGATATCCCAAAAGTCAATGGGAATCTAGTAGAAGAATCATCAACACACGTTATGACGTATAATCTATGGTGTTCTTCAAATTCCCTTAATGATGATTCTATTCATCTTCTTATTTTCCAATGAACGCTTACAGGTACCAAAGCTAAATGGTATATTGAATCACCTAGAGTTTCATTTCATGATTCTAGTACTTTAGCCACCACTTTCCTCACACATTTCTATTTTCTTGTCAAATACGAAACTGGAATGAAACTCTTGACCAACATGAGACAATCAAATTCCAATCACATCTTATATCACATTGATGAGTGGAGATGTCATCGTTGGTTAGTCAATACTTGTGTTCCTAGTCAAATGTTAGCAGAATGGTTTGTCAAAACTCTATTGGCCCCTATGACAGAAGATGTGTCTAAAGGTGGAGTCCTGACCAAAGAGTAAGTTATTACTCGTGCAAAATATTTGGACCCTGATTATACCCAATTGGGCACATATTTGATAAGGTAGCAAATGCCATGAGACCTTTGAACATTTTTCCTCCTCCACCTAGTAACGAATCTCATGTCGCCGATGGCATGAATTATTCTTCTAGTTCGCAGTCAGCGAGTAAAATAACTGGTATTGCTCTTACCTCCCCTGCTCAAAACCCTCAATCCCATCCTCCTACAACTTCATTTTCTGAGATAAATTTCTATTCATCTGATAAAGGAAATCCTCAATAGTAAACTGTAAGAAAGAAGAAAGGAAAATGTAAGAAAAAGAAAGATCCCACACCACAAGCTAAGCAAGAAATTTTTTCCTCCAATCAGAAATAAAAGCCTCGATATCCATGCTTGATTTACAATGAGGATCACTTTACACATGATTGTCCACACTGCGGTGAAGTGGATTGGTTTCTCATATCTTCCACTTCTCCCGCTGTGTTGACCAACCTGTTTCCAAATCAAGAGACACATATGGTTTCCCAGGAGCCTTCTTCCTCTAACATGGTTTTGATGATTTCCTCCTCAAAGCTAAAATATGATGTTATGGTGGCCACTTGGAACAAGGAGTATGGTAATGAAAATCCATTGAATGACCAAGCTACTGATCAACCTAACATTTCGGCATCACCATCATCTGATCCTACTCCACCTCTAATTCCTATGGAATTGACTATCAAGCCTCTAAAGGGCGTTATTCATAAGTATTCTTTCAACCCTCATTCAAGAGCTACCCAAAATTATAATGTGGTTGAAGACTTGAATCAGTCTCCATCAGCTATGTCAACTCTTGAAGTATTGCAGAACTACCTCCGACAAAATAGGTCCTTGTTATCATCTATCAGATGTGTGGATCCATCGAATTCCAACCTAGTGGTTTTCTCCCAGGAAAACTATGCCTCTCAACTTCCAACTCTCTTAACTTTTATAAAATAGGTCATTGTCTGTGGTAAGATCATTCATTGCTCTATTGTGGATGAGGGAGCCTTGACCTGTATTATGTCCTTGTCTTGCTGGAAGATGATTGGTTAACCTCAACTGAGTCAATCGACCACCACATTGAAAGCTTTCAATGGAAGAATGTAAAAACCTTGTGGAATTTTGAATTCCCTTCAAGTTGAATTTATTGACAAACCTCTCAATTATAATATTCTATTATGATGTACATGGGTTTATTCCATGGTTGTTGTTGTTTCGACCTACTTCCATGTGATTGCCTTTCCTCATAAAGGCGAGATTGTAGCCATAGATCAAATCACCTTTTTTGCCTCTGATTCTCATGTTACTAGAAGTGTCCCTCTTGTAGGGGAAACTCTACACTCCTATTAGCATGTCAGAGTTGGATTGTTGAAGGATTCTTTGCTTATGGGAACCTTTTCACTCCCTCCTCTTGTCCTTCCCAATAGCTCACCTTCGGTTGCTTATATAAACATGATATCATCCTCTACTATCATGGTTGATCCTTGGATTGTACCTAATGAAACTAACATCCAAAGTTTTGGTGACCAAATGTTGTTTATCCCCATTGAGCTAGATTACAAAGCTATTTATTCGACTTGTGCGGCTTCCACCTTTTCTTCGATTAATTGGGTATAATTATCACTAGATTATGGCACATATTTCAATCCTTTTTCTGGGTATTCTCTACTAATGAGAGCATCATGGATATCATGATTCCAGAGCACGGGCCATGGGATGAACATCACCATCATTCCTCCTTACCATATCACATTAAGGATAATCTTAGTGATTTATATTTACCTAAAGTTTTCGAATCTTTTATGAATTTTGTCTCCATCCATGGGGTCGACTCTTAAAAGAACCTTTCGAATAGTGAAGAGACAATACCTATTGATATCTTGATTAAACCAAGAATTTTTAAGAATCTATGTATTGGACCGCCTTGTTCTCCATCTCAGATTGAGATTTATAGAGCCCTTTTCTGTGAGTTTCAAGATGTCTTTGCTTGGAATTATGAAGAAATTCTAAGTATCATTTACCCAACTATAGTAGTGAACGAGATTAAAATGTATCCTAATGCAAAAATCATCTGGCAGTGCCTCCATCCTGTCCATCCCAAGAAGGCTATCGAGATTAAGGTTGAAGTTGAAAATATTTTACGGGACGATTTCATATACCCTGTTCCTTTAACTAATTGGGTATTGAATGTTGGTGTTGTCATAAATAAATAGGGCACGATCCGAGTATGTGTCTATTATCGGGATGTGAATCACGCTTTTCCTAAGGACAAATATCTAGCCTTGTTTATTGGTCAGATTGTTGATGACTGAGTTGGGTGCAAGATTTATTCATTGATGGAAGGATTCTCAGGCTATAATAAAATCAACATTCTCCTCGAGGAACAACCTAAGACTACATTTATTTCTCCCTCGAGTACTTTTGCTTGTCAAAAACTCCCACTCAGCTTGAAGAACAATGGGGCCATCTTTGGACATGCTATGGACTATGCTTTTCATGATATTAAACATATCGTGTAACCTTATTTATATTATCACCCTGCTCATTCAAAGCATTGAGTTAATCAGTTGATGCATTTAAGGGTTATTTTCCTCCATTGTAGAAATTATAACAAATGTTTGTTATGTGTTGGTTCTAGTCGAGTCCTCTATATTTTCATTTCAAAACAAGGAATTCATATTGATCTCCTGAAAGTGAAAGTAATTGTTGACTTGCTTGCACTTTTTTCTCTTCTTCATTTACAAATACTCCAATGGAAAGCTAACTTCCTACGGAGTTTTTTTCCCTAATTACGTTGATTTGACCAAAATATTCACTCACTTACTGAAAAAGGGGTTCCCTTCCATTAGGATGATGTTGCTCAGAAAGCGTTTTATGCCTTGAAATATGTACTGGTTCAGGAATCTCTTCCTCACCCCCCTAATTATCAACGTGACTATTTATTGTATCTCATGTCTGCCATTTCTACTATAGAAATGGTTTTGGTCCAAGAATATGATATAGGGACTGAACATCCTATTTATTATCTGAGTTGAAACCTTAATGATGCCGACAACAGATATACTCACTTAACAAAGTTGGCTTTGGTGGTCATTCAAGTCCTCCAAATGTTTTTCCATTACATCTTTCTTAGGAAAACTATGGCCATTTCGGATTACAGCCCTATGAAATATATATTGTCACATTAATTATTGGGGGAAAATTACTCTAAGTGGATCATTATTCTCCAAGCTTTTGACCTAGAATTCATCAAATCCAAGTCAAAGGAATCCTTAGTTTTCTTCGAGCTAATGTGCAATCTTCCTTCCCCTGTTTCTAAATCTACATCTGAAGATTATATCCTTGATGGGTCATTGTTTCCAATATCATCATCTAACCCTTGGTATGGATATTTTATGATCTGTCTCTAGACCCATACTTTCCAACCTAATACTTCTCACTCCGAGCAATGAAATATTCAATACCAATCCTAAAATTATGTTATTATCGATGAAACCCTTTACCATCATGGTATTTATACGATCTTACGGAGGTGTGTCACCCTTGAGGAGGTTTAGAAATTCCTCAATGAATATCACTCAGGGGCATGTGGTAGACATCTATCTAGTTACGATACTGCGCAGAAGATCTTATGTGCTGGTTACTTTTGGCCTACTATCTTTCGCGACTACACCCTCACCATCTAGAAGTGTCATGCGTGCCAAATCTATGATCGTAAATTTTGTGCTCCACGCAATCTACTTCATCCCATTATAGTTGTTGGTCCCTTTCAAAATGGGGTATCGAATTTATGGCATGTAACCATCACTTGGATGGGGGACATAGTTATATCATGGTCGTTGTTGAATACTTTACCAAGTGGGCTGAGGCGATGCCTACATTTAACAACATGAGTGAAATGGTTGCATATGTCTTCTTTAATCATGTTATTTCTAGGTTTGGTGTTCCACAAGCAATAGTTAAAAATCACGGGAAAGATTTTTGGAATCATATGATGATCGAACTAACTACTAAGTTGGGAATTTCTCATGAAATTTCCACTCCCTACTATGCTCAGGCTAACAGACAAGTTGAGGCTATTAACAAAGTTCTTAAGACTATGCTTCAATATATGGTAGGGGAATAAATCAAACTGGAACTTTCTTTTTTCCGCTACCTTGTGGTCATACCAAACCTCAGTTAGGACTACTACTGGATTAACACCCTTTCAGTTGGTTTATGGTCTGGAAGATATCCTCCACATCAAATGTGAAATTCCATTATTAAAACTTGTTGCCGAACTTCTTCTTGGCACTTCTATAGAACAGGAGTGTATTTTACATTTGACTTGTTTGGATGAAACATGACACAATGTTTCCTTAGCCAATGAAGCTCATAAAATACCCGTCAAGGCACAATGTGATAAAAATTTCAAGCCTCGTGTCCTCTTAGAAGGAGACCTATTTATTTTATATGGCCAGGAGGTTGATAAGTTAGGTCTAGTAAAGTTCCAACCCATGTGGTTGTGTGCATATATTTTCAAGTGAATCCTTGGAAAAGGAGCCTATAATTTAGTATACATTGATGGAGTTCCACTCGAGCAGCCTCAGAATGGGTTGTACCTCAAAAAATATTATGTTTGATCCCATGCATAGTACATTGTGCACATACTATCTATAGGTGTATTGAGTGTGTTTATAGTGTGTCTTTTCAGAGTTTCTTTTGGTTTCTATTGATTCCTTTTATGTTTGGTTTGTAGACGTTGACTTGTCTCGAATTGTATATTGGTTATGCCGATGGTGCTAGTCATAGTACTCAGGACCTACCCTCTACAACATGAGCTATCTTTTCTCCAAATGGTGAGCTAGTGAGTATGAAAGGGATTTTCATTGGTCACTCTACCAACAACATCATTGAGTATAGCACAGTGCTAGAGCTACTCTATAATTCTATTTTAAATGGTATCCACTGTATACTCATCATATTTGACTCACAACTCATAGTACTACAACTTTCTAATGTTTATTTGGTGATAAATTATGCCATAATTTGCATGGTTTTGTGAGTATGTCTTCTGGAAAGATATTTTGATTTCATACAATATGAACATATTTCTAGAAATCCAAACACATTAGAAGATGCCCTACTAATTATGTTTTAGATAGACATTTGCAATGAATGTAAATAAGCTCCAATTCACATCACATCATATTGAAAGCACGATAGGAATTCGGAAACAGTAAAAATATGTGTGTGTGTGTGTGTATATATATATATATATATATATATATATATATATATATATATATATATATATATATATATATGTATATATATATATATATATTAAGTTTGGTTTTACAAAAATATGTATCTTAAGACACATATGGCTACATCCGCCATATGAAAAACTACATGCAAAGATCCAAGTAGAAAAATCAATGTCGTTCATGATAAATTGACACTGCACGAGTTATCTTGTGTAGTAATCAACCAATACGGCTATGCACTCCAATGGTGTGTCACTGAAGTCACATTAGAATATGGTTTACATAAGTCTCATCAATCCCATGTGTCAACCCCTCCATGTGGCACTCCACCTCTGATAGGATCTCAGCTGCCTCACGATCCTACAACTCATCCCATCCTACCGTAGTAACTTGTATTGGTTATACTACCTCCTCATGTGGTTGTCTCACTGCACGAAGGAGATATGATGCACCTACTCGTCGAACTAATCCCATATTTGCATGAAAAAATCAATAGCTTAGTCTTGATATTCATCAAGAAACACAAAAATATTGTAAAAATTTCAAAAACTTAAATGGTTGAAATATTTTATTTGTAGCATCACATTCCTCACCATTAGGTAGCACAAGCTTTGGATCGTCACATAAATCCATCCCTACGTAAGGATAGTCATTAATCATGACGAACTGTCTATGAAACCACCCAAAGAAGGTTGGTAAGAAGATGATCATCGATGGACCTGCATATTGGGCCATATAATCTATCCACCTCCCCATCTGTGGTACCCTCAGATCGATAGCCTCAAGTGTAATTTGTTGAGGTTGAAGTAGTGGCACCCATTCCAAAGAAAAAGAGACTAAGATCAAACCATAGCCAAATTTATTTAAATTCCCCTCTCTTTCTTTAGCCATTTTTACTTTCATATTGACCATAACTCCCTCACTCCAATTGAATATTGTTGTCTCTAGACACTCCACCCTGTACTACATGTATGATTTACTTGCCACATGTAGTGTTGAGCTTCCTTCCAATCTCATGATAATGAATAGGATCATTCTCAAAGGTAACTGGATTACGTATTTTATTTTAATATTTCCATCCTTCGTTAGATGGGCTTGAGGTCTACAATAGGTGGTGATATAATCTTACACTATCTCCCCACCACGTCTCCTACCTAGGAGAGAGTTTGGGGTGCCTATTTTGGATAAACCTATCAGAAAGGGGGCACCTATTTTGGATAAACCTATCAAAAAGTAGATATCTTCTACCTTTATCTCGAGCAGATGTTCCCCAAACCTGAATTCTTGTGCCTAAACATCATATGAATGAACAAGGTATTTAAACAATTCCATTTTTTGCCTCATACCAGCAAGCTAGAAGAATTTTACCAATCCACAGATTTTTAGTGCCTGGATGGTAGGAGGATCATTTGTTGCATTTAAATATTGTTCGTTGTGTTCTCTTTCTCTCCAAATGAATTCCATTTTGTGCTAATGGACACCTGAAACATCAGCAAGAGATTTGTTAGGCTCAGTTTCATTCAAAAAACTTGACAAAATTCGAGGGACAAGTGATAAACAAGTTGGAATTTTGTGCCCAACGCACCCCAGTAGTGCAAGAAAGAGTGTTACACCTCTCCCAGTAGTGTTAGTCTACCAAGGTACAATCTAAATTTCGATACTGGGGGGTGTGTTGGTCCTAGGTCTTGTTCTTAGAACCCAGAGCCCTCAGAATCTAAAAAAAATGCATGAAATCAAAAAACTGGACCATGAAAAGAAAAAGTAGGGTTTTAGCCCCTACATGGAAGTGATGGTAATTAGAATGGTCCACCAAATTGGGCACAATTAGTTGTAGAAGATTGAGGGAAAAAAGGGCTCAGAACTCTCGCTGATGAAGGTAAATGTGAAATGGTAAAAATGAATAGTTATTTTGAGTATTTATGGTCATTTCTCAGATTATTTTATTCATATTTAATGTTTTGACGTAGATATGCTTCATTTTTACCATGAAACTGGTATGTTTAATCCTTTTTGTGATGTTTTGAGTAGGTCGATAGTTGTTAACATGTTTTTTATCGTGCTCTAAATAGGTTATTTTGACCGAAGAGTATACTTATCTCTTTTTTGTGCTTTGTAAAGATATGAAAATGGTACCCCTTGGAGTCCTCTTTCAACTCTTTTCAGACTCCCAAAATTTGAAAAGATTCTTTAGAACTTGTCTTTTTGAACACGTAAAAGCAAATGAAAATATGTCTACTTTGTATAAGTTTAACCCTTTTCCAGACTTTGATACACTACTTATGAAAAATAAATACCTTAGTCAAACATGGCTAAGAGGTTCTCTTGAGTATTGTTTTCTACCTTTTCGGACTTAAGAGACTATCTATAAAAATAGACATTTGAAGTTTTCTTTCCCACCTATTTTTCAAACACTCTAAACATGATAAAGATGTCGATTTTTACCTTCACTGGACTCGTTAAAGCATCAAACAGTGATGGAGTTGTCGAACATGACAAGGATGAACCATTCCTTCTTAAGGTTTGTTAAATATACTTTAAGGGATTCATCCAAATGGTGGACTTATAGATCGAGCATATGTTATCCTCCTCAAGCTTGTTAAGAAAAAACGAGGTACTCACCAGTATGGTTGAGGAAATTGGGAAAATAGGGTATTCCATTTCCTAATGGTAGCGATTCTCTCTTAAAAATGACACTCTTTCCCTTCATCTTTGTAGCTGTCGGATTGGGTAATTCTCTTTTATTTTGGTTATCATACTATTTTCAGAGCCTCCATTTCAGTTTTGGGCCAATGTTGTCAACTCCATTCAGTGTCGTCGATGTGTTCAAGAGAAGTCATTTAGTTAATATCCATTACAATACTCTTAAGCGCTCATTTCATGTTTTTCTTTCTTGATCCAATTTCATATCAGCATCATTCTATCTCAATCATGATACGAGTTTCGTGTCATTGGTGGGGGATAAATCAAGGCCCTCCTACGACGGGTTGCTTCCTATCGACATCAACATATTATCCAAGAAGTTGTCTTCAAAACATCCCTTGGTACCTTGGTTCTTGCATACATCAATGGCAAGTTTCCTCGCTCTTGGAGACATGTTTACATCAATGCCCTTCAAGTGAAATACTTTGTGTGCTGTTCAACATAAACTCATTATTCATGCCATATAGATTGTACTGTAGTACCTTGAAAACCATTAACATCAATGGTGGTTTCTCTCACATCTATTAACAAATTATAACATTGATTAGTAATCATATGGTTTATACCATGTTTGATCTCAGCTCATTAATTCATGTGGCTAGACTTGTACATTTGTTTGTTGTGTGAAGAAGATAGAAGATCCCTGTTGTGGGGAAAAATGCCTATGCACGACGACCCTATCCACCTAAGGTGTGACAGTGCCTTAGCAACAAACAGAAACAACTAGTCTAGTATTCTTCCTTTATGAATTAAGAATGAAGAGAGATGGATGGACTAACCGATGTCTTCCGTTTGTCCCTCGATCCGGTTTCTCTTCTCTTTGAGAGTTCCCAGCTACTTGCCTTATCGCTCGCCCAGCTTCAATAGGTCCTTGTAAGATCACAAGAAGAGAACACTACACAAAGACATAAATTCATATTCATAACTAGTTCAGGATTAGAAATAAACTAAACATACTAATGCAATCATACATCAAAGATACATCAGTATATAGGAGAAACCAAGATAGCTTTATTGATGAATAACAAGGTTCAGGAGGAGATACAACCAAGAGAGTTCCAATCCAGCATCTCCTTCCCAGCAAATGAAATTCCTATCTTCACCTCCCTTCAAAGCATTAAGCACCCAATGATTCCAGTCTCAAACCAACAGCAATTCTTTGCAATAACAAAATTCCAGCCTCCTGGATCTCATGGAGGAGAGATCCATATATAGATGTTTGGAGAGAGGATGAGTCAGCCTGAGATCTGACTAGTGTCCTCTCCCTCTGTCAGTTCTTGCTTCCACTTGGAGACTAAGAGGCTCTTACTCATCACTAGTCGAATTCATTGAGGCAAGTGTCATTGGAGAAGATTCTGGAAGCTTCCAGGGTCTTTCCACCTCGTTGAATGAACTTGCCATTTGTCACTTCCCGTTCAGCGCACCCTGGTAGTGCTTCTACCTGCGTTCCAGTGCACCTAGCCAGTGTAATCTCTGCATTTCATCGCAGACAGCTAGTGGAGCCTCTGAATTGATCCTAAATTGACTTGTTTTTGAGCAGTTTCTGGTGGAGAACTTCTATGAATTGCTGTGGTTTGTTAGCCTTGTTCCTCTAGGGGTAGGAACAACATGTTTAGGGACTTTGGATCCCTTAGATTATGGACATTTCATGCTTATAGCTGTAAGGCACAAAAATGTCTATAACAGTTGCCCCCTAAAGTATGAGGCCGTTTATCGGGTGAAATGCTTTATTAGGAGGATCCGAAGTTCATCCAATGCTGGGAGGAGACCTGTAATAAGATACAATACAATACATTATTTTTCATACTGCTTTCATGATCTAGCTGAGGCGAGCATTCCCATGCTCAGCTTTATAAATTCATTTTTCTGTACATAGAACAGACAATCGTCTGATGGTAGACTGATAATTTTGATGAAATTATCATCCTTTGGGTAGGATGATTATCTGCTGCAATGATGTACATGTCAATGTCTTTATCTTTCCTAAATATATATCGCATCCTGGATGGATGAAACTAGATCCAGGGTCTTCAAACTCGTTCGATCTTCACTCTAAGTACAAGTCGATCCATGTGAGAAATGTTCTGAAGTCGAACATGGAAAGACATCGCTTGATTACCGGTCAATGAGGTAAATCATTAACAAGCGCGAGAGGAATCACCGATAATGAGAATGACCGTCAAGGTACTGCAGTACAATTCACGTGGTGTGAATAAAGGACTTGGCATCGAACACCACGCAAAATCTTTCGGTCGAAGGTCATTGATGTATACCTGTCGCCGGAAGTGAGAAACTTGCCATTGAGGTATGCAAGCTTCAAAGTATTGAAGGGGGTGTTCCTAGATCAACTTCTTGGATAATGAGCTGATGTCGACAAGAAGCGATCCGTCAAAGGAGGGCCTTAATGAATCCCACATCAATGACATGAAACAGAGCTAATGATTTTTATGGAGGTGAAAACGATCTGATGACATATGATTCAGGGTGGCGGTCATGAAAGGATGAAGGATAATGTACGGCAGTGGATGGGACACGGTTGACTTCTCTGAACGACTTCTCTTGAACATATGGTGACACTTATGCGATGGATCGGTAGCATTACCCCAAATATGGATGGTATGGTGAGACCATGGTGATGTGACCGGTGAATGAAACAACCCAACCCGATTGTGGTACGGAGGAAAAGTGTCATGTTCAAGAGCGACTTGCTACCATCAAAGTTTTCTTGAGTTTCTCCCAATTTTCCCCAGTCATTGCTGACCAGTACCTCTTTATTTTTGTCAAGCTTGAGGAGGATAACATATGCTTGTTCTATAACTTGCCCTTCGGGCAAGCCCATCGCTATGTTTTAACGAGCCTAGCGATAGTGAAACTCGTTCTCGTCTAAAGACAAGTTTGTCGCTATTTAATGTTTTTAACGAGTCTAACGACAAAGATAACTCGGTCCTTTTCATTTTTAGAGAGTCTGAAAAGGTACGTAAAGTCAACTCCGAAAGTCCTTTTTCGTCATCTAATCCATTAAGTCTGAAAAAGTATAAAACAATACAGAAGGGATGCGTTTTCGATAGTTTTAACGAGCCGAACAAAACAAGCGCTCGATCTTTTTGTGCAATAATCCCTCAGGTCCAAAAAGATTAAAATCTAGAGGAGGGATAGCACTTCCGGTCGCTTTAACGAGTTGGAAGGCCAAAACTCGGCAATCTTTTCATATTTTACGAGTCAGATGAAAAGAGCTTAAAGAAGACTCATCTTTTGAGGAACGAGTGATAAAACGGGTTAGCAGCTGATTCCAGGTACGGGTTGGAATTTTCCAATCACGGCAGTGTCACAAGGATGGCTAGTGAAATCACTCTTCGCAGCTGTCCCTCAAAATGGGTAAACAATCATATGGAGGTGAATGATCGGCCAAAGGAAAAGTGGAGGTGACAGTGCAAACACGACCAAGGCTTTAATGGCTGATAATGTTACATTCACAGTGGTTATTTACCAGAAGATAGTTCATTTTTTAACGAGCTTAAACGCGGAAAAACACTGCTCAGTCTTATGTTTATTTTTTAACGAGCATGAACTATGTGCTAAAACTGCTCGGATCTTGCGTTTATTTTTTAACGAGCATGAACTGTGTGCTAAAACTACTCGATTCCAGTCATATGATAAGAAAGTCTCACTTAAGATGCCATTTTTTATGGGGCTTGCATCTCGTAAAGCTTTGCCCCGGAATCCTTTCGTTATGCAAGTTCGGAAACGACTAATCCTACGAGTTTAAAGGGTTAGACCTACAGGTTTAAAGGGAGGACCTAAAAATTTAAAAAATAAATAGCCGCCCCTTGCTTGCACTCCAAAAGGTTTACATGCCCCCAGGTATAAAGTAAGATTTCAAGGTTACCCCTCAATTTGCAGATAAAACATTTGTTCTACCAGGAAAGGCCTACCTCTTTCAGGTTACCCAAAGATTGTTTCATTTGCACAACAAACAAGACACTTCTTCAGCGATGTCTACCGAAATAGACAAAGGTGAGAGACTCCGTCTGTCAACTCACATAACTTTGACAAAAGAATCTTATTCTAGAACAACCCCTCTTCCATGTCGGACGGGGTACGGACTAGTCATATTCTCCCGCGGAAACCTACCCTATACCCAAACTTTTCCTGCCGAAGCAGACCAGGACGCATGCCCCCTGGGTTCCAATCACTCACGCTCATCGGGAGGACGGACCGTGGGTTGAGACATTTCTTGTGTGAAGAGACCATTTAGGGATGGTGTATGACTATTTGCGATGCGTGATCCGGGAAATGAAAGTTGGTCCACGAGCTTGACCACTCTTCCTTCGTGCGGAAAACACATTACTCTAAAGAGTGAGGAGACGATGGATCCCATGCAATATATATTGTCTCGTCCAAGGAGTAGGTTATAATCCAAGGGTTCTTGAACGACCATCACATTCATTTGAACGGTCTTCCCTTTCAATGTGATTGGCACATTGGGAAGAATCCCTAAAGGTCGACTGGTTCCTTTATCAAAGCCTGTCAGATTTCTCATTTCAGGCAAAAGCGCTGGCGAACCAAGCACTTTCCAAGCAATAGAGGAAAGGATACTCACAGATGCCCCCTCATCAATGATGGTGCCAGCCATTACCATTCTGTATATTTGAACGATAATTTTGAATGGTATGCTTGCTGGCAACCGGGGTCTGCCTAGTTGGTTCCAGTCGAAGGATACAACTAGGTTGCTTGGTGGTGGGACCGAATAGACGGCCGGGTATGACTCTGACGAAGTTCCTTCCTGCGATAAAGGAATGGGAAAATTGCCCCCTTGTTCGTTGGAGTCTGTGTTGATGAAGAGAATTTGGACGGTGTCGTCTTCATTCTCTTCTGTGATGGTACCATTCGAAGATAGAACCTCTGAAGGCAAGACCGGGTAAACTGCTGCCTCGACCTTTTGACTTTCGTCAGGTATGTATTCGGACGGTTCATCCTCAATGATAGGTGCTTCGGCTGACCACCTGAGTGGGCCAGCCGGGTTCTCAACTGGTGAAGGACTTGGCAGGAGTTTTTGATATCCAGGAGGAAGTCGCGCTGGTAAAACCGAGCGATCTTCCAAAACTCTTTTAGCCTCATCTAAGAAGGGAGAACGGTGGATGGCATGGTCGCCTTCACACAGTTTGTAGGGAAATCTAGCTTTCCCTCTCTGTCCTGTGGCTTCACTTTCACTAGTTGACGATGTGCTGTCAACATGGCTATCAGAGGTTGACGCCACCGAATTGTGCCAACGGGGAGACCAGTCCCTTAGTATCTGAGGGATGCAGGGACAATCTCTGTGGAAGTGGTCTCCCTTGCATATGACACATGGCGATTTAGGCCTAGTCAGTGCTGTGTGTGGATTTTTGTCAGACGACACTTGTTTGCCCCCAGTCTCTTTTGGCTCCTTCTTCTTCTTCTCTTTCTTCTTCTTTTCCTTCTTATCCTTAGGAACTTGGTTTTTTGTTTTACCAGTTCCGTCAAGCGAAGAGGAAGGAGGAGAGGAAGAATTAGATGAAGTAGAAGGCTGGTGGGTAACTCTAGTCTGGTCTAACTGTTGATTCGACTGTTCAGGAATAGTGGTGTTCTGAATGACATTGGTTGAAAAGAGCCAGACCAGAAAGCCAATTGTCAGTCCTGGAAGCGACAATGTGGCCATATGGGGCGCACCAACATCTCCCCAAGAGGACAAGGGACTAGGATTTCCACCAAGGGGAATTCCTTGGTTGGTGTGCTCCATTTTCTCAACCTAAAGATCAACGCAGGAAGAAGGGGTGATTGTTCCGTTTAAAATAAATTTTAACGACGCTTTAGACACAACTTGCTTTTTTCAATTCTAAAGAGTCGAGAAAAAGCTAAAGATGACTCTAGTCTCCTTCTATGTTTTAACGAGCCCTAAGTGACAAATACTCGGATGGACTTTTTCCGTTATAGAGTCTGAAAAATGCCAAAAGGAACTGCTCTGAAGTTCTAGGTAGAGGGTGTGCCAAACTTTTCGCAAAACCGCAGAATACTTTTTAAGGTACGAGCGGTCAATCTTCCTGAATGCTGTGTTCAGTGAATTGCGATCAGTAGGGCGGCCAACATGGCTTCCTAAGGATAAAGGTTTTATGCCTATAGGGGTCTCCCAATATATACTCGACGGTACGTGGGAGCACAATCCGTACTGGCGCTATCGTCCCTCGGGAGGAATCACCCACCATCAGCGAGATCGACAGTCACCAGGCTTTACGACGCCGGAACACGTCTCTAGCCTAGACCTCTATGTTGTGCCTTAAGTTACAAAGCGTTGTTAAGTTCATTCAATTTATTTTAGGTTGATCTTCTTAGAAGTTTGCCTTTTTGGATCACCACGAGATGTATGATACAATTCCTAAATGCAGTCTAAAGATGATAAGCAAGCTTTTATATCTTTTCAACAATGAAAATCCTAGCTACAAAGGGAAAAGAAAGACACCATCTTTTCTCAAAGAGCAATCAGCACACTCTAATGCACTTTTCCTAAATCAAGCATGCAAACTATCAAGATGCAAATGCACAATGCAGGTGTTTGTTTTCCGCTTTCTTAATATTGATGCCTAAAAAGAAAGCTTTTTGTACAACTTTGAATTTGCTTTTAAATGACAAATACAAACAAGTTTACTTTTTCGAAATCAGAAAGGGTAGAAGAGAATAAAACACTTTACGACTTTCGAAATGAACACTTGTTTCGACACTTAAAAGAGACAAACTCAAACCAAAAGCAAAAGTAAATGTATAATCAACTGTAAACAACCAATGAACTCTCTCCTAAGATCACAATCAACAGATCTGAATCAAGGGCTACAAGATGATTATTTCACTCTTGCAAAGGAAAACTATAAATGACGCCACAAACACATAAAAACACTCACAGTCTTTTTGTACAAAAGGAGGCGGAATTTAAGCAAAGAAAAGGAGTTATCAGACAGGTACCTATGCTGGTTATAGGCTGCAAGAATCAGAGATCAAAACAAGGAAAAACAGAGCAGAGAACCCCAGCTGCACAAGGCCTAACTGGATCAACGCACCCTCAACACAGAGGTTTTGACATTCAGCGCAGGTAGCCTTCACGGGACCTGCGTTGAAATGCAGAACCTCTTCACAGAGTCTGCGCTGAAGGAGAAACGAGAGTTCCTCACTGGGTTCTGGGTCACAGTTTGCTGATTAATCTATGGTTTCAGGCCAAATAAAAGCAACAAGCAAGGTACAATCAAAGGGATGCTTTGAGGGAGGACTAAGATCTATCACAAAGGATCACCAAATCATTTGTGAGTCCATTGTTCAGATCATAGACAAATCCAGTGATTGGATCAAAGCAGCAGCTGTCTACTTTGCATCTGAGAATAACAGATGCAGTTCGATTGTTGCTGTTGAGTCTATGAAACAAACAATGATATAGACACAAATAAAATGAATAAACAGATCTCCCCAACGGAGTCGCCAATTTGTTGTGGGGAAAAATGCCTATGCAGGACGATCCAATCCACCTAAGGTGTGACAGTGCCTTAGCAACAAACAGAAACAGCTATTCTAGTATTCTTCCTTTATGAATTAAGAATGAAGAGAGATGGATGGACTAACCGGTGTGTTCCGTTTGTCCCTTGATCCGATTTCTCTTCTCTTTGACAGTTCCCAGCTACTTGCCTTCTCGCTTGCCCAGCTTCAACAGGTCCCTGCAAGATCACAAGAAGAGAACACTACACAAAGACATAAATTCATATTCATAACTAGTTCAGGATTAGAAATAAACTAAACATACTAATGCAATCATACATCAAAGATACATCAGTATATAGGAGAAACCAAGATAGCTTTATTGATGAATAACAAGGTTCAGGAGGAGATACAACCAAGAGAGTTCCAATCCAGCATCTCCTTCCCAGAAAATGAAATTCCTATCTTCACCTCCCTTCAAAGCATTAAGCACCCAATGATTCCAGTCTCAAACCAACAGCAATTCTTTGCAATAACAAAATTCCAGCCTCCTGGATCTCATGGAGGAGAGATCCATATATAGATGTTTGGAGAGAGGATGAGTCAGCTTGAGATTTGACTAGTTTCCTCTCCCTCTGTTATTTCTTGCTTCCACTTGGAGACTAAGAGCCTCTTACTCATCACTAGTCAAATTCATTGAGGCAAGTGTCATTGGAGAAGATTCTGGAAGCTTCCAGCGTCTTTCCACCTCGTTGAATGAACTTGCCGTTTGTCACTTCCCGCTCAGCGCACCCTGGTAGTGCTTCTACCTGCATTGCAGTGCACCTAGCCAGTGTAATCTCTGCATTTCAGCGCAGACAGCTAGTGGAGCCTCTGAATTGATCCTGAATTGACTTGTTTTTGAGCAGTTTCTGGTGGAGAACTTCTGTGAATTGCTATGGTTTGTTAGCCTTGTTCCTCTAGGGGTAGGAACAACATGTTTAGGGACTTTGGATCCCTTAGATTATGGACATTTCATGCTTATAGCTATAAGGCACAAAAATGTCTATAACAATCCCGGATCTAGTTTTATCCACCCGGACTGCAAATTCAGGAGTTATATAGAGATCACAATGTATGATGGCCATGATCATGCAGACATTCATCTAGTCATGGGTCCAACACTTGTCATCTATGGATGTGTCTTTTGATGATTGTACATTTTATGTTCACTTATGTGTTGAGTATGGGTATGTAGCCTCTCTCAACAACAAATATTTCATTATGTAAATGTATTGTAACGGATGAATCTTGTCGATTGTTCTTGATCCCAACTTATCACCAGGTAAATCAATTCTGTCATCAGTTGTCATTTATAACTTTATGCTTTAGGGGGCACTCTATTATAGGCCATTTTATCACTTTCCATCAATAGGCCTCCTAATGAGATCAATCAACATCTTATTCCCCCTTGTCATCATCATTGAACAAAACCCTAAGAAATCATCTTTCATTCCCTAGAGTTTATACCTAGAACTGCAACAACTGATCCATTTTTAGGACCAATGGACCCTAGCCTCTTGTTGGATAGCGTTCACCTATAGGTTGGTCTATTGTGGCTTGTGTTGATCACCTACAAGTTGCTCCCATTTGCACCTAAGTTGGTTCTAGAAATTAAGAAAAAATAAAGAAATTTCAGAAGTATCCTCTTCGAGAAGCTTCTAGAATTTCTTACAACCATTTACCTCAGATAAAACATCCAGATCCTATCCTACCATACTTCAAAGTGTCCACCACTTATCTTTTGCTGCCATCCTCCCTTCAAGGGTGGATATAAAACCTTATATTAATCATTGGACAAGAACTCCCAACTTACTGCACTCCTTTATATATTTAGAGCCTTCCGTATGCAAGGGGTTGGCTTTTGGAGAGTGATTTTACCCTTGTGTTGTTGAGGTGAGAGGTTTCATTTTATGCATTTAGGGTGAATCAAGATGCACATTGTGGTAAGGAGAGGACAAGTCAGCCTTCGAGGATCTCTTCTACAATATCAACACCTATTTATGGTTGTAAACTCCTTCCATTTATATTAATGAAAATAATTCTTTGTTTTCATATATTTGATGTTGTTATTTCATGTATTTCATTAGCATGTTAATCTATTGAATAGATTATTTAGATCATACTCCATAGATATCATAGTTTCGTGTCTTTCTTTATCTTATTGTGCTTGTTCTAATTTTGGCAATCAAATTTGGAATTGGAGAATTCAAGCTAAAGAAGGAGCGAAGCCCATGACAGATTGTAGGTACACTTCATACCGTCATCTATTTAATTTAAGGAGACCAATGTATTCCTTGGTTCCCTGTTGTTCTAGGTTAGCCACCAAACCTAGGGGAGATACTTTTGTCTGCAATCATAAATCTCGTATAACACTGATGATTCTAGTCTTCCTATCATCCCCTAATAGGACATCACCAACATCATATTTCTCATACTCATAGAACCACTCCCTATGGGGATTGAAGTTAAAGGATACACCTGATTCAATCAACCATGCCTCATGATCTACATGTGTACTTAAAGAAGAAGCCAAGTACATGTCTCCTCTACAGAAGGAGCATCATCAGATCCCTTTCATTTCTCAGGATCTTTAGATCTACAGTCCTTTTTGAAGTTCTCTTCCTTTCTGTATTTCCAGGACACCTTTACAAGTTTTCCTGGAGATTTAAATCTCACTCTAGAATTAGATCTCCCACTCAAGGTATTATTTTTGTTTATGTTCTCAGACCTTCGTTGTATAGAGAAGGCATCTCCGTTCTAGCCTTCCATGTTTTTCTATCTCATCTCCTCCGACATCAAGGATGAGACTATTTCATCAAAATTCAAGGTAGTTATATTGCCACCTATTGCAACCACCAAACTATCCAATGAATCTACTAGATAACAAAACAAACTGATGCACTTATCTTCATCTGAAATTTTGATATCAACAGATAACAATTGTCTTACCACAGTATTAAAGGCATTCAGATGCTCTGTCACTGAGTCTCCATCCTTCATCCTCAAGTTATACATCATTTTCCATAGGAACAATTTGTTCATGAGAGACTTAGATTGGTACAAAGTCCCTAACTTGTCCCACAAATCCTTCATCGTAGCTTTTCCTAACAACATTGAATCTAAGATACACAATCGTATCATGCTCTTTTATTTCCAATCAAACTTCTCCTAGCATTCATCTGACATTGTTGTTAGCTTAGTACCTAGATCTACCATTATCCATTCATCTTTATCCACTAGTAGATCCTCCATATTGAGTTTCCACAACCCAAAACTAACCATTAAATTTCTCAATCCTTATCTTTCCACTACTCTCCATCTTCTTTCACTAAAATAATTGATCCCGTAGATCTCCCACTAAACAGGGTCTACCATAGGCCTAAGCAAAATCCCTTAGCAACAAAGGCATCCCCTTGAAGCCGAAACAACTCTAATACCAAATGTAGGTTTTAACCCTACACATAAATTACCTGCAGACTAATTCTAAAAATAAAATAAAATAAGTAATGACGAGAATATAAAAAGATACACAGAGATTCCCCCTGGATCCCAAAACTGGGACTACCAGATTGATTTTTCATTATTTTACTTTCAATGTTACAGTACATATATAAACATGTCGAATCATTCATAAACCTCGATCCATTAACCTTGGATTAGAACATAATTATAGTTCCCTTGACTGGATCTATAAAATACCATAGGTAGAAAACCATCATGCCCAAAATGATGTTCAAAATCCATGCACAAAACCATAGGTAGGTTCGCCTACCTAATATAGGGTCCAAAAAATTTCCTAAGGCACTACCTGAGACCCCAAGCAGGGGAACTACGGCCCCCATGAAACCCCCATGTGACACTCCTTTTGCCCGTGATGTAATGAATAGTGGGGGCTCTCGCCCCACCACGCGTGTGACTAGCATGGAAAGTATATAACATATACAGAAAAAAAATGATGGAATCGTCAAACATGAAGAGACTGAACCACTCCTTCTCTAGTTTCCTTAAAAAACTTGGAGGGATTCATCTGAAGGATGAAATTACAAATCAAGCATATTTTATCCTCCTCAATCTTGTTAAATATTAAAGAGGTACTGACCAACAATGGTTGGGGAAATTAAGAAAATAGGATATTCCAACTATTATGGCAATGCATTGCTCTTGAACCTGACCCTCTTCCACTTCATTTTTGTGGTTTCTGAGTTGGGGAATATTCTTGTCATTTGGTTCATCATACCATTTCAAGGCATCCATTTTTTGTTTTGGGTCAATGTTGTCAACTCCATTCAATGTCGCCGATGTGTTCAAGAGAAGTCATCCAATTAATATCCGCTATGATAATCTTAAGCCTTCATTCAATATTTGTCATTCGTGAACCATTTACACATCAAATTATTTATGTCTTGAATCATTATACATGTTTCGTGTCATTTATGGAGGATATATCAGGGCCCTCCTATGACGGGTTGCTTCCTGTCAACATTAGCTCATTATCTAGGAAGTTGAATTAGAAACTTTCCCTTCAGTATCTCAGGACTTGTATACATCAATGACAAGTATCCTCACTCTCGGTGACATGTTATCATCATTGGCCTTCGACCAATAGATTTGTTGTGGTGTTCAACTTCAATTCGTTCATTCATGCCATATAGATTGTATTGTAGCACCTTGAGAGACATTAACATCATGAGCATTTTCTCTCACATTTGTTAACGAATTACATCATTGGTCAGTAATCATATGGTGTCTACCATGTTTGAGTTTAACTCCTTTATTTACATGGTTAGACTTGTACGTTGTACAATCAAGTGAACGAGATAGAAGACCCTGGATTTGTTCCAACCATCGAAGCTGCAATTTCAAGATTAATACAAGATCATAATGTATAATCTCTATGATCATATAGATAGTCATCCAATCGTGGGTCGACCCTTTGTCATCAGTGGACACGTCTACTTTATCATTTTACATGTAATTTTATCTTATGTGCTGAGTATGGGTATGCCTCTCTCAGCATAGATATCATGATGTAAATATAATAGATGACGATCCAAACATTTTTTATTGATTCGAACTTGTCACAAGGTAAAGCACTTAAATCATTAGCCACTATTTACAGGGCAATCTGTTATAGGCCAATTTTTCACATCTGGTCAATAGGCCTACAAACTAGATCCATCAAAATCCATGAACACCTTGTCATCATCCCTACATAAATCACTAAGCATGACTCTCTTAAATCCATGAGTTTCTGACCTTCACTGCTTCATTTGAGTGCTTTTAAGGCCCACCACACATTGACCCCTTAGGGACCTATTTTGAGTGGAAGGTTGCTCAGTTCTGAACTTGTTCTGATCATAGAAGGTTTCCCAATGTTAGGGGTCCACTGATCAATAAAAATTGGGAAACTAAGAAGAATCTCGAAGATTCCTCTTCCAGAAGCTTCTAGGGGTTCTTACAACCATTTACCTTGGATATGAACTTCGAATTATATCTCCACTACCTTGAAGTTTTCACCTTCTTATCCCTTGAGCTCACTGTCCCATCAAGAGTGGATCTCAATCCTAGATTGGTAAATGGATAAGAATTCCTAAACTACCATCCTCTCCTATATATTCACTACCATCCACAATCTAGAGGTTGTCTTTTGGAGATTAATCATAGCCTTACGTTGTTTTTTTATCATAATAGAGACATAATTCCTATGCATTAGGGCAGATTTGAGGTGTACATTGGGGCAAGGAATGACAAGTCGACTTGGGATGTTCTCTACGAGATCAACTTCCACTTTTGGTTGTACACTCTCTGCCTTCCATTTTAATAGAAAGAGTATATTGTTTTCATACATGTGTTATGTTATGCTTATGTACATGTGTTTCATTGTTATGTTGATCCATTGAATAAAATGATTGGATAATGCTACATAGATGTTGTAGATCTTTAGCTTGTATTTCTTATTTGTGCATGTTCTAGTTATAGCGATTGGAGCTACGATTGGAGTTGAAAAGCCAACAGGAGAGACAAAAATGTGATGGATTATAGGTAAGTCGTCTTTCCATTATCCAATTCTTCTATGGAAAAATTTATAGTCTTTGATTTTTGTTGTTCTAAACTAGGCCACTAGGTCTACAGAAGATATTTTTTTCCACAATCATACATTCTTTGTAACAGACTCGATTGGAAATGGAATAGTATCTAGGTTGAAGAAATCGACAAACTAAAAATAAAAAAAAACACTTACATGTGGCTTATAGGCTAGAGATTTAGTTCTAGTTGTGAAGGGCAAGTCGGTGGAGTTGAGACTC
This sequence comes from Pinus tabuliformis, assembly GCA_031772625.1. Lineage (NCBI taxonomy): Eukaryota > Viridiplantae > Streptophyta > Pinopsida > Pinales > Pinaceae > Pinus > Pinus tabuliformis. The sequence goes on along the minus strand of CM062817.1, from coordinate 811,401,746 downwards.
AAGTGCTATTGTCCACTTCCAAATGTCTACAACAAACTCGAGTGATATTGTTTAGTTACCAATGCGATTATAGATGATGGACAACTTGAAATTTCCATTGTGAGAAAACAGCTATAGGTTACAAAATTTGTAGGGAGGCAAGTGGAGGTTGGAATTGTGAAGCGATTAAGAATGGTAAGTGAGATGCACAAGGAACTTGCTCACTTGACGAGTCCACTTTTTCTTCTAACCCTAATTAAAACTAGGAAAAGTTTATTCCTTTTTCATTAAATTCACATTTCATTTAAAGTTCAACATCAAGTTCAATTCGGTCTCATTTGGGTTTGGGTTTGGCATCAAGTTTGATTCAATTTAGTTCAGGTACAGCTTTAAGGTTTTTCAAACCTCAAAGAACTACAATTTTTTTCCTATTCACCGAACTTTGTCCATCAAGATATACGTTCGATGAACCAAGTTAACTAGATAAAGATAAAAAAAAATTCATAAAATATTTATTTTTTTGGCAATATGTGATGTCCTTTTCCATATATATATATATATATATATATATATATATATATATATATATATATATATATATATATATATATTAAATATTCAAAAGTTTGAAGTTTTTAATTAAAATTGAGTAGATTGTAAACTATTACTATATCATTGATATTTGTTTCGTAAAGTACGTGAAAATAAAATTTAATTAATATATTATTATTTTCATCATTAGAGAAATTTTGAGATCTAAAATGGGCCTCGTAAGGAATATTATAAAATAATAGTGGATTAAATCAGTTCAATTAACAAATGTGGTAAGAACTCTTTAATGCGGCATGCTCCTGACCTTTTAGTCGTTCAATCTGGTAAGTCCATTGTCTGTGACTATGTTTGGCATAAGATTGTAGTTGAGAAGCCCGACAATCTATGGAAGAACACCATGAAGGTATCTCGCGGGCCTTTGGTTCATTCAAAGTGGGTTCAGGTCATCTATCTTAGGTATGTTCTCAGTCTTATCACATATTTCTCTCTCATGGCTCATTCTTTCTAACTATAGGTTTCATGGGAGAATGGATATGCATTTCATAAACTAATATAGGAGGCATATTCTCTAGAAATGGCTATTGTTGCCTCTGAATTGCTTGAAGGTTGTCTTGTTTTACATATTCCAATGTATGTGCTCTATGGAGTTCTATTGGCTTGTATGGGTATTCTGTTGATCAGGCCTATGGACCACTCATGGTCTCTTTGGCTCTACCATTGATGCCTCAAATATGGTTTTCCTTTGAAATTTTGTGGTTATGGCCCTGAAGTACCAAGATCTATGCATGGTAATGGTTTGGTTTTTAATTTTTCCTTCATATTTCTGATTATTGTTGGACTTATGTTTATGATCATGGCAATGGTTTGGTTTTTAATTTTTCCTTCATATTTCTGATTATTGTTGGACTTATGTTTATGATCATGGCAATGGTTTGGTTTTTAATTCTTCCTTCATCATTTTTATTATTGTTGGACTCCTTCTTTTTAAGGTTCTGGGACCACAAATGGAGCCACCATTGGGTTTTGCATGGGTCATGGTTCTCACAATTGATTACCTTGACAGGTCCTCTTAGGTGTGACCCTTGGAAGCACTCTGATCCTAGGTTTCAACTTGCTCCAGATCAACATTCTAGGTTTCAATTTGTGGGTTTAAGTTTGTTTTGCTTGTTTCACAATGCTAGCATCATGGTACATGCTAATTTCGGGAAAGGTCAAACAACCTGTGGTTCTCGTGGGCTCGAAAAGAAGGCAAAAATGGCCACAACATCCAACAACCCCAGCACTTCCACTGGTAAATCCCGTGGCCACAAGTCCACCTCTAGGATCATTGATGAAGCAACTATGGCTAATCACATGGGCTCAACCTCAGTTCATCAGCTCATTGCTAAACGGGAGGAGTTAAATGAGAATGAGAAACTTTTGGACCTCGACTTGGATGAATGGAAAGCACTGGTGCCTAACTCGGGGAATTCTCGAGGTCATCCTTCTCAGTATAAGTAGATTGTTCACTTGTATTGGTTGTTGAAGATCCTCCTGGTTAAAGCCCTAGAACACATTTCTTCAAGTTCGACCATGACTACTTAGGCTTTCCTAGACTATAGTCAGTAATTTCAACAATTTCAGTTACAACGTCAACATGACCGCCTCAACCGCATCAAAAGGAATATTCCATGTATTATGAAATATGAACTTCCTAGGTCAAGTGAAAAGGATTTGGCTTTGGTTGACTTAGCAGAAGACAAGCAGTTAGGCATATCACTTTTGTTTTACTTATTAGTGTATGCAACAATTTTTATCTTTTTAGTACTTTAGTATGTTTATAGATATGTAGATACTAGGAAGTTTAAGGATAATCAGACATTTTTAGCGTGGATGGATAGGCTTTTTTTTTTTTGGATGGCTTATCATGTCATTAGGTGGCCAACAGACTTGGTTTCCCTCTAGGCAAGATGAGGCCACCTAACCATTCATCACATGGATGTAACCTTCCTGTCTGTTGAATGATAATGAAAATAAAGATCCTATGTTACATCATCAAATTTTAGAGGGAAAAAAGAAAAACTAGTTTTTAAACTTGTATTTTCAACTTATCTCCCTATGAGTTTACTCAAATATTGGGGGGAGAACTCGTTGGGTGTGGAATTGAATTCGTCATCCAAGGAGTACCCATGTTCCATAGATGAAGAATTAAAGTTTTCATCCAACAAGTGCTCCGACCCGAAATTTGAGTTAAACCATAGGGAGATAAGTTGAAAAAGTATTTTTTTTTTAATATTTTTACATTTTTACTCCAAAAAGTCTAAGTTTTAGGGTCTATCTGCTCAAAAACCATGTTTTAGCCCCATCGCATCCTAAATTCCTGTCCACCTGCGCTGGATTCAAGTTTCATAATTTAGAATCTATGATGATCAGCGAACGCTTCTCCATTCTATAGGTGCGCTGATTCTAGAATTTTTGGAAAATTAAAAAAAAAACTGGAAACTTCTCCTTCCAGAAGCTATTCTAGAATTTTGGGAAAATTAAAAAAAAATGGAAACATCTCCTTCCATAAGCTTCTAAGTGGTTTTAACCATTTACCATGGATATAGATCTCAAATTATTATATGATCCTTCTATAGTGATATTATCTCATCCCTTGAGCTTATCCTCCCTCATAAGTGGATCTCAAGTCTATATTGGTAAATCTTAAACTACCATGTTTAACCTATAAATTGACTACCTCCCATGGAGTTTGGGTTGGCTATTGGAGATTTGTAATGCCCTCATGTTGTTGCTTTGATCTTAATGAATCATCATCCATTTGCATTAGGATTGAGTGTGAACATTTTCTTTGTGGCAGGGAAGGACAAGATAATTGGGGAGGCATATATAATGTCAACTTATTTATATGGTTGTAACTCTCTCCTTTATCTATTAATACAAAAATCACTATTTTTCCTATACTTGGTGTTGGAATTATGATACAGGTGTTGTCCTTGATGGCAACTCACTCAGATGAAAGATCACAGTGCAGCAGGTCAACAACAAAGAATTACATATCAGACTCCAAAGAATAATGAAAGAGAGGTATATGTGGGTTCACCTTGTCCAAGCTGTGTATACATGCAGGTTTACTGAACAAAAGAAGCGTATATTTACACACGCACTTGTACAGAAGGAAAAGCGCATATATCTCCAAAAACCAAGTTTTTGGTCCAAGGTATTTGACCCAAGGTAATTGGTCCGAGGTATTTGGTCCAAGGTATTGGTCCTAAGTAGTTTTGGTCCATGGTGTTGAGAAAGGCCTAAAACTATATAAGGCAGAGAAGATCATTAGGCTGGTGGGTACAAGGGATTTGAGTATCTTATTAAGTGTTGGATTATATATGCAAGTTAATGAGCTTCTGATGGTTTGCTTGATCTGTTCTAAGGATGCACCTATATGGCTGATGAAGGCGGATGGAATGGGATCATCAAGGCTTAAAATTATTATCATTATGTAGTTTGATATTCAAAAATCTAGATCTGAATACTGGCACATGTTTTAATCTATAAATGTGATGATCTGGGTATGACTGAAGTCTAGAATAGTTATGATGTTTTAAGTTAGCATTTATAGATCTGTACCCAGGATCGCTTTAGAAAAATAGTGTATATATGTTGGTTCTACATATTAAAGTAGCATATACATCATAAATTAAAATTTTCTGATCTGTACGCTAGTTCCTTTTGGTGAAAGTGCGTATACACGTTGGTTTATCACATGGAAGTAGTGTATACCTTATGAAGTATGATGTTTAAAGTTTCAGTTGTTTCTATTTTTTGTTGCAGAATTCTGGGTTCTGCTTTATGTTTTGGTGACTATATTCTGGTAACAGTGTTCTGAATGATCATATTGTTTGATTGTGATTTGTTTCAATGATGATGGGTTTCCAGTGATTGATTGATTTAGTTGCGGTTGATTCATAAAGTGATGATTGAGTTTCAGTGATTGGTTGATGCAAATGTATGAGATGGTTGTATTGCAGTTATGATTTTCTGGGTTTCAATGTTGTTGATGGGTCTAGTATGAAAATTGGATGAAACATGGCCTTCAGATTGTGATTTTGTGTTCCAAGAGTATCTAGTCTAAAAATTCATGAAGCGTGGTCCTTGGTGGAAGAATGAAGTTTTTTCTTTGTAGGTTGGCACCGACGTACTAGTAAACATATTAGCTAGTACAAGAGCTAGGGGGTTATAGCTCCCTTCCAGTAGTAGCTAGAGAACAAGAGAAGGTTGTAGCCTTCTACAGGTGGGTGCCTACGTACTAGCATGAGTCTGCACTAGTACAAGATTGTCAATAGATTTTCTTATTATTAAAAGAAGACAGAGACGATAGCAACAGGTGGTTTTTACCGACATTAGGTTTCCACCTTATATCTTGGTGTTCATGTGTGTTGCTTATGTGTGATTCTTTATTATGCTTTTACTGCATTGTATAATAAATCTCTGATATACTGGTTTAATCTCAATACAGGATAAATTGTCTAAATCTATTTGGGAAATAAAATTATAGATCCAACAATACTGATTCACCCACCCTCTCAGTATTATGTCCAACAATTGGTATGAAAGAAGGTCCTTCAGAAGAAACTTGATCTCTTGAAGGGAGATCCATCGTCATGAATAATCAAGAAAGGATGGGATCCATTAGACCGCCAATCTTCGATGGGAGCAACTTTGCTTATTGGAAAATAAGAACCACAACCTATCTACAATCACTTGGAATGGATGTCTGGGAAATTGTGGAAGGAGGATATACATTTCCAACAACAATTCCTACAGACACAACAGGTAAAAAGGAATATGAAACCAATGCCAAAGCTGTCAATACTTTATTAGGAAATATGTCACAATCAGAGTTTGTCAAACCATGCAACTCAAATCAACAAAATAAATATGGGACAAAATCGTTCTGAGCTATGAAAGAGACTCTCAAGTAAAATGTGCTAAGATTCAAACTCTCAGAATTCAGTATGAAACTCTTGAGATGCATAGTGATGAAAGTATAGCTAGTTACTTCTTACATATAGATGAAGTTGTCAATTGTATGAAGAATCTGGGTGAATAAATTAAGGAATTTACCTTATTTGAGAAAGTTTTGAGATCCTTTTCTGCTAAAATTGAATCCAAAGTGTCTGCCATAGAAGAAAAATAGGATCTGTAGAGTATTACTATGACGTAGCTTCATAGAATCATAACAACCTTTGAAATGAGAAAAGGAGGACCATCAGATATGAGAGAAGCTGCATTCAAAGCTTCAGCAAGAGGGAAGGAAGAACAAAATGAATCAGGACATATTTTAGAAGAAGAAGATGAGATAAGCTTCGTTAAAAAGCTTCAACGGGGTTCTCAAAGTTTTAGAGGTAGGTTACCCTTCAAATGTTTTTATTGTGGTAGAGTCGGTCGTTATGCTGCTAGATGTCCTCATAAAGATAAATTTGAAAAGTGAAAGGAATATGGAAAAGGGAATAGAAAACAAGTTGCGAATGAAAGGAGCTACTATACTCTTGAAGATACAGATGGTTTATCTAATAGTGATGGAGATGAAATAGGACAAGATTACAGACTTCTCATGGCTTATGACGATGATAATTTTTGGGATGCTTTAGAAGAGGAAGACCTTCATGAAGAAATGTCTAAACTCAAAATTTGTTTAGAAGAAAATAATATGATTATAGATACCTTGACATACCAACTTGCTAAAAAGGAAAAACACAATGAAAAACTAGAATGTGAAATTGTGGGTCTAAGAAAGGATCTTGAGAAAACGAAATCTCTCAATCTTAGATTTCTTAAAGGATCAAAAACCTTAAATGAAATTATCAAAGTTCAGCATTCTCCTTAGATAAAGACAGGTCTTGTATATACCGAAGAAGCATCTCAATCATAAAAGTCGTCAACCTCCACCAAAAGCTATCTTGATGCAGCAAAGACCAGTGAACAGTATGAAAATCGTCAGCAAAGGCATAAAGTAGATCACCAGGTAAATCAGAATCAATTTACTCCAAGGATGAATAGAAGCCACAACCAACCTCAGGTAAATCATACTCAATTTGCTCCAAAGATGAATATCAATAGAAACTTCAATCACCAGGTCAATAGATTTGATAGTCGCAGGAACTTCTTTAATCGACAATGCTTTTCATGTCATAATTTTGGACACAAAATTGTGTTTCCTACAAAACCATCATGACTAGAGAAGCACGAAATCAAAGGAATGTAACAGGGATCAACAAAATTTCCTATGATAACTTTTCTCTTATTGTAGATGAAATAGAATGCTCAATCTATAACAACTTTGGTCATGAAGAACCTGAATGCAGGTGAAAATTTCGGCAAACATCTCAAAAGGAGCAAAATCCATTAAATCCCAAGATATGGAGAAGGAAAGAATCTCAAACAGAAATTTGTGGTATAGCCTTGTATGCAGAAGGACAAGAAAATCAATGGTACATCAACAGTGGATGCTCAAAACACATGAGAGGTGACAAAGAAAAACTTCACTCATATAATGCCTTCGAAAGGGAAAAGAATGTCTCATTTGGAAATGACACTCCTACTATCTTAAAAGGTAAAGGCTCTATTTTATTGAAATAAAAGGTTAAAGCTGGAAATGTTATGTATGTAGATGGTTTAAAACATAACCTGTTGAGTGTCAGTCAAATGTGTGATCAAGGAAATGTAGTGTTTCGATAAAATAGATGTGTTGTTCATGAACTTGATACAAGAGAGATTGTGATCAAAGGTACAAGAACTCCAAACAACTTATACATACTTAAGGGAGGACAAAAACAATGATATCTAAGAAAAATGATGAAAACTTGTTGTGGCATAGAAGATTGGGACATCTCAGCTTTTCTCAAGTAAGAAAAGCATGTAGGTTCATTGTTGTTTGTGATCTTCTAGATATCAGCATCCCTGAAAATACAATATGTAAACCATGTCAAATAATTAAGCAAAGCAGAGCCCACTTCATTGACAAAGAAGGGTCGGGTAGTAAGCATCTTGAACTTGTCCATATTGATTTATGTGGACCATCAAGGAAAAAGTCACCTCGTGGAGAAGAATACTTTATTTTTTTCATTGATTATTTTTCCAAAATGTGTTGGATAGGTCTTATAAAGCATAAAGATGAAGCATTTGAAAAGTTCCAATCCTTCAAATCTTTGGTTGAAAATGAATCAGATCGAAAAATCAAATGCCTGAGATATGATCAAGGAGGGGAATTTACCTTAGATGAATTCTTTAACTTTTGTGAACAACATGGAATAAAAAGGAAATTCTCCACTGCAAGGAATCCTCAGCAAAATGGCGTGGTTGAAAGAATGAACAGAATAGTTCAAAAAATGGTTCGAGCTATGCTAGATGAATCTGGAACTCCTACAACCTTCTGGGTGAAGTTACATTCGCTGCCATAACTATTCTCAACCAAGCAAATGTTCGGGTAAGGAGCAATCAAACTCCACATGAACTTTGGTATGGTAAGACTCCTACTGTAAAATACTTTAAAGTTTTTGGAAAAAAAATGTTTTATCAAAAGGACTGATGAAAAACATGGTAAGATTGAACCGAGAGCAGATGAAGGTATTCTTCTTGGTTATTCTTCTAGAAGTAAAGGATATAAATGTTATAATAAAAGACTTGGAAATTTTTTTGAAAGCATTGATGTTGTAGTTGATGAAGCATGCAAAAATCCAAAACAGATAAAAACAGAAGATTATGACAATGAATAAGATTGGGACTATTTCCCACATGAAATCAAAATGATATTGAAGAAGAAACAAATGAAGCACCAGAAGAAGAAATAGTGGTAGAAGAAAAGACTATGTGTAGGTATGTTTAGAAAAATCATCTAGAAACTCAAATTTTAGGGGAAAAAGAGGCAAGTGTATAGACACGAAGAACTATTATAGGGACCTCAAGCTATCTAGCATTACTATCCTCCACCAAAACTCAAAATGTAAATCAATCATGCAAAGATGAATGTTGGGTTAAGGCCATGGATGAAAAACTTGAGAAAATTGAAAAGAATGATAGTTGGGAATTAGTTCATAGACCTCATGATAAAAATATTATAGGAACGAAATGGATATTCAAAAACAAGATGAATGAAAATGGAGAAGTCATTAGAAACAAGGCCAGACTAGTTTGTAAAGGGTATTCTCAACAAGAAGGTATAGATTTTGTAGAAACTTTTGCACCTGTTGCTAGACTTGAAGCCATAAGGATGTTTCTTGCTCTTTCTAGCTTTCAGAAATTCAAAGTATATCAAATGGATGTAAAATCAACCTTCCTGAATGGATATTTAGAAGAAGAAGTTTATATTGAACAACGAGAAGGATTCATTCTTGGAAATGATGCAAACTTGTATGAAGACTCAAAAAGGCGCTCTATGGTCTAAAACAGGCTCCAAGGGCCTGGTATTACCATCTTGACAAATATCTACACCAACAAGGTTTTACAAAAGGTTCAGCAGATAGCAATCTATATACAAAGATTGAAACTGATAAATTGCTAATTATTATTATTTATGTTGATGATATCATTTTTGGTAGAAATGAAGAATCCATGAGTCAGAATTTTGCTTCAGTAATGCAGCAAAAATTTGAAATGTCCTTACTTGGTGAACTTACCTATTTTCTTGGTCTACAAGTTCAACAAAATAAAGATGGTATTTTTCTTTCACAAACCAAATATCTCATTTACATCTTGAAAAGGTACGGAATGGAAGATTCTAAACCTGTATGTACCCCAATGGTAACAAGATGCAGTCTTAGCTCAAATGATGAATTAGCAGTAGTACATCAACCAACTTACAGATCCATGATTGGCAGTTTGCTTTATCTAACAGGTACTTGACCTGACATCATGCATGCAGTAGAAATAGTTGGAAGATTCCAAGAAAATACAAAGGAATCACACCGTCAGGAAGTCAAAAGAATTTTCAAATATCTTCAAGGAACTCATGACTTTGGTTTATGGTATCCCAGATATACAAATCTTACTCTTCATACATATACAGATGCAGATTGGGCAGGAAGTGCTGATGACAGAAAAAGCATTCATGGTGGTGCATTCTATATGGATTCCAGGTTAGTGTCCTGGTTCAACAAGAAACAAAGTTCAATTTCTTTATCTACAGCTGAAACAAAATATATGGTTGTTGCATCTTGCTACACACAACTACTTTGGATGATGCAAACCTTGCAAGACATTTAGATTATATGTACTCCATTGATATCCATTCTATGTGATAATACAAGTGCGATCAGTATTTCAAAGAATCTAGTCATGCACTCCAAAACCAAACACATACACATGAAATACCATTTTCTACGTGAACAAGTGCTTGAAAAAAGGTTAAATTGGATTAGGTTCCCTTGAAAGAACAGGCTGCTGATATATTCACTAAACCACTTCCTAGAGACACATTTGAATATCTTAGACAAAATTTGGGAGTACTTACTGCGTCATCCTGTTGTTAAATCCAATTTTTCAGAGAAAGGTTATTATACGAGTATTTCATGAAGTATAATCACATACACACACGGATTTCTGTGGGTCAAGAAGCATATATTTATTTTTCAGATAAGAAAAACAATGGGAGAGACTCTGATATGGGTGCTCTATCTGATGTTGTTGATTACAATATATTGATATGCCGTGTTCATTAATTTTTATCTAACTGACAAAGATGCCTTGATCATTGACTTATTAACCATGAACACGTAGCACAAGTTTAGGGAGAGCATTAGTCTTCATTCACATTCTACATTGTTGGCATCATGGTAGTTGAATCCAGCCATGGATGCATATACTTATACCTTTTTTTGTTGCTAATGTCATGAAAAAGTCTAGGACTTTGTATATGCTCAAGACGATCATGAACAATTTATTGCATCTTAGCATGTACAAAGGGGGAGCTCAATCAGACATTTTAGCATGTACTCAAGGGGAGCATGGACACCATAATGTTTATCAAAAGAGGAGAATATATTGGTCCACCCTTTGCCATTGATGTCGAAGAGGGAGAGTGACTTGGTGTTGTTGCCATCAAGTCCAAAGGGGGAGATTGTTGGCATTATGATGCATGTGTTGTCCTTGATGGAAACTCACTCAGATGAAAGATCACAGTGCAGCAGGTCAACAACAAATAATTACATGTCAGACTCTAAAGAATAACGAAAGAGAGGTATACGTGGGTTCACCTTGCCCAAGCTGCATATAAATGTAGGTTTACTTAACAAAACAAGCGTATACGTACATACGCACTTGTACAGAAGGAAAAGCCCGTATATCTAGGAAAACCAAGTTTTTGTTCCAAGGTATTTCTTGGTCCAAGGTATTTGACCCAAGGTAATTGGTCTGAGGTATTTGGTCCAAGGTATTGGTCCTAAGTAGTTTTTGTCCATGGTATTGAGAAGGGCCTAAAACTGTATAAGGAGGAGAAGATCATTAGGCCGGTGGCTACAAGGGATTTGAATATCTTATGAAGTGTTGGATTATATATGTAGGTTAATGAGCTTTTGATGGTTTTCCTGATCTGATCTAATGATGCACCTATATGGTTGATGAAGGTTGATGGACCGAGATCATAAAGGCTTAGAAGTATTATCATTATGTGGTTTTATCTTGAACAATCTAGATCTGAATATTGGCGCATGTTTTAATTTGTAAATTTGATGATCTAGGTATGACTGAAGTCTGGAATAGTTATGATGTTTTAAGTTACAATTTACAGATATGTACGCGGGTTCGCTTTAGAAAAAGACCTTATACATGTGGGTTCTTCATATTAGAGTAGCGTATACATCATAAATAAAAATTTGTTGATATGTACATTGGTTCCCTTTGGCAAAAGTGTGTATACACGCTAGTTCGGCACAGGGAAGTAGTGTATACCTTATGAAGTATGATGTTTAAAGTTTTAGTTGTTTCTATTTGCTATTATAGAATTATGGGTTCTGCTTTGTGTTCTAGTGATTGTATTCTGGTAATAGTGTTCTAAATGCTCAAATTGTTTGATTGTGATTTGCTGCAGTGATGATGGGTTGTCAGCGATTGATTGATTCAGTTGTGGTTGATTCAGAAAGTGATGATTGAGTTTCAGTTATTAGTTGATGCAGATGTATGATATGGTTGTGTTATAGTTATTATTTTCTAGGTTTCAATGTTGTTGAAGGGTCCAGTATGAAAATTGGATGAAACATGGCATTTAGGTTGTGATGTTATGCTCCAAGAGTATCCAGTCTAAAAATTCATGAAACTTGGTCCCTAGTGGAAGAATGAATTTTTTTTTTTTTGTAGGTTGGCACCTATGTACTAGTAAACATATTGGCTAGTACAAGTGCTAGGGGGTTGTAGCTCCCTTCTAGTAGTAGCTGGAGAAAGAGAGAAGGCTGTAGCCTTCTGCAGGTGGGTGCCTGCATATTGGCATGAGTCTGCAATAGTACGAGATTGTAAACAAATTTTCTTATTATTAAAAGAAGATAGAGACGACAGAAGCAGGTGTTTTTTACCCACATTGGGTTCCACCTTATATCATGGTGTTCATGTGTGTTGTTTATGTGTGATGCTTTATTCTGATTTTACTGCACTATCTAATAAATCTCTGATATACTGGTTTAAGCTCAATACAGGATAAATTGTCTAATTCAAAAGTTTTTTGCATATATGCTAGTTTCTTTAAGAACAATAGCATGTACATGCTAGTTCACTTCATTGAGGTAGCATATATAAATTTGTTTGGAAAATAAAGTTATATATCTAACAATACTGACTCACCCCCCCCTCAGTATTATTTCCAACACTTGGGTCATGTTCATTCTTATCTATTTCAATGCCATGTTGACTCATTGAATAGATATTGGATTATGCTATTTGGATATTTTAGTTTCTTTTCTTGTTTCAGTCATTGTTTCAAGTTCCATTTATAGTGCACGGAGCTAGTATTAGAGCTTACAAGTGAAGAAAAGAGGAGGACTTACTACATACAGTAGGTAGGTCTCTTTTCTGTATTCTAAACTCCCTAAGGAAAAATTAGATATTTTATTCCTTATTTGTTCTACATCAGACCACTAGACCTAGGGACTTCATTTTTGTCTGCGTAACTAATTTTCCATATAAAACATTGGCTACTCCACTAGGGATCGATATTTCCCTTAGTGGTTTACTTGGCCTTAGCATTTTTCATCTTTCAAAATGACTTTAATTAAATTATTCACACAATAGTTGACCATAAGAAAACACAATTTTTAAGATTGGTAGGGTTTCTTGTGTCATGTTTTGACCAAAATTTCCCCAACACACTCCCTATTTTGAGACAAAGCACCCCAACGCAATCTCTCCTCTTTGGAACTATGTTATAGTGCACTAGTATTTGTTCTACACCTACATTGATCTTGTAGGATGAAACAAATTGTATTCCTTTGCATTGATCCTCATTCTGCTTTGGTCCAATAAGTTTTTCTTGAGTCTCTAAGTTTGTGTGTCTCTAAAAAGCCATCATAATGTTTTCTTTTGATATTTTTAGACTTTGATAAGAATTTCTTTGGTTTCTTCTTCCTTCTTATCAATTAGGTTTTTGTAAACATTTGGTTTGATTGTTAATTTGACAAAAATAATTTTCATATTACAGTTGTTGTCTGTGTGAGTTCTTTTGGTCAAACTTCTAGCTTCATTTTTATTTTCATTACATTTGAAATTGAAAAGGAAAATGAAAGAAAATTTTCATTTCTTAACAATTTTTTAGTGTTTTTTCTTTCACTTTTGCAAAAAAAGTACCCCCAAAACCACCGGGGGGCTGAATTGTGTATGAGTGTTAATCGTCTTTGAATGTCATCTCTTTTAATCTTTGAAATTCTCATCCAATTTCAGTTTGAGTCATTTCTTAATGAAATATCATATTACATTTGATTTCATTGGTAATATTCTTTACCTACACTTGATTCATTCTTTCAATTCATTAGTGAAGGAAGGTATTGCTTTCATAAGTAGTCTTGTTATATTGTTATTTCATTGATTTGGAATCATCTTGTGTTTTTTTTGAAGAGTTATCTTGCATAGATTATATTTTCATAGTTATAATTCTCATTTTCACAATAGGAAAGGAAATTGTGCATAGATTGCTTTGTGTGGTTTGTCATCATTTAGTGTTTTTAATTTCAATTGGAGTAGTTGCATTAAAATATCTATTTAAGAATATTTGTTAGTTGCATTATTATGTGTGTCATTGTTCTTTGTTTCTTCCCTCTCATAGATAGATTTTCATTGAAAGAAAGAGTTCTTATTATCATGCTAGGTTTCATTAGAGGGAATCCAAGTGAATTCATACCATGAGCCTTGAAACTGAAACTTAATTAAAGATCATCTTTTAAAATTTAATCAATCAATCTAAGGATCATTTGGCACATTAACGGTACAAATAGAGGTATAGGTTATAGGCATGTTCCAAAGTCTTTAAACATAGGAGTTGTCGTTACTTGTCTGCATTACATTTTAGGGCTAGTCGGTATTACACATACATAAGTATATCAGAATACTTCCTATTGTACAGTATGCATTATACAACACTACTATATACTGTGTTTCCACATACTTCCAGGTGTATTTTTGAAGTCCCCTATAAGTATTTATCTCTCCATAGGTAACTGACTCGGCTACCTTGTCCATTGTGATACACTAAACATGAAGTTCAAGGAGATTTCCTGCATGTACTAGTAACAGTATATTGCAGTTCATAGTGACTTGGTAAACCCTTATTCCTAATTACCCCTTTTGTTTCTTATTTGTGTCTTTGATTTCTAAAATCAATTAATTAATCATAGAACACGATCCTTACCGTGGGACAACATCCTCACCATGGAACCACTCCTTCATAGAGCTTAGGCTGACACTAATGGAAACATTTCCTATGGACACCAACCAATGAAGCCCCTCTGATAGGAATCCTAGTCCTTTTCCTTATTTTGGAAATATTGGTGCTCCTTATATCGCAATGTTGTCCCTTCCTAGATTTTCCATTGGTTTACTACTTTGGTTACAGTTTTTTGACCGCCTTGGTTCTAAATGTCCAAACTGCTTCTCAACCAAGTAGTCCTCCAACTAAACAACATCAACCTCAAGTTGACCCTTCACCATCTTCTCCTATTGTTTATTCATCCCTTTCTTCCTTCTCACATAGTGAAAGTCTTGATTCTAGTATCTAGGAGGCTAAGAAGAAGAACAAAAGGACAAAGAAGAAGAAACGAAATAAGCAGTGGGGAAACCAAAAAAATGTTGTTATGAATGTAACTAATGTTGATAACATTTCCGACAAGGCCCATAAAGTTAAATTCCCTTGCGTTCTTTGTAAGGGTGATCACCTTCTTATATATTTTTTTGGTATTCCACAGCTATTAGAACTATGGTCCACAGGCTCACATCAGCCTATGTTGTTAGCCTCTGGAGCTTATGTTGATGATAGACTATCAAATAGTGATAGTAAGGTCCACAGGAAAAGGTTAAATTTAAGTCTCCCTTTAGGTTATGTGAAGGGAATCATCCTATTGACCTTTGTACTTATATGGATGAAGCCTCAAAAGTGTTGGAAAGCATACAACTTCTCAACCACAACTTTCGGTTGGTTACCAAAAGCTTTATCCCAATCCTCCACTAGTTGATGAATTGATTGATCCAAATCCATACAATCCCACTCTCTCTGAACATGAATCTCAAGAGTTTTTTCCCAACCAACCATTGGCTGAAAAAATGGTTAACTCAATTCAACCTTCATTTGGTCATACTTTTCTCATAGATAGTGAGGTTCATACTGCTCAGGTTCTTCTAATTTCTTTAGATCTCGTTGAACAAGGGGAATTTTCTCTTGTTGTTATGGAACCTCCTCCAAGTTATGAATCACTTGGTTAGACAATTCAATAGGTGCAAGTAATTCAACCCATTTATAACATGCCACAGGTGCCAATTAGTAAGTTTGTTCTAAGAATGACATAAATTTCATTTAGGAAACTTTTACAAGGAATGCCCCAAGATCTTGTTGGTCAAGTAACAACTATACAACATCCTTGTTCAGGTCAATATTTATAAGGTCAACCTTTCCAAAAATATCAAGGATTTTCTGGAACTGGACAAATTGGTATGGATTATCCTAATTATCAAAACAATTTGCATCAAGCTGGGATGAAAATGTCAATATCCCAACCCATCCCATCCTATCCTGGATATCCCTCACCAACAGCTAACCTACCCCCACAAGGTTACTGAGCTACCTAGTATCCATAGGAGAGTTCCTTTTCTTATGTCAAGCTCATTAAAAAATGAAACAAGATCTCGGAGCACAATTCCTTTACTTGTGTCAATATTGTTAAAAAATGAAACGAGGAGTGATGAGAATGGTTCTTTTCCTGTGTCAAGCTCATTAAAAAATGAAACAAATCGTCTTCCAATTCCAGTCTTTGATTAGATCTCGTAAATTTCGAGTTGGGTATTTCACTTGATCTCGTAAATGAACCTTCATTCCATCCACCTATTAGTAACCGGTAGTATAATTAGGTGAATGAAATGAACCTTAGGGGGGCATGCACCTAGAATCATGTTATTATGTTGGGGGCATGAAAACCACTCTCAAACATAGTTTTTCCTTGTTGTAAGATTGTGTAAAAATGAAACTAATTTCAAGCATAGTTTCCCATGTTTCAAGCTTGTGTAAAAATGAAACCATTCTCATCTTATTCTCATGATTTCCATTTTTTATTAGCTTTCTTTTTCCATATGAGGTTTGGTTTTCTCATTCCATTGTCACCATCTTCTTGGCCAGTCATACACTTTCACTCGGTTGTTTTACCCTTTCCTGAGGAACGACTGCGATGAGTGGTCTTATTATATTACCTCTTAACCTCTATATGTTCTTATTAGTTCAATTATGACTAGAACCAGTTACTACTCTTTATACCACTCATTCCTCCAGGAGGAGTCCTCTTTCAACACTTTTCAGACTCCCTAAACATGAAAAGCTTGTCAAGCATTTGTCTTTTTGAAGTCATTAAAGTAAATGAAAAGACAATGTTTAACTAGTATAATTTTAACCCTTTTCTGGACTTGGATAGACTATTTACAAAAAGGAATACTTTAGTTGAACATGAATAAAAGGTTCTCCTGAGTACCATTTTCTTCCTTTTTAGACTCAAGAGACTAAATTTACGAAAATGAACTTTTGGATTTTTGTTCTTCGCCTCTTTTTCAAACTATCTAAACAAACATAGATACTGATGAAACGAGAAAGTGAACTAGTACCCATTTTTTTGAGGTAGAAAAAAATAACCCAATTTTGAAAAGTGGTGATGCCAGAATACACTTTTTTTTTAGCATATTTTTGACACTTTAAATTTTCTTATGTACCAAATATGAATTTTCGATGTTAGTGATTTTCATGTTGATTTTGATGTTGTGTTGATGCAACATGAACACATTTTTTTAAATGTTAGTGATTTTCATGATGATTTTGAAAAGTGTTGATGGAACATCAACACATTTTTTTAAAGGGCTTATTTTTGACAATTTATTTTTTTTATGTATCAGGTGTGAACATTTTTTTTTTGTTAGTAATTTTCATCTTGATTTTGAAAAGTGTTGATGAGCATCAACCCTTTTTGCTGAGAGGGCTTAGTTTTTACACTTTAAATTTTCTAATGATTAAGTGTCGATTTTTATTTTTTTTAATGTTGGTGATTTTCATGTTAGTAATAAAACATAAAACAAATAATAAAAACATGACAAAAAAAAAAATACAAAAAATATATATAAAAAAAATCCTATAAAAATAAAAATAAAAACTCAAAACATAAAAATAAAAGATAAAGGATAACAAAAATAAAAATAATTAAAACATGTTAGTAATAAAACATAAAAATATATTAAAAGAATAAAACAAACATAACAAAAATAAAAAACATGACAAAAAAAAAGACATAAAACATGTTAGTAATGAAACATAAAGCTAAAAATAAAAAATATGACAACAAAAAAACAAATACAAAAAAATATAGAAAAAAGGAAAAAAAAAAACAAAAACATATAAAATTGTAAAAAAAAAAAAAAAAAAAACCAAAATTGACTCAACTGAATAAAAAAAATAATGAGAAAAGGAAAAAAAATGATTTTTTTTTCAAAAAAATATATATAATTTAAAGAAAAACAAATTGATCCACACAAAAAAAATCTAAAAAAGAATTAAGTTGAGAAAAACAAAACCTCATTACAAAAAGAAAAAAATTAAAATAATTACAAAAAAATAATAAAATTAAGATTTTTTTTTAAATAAAATTAATTAAAATTAAAAATAAAAAATATTTAAATTAAATAATGTAAATAAAAATAAATAAATTTAAGATTTATGTTTTTAACTAAAATTATAAAAATAAAGAAATAACATAAAAAATAAAAGCTATAAAAAAATAACAAAAAAATTTAAAAATTTAAAAACAATTTAAAAAAAAATTAAAAATAAAACAATTAAAAATAAAATATTAAAACAAAACAATTATATATATATATATATCTATATATATATATGAATTTTTTTTTTTAAAAAGATGAAAAAAAAAAACAATTAAAACAACATATGCAAATAAAATCCCCCCTCCCGACCACACCTCACCCCCATCCCCTCCTTGACCTTCCCTCACCCACCTCACCTCCCCACCCTTGTCCCTCCCTCACCAACCTCCCCCTCCCACCCTCGACCCTCCTCCTCCCCTCCCCTATCACCTCCCTCACCCACGTCCCCTCATCATCCCTACCCTCACCCATCCACAGCACACCCTACCCCCCTCCCTCACCGACATCCCCCACTGCGCCCCCTCCCCCCACCCGACCCCCACTGCACCCCCTCCCTCACCGTGCTCCCCCTCCTTCTCCCCCCTTTACATCCCTCCCCTCAGAGGCTACAACCCGATTCTGAGAATTGGCATGTGGCCTCTTGGCCACTGGCTACGGGCCCGAGCGAGGAGGGGAGGGGGTAAGGGGGGCAGTGGGAGTGGATTGCGATAAGCGAGGGGGATCAGGGCAGCGAGGGGAGGGAAGGGGATGGGGAGGAGAGGTGGGTGAGGGGGGCAAGAGGGGAGGGGCACGGGGTTATGTATGGCATTTTGTAATTGTTTTTATTTATTTTTATTCTTTTAATTGTTTTTTTAATTGTTTTTTTTTTATTTTTTTTAATTATTTTTTATTGTATTTTAATTTTTATAATTTTTTTTTAAGATTAGTTATTTTTTATTTTAGGTTTTAAATTTAAATATTATAATTTTTTTTATAATTTAAATTTTAAAATATAATTTAAAAAAATAAATATTTTTAATTGTTTTTTTAATTTTGATTTTTAATTTATTTTTTTAATTGTTTTGAATTTCTTTATTTTTATTTTATGTTTTGATAACTATTTAACATCTTTTTAAATGATGTTTCTAGTTTTTAATTTTTTTTCACATAAAAAATGGTCCCTTTTTCATTTTTATTTATATTTTCTTATATTATATATAATTAACATTTTTTAATTTTTATTTATATTTTCTTATATTTTATATAATTTTTAATTTCTTTTGTTTAATTTTTATATTTTTATATTTATTATTTTTTTTATTTAAATCTTTCATCTTTACAAGTTATTTTTGATTTTTTTTATTATTTTTTTTTTACAATTTTATGGTTTTTTTTTGTTTTGTTCTTTTTAATATATTTTATAAAATTTAATTCATTTTTTTGTCATGAATCATCCCCTTTACATCCCTGGAAAGTAGGGCCTCGGGCCTCGGGGTCGCCATGAAATTTTTTGTTTTTTTAAGCTTTTATTTTTCTTTTAATGTTGTATTTTATTTTTATTAACCTTTTTTTATTTGGTTTTTATTTTATTTTACTCTTTTTTTATCCTTTTTTTCATAGTATGGTTTTTATTTTTTTTGAATATTTGAATTATTTTATTCCTTATATATCTTTCACACACGCACGCACACACACACACACACACACACACACACATATATATATATTAGGTTTATTTTTTTTATTTTTTTTATTTAAATCTTTCATTTTTAAAAGTTAATTTTTTTTATTTTTTTTTTTAAGTTTTTAATTTTTTTTATTGTTGCATTTTATTTTTGTATCTTTTTTTTTTTTTTTTATTATTATTATTTTTATTTGGTTTTTGTTTTATTTTACTCTTTTTTTTTTTTTACAAAGTATGTATAATTTTTTTTTCATTTTATAGTTTGTTTTTAAGTCATTACTATATATTTTTTATATTTGATTTTTTTTGTCATTTTTTTTTTTATGTTTTAGTACTTGTTATTATTTTTTATTTTTATTTTTGTTCTCATATGTGTCTTTCACACACACACACACACACACACACATATAGATATCTATATATATATATATATATATATATATATATATATATATATATATATATATATAGGGTATGCGTCGATGCTTGGCTAGCAACCTGATCCCATTATGTGCAATTTGATAGCTAATTTTAAATTTTTCATTATAATGAATTGAGTCTGCCCCACATTGTGTTAATTTCATGGTTGGTCTTTAACTTTTGATTACAATGGGTTGAGCTCACCTACATTGTGTCTCAATTTGATAGTTGATTTTTAATTTTTTTTCGCAATGTATCAAGTTGTGTTAGGCTAAAATTTCAAAATCACTATACATGTAGAATTTAAAAAAATTACTCTTGTTATAATAACTCTTTCATTCATGTGTTCATTTTTAATGTTTTTTAGTCATAAATTTTTTCCATGATGTCATGCTTAAAATGTTTTGAAAATTTAAGATTGTTTTGTACTCATAATCTTTTGTTTTAATTCCATGGTTGAAAAATTGTGAACATTTTTAATGTTTTTCTAAGTCGTGATATTTTATCTTTAATGTTATGGCTGAAAACAATTATAAATATTTTTTCTTAGCACCATGATTGAAAATTGTTGGAATTTTAAGGTTTTTCAAAGAAGTGATATTTTAAATTTAATGTCATGCTTAAAAATCGTTGGAATTTTAAGGGCTTTCAAAGACATGATATTATATCGTTAATGTCATGATTGAAAATCATTGGAAATTTAAATTTTCCAGAGTCATGATATTTTGGTTTTAATGTCATTATTAAAATTCTTGAAAATGTACCTCAAAAAAAAAAAAAAAAAAAAAAAAAAAATTATTCTGCCATCAACACTTTTCGATTTCAAGGTGTTTTTGGCAGCAAACAAAATGCATTTTATTGTTTTTTACTGTTATTTTTAAAAATATTGAAAATTTACTCTGAATATAGATATATATATATATATATATGTATGTATGTATGTATGTATGTATGTATGTATGTATGTATGTATGTATACATAGATACATACATACATACATATATATAGATATATTCCGACATCAACACTTTTCGATTTCAAGGAATTTTTTCATGTTTTTTTGGGATTTATATCTCCACTGGACTCGTCAAGCATGATGGGGACGAACCACTCCTTCTCAGAATTCATTTAAAATACTCATAAGGATTCATCTAAAGGGTGAACTTATAAATCAAGCATATGTTATCCTCCTCAAGATTGTCAAAAATAAAGAGGTATTGACCGAAAATGGTTGGGGAAATAGGGAAAATAGGGTACTTAACCTATTAATGGTAGCTAGTTTCTGTTGAACATGAAACCCTTTCACTTCATCTTCGTGACTGTTGGGTTGGGAAATATGCTTGCCTCTTTGGTTAATCATGCCATATTAAAGCCTTCATAAATGGTTTTGGGTCAATGTTGCCAACTCCATAAAGTTTTGTCGATATGTTCAAGAGAATTCCTTCAGTTGATATATGATACGACACTCTTAAGGCTTCATTCATTTCGTATGCTCCTGAATCATCTCTTCATCAACATGATTTTGTCTCAAATCTTGTTACATGTCTCTTGTCATTGATGAGGGATACATCAAGGCCCTCCTACAATGGGTCAATTTTGTTGACATCAACTCATTATCCAGGAAGTTGACATAGATATTCTCTTTGCCACCTTGGAGCTTGCATACATTAATGGAAATTTTCCTCTCTCTCAGTGATAGATCCTCATCATTGGACTTTAATCAGAAGACTCTATGTGGTGTTCGACTTCATCTCATTCATTCACACCACATATATTTTACTATAATAACTTGAGAGCCATTATTATTATTGATGGTTTCTCTCATGTCTGTTAATGACTTACATCATTGGTTTGTAATTAGATGATGCCCGCCATGTTTGAATTCAGCTCATTTATTCACATGGTTAAACTTGTACTATCGAGTGATAAGGTAGAAGACCATGGATCTAGTTCCATCCATCCAGGTTGCAATTTTAGAATTCATACAATATTACAAAGTATGATGGCTATGATAATTTAGATAGACATCCATGCATGGGTCCACAATGTCATTAGGGGACACGACTTCTTGGTCATTATACATGTAATATATGCTTATATGTTAAGCATGGGTATTCCTCCCTCAACAACGATATCATGATGATAATGTGTATTTTAATAGATGATGATCTTGACCTATTTCTTATTTATATGGACTTGTCACAAGGTAAAGTACTTTAGTCATTAGCCATTTCTTCTCATTTTGTACATTAGGGGGCAATATGTTATAGGCCATTTTTTCACATCAGCTCAAAAGGCCTGAAAACCAAAGCAATCAACATCCTTGAACACTTTGTCACAATCCCTTTACAAAGCCCTAAGCATCATCTCTCTAAAAAGTCTGTGTTTCTAGGTGTATCTACTCAAAAGCCATGTTGTTAGCCCGAACACATCTTGCATTCATGTCCACTTGCGTTGGATGTAAGTTGCATAATTGAGAATTTGCATTGATCAGCACAAGATGCTCCATTCCACAAGTGTGTTGATTCTAGAATTTTAGGAAAATTAAAAAAATAAATTGAATCTTCTCCTTCAAAAATATTTGAACATACTTTTAACCATTTACCATGGATAGAGATCTTGAATTATTATATGACCCTATTCTAGTGATATTATCTCTTATCCCTTGAGCTTTTCCTCCCTCAAAAGTGGATCTCGAGCCTAGATTGGTAAATCCTAAACTACCAATTTTTACCCTAGAAATTTACTACCTCCCATGGAGTCTAGGTTGAATCTTAGAGATTTTTAGTGCCCTCATGTTGCTACTTTGAGCTTAAGGAATAATCATCCATTTGCATTATATTTGAGTAAGAAGGTTTTCTTTGTGGAAAGGAAGTATAAGACAATTTGAGACATCTACAATGTCAACTTCTATATATGGTTGTAACTCTCTCTTTTATTTATTATACAAAAAGAACTTTGTTTTCCTATACTTGTGTCATGTTGATGCTTATGTATTTCAATTCCATGTTAACTCATTGCATAGATATATTGGATTATGCTATGTGGATATTGTAGTTTCTTTTCTTGTTTTATTCATTATTGCAGGTTCCATTTATAGCACGTGGAGCTAGGATTGGAGCTTACAAGCGAACATAAGAGGAGGACTTACTATGGATTCCAGGTGAGTCTTTTTTTTGTATTCTAATCTCTTTAAGGAAAACTTATATATTTTTTTCCTCTGTTGTTCTAGATCATACCAATAGATCTCAGGAGTTCATTTTTGTCCATAGAAGTAAATTTTCCATATAACACTCATGCTTCTAACTAGAAGTTCCAGTTGACCCTTCTTAGTAGAGGAGAAGGGCATTGACTTTTAAAAGTTCATAAGTCTGTAATTTAGAGTCCATTTTCTTCCCTCTTCTTTTTATGTGGGGGAGGTAGGGGAGGGTGGTAATTTTTTGTGCTCTACACACTAGAGTGCTTAGTTTATGAAAAGTAGGCCTATATTGATAAGGGTCAATCAATCATTCTCTATGTAAACATTGATCGATCCTTCTTCATACGTCTCCATAAAAGGGACAACCAAACTTTACTTAATCATGTGTTCAAATTAAGGGGGAGGTTGATGAAGGGTTAATTAACCCTTTCACAAATAGTATTTCTTTTGTGGGAAATGTGGAAGGTTTAGTCAATATTTTCTCACGCATAATATTCCGATCAACAAGGAGCCCAAAGAAGGGTTTTTTGACCCTTCCTTTGAAGATCTTGAGGAAGGGTTGGTTAAAATTTCTTTCATATTATTGTTATCATTGACAGTGATTATAGAAAATGATTGACCAACCCTTCCTCAAGTATAGAATTCTCATTGAGAGGAAGTCTAGAGAAGGTATGGAAAACTATTCACACTAGAGGAGAAGGAGGATAATTTTTGAAAGGTGATAACTTTTTCAGCAAGAGTCTACTTTATATTATTATTATTATTATTATTATTATTATTATTATTATTATTGTCTCTATTTTTGGTAATTTTACATGCTCCACAAACTAGATTTTTTTCTATGAAAATCATATTTATGTTTAGAAGGGTCAATTGACCCTTATCAATGGAAAGATTGAGTCAAGCATAATATTAACATGAAGGGGGTGCATAAGGAAGATTCATTTTACCCTATTCAAGAATACTTTTCATGTTGATAAGAGCTTGAAGAAGAGTTAAATAACCCTTTAACAAGATTAGTATTATTATTGAAATGGAATTGAAGAAAGGATCAATTAAACATTACATGGGAAAACTATTCATGTAGGGGGAGCATGAAAAATGGTTGGTTGCCCCTTTTTCAAACATATAATTATTATCAAGCAATCGCACAATGAATGGTTGTTCAACCCTTCCTACCAGAGGAAAATGAAAATGGTTTTCAAAAGGTCATAACTTTGTCACTACAACAAAATAGGCCATTAGCACCGGAAAAAGCATAAAAAATTAGTATATTTGATCTTACCAATTGGGTTTAATTAGTGATGCAAAACTTGGCGCTACAATGCCTATTCACATTAACAACAAAAATAGTGCTAGAAATAATGTTGGGTTTAGAACTGAGAAATATTTCTTTCATACTTGCTTTCATGTTTGTGTCAATTTGTACTTATATTCTTGTTCCTAATTATGCTTCCTTTTTTGCTTCTCGTATTGCATCAAAAATAACTTATTTTTTAGGTTCCTAATTTACATCAAATTGTGCTTCAATTATAACATTGTTTATTGCATCGAGTTTTGCTTCTAAGATGACACTGCTTGTTGCATCTGGATTTGCTTCCATTATGACTTTGTTTGCTTCCAATATCTAGTCAAAATGATACATGTCAAAATGATACAGCTCAATATGTTACTACAAGTGAAAATGACACATATGATAATAAACATGAAAAGAGGCATCATAATGATTTATCAACAATGATCTATGATGGAGTCTATATCATCAATGTCATTGGCTACTACTAGTAAATTACTCATCATCATCATCATGTCTATCATGATCATCATCATCAATGTCATCAACGTCATCACCTGCCTCGATGTCATATCCATATACCTTTTTATAATCATCTTTAATGTCTGAACTAGATCCAACATAATTTGGATCAATCTCAAGATCAATTGGATCTTCTAGAAAACCTGTGTTCTGCAAAAAAAAAAAGATTCAAAATGAAAATTTATTATTTATTTCATGAAATATTTAATATTTATGTTATGTTTCTAATATTACAACATATGAAATGGAACCAAAATCATATTACATCCTATCAAACTACAAATATATACCATGACAAAATTTCAATTAAGTTATAGCTAAGATGTCATTCCAATGGTGTAAAAACATGCAACAATTCTAATAAAATTTATTACAGATCATTCAAAATTTTGTTATACAATTTACTTGTCATTCTTAGTTTCTTGTGTTACAAATCCATAGGACTTGGATGACTTTAATTCCCCCATATGGAATAACTTATTCCCATAAACTTTTGAGGAAATGAAGAGGGTTATCTATGTCAAGGATGAACTTGAGGAGGTAAGTATAGTGGCTATACTTAATAAGAGGGTTGATCTAAATATTTTTACCTCATTGATGCATTTAGAATCACATATAAAGAAACATGTAACCATAAAATGCATACATATACATAAACAAAAATGAAAGGAAATCATGAGAAATAAAGAACAACAGATTCATAACAAAGTTCACCTAGTGTGAGTTGTGTCTCCGGGCTCTACACAATGTGGGGATGTTGTTTTCATTAATCTTTAGTAAAAAATCAAATTACATGCATGTACAAAAGGCACCCTATAACTCCATTTCAGGGGATGGCCTAAAAATGCAAACCTCTGCTAAAGAAATATACTACTGTGTTGAGTTCCTGGCATGAAATCATGTCAAGTGACTGTAAACTTGACCCCTTTCTAACACCACTGAAATCTGGACCCTCGGGAATCTCAAATATTCCCCAAATATTCCTTCTCACTAATTGACCACAGTTTTTCTAATAATATGACAAATATGACTTCACCATTGCACTCCTTGAAAAAAATGAGTAAAATGAGTATAAAGTCGGCTTGGTTCTAAAACTGTCAAAATTTGGCCCTGACTGAATCTTTTAGATTCCTTAAGATTCTACAAAGGTTTCCCTCTACAAGTTGACTGAATATATGTGGCTCTTATCAAAAAACCGATCATGCCATCAGACTCTTAATGAAATTATGGCTCATTTGAGTATAAATTTGGCATGATTCTGTAACTGTGAAAAATTACCCCCAAGGGAATCTTTTAGATTCCTCGAGATTTCACAAAAAATCATGTCTAAAAATTTACTGAAGATATGCTACTCTGATGAGGAAACTGATTATAACACCAAAATCCATGCGTAAAATTGAGAAAAGTGAGTTTGAAGACGATATACTTCTGCCTCTACAAAAAATCAACATCCCAAGGAATCTTTTGAATTCGTCATGATTCCTTGGGTCAGGTTTCCATCTTGATTTGCGTACCAGATCAAGGTTTTGTGTGTATTTGTTATTCCCTTAGTCAAATGGTAGAGTGGGATTTTAAAAACGTTTCTGGGCAGAGTTACCAATGTTTCATGTGCTGACACATTGATTGGCATGTAAAATTTGGTACTAGGTGGTTCCAGTTTGAAAACCCCGCGTTGGTTAATTTTTGGTGTTTTGTGGTTTTTTTTTGTGTAATGTTATGGGGCCACCTAGTTCGGTCGGGAAGGTTTGATTCCCATCGGCCCCTCTTCTAATATGTGGCATAGGCATTTTGTAACGACTGCCCATGTTGATGGAATATATATATTATATATAATGGATAGTGGTGGTGAGGTTGGTGGCCCGCCCCCTCTTTTTAAATATATTATTTTAATAATATTAAAACATATTGGTCAAAACCCATCGAAGATATTTTTGGGGTGACCAACGAAAATAGATAGGCAACAAATTCGCTCATTCCAGCCAATGAAAATCGTCGCTAGCAAGTGCCAAATTGTTGTTAGTGGCTATTAATGGGCCTAGTTTGACCAAAACTTTGACTAACCATAAGTTTCACATGTACAAACTCAGATTCTAGTTTTGTTTGCACCATTGGAAATATTACAACGCGATCTTCGATTTGACCCTACTTTCACTTCAATCCAACAACTTTTATTTTTGAGATTTTCCAAAGCCACTTCTGAATTCTGAGCATTTCTGGAGCCACCTAGATAATTCCTCTCCACTGAGGAGATTTTCGCCCTTCAAAAGCATGAACATAATTTGTATCCACATATCTATTCATTTAGCCACTCTTTCAACATTTGCATTCCATGCAAACTTGTGGTATATTCTTTTCAAATTACATACAAGAGCACACACGATTCAAACAACACCATACTTGACAAAAGTTTATAGCACACACTCTTTGGCCAATTTTACATCATAATAGAAACTAATGCCCCATTTATCAACAAAAAGGGAAAAAAATCATTGTTTCTTTAATAAGTGATGGAAAACACATCATCACTTTTACAATTACATCGCAACACATGATTTACAAAATGCAACCATTACAAGCTACTATATCTAGTAAAACCATCTCTTACTCAACAAAGTGAATGGGTCATCTCCCCGTGGCCAATTCTATTGTTGAACCTATTCACCAGTTGGTTACCTCATAGGAACTTTCTAGGAATAGAGTATCTGACATGTGGCTCTCTGGTGTCCAACCTCGTTACAGTGACTACAATGATTCTTTCTCCCCCAAACTTTTTGGTTCATATTGGAATGCTTACTCCAATAAGAGCCTGTGCAATCCTCACTATCACTGTAATGTGATGAGGTGCTCCCATCATCTGTCATTGGTTGTCACCGGTTGTCCTGGGGAATTTTCCAATCCCTTTTCTGACATGCCTAAGTTCTACATAGTTAGGCAATTCCTCCACTTTTATGGGATTCACAATGACTTGGCCATTAATGTCGAGGAATTTCCCTTGATACCCCATCTTATTCAACAATTTTGATCCAATTCTTGTAGTATGTTTCTCAAAAGAAGTGAAAGCATCATCATAAAAAGAACATGAAATTGAAGAATCACATTTTACCTCAGGCTTGTTATGCTGCAACTTTTCCAAGGACTCGTCCTTGGCTTGTAACTAACGTTGCAAAAAAAATTTCTCCTCCTCTGATTCTTGTAGGAGTCTCTTTAATTCAACATTCTTTGCTTGAATTCTTTGGTTGATCTCTTTGAGTTCTTGGAGACATGCAATCTTTGGTTCCCTTCTCTCCTTTGGCATAATGTATGTTGAAATATTTGTCACATCACCTAAATCAGAACCCAAGTCAATAGGTCCCCCTTCTGTAACCCCAAGAGTTGCAATCCTCATTCCATCATCTGAATTTGCTTCCAAGTCAATTGGTCCAACGCCTGAAAATCGTGCAACTATGATCTTCTCATCACCCTTTGATTCAAATTCTTGGTCACGTTGCACAGATGTAATTGACTTCTGATTCTCTTTTTTGTCATTCCTCTTGGGCCTCAATTCCGGATGTAGTTTCCACCAATGATCCTCATCATGCCCTTCTTTCTCACAATGAGTACAAGAGGGCTTTCCTTCCTTTCTCTTAGTTGTTGTTGTCCTATTTGGGTGGTCTTCTAGCTAATGCTCTCCCCTACTTTCAATATGTACAACCTTCACACTAGCTTCATCAAGAGTTTTAAGTTCAAATAATAACAATGAATGACGCAAATAACTATGCAGAGAGCCAATATATTTCATCAATGTCTCAGGAGTGTCTAATGGAACATTTAATTCTAGTGCTTGTTTCCTAAACTCCTATGTAAAATTATGAATATTTTGTTCTTTACTTTGTTTCAAATTTTTCCACTCCATTAGGGCTTTCTATATGTAACCCAATTAGTAAAACTGTCATCCTGAATCAGAAACGAACTCAGATCATGATGAGATAAATTTATGACTACTCTTACCACCTTTTTGAAGTTTTCCTTCTCGCCAAACGAGAGTAGTGCCACTCAATTGAAGGGATGCTATTTGGACCTTGGCTTCATCATATTTGATTCGTTGTATGCGACAATAGACTACAACCTATCTGATCTAGTTATCTAGCATTCCTACATTAGATTCCCCACTAAACACATACAAATCAAACTTAACATCAACTTTAAAAATGTTTTTTTAGATGCATTCCTACGATGCCTGTTTGAATAAGAGGAAGAGGAAGACGATGAACTTTCACTAGAGGACGGAGAGGGAGGGGGGCCTTCTCCTCCACCTTCATGATTTATCGAGGCATGATCATTTGATTATCTCTTTCCTTGCTTCATTGTCTTCTCATATTATGCAAACAATTTATCTAATTTTTCTGTCGTTGCATAGAAGTCCTTGGGATACTTTTTCTCTTCCTCCAACCGAGCATCTTCATCTGCCATTTTCTCTCTTCATTTTGCATGCCCTGCTTCTGGATCAAAGGACTTAATTTTACCATCACTTCTTTGGAGCTTTCCCCTATTTATCATGGACTTTCTATTCAAATCAACGTAATACCTACTCTAATACCAAACTTGATCTAGATGTTTTTACTTCGTTGATGCATTTAGAATCGCATATAAAAGAGCACATAACCATAAAATGCATACATATACATTAAAAAAAAATGAAATTCAATCATGACGAAAAAATCACAACAGGTTGATAACAAAGTTTACCTAATGTGGGCTACGTCTCCCGGCTCTGCTCAAAGTAGGAAGTTAATTTTCATTAATCTTCAGCAAAAAATCAAATTACATGCATGTACAAAAGGCACCTTATACCTCCATTTCAGGGGATGGCCTAAAAATGCACAACTCCACTGACGAAATGGACTACACTATTGATTTACTAATGGGAAGTCATGTCAAATGATTGTAAACTCAACCCCTTTCTGACACCATCAAAATCTGGGCCCTCGAGAATCTCAAAGATTCATTCTTGTTTGTTGACTGAGTTATGCTGCTTAGATGACAAATATGACTTCACCACTACATGCCTTTTGAAAAAATGAATAAAATGAGTATAAAGCTGGCCTCGTTCTGAAACTATCAAAATTTTCCCCTTAGGAAATCCTTTATATTCCACAAAGATTCCCTTATGCAAGTTGACAGAAGATATGTGATTCATATCAGAAAAGGGATCATGCCATAAGACTCTTGGCAAAATTATAGTTCGTTTGAGTATAAAGTTGGCATGATTCTGTCACTGTGAAAATTTGGCCCCATGGGAATCTTTTAGATTCTTCAAGATTCCACAAATATTCCTCTTTGCAAATTGACTAAAGATATACTACTGAAATGAGAAAACTGATTATGTCATCAAATTCCTTACAGAAAATAAGAAAAATGAGTATAAATTTGATATACTTCTGCCTCTATAAAAAAATAAACCTCCGAGGGAATCTTTCAGATTCCTCATGATTCCCTACGTTAGGGTTCTATCTCAGTTTGCATGTCAGCTTTGGGTTCTGTGCATCTCTGTTCTCCCCTTGGTCAAATGAAAGAGTGGATTTTTAAACCAGTTTATTGGCCAAGTTACCAATGTTGCATGTGCTGCCACGTTGATTGGCATGTCGAATTTGGCACTATGTGGTTCCGGTTTCAAAACCCCTCGACATTATTTTTTGGTGTTTTGTTGATTTTTGTTGTAATGTTATGGTGTCGCCCGTTGGGCGGACTGGCCAGTTCAGTCGGGTGGGTTCAATCCCTGTCGACTCAGCTTCTAATATGCGATATAACCATTTTGTAACGGTCAATCATGTTGACCGAATGTATATTATATATAATGGATGGGGGTGGTAGGGATAGTGGCCCGCGACCCTTTTTTTTTTTAAACATATTGGTTAAAACCTACTAAACGGATTTTTTGGGCCACTGGAAAAATTAAAGAGGAGACAAATTCACCCATTTCGGCCGCTAGAATCCATCACTACCAAGTGCCAAATTTTTGCTTTGTCAGTGGTTGTTAATGGGCCTAGTTTGACCAAAACTTCCTAGCCATAACTTTCACATACAAAATTGTATTCATGTGTCATTTGCGCCATTAGAAATCTTGTGAAAAAATATTCAATCTAACCATTGTTTCACTTCAAATTTTTATCTTTTCCAAAGACACTTCTGAATTCTGAGCGTTTCTAGAGCCACCTGGATCATGGGAATGATCAGAAGTTGTGCCACCTTCCAAGAAGACACTTAACCCAAGTAAGAGCTAATGGAAAGGGGTGTTACCCCCATGTATATAAATAAATATTGATGTACATAAATTAGGATTGAGTAGGTAGTAGAGCTAGCCAAATAGATTATTCACTCAACCTGTTAGAGAGGTATAGAGCAAGCCACCTCAGTTTGCTAGAAGGAATAAGTATAAGGTGGAGGCAAGGTAGTGCAAGGGTATTATCAAATATATACAACATGTAATGTTGGGGGAAGCCCTATCGAAAAAAATCATGTGAAAAAATTAAGATGGGAGTCAGCAGTCATAATCTTGTAGTTCAAATTCACTAGTGGCGGTGTACCCTATCATGTGGAAGCATATAAAATCGGGTGGAGATTAGAACTACAGGATAAGAAATATACATAAATGACCATTCCCTGCATGTAAATCACAAATGAGATGAGAGAAAATCGTTGGGTAGGTTTTCGAATCTAATTTGGGTTATCGGAGGGAGCATGCAAGTAGTCAATATGAACCATGGATTATTGGTAAGATGGGACAAAATATGGATAATATTAAGGTAAAAATATAAACTAAGTTGAAACTAACTAGGATAAGAGATGTGGCACATGTAAACCATCTCATCAGGTTGAGTTACAGGAGGATGTTTCACAAGGCTTGAACAAAGATAGTGATTTGGATTTGTGAGCTGTAATGACTAAACCAATGTCACAATCATAGAGAAGAAGGCAAAAAGAAGCATGAAGTGCTATAAAATATCACTTGAGGGATGAATAAGGAATAGATAAAGTTTTAGATTAGTATAGAATTAGAGGAGATGAGGATCGTTCATGTTTGAAGCAAGAGGAGTAGTGAAAGGGTGGCACAAAGAGGGAGGAATATGATGAAGCTCATAGAAGGAGTTGAAGGAGGAATGAAAATTAATGAGAAAATGAAAAGTGAAGGGGCCCCAAGTATCGGTGATGGTAAGGTGAGATGGCTATGGAACAGGATATTGTGTTGAAAGGGCCTACAATGGAATAATGAGAAAAGGAGATTTCATCCAAAGGAGGTGGTTAGTTTACATCAAGCAACCTAGAAAGGGGAGGGCTATCACAACTTAGCTGAGTCTGACACCAATTTTGGGAAGGCTTTCCAACTATATTTAGTAGGCTTCTGTTTGAACAGTCTCCATTATGAGGCTTGTAGCTTCGAGATAACTACTTGTCCCTTTCATGATGGCATGGCACAAGGAAATCAAGGGAAAACCGCTAGTTTAGAAAGTGGAGGGAATTGTAAACATCTCGAGCATGCATGGATGTTACATGAAGAAATATGAACCACCCCATCAAAATTACCCTTACAATGCATGGAGAAGGCTAGAGGATCAAAATATAATCATTGCTCGCCAGAGGAAGGAGCATGTGAAGCATTAAGAAGGAGACAAGGGTCATGGAAAAACATAGAACTTGACCCTAGAACAAAAATGGTGGCAAGGATTATTTTTCTGAGCATGCCATTGTGGAGGGGGGGGATGTGGCACTCCCCTCCTAGTTTTTTTTTAAATCCCCAAAGAAACCATGCTCCCTAACTGCCCCTATAGTTGTTGTACCAGAGGCTTGAGGACGACCTCAGTAAGGAAAAAGGTTACTAGATCAATGGGGATAAAGGGAGGAATGAGTGGCTCGAGGAAGAGACACATTTTTATGTTGGCAGCCCGTTGGATCCCAAAAAATTAATTGTGAGAATATACAAAGTCATTGGCCGCTAAAGAAAAAGCCTATTTGTTGGTTTGTTATGTGTATCTATGTGTTTGTATGTCAATAGTCATAGGCATGTATGATTGAGTCTATATATTCTATGTAGCTTCACTATAACATTCATTGATATACATATATATTGTTGGTTCCCTGTTATGGATGTACATTTTGCTCTATATTTTGCGTAGACTTGAATTACTAGTGAGCCAGGTTCTGCAATTATTATGTTGTAGTTCATGGCACCTTTTTCTTATAGAGTAATATAATATGATGGATGGTTGGGTTTCTCCTTATGATTTGAGTTATTATTTTAATGCATGTTTTTGTTTATGACATATCGTGATATTGTGGATTTAATTCTTAGTTGTGGATCCATGTTGTCATGAATTTCTAAAACGAATTGGTTATTTGGATGTTTATTAATGATAGTATATAGTAAAGAACCTCCACCAATATGCTTCCAAGTCGTGAAAAAAAAACGTTCTGATCGCTCTGATGCGAATTCCTGAACATTGCAGCCAAACCCTAACCAGCCGCCGCCCCTGACTGTTTACCCTGCTACAGCCGCCGCTCCCCTGCTGGTCGATAGCAATGGATATGGCGGTAGGAGGGGAGAGCTCTGCTCCCCCTCCAAAACACTCTACGAGTTCTGACAATACCTAGCACTCTCAGCCTCTGCACCCTTCTGATGCTAGCCCAAATGCAGGACAAGGCGAACATCGGAAAGCTGAGGCAAGGATTCATACGGCCCCGACAGAAGAAGACGAAGCTGACAAGGAGACCCGCGATAAAGCCAAGGCGACTCAGCCTAAAGCAACCTCAGCCACTTGTATCCCAAAAGCTGCCGAACCCATCAAGGTGGACCTGCCCAGCCACCGCATCAATGGTGAAATTCAGTACATGCAAGATCATGCACTCATAGGAAAATTTTTAGGCTTCTGGCCTACGGAAAAAGCCTTACAAGGTTGGATAGCTTCAAAGTGGAAGCCCAAAGGACAAATAACTCTGCAACTAGGACCAAAGGGCTTCTTTACAGCTATATTTCACTGTGTGGAGGACAGAGTGAGGATATTCGAAGGAGGGCCGTACTTCTTCAACTCCTCAGGCCTCTATCTCACCGAATGGAAACCCAGATTCAATCCCGATAAGGAGGATTTCAGTTGGGCACCCGTCTGGATCAGGATGTACTCCCTCCCTGCAGAATACTGGAAAGAAGAAACGCTGGCAGACATAGGCAACAAACTGGGCACCTTCATCCGAGTTGCAGCGGAGACAAAAACTCGCAAGTACACCTCATACGCTAGGATCTGCGTCCAGATGCATCTGACCAAAGCTCTCGCGGATACGGTAAAGCTCTATCACGATGATTATGAATGGACTCAACCTTTAGATTATGAACACATTCCCTTCCGCTGCCGTAAGTGTCATGAGCACGGCCACCTATTCCGTGACTGTCCTTTAAATTCCCAGTCCAAAGCAGCTGCTATTGTCTCTGATATAGACTCTGAAGGTTTCATCAAAATCCCCAACCGCCGCAGGCATGCCAAAAAGAGTCAGCCAGTTACTGAAAACACTCTCAAAGCGGACCACCAGAACAAATTCTCTGTTCTTGCAACGCATGAAAAAAATGATCATCCCAGTTCTGAACCCCCTCACAAACCCTCTTCGCCCTCTTCCTCCCTCCCTCACTCAGATCCCTTGCAGTCCTCTGACCCTGATCCAATGAAGCCCACTCCCAGCCCTTCTTTGGAGAAAGGTAAATCCATATCAAGATTCAGTCCCCTCTCTTTCTCTAAAGAGCAACCCTCAGTGGATAATAAGCAGCAGGACTCCGATATGGAAACCGATGCTACTCTGGCTCTCAGGCTTCAGCAAGAAGCGGATGAGGAAGTTCTAGGCGAAACCACTGTTATGGAAGAGGATCAAGCGGATGTCACTATCGATGGATTAGACATCTTCACACTTGAGGCGGCATGCAAACAAAAAGAATACAACTCCATTCAACCTTGGCAAATCGACAAGCTGGAAGGAGTCCTAGCCAAGGCGCAGCATAATAAAAGCCTGGGCATCCAGGGAGGCAGTCTGTGGGATGGAAAAAAGCTACTCAAGGATCTCAAGAAAAGGGGACGAAAGACAGACCTCTAGCGCACCATAGAAATAGGTGAAATACTTATGGAATCAGGGCGATTCCCTAAGTTGACAAAGTTCTACAAACCCAAATCACAGTTTACATGAAGTTAATATCTTGGAATGTGAGAGGACTCAACAGTCCCTCAAAACACAGAATGATCAAACATTTGATTCAGCAAGAAAAACCAACCATAGTTTTTCTGCAAGAAACCAAAAGCAACACTGATGCTATTGAACGAATCCGTGGCAAAGTTTGGGCAGGAAGCAGGGCCATCTCTGTTGATGCCTCCGGAGCCTCAGGTGGTTTAGCTATCTTATGGAACCCTCAGATCATCACGTTATATGACTTCCACGCCACACTCCATCTCATTCAAGCCTCATTCCACCTCGTTGGCACCGGCATACATGGTCATCTCACAAATGTTTATTTTCCTCAATTAGTTCAGCAAAAAATAGAACTTCTGGAAACGCTCTCTCTTCTCAATGAAAACAGACAATTCCCGCTATGGATCGGGGGCGGCGACTTCAACATAATAACTTCCATGGCAGAGAAACAGGGAGGCCGAATCAGGCTCGACAGTGACAGTGAAAGCCTCAAAGAATTCATTCAAACCAATCACCTTATGGACATCCCTACCTCTAATGGAATTTTCACCTGGACAAACAAACGACGAGGCATTCATCACATAGCCTCCCGCCTTGACAGATTCTTTCTCTCTGACAATGCAATCCATCTAGGAGGGGATTTCAATGCTTCCATCCTTCCCCAAGGCGGGTCTGATCACTGGCCAATTTTGCTACAATGGTCCAGACCAGGCAATCAATGCAACAGACCCTTCAGATTCGAAGCATTCTGGCTCACAAATGCCACTTTCAGAAAGGTAGTCAGCGATGCCTGGGCAGCCTACACTCCGCCACAGGGTGCCAAAATGTATCAATTCCAACAAAAGCTAAAAAATCTGAAATATGTCCTCAAAGTCTGGAATCGCACAAGTTTTGGCAACATTCAGGAGAAGCGCTCCCAATTAGAACAGCAAATGAGTAAACTCCAACAAAATCTCATTCTCCAAGGCAGAACAGAAGAACAAGCACAACAGGAACAGGAACTTTGGAACCAAATCAAAGAACGCAGGAAGCAAGAAGAAATACTCTGGCGGCAAAAATCGAGAATCAACTGGCTCAAAGAGGGGGAGAAGAATACAAAATTTTTTCATAAGACCACCATTCAACGGCGAATGCATAATAATATAGCGTTCATCAACAACCAACAAGGCGAAAGAATTGAGGAGCATGAGGACATGGAAAAGGAATTCACAGGGTATTTTAAGGAAATCTTAACGGAGCCCATTGAGAACAGGGAAGCAGCAATCCGGGCCATCACGCAGCACATTCCAAGCATCATAACTGAGGATCACAACAACAGATTACTCCAGCCCACGACCCTGCAAGAAGTTGAAGAAGCCATGGCTCAACTTAAGGACGGAAAAGCGCCTGGTCCCGATGGCTTTACGGCCAATTTTTTCCACGAATTCTGGGACCTCATCAAAAATGAAGTATGGAACCTTGTTGAAGAATCCAGAAGTATGCATTGGATCCTCCCGTCCCTCAATACCACCTTTCTAGCTCTGGTTCCCAAAGGTGAAGAACCCAATAGGCCGGAAAACTTCAGACCTATCGCACTTTGCAATGTCATATACAAGCTAATCTCAAAGGTTATTGCAAACAGGCTCAAACCTCTCCTACCCCTGCTCATATCTCCGGAGCAGACAGGATATGTGGAAGGACGACAGATTATGGATGGAATCATACTATCAAATGAGGTTATACACTCTTTAAAGATCCTCAAGAAATCAGGTATGATTCTAAAACTCGACCTCTCCAAAGCTTTTGATAAGCTCAGTTGGACTTTTATTCAAAAAATGCTTTTAGCCTTTGGATTCAGTGCAACATGGACCAGGTGGATCATGAATCTTATTACCTCCCCCAGCTTTTCAGTTCTTTTGAATGGATCTCCCTCTTCTCCCTTTCGGCCCTCCCGTGGCATAAGACAAGGGGATCCTCTCTCTCCTTTTCTCTTTGTTTTAATGGCTGAGGGTCTCAGCAGACTACTCAAAGCAGCTATAGCCTCTCACAAGCTTAAAGGTATTTCAATACATGGTCTCAATCCGCTGTCCCATCAACAATTCGTGGACGACACCATGTTATTTGGCCATCCATCCTCAAAAGAAGCCTCTATGTTTAAATCGCTCCTCTCCCTCTACTCCGATGCTTCTGGTACCTCCATCAATGCCTCCAAGTCGCAGCTTTTCTTTTTCAATACCCCCCCCTCCACACAAAGGAATATTGCCAGAATCTTGGGATTCACCATTTCCCATCTGCCTTCTAAATATCTTGGAGCACCCCTCTCAGCTTCAGCTATTAAACACGCTTCATGGCGATCCCTCCTTGATAGGCTGGAATCAAAACTCTCTTCGTGGACCTTTCGTGCTCTCAACATGGCAGGCAGATTGGTCTTGATCAAGTCTGTCCTTCAAGCTATGCCGTTGTACCTCTTCTCCACTCTGGCAGCTCCAAAATGGGTCCTTAAAGCCATTCGCAACCTACAGCGCAACTTCCTCTGGGGCTCCACGGGCAGAAATCGAAAATGGGCCCTCGTGAATTGGAAAGATGTGTGCAAACCCAAAACAGAGGGCGGACTAGGGCTTCGAGATCCACTTCAAAGTAACAACACCATGGGAGCCCGAATGTGGTGGAACTGGCTCTCCAAGCCTCATTCACCTTGGGCCCGCTTATGGCAAGCAAAGTATGCTATGGGAAGTCAATGGCAAGATCTCATCAGAATCAACTCCATCGCCCAAGGCTCTCCAATCTGGAATGCTGCTAAGATACACAGCCGTTTCATACAGGAACATAGTTTTTGGGAAATACACTCTGGCACATCAGCTAAGTTTTGGGAAGATTCGTGGCAGCAGCTCCCCAAGCTGGCAAATCTATTCCAGATGCCACTCTGGCAATCGTATATGCAGCAAGAAAACCTCACTCAAGTGCATCAATTCTAGCAGTAAACGCAGCATCAAGACTACCAAACATGGAGACCCGCAAACAGCTGGCAAAGGGACTGGGAAGGCGAAACATACTCAGACTTGGACCAGGAACTCACACAACGCAAAATACGCTACTCCAACTAGCAGGACAAGCTCAGATGAGGTCACAAGCACAAAGGCACATTCACCACAAAAGAAGCACATCAGTTGCGCTACTCAAACAACCAAGGGAATCAAGACCAAATTTGGGCAGGAGTCTGGCTTCCAGGGCTTTGGCCCAAAATCTCAACCTTCCTATGGTTGCTCAGTAAAAGGTGTATACTTACTTGGGATAACTTGATAAAACGAGGATTCATTGGGCCCTCTAGATGCCCAAACTGCAATCTTCACACTGAGACAATCAGCCATCTAATGGAGACCTGTCCACTAGCAAAGCAGCTCTGGGAGAGGGTGGAGAACTGCAATAAAAGAGCAGCACCAAGAGGCGAGGATGTAACGGACAATATTAGGAACTGGGACAAGAACCCATTCCGAAGTCAACTTCTCAATACCTTATGGGATCTAATTCCAGGTTTTCTGTACTGGCTTCTCTGGAAAGAGCGTAACTCACGCATCTTCAACAACACCTCCCGGACAATAGACGCTCTGTGGCTTATCTACAAAAGAAATATCCAGGAAACCTTAGCCATAAGAACCTGGTATGACACTGACATGCCAGAAGCGCAACAAGAAAGGGATATTTTTAAAGAATGGAATCTTGACCTTTCAGCCTTTGCAAAGGTCATCACTCGTCCCCCTCGCAGCCCCACCTCCCCGTCCTCATGGTCCCCACCAGCTATCAACTCTTTCAAGCTCAACTTTGATGGAGCAGCAAAGGGTAATCCTGGTCCGGCAGGTTATGGAGGAATCATCAGAAGTCATACAGGAGCACCTATGCACATCTATTATGGCTCTCTCGGCAAAGATACTAACAATGTAGCGGAAATGGAAGGACTTTGGCAAGGGATCTGTTTCGCAGAGCAACTTCACTTCTTTCCACTTGAAGTAGAAGGCGACTCTCTCATCCTAATCAATGCAGCCAAGAAAATCCAAGCAGGAACAACAGCGGACAAAGTAGCAACCAGCTGGAGACTTCTAAGCAGGTTGGAATCCTTGGAAGCAAAGCTTAAAAATCCACATAGCCTTACCTTTCAGCATGTGCGAAGAACAGCAAATCAGGTAGCCGATAGACTGGCTAACCAAGGAGTTTCTCCGACATCAACATACTTTTCAGGATCCCTGGACATAGTTGAAGATGAACAACTTAAAAAAGACTGCATCACCTTGGTGCAAAAGGATCTTCTCCCCCCGGATGCGGGTGGTTGTTAGCTACACAAGGCTCATGGCTTGTCAGCAGGGCATGTGTCCGCCCGGACAAGCCACGTACACCAGGAGGACTCGCCCTAACTATTCCAACATGCAGCATTTAAGGAGGAGAGATATGGTTCATTGCAGAGGCGTCCCTTCGACATTTACTATACGCCTTGAGAAACGGAACATGGCGCTTCATAGCCGGAAGTTCTCGGACATTCTCCTGCATTTCTCGTCTGCTCCTGTTCTAGTCTTGAGGGAAGTGGCAGAGGCTCATTGTTTCGGCTCTCATTCAGGCTCTGAGAGCAACTGTGATGGTTTAGAGGCCATAGATTTGGGCAATTGGAGGGCATACGTGCAGTCTGGTTGCGAACCTGGGAGATTACCGGTGTTGCAAACCTGCTATCCGCAGTCTAGTTGGAGAATTGGGAGTCTGGTTCAGAGGGACAATCCGCGTGAGCACACTCGCCACCCGCTCATTTTAAGTATGCAGCGTGAACGCCAGAGGGGAACCAGTCGGCATGGCAGCTACAGTGGTAGAGCCCCTTCTCCCTCTTCCTCAATTGAAGAATCTCCTGAACGCAGATGACTGAGGGGAAGGCCCCCGAGCAGAGGAAGAGTGGCGGAACTTCCAGAGAGAATGGAATGTGGGCACACTGAGCACCCAATGGTAAGATACCGCCTTCCATGCACTTTTTCCAATTCCACTTTCTTCGTAACAGTTTCAGTGGAGCATTGCAGCAATCCATGGGGTGAAGATGAGGCTCCTCGTGCCAACCCTTCACGTATTCCTGGGAATGTACCCACAGTGGACATGGAATTTCCCGCCGTTGATATGCTGAGGCCTGTACAAGATCCTGGAGCAGACCCGAGTGAACCTGTGCAGCGCAATGCTGGTAAGGCCATCCACCAGCCTCCCTGCTGCAAGATGAAGGACGAACCGCAAACTACTGAAGAAGATTGGCATGCCCAGCTCGCGCTCCAGGTTTCAAAGCATGAATTTTTCTCTCTGTCAACTCCCTTCGCGATCATATATGTGTTGGCACTTTGTCACTATGTATCTCTGTCCATCTCTGTTACGGTGTCAGTTATCTACTATTGTCTCTTCCTCCATGTGTTTCTGTTGTTTCAGTTTCCTTGTGCTTCAGTCCATGTGTCGGTTACATGAGTGTCGCTCTGGTTTCAATCTTTTGTAATCCTGGAATGAATACTCCTGAGTCTACTGTTTGTCCCAGGACAAGTTTTACAGGTCCTCGGCCCTGTTGTAATACTGCTGATGTAATTTTTGCTCTTGCTGTAATATAATAGCTCAGTCTTATTTAGAAAAAAAAAATGATAGTAGATAGTATTTCATTTTGTTAACAAACAATTTTTGGTATTACAAATGTTGTGACCAATGGCTCAAAGTATAAGTCCTTCCTACTCCATGTGTGTTTTTGTTGATGAATTGTGTACGACTTGGTGAATCGAGGGGCTTGAAAATCATTCACAATGCGTAATTCTAGGAATGGTGAAGTTTCAAGCAATTTGTAGATGTCCTCGGCACTAGTTCCCTTTTAGCTAGGAACTATCTCTAGGGTGACAAAATCACCACTGTGTTAGGATTTACAAATTATAAGTCTCTTCCTATTTATACATGACTGAAGATACCTTTGAAATGCATGGAGAACATGCCTTCTCACATACCATGAAGTACATCCTCATTAAATTTGGGTGGAAAATAACCCAACATCATTAAATTTCTCTTGTGCATGAATACTCCAAATTGGATTGATTTAATAGGGTAGAATACAAGGATTATGTGCCTCAAATAAATGCACGCCGGGACTAGTAATTACTAATTAAATAGTATACAATTTGAAACAGTAATATTGGCTAAGAAATGAAGCTTAGGTGTGCATTTTAGTGAAGCACGACAATTTTGGCCTACTTCATAGAAATGCACTCCCAACCTTCATTTCAAATCCAAAATGAATGATTCAACTTGGAGATTATTTTTTTACTTAGAAGTAACATTAATAGAATTAAATATTTTTAATTTTTCACATATATATTTCTTTTGTTCAAGAATACTCTAAATTGCATGGATTTCATAGGGTAAAAGGTAGGGTTTGTGTGACTCAAATAAATGTGCATCGGGACCTATAATTAATTGGCAGTGATATAATGATCATTCCATCCTATGGGTCTGCAAATTTGTACCTCAATCTTGTGGTGTAATAGTGCCCTAATGGGCCTCATTCTTGTGGTGTAAGAGTGCCCTAATGGGCCTTAGTATTGTGGTGTAAAAACACCCTAGTCGGTCTCAGTCTTGTGGTGTAATAACACCCTAATGGGCCTCAGTTCTTCGGTATGAAACTGGCCTCTTTAGGCATTCTTATATGTGATATGAGAAAATATTATGATAGAGATATGAAAGAGATATATTGTTCCCTATGACAGAGATATCATGACAAACCTATCATAGAGAGCTCATAACAAACATATGATTATTTTGCTACATTGTTATTGCTAGTATTCTCTCTACATAATTTCTTATTATGATATAGGGTGAATGCAATGTGAAAATGTTGAAAATATTTAAAATGCAATTATATAAAACAGAGACTTCTAGCCCTAAGAAAATTAACACTATTAGTACTCCAATGGTTAGTGGTTAATGATGAATATGCTTGAGTATTTGTTGAAAATGAAATAAATTATATGGTTATCAAACTTGTTCCATAAAATTAAATATCTATGTGGGGAGAGAGGAAACACTATAGGTCACTTATGGATGGAATGGTAAAGTTTTCAAGAAATTTTGTAGATGTCCTAGGCATTGGTTCCCTTTTGTCCATGAATTGTCTCTAGGGCGACAACATCACCAATGTGCTACAATTAAAAATTAGAAGTCTCTTCCTATTTATAAATGACCTTAAATACCTTTGAAATGTGGGGGAACATTGGTTCCCACACATCATGAAGTACATCCTCATTAACCTTGGATGGACAATAACTCATCCTCATTAAATTTCTAGTGTCCATGAATACTCCAAAATGGATTGATTTTATAGGTTAAAATAAAGGGATTGTGTGCCTCAAATAAATTCACACTAGGACCATTAATTACTAATTAAATATGTTATAATTTAAATAAATTAGAATGGCCAATAAATGAAGCCTTGGTGTACATTTTAATTAAGCAAAGAAATTTTGGTATGCTTCACAAAATGCACACCCAACCTTCATTTCAAGGGAAAATTGAATGATTCAACTTGGAGAGTATTTTTTTACTCATAAGCAAGAATAATACAATTAAATATTTTTATTTTTTCACATATATATTCATGTTGTTCTAGAATACTCCAAATTGCATGGATTTCATAGGGTAAAAGGCAAGGGTTGTGTGCCTCAAATAAATGCACACCAGAACTTGTAATTAATTGGTAGTGTTATAATGATAATTCCATCCTATGGGTATATTAAATTGTACATTGGAATTGTGGTGTAAAAACTCCCTATTGGGACTTAGTATTATGGTGTAATAGTGCACTAATGGGCCTCAGTCTTTTACTGTAACAATGTTGTAATGGGCCTTAGTTCTTCAGTATGACAATGACCTCTTTGGGCCTTCTTATTTGTGATATGAGAAAATATTATGACATAGATATGAAGGAGATATTTTTAGCCCTATGAGAAAGGTATCATGATCGACCTATGATAAATATGTTATGATAGATCTATGATTGTTTTGTTGCATTGTTTTTGCTAATTTTCTCTCTAAATGATTGCTTATGATTATATGGGGTGAACGCAATGTGAATATATTGAATTTTTTTTAACTTATAATTATCTATAGTAGAGACCCGGATGCGGGTGATTTCAGAATACATTAATGAGGATATTTATGAGCAATGGCACTTGGCCATGCCAGCTGCTGGCCAACGCTATTCTCCACATCCTTACCTGGCTCATGATGGCTCACATTAGGTGCGAGCAGGTCCATCTGCAGGTTGATATTAATGCTCACATCCGCCGAGACATTGAAGGAGTTGGTTTTAACATGGAGTTCTCGGTCTTTAATCCCATTGCATGCACCCCATCTCATATTCTCTGCCTGCCTTATGCAGATTTCCTTTGCAGTAGTTCGGTCTCAGGAGTTCAATGCCGGCTCCTGGTTGCTCCTAATTCTGGGCTTGGGACGTTTATCTCCCACTCTCTGTCTTGCTCACTGAGTCTTCCTCAGATTCCTGTTGCGCAGACCAGGCATTCTCCAAAAGTTCTTTGTGCTTCTGTGCTCTCCCCTTGTCGTTTAACCATGGTCAGGCATCGTATGAGAAGCCGTCATGGCAGAAGCCGTGGTGGTCGTGTGAAGCATCAAGCTGCTCATTCTGTGGATCAGCCTCTACCCCCTGTCTCTCCGCCTTCTTCCCAAGCGAATTCACCCCCGTCTAGCCCTGCTCGAAAACCCTTCCCGCATAATGCTTTTCAATCGACTCACTTTAAATTTCAGAGTAGCTTGAATAAGCCCATCATTACGGCTAATATCACCATAATTTTCTCTGAGGAAGAAGCTCAGATTCAACCTCCGGCGAGTACAGTGGCAGAGCATCCTCAGGGTGGTCTCAGAGTTGTGGATAGCCTTGGTTCTGGGCAGACTTCTGCAGATGAAGATAAGGTGGAAAGGCGTGGCGACATGCATGGTGAGGGAGGTATTCCAAGCGCTTCTCAGCCACCTGGTGGCATGCCAAATGAAGTCAAAGTCTCGGTGGCCTTTGCTGGCAGCTCCAGTGGTATCCGTCCTGAGTCGTTTCCTCCAGATGGCAGCGGTGTGGATGATGTGGAACGTGATGGTGTTTTCTGGTATGGCAATGCATGCCCTGTCATCGAGGAGCCGCTGGATCAGGATGTCCCCATGTGATGCCACCTGGTTTCCTTCTTGGCTGCTCAGAGTTTTCCTTTGGTCACGGGTCAGGTTCGGTCTCTTCTGTTTTTGATGTTCTGGCTTTGTATCGGCGGTCCGGCAATCTGGTTCTATGTCTTTGTGGCTCAGAATTTCAATATTCTGGTTCTGCTCATGGGGTTTGGTAGTCTGGTTTTATGTCTTTTTGGCTCAGCAGTACATTGTTTCTCAGTTAACTGCTATCTATAGGTGTTTGGTTTTCACTGTTTCAAAGGGATTACTCTATCTCTGCACCAGGGCTTTCCAGTAGTTGTCAAGCTTCTATGGATGGTTTGTGTATCACTGTAACTATTTTTTCCCAAGTATGGGACAACTCTGTTCTCCTAGATGCATTCAATTGCTCTAGTCTGAGGCCTCTGCCTCTTTGTAACCTTATTTTCATTTCCTTTTAATAGAATT
This sequence comes from Pinus tabuliformis, assembly GCA_031772625.1. Lineage (NCBI taxonomy): Eukaryota > Viridiplantae > Streptophyta > Pinopsida > Pinales > Pinaceae > Pinus > Pinus tabuliformis. The sequence continues at coordinate 811,356,931 of CM062817.1, read as the reverse complement.
AGTCTTTACTTAGAAAAAAAAATTATCTACAGTAGAGACTTCTAGCCCTAAGAAAATTAACATTGTTAGTACTATATTGGTCAATGGTTAATGATGAATATGCTTGATTAAATGTTGAAAAATGAAATAAATTATCTAGTTCTCAAATCTAGTCCATAAAATTAAACATCTGTGTGGGGAGAGAGGAAAAATTATAGGTCACCTATGGATAAAATGGTGAGTTTTTCATGCAATTATGTAGATGTCCTAGGAATTGGTTCCCTTTTAACCATGAACTTTCTCTAGGGTGACAAGATCACTAATATCTTATGATTTACAAATTAGAAGCTTCTTCCTATTTATACATGTCCTAAGAGACCTTTAAAATGTTCCCTCATTAAACATGGGTGGGAAATAACTCGTCAGCGTTAAATTTATGTTGTGCATAAGTACTCCAAATTGGATTGATTTGATAGGGTAAAAGGCAGGACTGTGTACTTCAAATAAATTCACACCATGACCAACAATTACTAATTAAATAGTATACAATTTGAATCAACATATTGTCTAGTAAATGAAGTGTAGGGCTTCATTTTAGTGAAGAAAGAAAATTTTAGCTTGCTTCAAAAAAATGTATGCCTAGCCTTCATTTCAAGGCCAAATTGAATGAGTCTACTAGGAGAGTATTTTTTTTAGTCCTAAGTCACATTAATACAATTAAGAATTTAATTTTTTCACACATATATTTATGTTGTTCAAGAATAATCCAAATTGCATGGATTTCATAAGGTAAAAAGGTAGTGATTGTGTGTCTCAAATAAATGCAAACTAGAACCTGTAAATGATTGGTGGTGATATAATGATATTTCGATCCTATGGGTCTATCAAATTGTACCTCAGCATTGTGGTGTAACAGTGCCCTAATAAGCCTCCATATTTTGGTGTAATGGTGCCCTAATGGGCCTCAGACTTGTGACATAAGAACACCCTAATGGGCCTCATTTCTTGGGTATGATAGCAGCTTCTTTGGGTCTTCTTATATGTGATATGAGAAAATATTAAGACAGAGATATGAAGGAAATATGTTGAGCCCTATGGTATTGATATCATGACAAAAATATCATGGATATATCTTGGCATACCTATGACAGAGATATCTTGGCATACCTATGACAGTGATATCATGGCAGACCTATGATTGTTCCGCTGCATTATTATTGCTAATGTTCTCTCTACGTAATTTCTTCTGATGATTTTGGGTGAATACAATGTGAAAATGTTGAAAATGTTTTAAAAATGAAATTATGTACTACAGACACTTATACCTCTAAGAAAATTAACATTATTAGTACTCTACTAGCTAATTGTTAATGATGAATATACTCAAGTAAATGTTGAAAAATGAAATAAATTTTATGGTTGTCAAATCTGGTCCATAAAATTAAGCGCCTATGTGGGGAGAGAGGAAAAATTATAGGTCACCTATGGATGGAAAGGTGAAGTTTTCAGGCAACCCTGTATATTTCCTAGGCACTGGTTTGCTTTCAGCCAACTATTGTCTCTAGGGTGGCAACATCACCAATGTGTTATGATTTACAAATTAGAAGTTTCTTCCTATTTATACATTACCTAAGAGACCATTGAAATGTGTGGGAAATGTGCCTTCTCACATAGCATGACGAACATCCTTACTAAACTTGGGTGGACAATAACTCATCCTCATTTTAAAAAAGTGCATGAATATTCAAAATTGGATTGATTTTATAGGGTAAAAGGTAGGGATTGTGTGCCTCAAATAAATGCACACCATGACCAGTAATTACTAATTAAATAGTGTATAATTTGAACCAATCAGAGTGCCCAACAAACAAAGTTTGGGCATGCATTTTAGTAAAGCAATGCAATTTGGCATGTTTCACAAAAATGCATGCTCAACCTTCCTTTCAAGGAAAAATTGAATGATTCAACTTGGACAATATTTTTTTACTCATAAGTAACATTAATACAATTAAATATATTTTATTTTTCACATATTTTTTTGTTGTTGTTCATGAATAATCCAAATTTCATGGATTTAATAGGGTAAAAGGAAGGGTTTTTTTCCCTCAAATAAATGCACACCAAGTGTTGAATGCAAGAAATTGGTTACACTTTTGGGCTAAATGTGGCAATGAAATTTCAAGTTTTTCCACTTTTATTGAATTCAATCCCTCAAATTTTAGATAAGCATTCTGAATTTAGATTTAGAGTAAAAAGAAAAGATGTGGAGAATTATGTTGTTCTAATGATACTTTTTGCAAAAAAAATTAGTGTCGTATGATCTCTCAATTTTCCATTAAATGAAATGCCTATCCTTGCAAATTTTTTAACATATTAAGAGGTATGTGTGCGTTCACATAGCATAACCTAGTCTAAAATGTGTAAATTTAAAAAAATATATAAATGAGCATGATCTACACGGAGAGAACTAAGTTTTTTATACTATTACTTTTCTATGCAAAAATTATAATTTTGATTATTTTTCAAAGTTGGAAAACTGATATTTCAATTGCATTTTACAGACATATGTATTCGCGTAATATTTTTTCAACTGTTTAAATAAATTCACTAAGAGTACCCTTTTGAAGAGGACTCACAAACAAAGATAGTTTTATTTTTTGAATTTTTTGAATTTTGCATATCTTATGTTATTGATATTTTATTCATCCCCTTTGAAATTTCCCAAAACAATTTCAAGCATTATGTTTAAAAGAAATTAGATGAAAAATAACATATGAATTTGAAATTTCCAAAATCATATGCCATTGGATAGAGGATTCTTTCACGAATCCAACATGATCAACTTCACCACTTAAGGGAAATTTTTTCCCTAAATCCACTAAGGTACAAAATGGTGTTACAAATAAATTTGCAGAATGGAAGCTAAAACACTTTTTTTTAGGCCCTCAGCAGTAACATCGTGCACTTAAAACACTTGATCATGTGCTTGAGATAACATTTTAAATAACTTGATCAATGGTTTAATAAATCCTCGACTGATTTCTTAATGTGGTTAAATAGAGGCTATATCTAACTTTAAGGCTTGGTATAGCTTTAAGGCTTGATACAAACTATAGCTTGATCTAGCTTTAAGTCTTGATTGAACCACTTTTTTTAATTCCATGCCCAAGTCTTATTGGTGGGAAATTTCAAAAACATGCCTCAATCGAGTCCCTAGATAATCTCATATTACAAAGGACCTCGATGAGGGTTTTCTTTAACACTCGATCAAGTTATCTTTAAGCCCTAAAATAAATTGATTGAGGGATAACAGATTTCTTGATCAAGTAGTTAAAATGTCTCAATCGAGATGTTGCTTTTCACCCAAAACACACCCTCTCTTGCAAAAATGTGTAACCCAACTTCATGTGCTCACCCCAAGGCCTATATTTAATTGAAAATGATATAATGATCATCCCATCATTCTTATGGTTTAACAGTTCCCTGATGAGCCTCAACCTTGTGGTGTAACAATGCCCTAATGGGCCTCAGTTCTTGGGTATGAAAAAATCCTCTTTGGGCGTTCTTATCTGTGATATGAGAAAATATTATGATAGGGATATGAAGGAGATATGTTGAGCCCTGTGACAGAGATATCATGACATACCTATAAAAAATATATCATGACAGAGATATCAAGAAAGGCTTATAATAATTCTGTTGCATTTTTTGTTGCTAATGTTCTCTATACATAACTTATTATGATGATATGGGGTGAATGCAATGTGAAAATGTTGAAACTATTTTAAAATGCATTTATTTATAGCATAGTCAACTTCTCGCCCTAAGAAAATTAGCAATGTTAGTACCTTACTGGTTAACGGTTAATCATCAATATGCTTGAGTAAATGTTGAAAATTGCAATTAATTATATGGTTGTCAAATATGGTCCATAAATTAAACATTTGTGTGGGGAGAGAGGCAAAATTATAGGTCACCTATGGATGGTATTGGACTTATTTTCCATGTTGAGAATATGTATAGCTTTGTAATTTTAGTTGTTTGTTTGTTTCTATTTGGATTTTAAAGTGATTTTTTATTTGATTTGTCTTGTAAAATACTCAAAAAGGATTTGTCCCTCCAATCCTCTTATTGTTTACTTTTTGCTTTGTGGTGGCAGTCTTAATTCTGCTAATACTTAGAGTCTTGGATTTTGGAAATTCCTAGATACATTCATGTTATGGCTAGCTATCCTCCTCCAAAAGAATTTAATAGTGACAAGACGTATGAGATAAGAAAGGAAATGAGATACTTAGCTAGTAAATTGGATGAAATTCATAAGGCCATGGTTTACATAACTACCTAGATAGAATCTCAAATGAACAAGAATGAAGAGTTGGAAGAGTAAAGAATTCAAAGGCCCCAGTTATTTAATGCAAGGTACAGTGGGCAACATCCCATTGATATACCACCATAGGAGGATTCCATTTATCCTATCATGTTCCAACCATCTTCTGAACAATTTTACAATTAGAATGAACAACGTTTTTCATTGGATAAATAGGGAAAGCATGGGTATGTTGCCTCTACTCTATGTTGCAAAGAATATATATATCTATATATATATATATATATATATATATATATATATATATATATATATATATATATATATATATATATTGAAAAAAAGGGAAAAGAAAAATTGGATATAAGGACGTAAAAATAGAATATTCTATGTAAAAGTCCGATATCAAAATTCCATTTACATTTGTACCAAGTCTAACCTATTAGGTTAAAAGCACTCGACAAAACTATAAAAAAGTGGGTTTGACATTGTACAAAAATTAAAATTAATAACTGTGGTGGATCATTGTTTATTGGAATCAGCGTGTGAAATCAATGGATTTCTAACAAGTTAAGACAATCGAAAGTTATGGGATATGTTATCAACTGGCTGGAGGGGGTCGGGATATGTCAGCTTGTCAACCCGAAGTAACTATTTCAAATCAGATTTTTATTGGAAGTTAGCCCTTCCAATCTAAGAGGGCTCTCTCAATATTTTTTAAGAATGTAGATGGCTAACTCTAGTTTTCTATTTTATTTTTTGGGTGAAAGAGTGTGAGGGAAACTACAATTGGGCATGGAGTCAGTCAAAGAAAAACAACAATAAACAACATGGTTTTATGGAAGATGAGGCATATTTGGTTTACTAATGTGGATAAGGCCATTCACAGTAATCACAAAAATTGAAAGAAATTGGAGTTGTCTGGTAGAATTCCAAGTAATCAATGAACCATGAAAGCTAATAAAAAAGGAACATGACAAGATGGGACCGTAACTAAAATGGATCTCTTGTGGAGAGTCGAAAGTCTACCTATTATAGAGAAAGATCTCTTTACATAATATGCCACCTGGGCTAGATCTGATTCATTCTTCTAGAGATCCATTCCTATCTAATTAATAAAACTCTGAGACTTCATAGGGATTTCTATTACAATGGAGTTCAAATAGAAATGGGAGTTGTACAAACTATTACAATAATTTAAAGCACGGAACATTGTTTGTGGAATTTCATACATCTGGCCCTTTGAACCCTTTGTTGTGTTATTTGTTGTTAAAATGTCTTGTTGTCTTTGTGTTTCGTTGCCCTCTTGGTTTTGCTGCCTTCTGTGTCTCACTAACTTTTTTCTTTACGTTCTATTTAATGACCATGTTGTTGAATAAACATTAAGAAATACGCTCATTGTCTCACGGAGCAGAAGTGGAATGGACGTGTTGTTCTAGGTTGTTGATCTGGGTGAGTAATTCAATCTGGGCCATTGATATGGCCCTTTTACATCCCAATCGCAACACAGGAGGAGGTTCCCTTAAAAATGGCTTATGATAATTCCTCGATTTTCTAGACGTGACAGTTTATAAGACGCATCACATAAAATATCACATCCTGGAGGTTCTTGCACATCTCAATCACAAGTTGAAAAGGATTTCAGTGGAGTAGGAGCTAATGAGTATGCGATGACCGATTTTGATATTGAAATCAACAAGAGAAAGAAATATCGCAATCAACAAGGAACATTTATTGCAATTAGAAATGTGGAGGGGTATTTTCAATATCATAATCGGTAGAGGATTTTGAGATATGCAATATTAGCAAAGGATTAATTGATATGTGATATCACAATCAGTGAGATAATAGATATCACAATAGGCAAGCAAAGGAAGACTGTGATATCAGTGATTGGAACGGTGATAGGTTTATGTGATATCGCAATCATCGGGTAGGGCTTGCGATATTGTGATATCGATGGAGGACATTCTTTTCAATTTGTGATATCGCAATCGCAAGTGGCAGAGAGACATAGGCGGATATGGTTTCACAAAAAGGAAAGGAACTACGACATGTTTTATGATTTTTTGAAGTATTTCAAAGGGAAATGGAATGGTGACTAGAGTTAGAAATGGGGAAACACGGCTAAGTTGAATATGGGTCACTGCGGCTAGAGTTTTATTATAAGATGTCGCTAGAGTTTGAATGTGGGTTACGAATAGAGTTAAAATATGAGATGTGGCTAAAGGATGAAACGAGATTAGTGAAAGAAACTGTTTTTAGAGAACAAGGGAATTTATCCAAAATAAATTAAGTTGGACCTGTCACTCCTTGCTTAATCTTCAATTGTAAGCACAATAACCTCCTTTAGCAAAGCAGTAGATAGATGAAAATATTAGTGGTGGAAAACCTTATCTAAAATGACTAATAAAATTTAAAATTATTTCTAGAAGTTATCATGGATAAAAATGGCTCCAATGGGGATGTTGTGACCCTGTGGTGCAAAAAATAACCAGCAGACTAGTTGTTTGACCATTGGGTTGGCCCCATTCCAAAGACTACATTCAAATCCACTTCACCAAACTGAAAATCAAACTGCAAAGCAACTAGAACTAACAACTGCAAGATGTATCCTAAAACTGAAGGACATACTTTCCCGAGAAGCTTATTTATGTCCTGCTTTAACATCTGAAAATCCACTTTCTTAATTCAAGCAACATGAAACCTCCAGTACAACTAGTCAAAGAGCTATTCCAACACCAGGGTTCCTTGACTGTTCTTAAGTGGACCATCTATTGGAAACTCAAAATAAGAATTGAATCCATAATTTGAGCTTGTAAATGAAAGAAACTCCACCTTCAATGATGACTTCAATAAACTTATCAAACGATTTTGATAATCATGAAAATTCACCTTTTCATGATTAGTAAAGCCATGAGGTTTGAATTCATTCAAAACTAATGAACATCGTTGTCCTATCTGTTCAATTCCAAGAACATCATCAAATAAAAAGGCAACAATAGATTTATCTTATCTTCCATGTAAATCAACAAAAACATCCATGGATCCTTGAACATCTTCAAACATGAAATCCATATTGTGTGCATAAAAACTATTATTTTTCTTATCAAACAAATCATATATAACCTTTGGTAGTTTTTCTTGAGCAATTTCATCTTGATTCTGAACACTCATAGCTCCTATACAAACAATTTTATGCATTTCATCCATGTTATTTTGATGATCCTCAAATAGAATAGGTAAAACCTGTAAATTCATCTCTTCATGTAACTTAGCTTTACCTAAAAGTGAACTTTCATGCACTTTAACCAAAATAACATCATTATGATATTCAATATAAAAAAATTCTTGTCTAGGTAGACAACTTTCATCACATGTTACCTCACTCTTCAGAATTTCCATGCATATATTTTCAACAACCTAATCTTGAGGAGTTTCTTCATGACATAAAATCTCATAAAAGGAACCATACCTTTGACTACATATAGATTGACAAGGCTGCAAATCCTCATCAGTTTCATGTACTCTGATTTAACTGTCAAATAGCTTATCCATTTCATCTTTAACTAAAGAAGAAACATCTACTTGGTGGAAAACGTCTTGATCATCATGACAACTAGCTTGTAAATAAAATTCCTAATGTTCCTCTAATATATCATCATCATCCATACATTCTGCATCATTATTAATACTTTTGAGATATTGAATGAAACTTTTCCAAAGATTACAATAGTGTTGAATCAGTGGTGATGAAGGATGAAACTTCCCATAATGTCCAAAATATATTCTATGGAAATATTTAAGAGAACACAAGCTTCCTGATGGAAACCCTTCATACCATACTCTAGCCTTGTCTTCAAGGGTAGCCAAAAACATCTTCATGAGACAATCCTCAAGAAACTCAATGCTCAGTCTACATACATGTATATGGAATTTAACCAAATGTAAACCAACATCATCTTTCTTTTCATCTTTGAACATGGGAAGATGAGTTAACCAATAAACACCAGGCATATGATTTGGAAAACCATATATGTGAAATCGATAGATAGGAGCATAACCGACATTTCTTCTTGCAGTAGAAATCATCTTGGAAATTCTTCAAGCTACTGATTTGTAAGCAGTGGAGTCACCATGAAACTTCGATCTTCAATATCTTTTAAGATTGGAGTCACCATGGTAATATCACAACCTTTGAAACACTCTGATTTCCTATTACCCTCTAGAAAGAAAATAAATAGAATCAAAGAGAATCCCAGAAAAGGAGATTTTTAGCTTCTGTAAGACGCAGCAAAAATTTATCAATCGAGATGGAGGGGGTTGGGCTATGTCAACCTATCAACCCAAAGTAGCTATTTCAAACCGACTTTTGATTCGAAGTTAGCCCCTCCAATCTGAGAGGTCTCTTTCAATATTTTTTAACAATGCCGATAGTTAACTGTGCTTTTCTATTTTATTTTTTGGGTGAAAGAGAGTGAGGGCAGCTCCCATTGGGCATGGAGACAGTCAAAGAAAAACAATATATATATATATATATATATATATATATATATATATATATATATATATATATATATATATATATATATATATATATTATGGAAGCTGGCGCATCTTTGGTTTACTAATGTGGATAAAGGAATTCATAGTAATCACAACAAATCGGAGGAAATTGGAGTTGTTTGACAGATTCAATTCCAAGTAATCAAAGAACCATGAAAACTAATAACAAAGGAGCATGACAAGATGGGACTGAAACTGGAATGGATCTGAGGTTAAAATTGAAGATGCTGCAAATGTATTTTTCTATTAACTAAAAATAATAAAACAATGGTCTTCTCACATCATCCATCCTTTCTTTTGGAGAGTCAAAAGTCTATCTATTTATAGAGAAATATCTCTTTACATAATCTTCCATTTGTGCTAGATCTGACCCATTCTTCTAGAGATATGCTCCTATCTGATTAATAAAACTTTGAGACTTCATAGGGATTTTTGTTACAACAAAATTCGAATACAAATGGGAGTTGTATCAACTATTACAATATTTTAAAGCACGACACTGTGTTTGTGGAAATTCATACATCTAGCCCTTTGAATCTTTTGTTGTGTTATTTTATGTTGAAATGTCTTATTGTCTCTGTGTCTCGCTACCCTCTTCGTTTCACTACATTTTGTGTCTTGCTAACCTTTTTTCTCTGCATTCCATTTAATGACCATGCTACTACATAAATGTTGAGAAGTACTCCCGCTCTCTCACGGAGCGGAAGTAGAATGGACGTGTTGCTCTAGGATGTTGATCTGGGCAGCTAATTCAATCTAGGTTGTTGATCCAAGCCTTTTAAAATGAAATCATAGCATAAGAGGAGGTTCCCTTAACACTGATTTATGATAATTCCCCTATTTTTCTGACGTGACGGTTTATACGACGCATCACATAAAATATCGCATCCGGGAGGTTCTTGCACATCACAATCACAAGTCGGAAAGGATTTTAGTGAAGTAAGAACTAATGAATGTGTGATGCGCGATTGTGATATCGCAACTAGCAGGAGAAGGACATATCACAATCGGCAAGGCAGAGGGATATCTGTGATATCGCAATCAGTAGAGGATTTTGCGATATGCAATATTGGTGTAGGGTTAAGCGATATGTTATATCGCAATCGGTGGGATAACAAATATTGCAATTGGTGGGATAAAAAGTATCGCAATAGGCTATCACAATCAGTAAGCGGAAGAGGACTATGATATCGGTGATTGTAACGACACAAGTTTATGCGATATCGCAATCGGCGGGGAGGACTTGCGATATCATGATATCGACAGAGGACAAACTTTGTGATTTGTGATATCGCAATCACAAGCGGAGGAGGGACATGGGAAGATATGGTTTCACAAAAGGGAATGGGCCAATTGCAATATAGACTATAGGTCCCAACATTTAAAAGGATGATAACATGTTTTACGAATGTTATGAAGTATCTCAAAGGGAAATGGAATTGCAACTAGAATTAGAAATGGGGAAACGTGGCTAGAGTTGGAATAAGGGTCGCTACAATTAGAGTTTTAATATAAGATGTGGCTAGAGTTTAAATGTGGGTTAGAGCTAGAGTTAAAATATGACATGTGGCTAAAGGAATAAATAGGATTAGTGAAAGCAATTGTTTTTAGAGAGCAAGGGAATTTCTCCAAAACAAATTAAACTAGACATGTGCTTCCTTCTTTAATCTCCAATTGTAAGCACAACAACCTCTTTCAGTAAAGCAGAAAATAGATGCAAAGATCAATGGTGGAAAAGCTTATCTCAAATGACTAATAAAATTTAGAATTATTTCTAGAAGCTAACATGGATAATAGGATAGGGACCCGTTGGAAATAGAGATGGCTAAATAACCTATCCCCAGATCAATGACCAGGATCCATTCCAACAGGTCCCGTCCATTTTTCACAAACCACTATAGGAACCCAATGGAAGTGTTTTATGGGTTTTTGCAAAACCACACAGTACAACTTTTCAATAGCACATGTGCCTGTCAGACAAGCCAGGAAAGCAAGTGATCCCTCCCACGTCATCAATCCACCTCACCCCTTCATGTCATCTTTTGTACATCCAATTTATATTTTTTGTACTCCTTACATAAGTAAATTTTGTTCTATTTTTCCTTATGAAGTAAAAAAAAGATAAAGGGATGTCTCATTGTCATTTTATTTTTCGTCTAATTACAAAGTTACAGTTACCAGCATTCAGAGTCTACATATCCAATTCCACATCAAAATTCAACCCTTCATTATCGATAAATACCGAGTAAATTATAATTCTAATTTCTTCTTTGTCCTTTCTTTTAAACTTTAAACATGGAGAAAATGACAAAATTCACTAAAAACCTACAATCTCCATGTCTTTTGTCCATATACCCCTTATGGAAAAATAAGTTGAAGTATACGATTGTCGCTGCCCCTGTGACATTTTGGAGAATCAACAGGTAATTCTTGATCATTCTAGTGACTCAAATAACCTTCTTCGATCCATCCAGTCCGACCTTTATCTTGTTACTGTCTGACATACCTATAATTTCCCTGAATTTGTGAGTTGGTTAATGTCTTCCCTTATCCCATAGAGGAATTTCATTTGTCTTCTTAAGGGGGAGGTATTTCTGAGGTCATTCCAAAGCTAATACACAAAGATTTTAATTTTAATATAGTAGAGAATCTCAAGAATTTTCCAGATGATTCGTTACTCCATACTTACAGAAATCTTTCTAAAGAGAATAAGGAAAGCATGTTTAAATTCATTCTACCACAAAATTCCCAAATTCCATCACTAACAATGAATTACCCAGAAACCTTATTTTATGAAGTTGCACAACATGTCTTAGTATAATTTTGTCTCTTTTGGGATAAGATGATATTGGATGCTAAATGAGCATGTGGGATTGAATGAATCAAAATAATTATGTGATGGAATGGACCAATATTGTTATTAGGAAAGAGAACAATGAGGGTTTTCCCCAGTATTTATTATTATTCATGGCCATTGTTTATTCTATAGGTTAATAAATTAGCAGCCCCCAATAATTTTACCTTAAGGAAAAGAGGTTTTACAGTTCAGTAAAGACACTAAAGTTGGGGACTGGTATATTTTTGAAGACTACACTAAAATAAGACTATATGGTGTAGCAATGTAACCATAATACTTACTAGTATTTTTGCCTATGAGGATATTTTCCCTTGAATTTATAAGACAAAGTCTCAGTGTTTATCAAGTTCATTTTGTTCTTGCATGAAAAAGGTATATTTTCAAGCTAGAGAGGAATATAGGGCCATTTATTATAAACATTAGACAATCCCTTACATAAGTGGAAGTGATGATGAAGTGGTTTGGTTTTGGCAAAGGAGAAAAGTGGAAATATGACCCTTACCATATAATTTCTAATAAAATGGTGGAAATTAGTTCTACACCTTATATTCATGAAAGAATACCAGAAATTGAGAAAATGGAAAATCAAGAAAATTGGCCATGTGGAAGGGTGCACCAAAGAATGGATGTTGAAACCTGTATGGTAAAAGATAAGAGTTTGAAGAGGGCTACTCCTGAATAGATAATTTTTGAGATGGAAGATTCTCATTGCCAAAAGAGGACTAAAATTATAACAAAGGATGAAGAAGACATACAAATCAAATTAATAGAAGGACCTTCAAATCAACCTGGTTTTCAAATGTGGTAGGGAAATCTAGGCCACACTACTTCCTCTTCTATATCCACTGATTTTGAGGCATTCACAATAAAAGAGAGTCCTTTTTCATTTGATACATTGCAAAAGAATTATCAAAAAATTAAAGAAAGGAGTTATAAAATGAGGATTAGTATAGAAACATAGCTAACAACTCAAACAACCTCAAGCTATCAAACAAGAATTCTTTATGTTATGGACTTAGAGAAAACTCAATAAAAGCTTTCTCTTACACATCCTACTACTTAATCTATTCCTTTAGGCCTAGATTTCAAAACATTGGATTTATCTGTTAATGTGGTTGATATCCCCCTACCTTACAAGATAAATTTGCACAGACAAGTAGGGAAAATGATCTATAGTGACTTGAGAAACATTTCTTTCAAATTGAGTAAATCAGAAAAGCTTTTGGAGAAAAATTCAAATAAGCTAAAATACGAAAAGGAAAATTCTAAAGTAGTGCATATCCAAAATGAAGAGTACAATAAATTAATAATTAAATTGGGAGTAGATCCAAATGACAAAAGAACCTATTGCAGCATATAATCTAAGGTGCAATCATTAAGGAAGAAGCTAAAAATGCCTAAGACTGAGCACAGTCAAATAATTGATTTGGATCTATTTGAAAAAGAAAAATAACTATTAATAGGAGAATAAGTTGGTAGAAATAAAGAGATTGTTATTTTTAAGGAACAAGTGTAAAGCCTATAAAATTTAATTAAAAATAATGTTTGCACCATTTTGATTCCAGCTAAATTAGATGACCCCTCACTGAAATTGACAAAGGCCATGGGTAAACTATGAATTTCAGAAGTTGAACTAAAGAAAACCCAAGATGATTTGGCCATGGTAAGGGAGAAATTGAATGTAAAGGAGAGGTAGTTGAACATAACAAATGAAAACAACAAGGAACTTACCAGTAAGTATAAGGAAACTCAAGATGAAATCAAAGAGTTGAAAACCAAGTTGAAAGGTAATATTTCTTTAATTGAGGCAAGACAAATTGTTTCGGATAACATTAGTGAAGAAGTTCGTTCTATATGGGAATATATTCACATAGTTATACAACAAAAGATTATGATAAGATGATAAAAAATGAGTGTTCATCTATGCAAGAAACAAGTACAAAAAGAAGTATTGAAGGCCAAGAAGATAGTTAAGTATTTGAAGATTATCTAGTGATTATGGAGATTAGCCAAGAAGTTGAAGGAGCTTATCTAGTCAAAGTCAGGATGGCTTCCTCTACCTTCAAGGAGCATGAGAAGTTAGGTGACTCATATAACTTTATTGAATGTAAAGTGAGGATGGAGATCACAGCTGACGATAATGATGTGTTGGAGTACATTCAAGGACAAATTCTCGAGCCCCCAGAGAATGCTTTTGCTTCCATCAAAAATAGGTAAAATTAAGGTGAGTCCAAAGAAAAGAAAATTATAGTTGATGGTTTACAAAATGATTTACTTTTATATGTTGAGAATTTAAGGAAGTCCAAAGACATATATGATAATATAGTTTGCATGTATGAAATCAACAATTTTCATTTACTATCATATTAATGTGATTGCTAATCTGGAAATTGATATTGGGGTAATAACAAAAATTGAAGTAAATTTTTCTTAAGCATAGAACATACCATTGTTATCTAAAATTTTTGATATCCCATGATGGTTGAGATATGCATAGGATGAATGTTTCACCTTCTCCTGTAGCATATGAGTAAGATGAGTGGTTCACCTTCTCCTGTCGATACAACCTACCCGTGCAGTCCAGGACTCATGGGAAGTACCTCTCATCTATCCAATGAGTAGGGAAATGAGGATAGAGACCATATTTATATTGATGGACACATCGTCTACTACCATACTCCTTGTGTTAGGATGTTTGATATTGATCTGGGATCAATGGAGATTAACTTTGGATCAATGGAGAGTTGTATGATACACTCTTGATCATTTATTCTTCATTATTTCCTCATGGTTCAACAGATCAGAGTAGAGAAGATCAGAGTAGAGTAGATAAGGGATGACAAAGATGGTATAGATTGTCAAATGGTTTGCTAGATGGAGTTCTTCCTAGTTGAGAGGGAGTGTTAAATTTGGAAACTAGGGCCAAACTCGACCTTAGAAAGTTCATATGATGAAACTGATATTTTTATTGGATTCCTCTTTCCAACAGGTGTAGGATTGATCTAAATATCATCTCATTCTGACATGTACAAATGGAATTATTAATTTATTTTTTTTATGGAAAATTTGTCAAGGTCGGTCAACAATCCAATGTAGGATCAGAAGCCCAAAAGACATGGCATTTCAGCCTCAGTGTTGCATATAAATAGAAGGTTCATATACCTCATTTGGACATCACTCATAACTCACATATCTCTCTCTCTCCTCATCTAATCGAGTGTACATAATTATAGGCAGCCTCTCTCCTCCACATGTGCGAACGAGAAGTCTATAATTTTATGTTTTATGCATTGACCGAATTGCAAAAGGGTTGACCAAGATTGACCACGTAACAGTTGATCTTGTTTGATTGTGATTTTCCTTGGAGAAATTATGTTTAGGAAGGTTGCATTTCTAGGCATAGAAATTGAGGCATTCAATGTTGGTTGACCAATGTTGACCGTAGGTTTGACTCTATGTTGACTAAGTTTGAATGGCATTTTATGGACTATTTTGGGCTAATTCGGACTATCCTTGGATGTCAGGTTGACTGGGTTTGACCAAGTTTATTTGGAGGAAGATTGTTGCTATCTTGACCAAAGTTGACTTTCTGGTTAGGGCATCTTGTTTACTACGGTTTGACTGGACATATTTAACTGTAATTGTGCAAGTGAATTTTGTATATTGTACTCTCTCTTTGATGAAATTTTGAAGAATAATAAGAAGATTTGATCGAAGGGTTTCCCTACATTAGGGTTTTACCCTGGAATCCACCAAATATTGTGTCCTCTTGTCTTTGCTTGTCTTCTGCTTTTTATTTATGTTTTATCTACATGTACTATCATGTTAATGCGATTGCTAATCTAGAAATTGATATTGGGCTAATAAGAAAAATTGAAGTAAATTTCTCTTAAGCATAGAACATACCATTGTTATCTAAAACTAACATGGTTTCACAGCTAAGATGAAGACAAAGCCCAAGCAAGAGTGAAAAGAGAAATCACTGAGATTTGTTGGACAAAGACAAGATTCAATGGCCCCCACATCTTACTGCAAAATTGATGACAAGCTCAATGATAAGTTTGATTTTCATTCATGGAAGATGTATCTTGATTTGACTTTGGAAGAGCAGGATGTTATGGACTATGTGCAGGGAAAGATTATTGGACCTCCTTCAAATGCACCAGTTGTCGCTAAGACAAAGGTCAAGAAAGGTGAAGTCAAAGCAAAGAATATCATCAGGGATTCTATTAACAAACATTTGGTTGCATATATCTCTTATTTGAACAAATCTAGGGAGATGTGTGACATTTTGGTTGGCATGTTAAAAATTAGCAATGAAAACCAAGTCCTCTTTCTCAAAAACAAGTTGAAGGACATAAATAAGGGAAGGGGTGAAGATATCAAATCCTACTTCATGAGGATTATCGAGATCAATAATGATATTCTTTAAATTGGAGAAGTTATTTCTAATAGAGAGCTTGCTCTCATTGCTCTTGGAGGTCTCCCTCGTGAATGACATGTGTTCAACACTACTATCCTCAACAATGACAAGATTCTAGGTTCTGATGAATTTTTTACTAGATGCACTCAAGAAGAGACAAGAATGATGGAGACATGCATGCCCTCAAATAGGAATGAACCTACTACATTCTCCACTCATGCTAGAAATAACAGTGCAAGTTCAAAGAAGCAATGTCAAGGAAGACCGAGATTCAAATATGGAAGGAAGGTAAGATGCTTCATTTGTAATAGGTTTGGCCACTATGCTAAGGACTATCCTAATAGAAGGGATACACCTCATGAAGATGACAACCACAACCACAACAATTTCATGGGTAACAAAAATCAAAGGAATGGTATATTCAACAACAAAGGAAAAGGAATGCTCCTGCAACTCAACATGGCAATGGTCGACCTCTCAAAAGATCAGGAACCTCCATGTATGATGAATCTAATGTCGTAGATAACAAGAAAAATGAATTTTATCTTATATCTCCCCTCTCTACTGCCTATCCTTCGGATACCTTGGGAAATTGGTTGATTGATAGTGGTGCCTCAAGGCACTTCACTCAATATAAGGAAGCTCTTTCAAATATGATAGAAAAGGATACAAATTTGGAAATCATTCGTGGGGAAAATGCCACCTATCCAATGAAGGGAGTTGGAAATGTTACTCTTCAATTGAATCAAGGTAACACCATTCATATACAAGAAGTTCTATATGTACCTGATCTAAAGAAGAATGTGGTATCTATCTCGGTGATGGAGGATAAAGGATTCAAGGTGGCATTCATCAATGGAAAGGTATGTGTTTGGAAAATAAATTTCAAATAAGCATTTACTCCTGGATTCGGGTTTGATAGCATATATCAAGTTGGAGGAAGCCCATTGGGAGCTATGCCTTGTGACACATATCTTCAATATGAATTATGGCACCAAAGGTTTTCTCATCTATATTATAAGTCTCTACTCGGTGTGAGTAAGATGGTGATAGGTATGCCTGAATTTAAAGTAGAACATGAAGGTGTTTATTAGGGATGTGCCAAAGGAAAAAATACAAGGGGACCATTCCCCTCATTTGATAGCAAGACTACTGATATTTTGCAATTGGTTCATTTTGATCTATCTTGTTGTTTCCCGTGACATATTTGGGAGGACATTTATATTATGCTATCATTGTGGATGATTTATCTCGCAAAACTTGGATATATTTCTTGAAGAATAAGGATGAAGTATTCTCATGGTTTAGTTATTTCAAAGCCTTGGTTGAAAATAAAATGTTGAAGAAGATCAAAATATTGAGGTCCAATAATGGAACTAAATATGAATCAAACGAGTTGAATGACTATTTTGGACAAGTTTGCATTAAGAGGGAGACTACTACTCGATATAATCCAGAGAAAAATGGTGTTGTTGAAAGGAAGAATCGTTCTATTATTTAAGCCACCAGGGAAAATTTTAAGAACCCCACTAATCCCCATGATACACAGGAAAAATGGAAGGTGATTTTATCAATAATATAATATGTATATATAATTTTTTTGGCGAATCTCTCACCAAATTATATTATCTTGTAAAATCATGGCGAATCTTTCATTGGATTATAAAATCTTGTAAGATCTTGGTGAATATTTCAATAAATAATAAAGGCTTTGTAAAGGGCTAACAAAGTTTATAATGAGTATTTCTTGTAATGGCTTGAAGCCTTGCTAATCAATCCATCAAGAACCAAAACAAGTATATTCCTTATAAGTATATTCATTATATGGAATATAAAGATATTTCTCATGGAAAGTCAATTAGGTTTAGCGCAGGTGGTTGGGAGAAATCCTACATGTGACAATGTGTTGGACTCATAATGAGTATTTCTTATAATGACTATGATCCTTGTTTTCTAAGCAATCCCTCGAGGACTGAAATATGTATATTACTCTTATGGAATATAAATATATTTCTCATGTATTGGAATATAAATATATGAGTGAGGAGTGGGAAATGAGCCACAATAAATCCTTAGAAAATTGACATCAAGAAGATAAGTGCAAAAAATAAAAAAGGTGAAAATGGAAAAATTGAGAAGAAATACAAGGGAAAAATGGTGGAACAACAAATTAATAATCCATGGGAGGAACAATGATTAGAGATAGTGAGGGAAGATGTTCCCTCAGCCTAGGGGTAACAAAGGTAGACATTAGAACTCTCACTTATGCAAGTGTAGCTAAAAAAACATTAATCTCTATGCCAGTCAAGAGATGGAGGAAATCTGGGAAACAAATGTGAGAACAAGAATTTAAATGGAATAAAGCATTGGGATTGCAATCCTTTCTCGTTGTGTTTGGGTACTTCCTTTGAGGCCTATTTAAAAATTAGGAATGATCTATCTATGTATCTTGTTATATAATTAGTTTGTAAAATAGTTGCTAAGTAGCTATGTTGGAGCATGGATTTGTGAAATGTTTTTTACTCATCCTACCTATCTTTAGATGGAGATGAACAAATATGAGTATTAGAGATAGAACTCTCCCATTTTTTTTGTTGTAACAAATTGTACAGGTACAACCATGTCCATCATTAAGTATGCCCCAACTGTATCGACAATATTACCAAACCACAAACTTTTTAGTACTAAAAAGCATAAGAAATCCAGCATTACATACTAAAAGAACTTATTAATAAAATATGCATGGTGAAAATCAGCATGAAAGGTTATAGTGCATAAAGGTTTGCAATAGAAATCAGCCTTAAAACTCCTGCAGCCAAGCAAAACAATGATCATAAGCACGCATCTCCCTTGGAATTTTATGTATCAAGATGAAACCCCAAAACGCAAAGCCCGTAGCCAAAAATAAGTGAGAACCCCTTGCATTAGTCAAAGAAGAGGTTTCTGCCCTGCAAAAATGCTCAACATTTCAAAGCGACATCCTTAAAATGTAGAGCCCTACATATATTTGCAAGAGCTAAGAAGGAAGATGAGATTTTACTATTTGCGAGCACGTAGATAGCCTGATCATGATTTAAGTAATGATTTGTTAAATTTTGAGGGTTGTGGCTTGCAATTCATCTCAAAAAAACTATAATGCAATTAACTTATTTATTCTTTATCTTACAGTATTTTTTGAATTGCCATTTTTTACATCTTAGTATCATCCTCCCAGTAATCTGAGTGCAGCGAAGCCTATCATGTGGCAAGGAGTCTTTTTTTCTACTAGGCTTTTGGATTTTAGACCATCATTGGGAAACTTGGCTCGCTGTGAATAAAAATAAGTTTTGAATATTTAGTTTTTAAATATGTACTAATTAAAAAAGATTTTATATAACATTTGACACTAAGGAGAGATTTAGTTTTCAGTTTTGAATATTTATTTTTTAAATGTATATCAATTACAAAAGTCTAGGGAGAGATGTATTTTTGAGAGAGATTAGTAGATAAGTGTTGTTATGAATTTTCTTGGTGAATTTCAGTTTTAAAATTGTCTATATTGACAAAAAATATTACAAAATATTTAAATTTTAAAATGAATATACATGATCACATTAGGTACTATGATTGTTTCCATAGCATGATAAAAATGAACTAGCTAGAATCTAACAACACTTTAGGATACCTCTAAGAACACATATAAAATAATAATTTATGTTTTAATTTAGCGGAGTCAATATAATATTATATTGCATGATGGTTAATTTTCATATATATATATATATATATATATATTAGACAAACCTTTCTAACTTGAAATGACCTCTTTAGTTTAGGAATTAAATAATATATATATATATATATATATATAATTATTATTATTATTATTTGTGAGTGACCACCTTGTGGAAAAATATCATGTTTGAGTGATGATTATATAAATAAACCATTACAAATTTAATTATATCTCAATTCAGAAATTGAAAGTGAAGATAATCATTCACTCACAAATTTGGACAACTTGTAATAGTAATTATCAAATCATTTTCCCTATATATAATATTGTCTCATCAATATTTTTTATATAAAGTTAATTAATTATAATTTAAATGAATTTTAAAAAATCAACCATTAAGATAGAAAGTGATTAAGTCATTAATATACCATATTTTACTGTACATAAACTATAAAATATAAAGCAACAAAAAAAGCTTTTTTCTCATGATATTAGAAAACCTGAAATCCCCAAACAACTACTAGTGCTTCTAGCTTTTTTTCAGCCCCATAATTGATATTTTTCATATTATTGATTTTTATTTTAATTTAAAATGAAAAAAAAAGATTAATTAAGTGGATAGATGTCTTTGTTTTGGAATAGGGTTTCACAATCATGATCAACCTATGCAAACCTCCCAAGTGATATGTAGAATATGGGCACTTAATAGGCAAGGGTCATAGATGCTTCACCTGATCAAAACCATAATCAAAAGTAAACCATATCCCTATATAAAAAAAACCTTACATTTTGCAAATCCAATAAACTATATGCCTATGTAAAAAAACCTTACATTTTGCAAATCAGAGTATACTACTTTAAGAATTCACAATATACCTCTTTTTTGATACACACCAACCTAGATCCATCCTTAGTTAAGGTGAATGGGAAATGAGAGTCAATACCTAGTGAGTGGGAATTGAGAATCAAAACCAAGGGTTTTGAGGGATACCTAGAGGAGGAGGGAGAAGATGGATCTAGGCTAGTTTATGAGAATCAAAACCTAGTGAGTGGGAAATGAGAATCAAGACTTATGGTCTCGATGCATAGGAAGAGGAAGAGGGAGAAGATGGATCTAGGCTAGTTTAATTCCCCCTTTAAAAAGATTGTATTCCACATGAAGATCATGGGAAATACCATGGGTTCTCATAAACTTGGAGCTCAAAAACCACTGGTAACTTCACAAAACAAGACAACATCCTTGGATGCAATAAAAAAAAAACCTCCCAAATGATAGCTAGAATATGGGCACTTAATAGACAAGGGTCATAGACTCTTCACCTAATCAAAACTAGAATATAGACACTTAATAGGAATGGGTCATAGACGTTGCACCTAATCAAAACCATAATCAAAACTCATCAAAACCAGAATATGGGAACTTAATAGGCAATACCATGATATCCCTATGTAAAAAAAATCTTACATTTTGCAAATCCAAGTATACTACTTTAAGAATTCATAGCATACCTCTCTTTAGATATACACGAGCCAAGATCCATCCATCTCTAAGCTTGAGAGATTGACAAATCTTGAGGGATCAACAGTTAAGGCTAATGTGAAATGTGAATCAAAACTGAGGGAGAGAGAGAAAGAGGGAGAATGAGAAGATGGATTTAGGATGGTATAATTCCCCCCTTTAAATAGACTATATTCCACATGAATACCATGGGTTCTTATAAACCTTGAGCTCAAAAACTAGTAATGGACAAAACAATATCTCTTGATATAATAAAAAAATAATAATGTAGAATTTTCATTTTTACATAGAGTTATTTTTATTTTTATTTCAAATTTACCTTTACTCAACAAAAATTGATTAAAAAAAATAATAACCTAAAATTTTTACATAAAATAATAACGTAGACTTTTCATTTTAACATAGGGTTATTAATTATCAAATCTCTAGATAGATCCAAAGTTAAAATGGATCTAGGTTTGTTTAATTATTAATTATTATAATTATTAATTTTATTTTTTAATGTAATTTCTATTTTTATGTAATTTCATTGAGTCAAAATATTTTAATTTTTAATTAATTAATTAATCATTTTTTAAATTTGATTGAGTCATAATGTTTAGATAACATAACATGACATTACAATATCTTTTCCATACCAAAAATGTAATAAAATTAAATATAAAAAAAAAAAAAAAAAAAAAAACAAATCAAAAATAAAAAAACAAAAACAAACAAACAAACTATAAAATATTTTGATTGTAAAATGAGAGATGGGTTTTGGGCATGTGGTATTGCTAAGTCATGGTATTGGCCCATGGTATTGTAACAAAGCATGTTCACAACTTAATAATGTCCATGGTAAAGTGGGGGTGAATATCCATGGTTAAAAAAATTGTTATATTATAAGTATTAAATTTTTATGTGCTTATTAATAAAGTTTAAATATGGTTACAAAATTATTAGACTAACTTATATGGTAAAATGGATCTTAATTTATAACTATTATTTATATCTCATATATTTGAATGTGATAAGGGATTTAGATATATCTTAAAAGTAATTATAATATTTTTGCTTTTAGATTTAATTAAAAAAATTTATAAAATTAAATTCAAATCAAATATTTATAAATATTTCAATTGTGAAATGAGAGAAGGTTTTTGGGCATGTGGTATTGGCCCATGGTATTAAAAAAAAATGTGTCCAATGTAACGTATTAAGTCGTTTTAATCTCCCAAACGAGGGGTAAATATCAAAATTCGACGATTTGAAGGGAATACGATTTCCCAAAACTAGCGAAGCGGGCCCATTTTTTTTTGGGCTAAAATCAAAAAAAAAAAATTTTTTTTAAATAAAATTGGGGCTAATTATATGAAAAGGGTTTTTAATAAAAAAATCCCCCCTCTAAGAATGTAAAAACCCTCAAATTTCGCCTTTGGGCTATAATTCGCCCCTAAATTTACCATGCATGGCTATATCTTAAATAGGGAGATATTAGACTAGACGAGTGTAATAAAACGACTATATTAGCCCAGTCCAGTGTAATATAGCCGGTTTTCAGTCAATCCTAGCTGTTGGAAAGTCTCATCTCCCTATTTAAGATATAGCCATGATTTGATTCTTCAACTTGTCCTAAAAATGAACCACTTGTTGGTTTGAAATGCGTTGACAAATGTACTATCATGTGATTTACACTGAAATATATTTTTCTCATAACTTGATATGGATCACAGG
This sequence comes from Pinus tabuliformis, assembly GCA_031772625.1. Lineage (NCBI taxonomy): Eukaryota > Viridiplantae > Streptophyta > Pinopsida > Pinales > Pinaceae > Pinus > Pinus tabuliformis. The sequence goes on along the minus strand of CM062817.1, from coordinate 811,333,829 downwards.
AGCCTCAATTCAACTAAGTAGCCTCAATTCAACTAAGTATGAATTATGAGGCGTCTGTTTTGTTTTCCTTTCAAGTCATATACAAGAGGAATATTCTTTCTCAAATTCATAAATTTTCATTATTTTCTATGATCGCTCTACTACTTCTTTTCATATAATGCTGCATATTTGAGTTTATTTTCTCTAGAAAGACTCTATTCTAAGAATTGCTTGCACAGTCCGACCCTTGTCGAGATTCTTGAAACTAGGCAGACATATTAATGCGTTCAACAAGCATGGTATAGGTTCAGTCCATTCAATTTGCTCATATAGTAATATGTACATTCTCCTAAACCTTATTACCTACACATCTAAACTAACTTACTTCTATTTTATGTTACATTCCTTTTTCTAACTCACATACAATTAAAGAAAAAGCACAAATCCAATATCATAATGTTTATTTCCTATTTACACATTATGGCCACATTAGCATTTAATCGAATTTGTCATAACATAATTAACCAATTTCACTTATCTACCATGACAAGACTAAATTGTGATCAATGAACCTCGCCACCCTTCCTATGAGAACCTCGCAATCACGTCTAAGTATTATCCCACTAAGCTCCTCTTTTCCCAATAATCAGTTATCTTTAATTTAGCACTTTCTAATACTTTGGCCTAAACACTCCAAGTCCACCTCTCCACCCTTCCTATGAGAACCTCACAATCGTCCAAGTATTCTCTCCCCAAGCTCATCTTTTCCCAATAATTAGTTATCTTTAATTTAGCAGTTTCTATTGCTTTGGCCTCAAGACTCTATGTCCAGCCAAAAATGGTTTCTACTTCCTCAAGGGAAGTCTCTTCAAGATTTGTCCCCACTAAAACCCCCTTCATCTATAAGAATCTCTTTCCTTTTCCTTTCGAGAAAATCACCCCCTTCCCACCTTCTCCCTTCCCTTATGTAAGAAAAGAGCAGAGGAAAGGTAAGTGTTTCTTTAACTAATAACTAATAATTGTTAACTGTTGGGTAAAAGAGGAAAGGTAAGTGTTTCTTTAACTAATAACTAATAATTGTTAACTGTTGGGTAAAAAAGAGTTACCAAGGTTCATGAGTAATTTGTTTTGTTTAGAATTCCCCATAGAATACCACATGTGCCATAATTATTTATTTTATTAAATAAAACTACATGAAAGTAAAAATAACTTAAAGTCATGGGGTGTCACAATATGGCATCAGTTTTAAACATCCCCTCCCCCATTGTGTCCATCTTTCCCTTATTATAGATTGTTTTCATCATTGAACTTCATGTTCCCTTTTATTTGTCTCTCATTTCTAACATTGCAAATATTGCTAGTTAATTAAATCTTTCAAACATATTTACTAATTAATTAAAATTATTATTTCTAATTTGTTTAAACTTCTTATTGAATTATTATTTATATATTATATATAACCTCCAACTTAGAAATTCAATTAATTGAAAATTTTCTCATTTCATCTTAATTTATTTCCAAATTCTTCATTAGGAAATTAGTGAATTTGATCAATTGTTTCTTTTATTTTCATTTTGACCTTGTTTAAAGTCGGTAAAATATATGTTTTCATTATTAATCACTTCAATCTATTTAACTATTATTTTATTAATTTATTTTAATTATTTAAATAACAATTTTCGCCTTAACCTTTTTTATTATTTTGATTAAACTTTAACTTAATAGTTACTTAACTTTTTTCCATATAAAACAGGGATTTCAACACTCGTTTAAACAAGTTCATTTTCATATAAAACCCATCAAATCTCATTATATGCCCAACTATTTTTAGAATGCAAAATTTTGAAAAAATATTTACACTTCAAGAGATTTAATAGCTTATTAAAAAATCAACTAAATTTAATTACTTTTTCTTTTTGAGCATTAAAATATTTTACTAAGGTAAACACTAACACATAAATTATATATATATATTAGTTAATATGAATATTCAAACAATTTATTTAAGTTCTATATTAAAATATTTATAAGATGAATCAAAGTTTTTTGTTTTTAGTTGTAATTACTTATATTTGTAAAGATATATTAAATTAAATTATTTAACATAGAGTTAAAGTGAAATATCAACTAAGTGAATAAAATGAGAATGAGATTATTATGTTTTTTAATGCTTTTAATTGAAATAAACAAAATATGTACAACTATTTATGTTTTTATTATAGTCAACAATATTTAAATGATTTTATTATAGTCAACAATATTTTTTTCATTTAAAGTATTGGTTTTAAGAAACACTTGTGACACTCAAATTGAGCACAAACAAATTTACATATCACCTTCATAATAGATCCCAGAATAAAACTCCAAATTGAGCGCAAACAAACTCACATATCACCCTAGACTCAATAGAGCTTTTTGGTATGACTAATCAAAGTATAATAAAATTTAATTCCTCAAATATCCAAAAACAATTTTTATTTTAGTTACATAAATATTTAATTAAATTGATAATATTTTAGTTACATAAATATTTAATTAAATTGATAACAAAATATTTTATTTTTCAAAATATATATATGTAAAAAATTCCCATAAAAATATTTTTTTTTATTGGCCCTAGGGATTTAGTGAACGAGTTATTTGGAAGTCGGAAATAGCAAGGAAAGGTTAGGCAAAGCGGCGGAAGTGCCAATTGGATCAAAGGACTGAGTTGCAGATCTGAATGACATGGATACTGTCTTCCTCGCGTGCTAAACAATGTAAGTACATTACATCAGAAAAACAAATGGGCCATCCGGAAGTGGAATCGATTGAATTGAGTTGGAACGCACTGTTACAAAGATACTCTATGGACGCGAAGCTGAAGCGATTGAGTTGAGTTGGAACGCATAACTGCAAACATACTCTTTGTATTCCACGATGTAAAAATCCCTACGATGTCCTATTATTTAATGTGCTTACTTGCTGCTGTTTCGTCTGTACCTGTCACTGCCGTTGCCGGTGGCTGTTGTTTTATTCAATTTGCTGCACCACTCTGCACTTGCATCTCAAATTTAAGCTTCTCCTTTTCCATTTATCCATAATGATTGACAATGGTCAATAATTACAGCTTATTCTGCTTCGCATCCAGCTAATAACATTTGGTAAATTTAGTTTCCATGGCATCATTTTATGCTTTTCTCTTATTTCATTATACTATATCTACCAGCATCTTATTCCTTTCCTTGATGACAGATTGTTAGTTTCAATGACAGGAGTATCTGTTTGACAAAATTGGTGCATTGGTATGCAAATCAAGTTGATAGAGAGAACTCTAGAGTCCCACTCACAGACTCACAGTCAATACATATTATGTATGTATTGTGTTAACCTGCCTTGCCTTGTTTATTTTTCCCTACCTTATTCTGAATCTCTAAGCTTATTTGGATTGCTCATTCTGCCAATATGGGAATAGGTAGGTCATGGGTGAGCTCAAATAATTGACAGGCCCCATATCCAACTGATTCCGAGAATAAGCAATCTACATAAGGGTGTCCATTCTGAATAATAAAAATATACACTTATATATTAATTTCAGATTTATGATGGGTTTAAAAGAGTCATATTCTTCAATAAGTTTTAAAGGGTAAAATTTATAATTATAACCTAAATAGTAAAATGGTTGTGTCTTAAAATGTGGTTATCTGGTTGTGTCTTAAAATATGGTTATCTTAATTTTGAATTTATAGTTGGTTTAAAAGGATCAAATTCTTTAAGGTAAGTCTATTTTTAAAATGTAAAATTTATTAGGTTGTGAGAGATTAACTCTGTGAAGAAGTCTTTTTAGAATGTAAAACTTGAAGAAGTATTTGCACTTAGAGAAAAGGGATAACCAGATTCTTTTAATTAATGATGATTATAACAATTAAGTGAATTTTTTAATAATGATGATTATATTTGAAATTTACTAAGTATTATTAGTAATAATATTTTTAATAAGAGAATAAATTTAATGTTGAAGACATTTACATCATTAAGAAGCCAAGAATAAAAAAGTAACATTGTTTGGTGATGAAATTTTTTAATTAATAATAATTATAGTTGAAATTTACTAATTATCATTCATAATAATATTTTAATAAGAAAATAAATTTAATGTTCAAGAAATTTACATCATTAAAAAGCCAAAAATAAAAAAGAACATTGTTTAGTGATGAACAATCTCAAAAATTAAAAAAGTGGAATGATGAAGAAATTGAATAAAGTTTATTTATAATATATTATATTTTTAAGAAGTTAAATAAAAAAATAATAATGTTTTTCATTTTTTGTTTGTTTGTTTTTTTTTTGAAACTAGAACAAGATCTTTCCATTACCACTATTACACTAGATAAATGCCATAAATGGGTCAATTACAACATGTTCCTCAATATTTTAACTCACACACTTAACACTATCACTTCACATCTTCCCACCTCACACGTGGAGGTATGGATACATGTGATCCCTCTCCCCTCCTCGAAATTCTCCCCTACTAGAGGTCTCTCCATCAGTGGATGCCTCCTCTCGGTCTCCTTTCACCTTCTCCAGTGGTGATTACTCCACAATTGTGTGAGACTCCTTCTCTCCTTATGCTGATCTCTCCACTCAGTCTCCTCTGAGCTTCTCTAGTTGTGGTTTCTACACAACTTTGTGAAGCTGTCTCAAAGGCTTCTTCTCGGGTTGCATGTTGAGAGGTAATTTACTCTCCTTCTTGGCCACTAAGTCTCTAACATTTTCCTTGCTCCTCAAGGATTTGTATGTGTCCTCAAGAGCATACATGTTCTTGATCTTGACGTGTGAACCGATTTGTTTCACTTGTCCCATGGTGATGTGTCTAAGGAAAACTTTTCCCTTACTAAAAACTACATCATAGCCACGATTTTCCAATACTACGACTGAAACAAGATTATTCTTTATTTGTGAAACATCCATCACACCTCTAATCCTCAAAGGGGAGATAGACTTCCTTTGGAAGGCAAAATTACCCATCCTATTAGCTCTATACCTCTCATCATCTCCAAACTCTATGCTCTTCTTGAGGTCTTTCTCCTCAAAATCATTTAATATATCTCTATTCCCCATCATATGGAATGAAGCACCATTGTCAAGATACCACACACCTCCCATGAGAGTGTCGGTCATGCATGCAATGAGAGTGAAATCAAGTTCGAATTGTGAAGCTAGAGCTTCACTTGTTGCCGCTACTATCAAATCCTTCTTGTTTTCTTTCTTTTGTGGGAAGTTCCTGGCATAATGCTCGTGCTCATGAAAATGAAAACAGTTGACTTTTGTCAAGTCCATCTTGTTTCCACCCTCCTCACCTTGGGACTTCCTTCCCTTGGCCTTCTTTTCCTTTCTCGCTAAGGAAAAATCCTCTTCCACTTCCTTGGAAGAGGTCCCATCCTTGGTGTTCCTCCTCATCTCCTCTTGCACCAAATATGACCACAGTCGTTACCAATCTCACAACTTCTCCCAACCATTGACACAGTCCTGATAACCATACCAACTCTGAGGAAGTTCTAGAAGAGCTAGGCTCATCATATCATCCTTGGCAGTAGTGATTCCAACAATTCCAAGCTCATGTCGACAATGAGTGAACTTGGTCAAGTAATTTTGAATTGAGTTGCCCGCCTCCGTCTTCATTTTTTTAAGTTTATCTTTCAGTGCCAACTTCCTATGGCCACTGCTATTCTAGAAAATGTCCTTCAATGCTTTCCACATAGAATACTGAGTTTCCTTCCTATGGAGATTTGAGATAGTGTGGTCTCCAACTCCCTCAAGGATTATCTGTCTCGCTCTTGCCACACACTTCTTCTATTGAGCGAGATTCTGAGCAACTCATGCTGGTGGCTTACGAATGTCCTAATCAATCCACTCCATCAACCCATATTCTTCCAACACGGCCTCCATCCCATTCTTCCAGGCTATATAATTTGAGCTTCCATCCAAGGCATACTCGAGCTATAGACGGTAGAACTCCATCTGCCCATCCTGAGGTATGTATTGCAAATTCAAATTTCACATGTAACCCTAAAATCAGAACATCGAAATATCCTCTAGTATATAGAATTCAACTCCGATACCATGTAGAAAATCTTGTAGATTCACAATCTCATGCAATGTACTAAGTAAAAGACAAGAATCTACTCTACTCTATACAATGGAAGCCCATAAATATCGATGAAAACAATAATCAACAAGAGGAAGAAAGCCACAACTCAAAACCCCTACTATATATATTGCATTAATCAAAAATCTAAGATGAGAATACAATGCTTGTTCTCACAAGAACAATCCCAACACTCAGTATGATCAATCTCCTAGCTCACAAGAGAGCTCAAGCCAAACCTTAGCCTCTTCCACTGCTCTCCAAGCCCATATTTCCTTGCACAATTCCTAGAGGAATTAACCTTTACTTAATGAGGAAATCCTTCTTCCATAACTACACAATACAAACTAGGTCAAGTTCCTGATTGGATGTACTATCTGTACAACTTGGAAAATTATACAATTCATAGTTCATTGACCCTGCACTCTAGACTCAACTAGGTCTTTCTGAGAATCGTCGTGCATGAGTTTCTAATGAGGGAATCTTCAGTTAACTGGAGTAGCACTAGTGGATGCATTAGTGCACCAACTCACTCTTTGTCCTCTATTAGTTCCAAAAACAAATTAGAACTAATTTGTTTGAAATTAACTCAGTAAACTAAGTGATATAATTTCCAACTCAATTTAAACTAATATTGGACCCCTAAAATTTAGGGAGGACATATACATGACTACAAAACCACTTCCGACATGAAATTCCTAAGCTAATTAAGTTAATTGTTAGCTTAGTTCAAGGAAAAAGTAAATTCGAATTTATGGATTTTATCTTTAACTTTTCTTGTTGCTATTTTCAACACAATGAGCCCAAAATATTACAAAATACCATCGATAAATCAAGTTACTGTTATAAGAAATCCAAGCAGAAGATAGAGAACCAAATTAGATCGATGAGAAAAATTTCAAAGGGGAAGGGTCAAAACCATTTAGACATAATTATATGGGGAAAGGTGGTAAATTCACTACCCCTATCAAAGGTGATTTCGAGTGAACATTCCCCACCAACAAAGATCAATCTCCTAAACATGTAAGAGAAGAAATTGATGGGTATAAAATAGCATCACTTCAGTGTTGGATATGTGGAGGAAACCACACGCAAAGGGATTTTCCTCAACGAGAAAAGTATAATGATAAAATGTTATGTAATGTAGAAGAGGCAATGTTAGTAAATGATGTGGCTCAAAGTATACCTTGAATTTGGACAACATTGGGCAATTAGTAAGCAGATCATCAAGCCTCAATTATCGATATGGAAGGTAAGATCATTAACCAACCAATTTCATTTTTAATTGATATGCGATCTAAACTTATTTATATTAGCCCTAAATTTTCAAAACAAGGAACACACCAAGTTGTGGGTAGTCCAACTCGCCATAGGAGGAAACAAGAAAGTAGAAAAGTTTGTAGAATCATGCCACTTAGAACTGAATGGAATACCTACATCAATGAACCTCAAGATCCTTCCACTCGGTTCATATGATGTATTAATTGGTATGGAATGGCTAAAAGCCCACAAGACCAAAGTGGATTATTACAATAAATTGTTATAGAGTCTTGATAATGAAGGAAAGGAAAGGAAATCACAAGGGAATAAAAAACCTATTTTTGTTAGATAGAATTCAACATTGCAGGCAAAGAAATGTAGTTAGAAAGGGTGTACCTTGTTCATGATACAAGTCGACCATGTAGCAAATGAAGGTAAGACTGAACTTGAGGATCACCCCATCTTGCATCAATACAATGATATATTCGTAGATGATATACCACGGTTAACCCCTAAGAGAGACATTGATTTCTCTACTGATCTAATTCTTGGTTCAATTCTAATTTCTAAGACAACATATCACATGAGTGCTCCCGAATTGGTGGAATTAAAGTTGTAGCTAAAGGATGTGTTGGATGAGTGGCACATCAAACATAGTATATCACCTTCGGGAGAACCAACTTTGTTTGTGAAGAAGAAAGATGGTGACAATTGAACAAAGAAACAATAAAGAATAAATATCCACTATCAAGAATCAATGACTTATTTGACTAGTTAGGAGGAGCTATTGTGTTTTCAAAATTTCATTTAAGGTTTGACTATCACCACGTGAGTATTAAGGACGAATATATCCATAAGAATGTGTTCATAATAAGATATAAGTACTATGAGTTCATGGGTGTTTCCATTTTGACTTACAAATGCTCCAAATATGTTTATGTGCTTAATGAAGAATATGCTCAACCAATACCTAGAAAAATTTGTGCTATTATTCGTAGATGATATTTTAGTTTACTCAAAAACTAGAGAGGAGTGTGATGAATGCTTGAAGGTTGTATTATTGTTACTGAGGGAACACAAGTTATACACTAAACTCATTAAATGTGAATTCTTTAAGACAGAAGTTCAATATTTTGGGCATGTAATCTCAACAAAAGGTGTCATTGTGAACCCAAAGAATATCAAGCCCATCATGGAGTGGCACACTCCTAGGAATGTCACATTAGTTTTATATTTTATGGGGTTGAATGGATACTATGAGTGATTCATTTAAGACTTTTCAAAGATTGTGCATCCAATTACAACCCTACAGAGAAAAGGGGTAAAATCTCAATGGACATCAAAGTGCTCTACTAACTTTGAGTAACTCAATTTCTCACACATGCGCCCATAATGAGTATAAATGACCTAGAGAAAGATTTCTTAGTTTAGATGGATGCTAGTAAAGAAGGCTTGGGAAAAGTGTTAATGCAAGAAGGACATGTCATATTCTATTAATCAAGAAAGTTAAACAAACATGAAGTAAACTATGTCTCCCAAGAATTGGAACTCACAACAATTGTTCATGCATTGAAAATATGGAGACAATATTTTTTCAGAAGGAAATTTGTGTTGATGTCAAACCATGGAGGACTTAAATACCTCTTTGATAGCCTAAATTGAATGCAAGACATGCTAGATGGTTATCCCCCTGAATTTGAATTCAAAATCAAGCACATCAAGGCTAAAGAGAACAAGGTGGTTGATGCACTTAGCAGAAATTTGTAAGTGGCTCACTTGGGACGCATGAGCTCTTGCGAATATAACATCAAGGAAAAGATCAACGAAGCATTGGTACATGACACACACTTGTAGTATCTGAAGGATTGTTTTCAAAATGAGCGAGAAGGACCATTGAGTAATAAATACACACTCACAAATGATGGAATGCTAAAATTCAATCGATGGTATATACCTTAATTGGGAAACTTGAAGAAGCTCATATTAGATGAGTTTCATTAAGACCCTATTTAAATCATATCAAATGTCAAAAGGTGATTACTGCTATCAAGAAGATGTATTATTGGCGACATATGAAAAAGGAATTTACTGAGTACAATGCCAAGTCTCTCGAGTGCAAACAAGTTAAGGTAGAATTTAAACATCCAACTAGATTGTTGAAACCAATTCCAATCCCTAAGTGGAAGTGGGAAGTCATATCCATGAACTTCACCACGGGATTTCCAAAGATGCTAATATAACGTGATGCTATTAAGGTGGTAATGGAAAAATTAAGCAAGGTAGCTCACTTTATACTTGTTAAGTCCACCCACAAGCCCATCGATATTGCGTAGATCTTCATGGAGATATTTACGATGCATGACGTACCTAAGAAGATAATCTGAGATTAGGATTCCAAATTTTCGTCAAACGTTTCGAAAGAATTATTCATTAGATTTGGAACTCAGTTGACATTAAATACAGTGTATCATCCTCAAACCGATGGAAACACAAAAGAGTGAATAAGGTGTTAGAAGACAATCTAAGAATGTACGCTATGCATCAACCACAAAGGTGGGAGGCGTTTCTTCCCATAGTTAAATTTGAATATAACAACGACTATACAGAATTACTAAAGATGAGCCCCATTGAGGCTATGTATAATGGAAGGTGTAATACACCCATTAGCTGAGATGACCCAATAAATAAGGTAACTATAACACTTGTTTTGTTAAAGGAGATGAAACATGAGGTTATTAGTATAAGATAGATGTCAAAGAAAACCTAGGATAGACATAAGAGCAACACAAATCTACAACAAATGCGTAGAGAATTTCAAGTGGGAGATCACACATATATTTGCGTTAAACCAAGAAGGAGATGAGTGAAAGCGGGATCCTATGTTAAGTTAGCAGGTAGGTTTTTCATACATTTCAAATCTTGGAAAGAGTGGTGTCAATGGCCCATAGACTAGCCTTATCCCCCACCATAAAGGCTCATGACGCATTCCACATATCCTTGCTTAAGAAGTATGTATGTGACTCTAATCATGTGACCAATTGGTATGTGATACAAATGGAGCCCAAGGTAGAGTTCAAACCCAAAAGTTTGTCGATCCTAGACATAAATAAGTAATAAAAAAAGTTAAGGTGGAATGGAAACGCTTTATGCAGGAGTGAACAACTTAGAAACATACATATTATATGAAAGTGTTATATCTTATTTTGTTCAATATATAACAGATATAAAAGAGCATTATCTATAAATCTCAATTTTCTTTTTTTTTAATTTTTTAGAATATTAAAAATGATTTTCCCTTTAAAGAGTTTTTAACAACCCCTACATCAACTATTATAATTGTAAACAATTTATATAATTGTGCATCACAATGTAATATCTACTACTAATATCTATTTAAAATGTAATGAAAATTATTTATGTTCAAATGCATTATGCCTTAATTTAAACCCCTCGAGAAGGGATGACCTGCAAAGTACGACAAAGAATTGTTGCTTCAATTACGCCCTTGGAAATTAAATACCAAACCTAAATCATTAATATGACTGCACAAATCTCTGTTGAATGGGCAGACCATCGATTGTTGGGTTTGTGAAAGGGAAAGTCGGTTGGCTGGTGCCCATCCTGAGTTCCTCTACCACCCCCTTAGCCATGCCTGAAATAAGCATGACGACCATAAACGAGGCTTGAAATAACGCATGGCGACCATAAAAGAGGTTCTGCATTATGGACTAGATTTAAGAAAGATTTGTGGAAAGCAAGATCGGTGATGCTCAAAAAGAGTATTCGACCTATTTAGGAACACTGACCAATCATCAATTTTACTCGCTTTCTTGTTTGGGCATGGAGGGAGGTTGAATCAAGAGATTGAAAAACCATTGCAGCTTGTTGTGGCTATGACATCACCAGTGCGTGTCCCAGACTTTGAAACCACCTATACTGTGAATATCTAGTTCTGGGAGTTGACTGTGAAACCCCTGGCTGTAAAACCACCAATGCTTCCTAAACCACTGATAAACCTCCTGCATATGACATAAACTCCCCATCTTGATCACTGGGGTATTTCCATGTCAAGTTAATTCCTCAGACTATGAACTTGGCGCGGGGCGGTAAATAAGTTATCGTGGAGATGAACTTTACGTAATTCAGACTTTCTGTTTTTACTTAATCCAAACCGTTTGTTGGTTATTGGAGGGGGATTTCGTCGGATTGACCCTTGTACAAGCAAATTGAGAAGGGATTTGTTTTAGGAACAGGTTTTCCTGTGTTCTAGGATCAGGTTTTCCTGTATCCTGTTTCGTAATGTTCAACGAAAATATGTATGGCCACTCTGTCGGCGATTCCCGAGGCTCTTTTGGCAAAAGAAAACAATGATGGAACGTTCGTCAGAATAGTCTCATCGAATGAAGCTGGCAGAATTCGCTAGAGATTTATTACGGAATTACTTAAAGCACAACAATTTCTCAAGTTTTGTTCGCCAATTAAATACATATGTCAGTAGTTTGCATTTGAATATTTTACTCGTGTTAACAGTATCATTTATATTTGTGCAATTTTCCACATCTTTCTTTTTCGGAGTTTTAAGCATCTGTCATCAAGATACAAGAGCCCACATGGTCCCCAGATTTAGGTCAACCAGTAACAAAATACAGTGAAGCCTATTTATTCCATCTGCCTGATGTTTAAATCTACTACCATGCATCAAAATAAAGGAGCCCACATGACCACCAGGCTCTAGGCCACTGTACCAGAACTAGGAACAAAAATGGTTTATTTGCTTGCTGGCACTGATCTTTTTCTTTCTTGTTGACCATATAAAAATAACCAAGAAACAGATCAAGCAGGATAGACTGTGGTAAAAAATAGTTGATTTTCTTATCCTATTTATGGCATTTGGTTTTAGGAATGTAAAGAATTCAAATTTCATTGAAAACATGTTTTACTTATTAGGGATTTTTAAACTCATTGCATTTATTATAAATTTTTATATTTTGAAAATCATGTGATTTACCATATTTTCCATGTCTTTGATAGTTGTTTAGCTGGCCCTTTTTTCTTGCATATTAAACTCATTGCATTTATTATAAATTTTTATATTTTGAAAATCATGTGATTTACCATATTTTCCATGTCTTTGATAGTTGTTTAGCTGGCCCTTTTTTCTTGCATATTTGAGGAACAAGTTGTACAAAGTTGTAAATATGATATAGGACCTTCATTGTTGAACAGTTGATGTCCTCCTCTTGCTCTCCTAGTTTTATGGTTTTTCTCAGAAACTGCAAGTTAGTTGCTACAATAAATAAAATGTCACATTTAGCTAATCCCTTAAACAATAATACAAATTAGAGTGCTTCCATTTAGGATAAATTAGAGTTTGTAATGAATTTCATTGAGATTAAAAGCATTTAGTGGAGATTTTTGTGAAGTTTTTGATAAAAAAAATATTGCTTTAAATTATAATGGCACACTTTTTAATTATAAGACTTTTGATTGTTGTCCTTTTTTGTTAGTATAATTTTGGCTTTTTTAATTAGTATTTTGTTATACAATTTTTTGTGACTTTGTGATTTTTGTTGTTTAAGATGCATTTTTGAATTTATAAATTGTCATTTATTCAAAGAAAATACTCCCAAAATAAGTATAATAATAATACACATAGAAACAACATTCAAACAATGTATACTATGATTGAAAACCCCAATTGGGAAAAACCAATCAACAATAGATATATTATTGTCCTTGTCTAAAACATAGCCAAACAGACCAAAACTACTTCAACTACATGTAATACCATGAGCCACCAATACTAGGTTCCCAAAAAACCATAATTGTTAACCATAAATATTGACACAATGTCAACTCCACCATAGGTGGAAACATTATTTCTCAAAAATGATTCTCCATATTACAACTAGCCTCTCCCGAAATCACCAATTAATATGGGCTTTTTAGTTACATAACTTGCTTTAGTTATAAAAACTCACTCAACATAAAAACATATTTATTCACACAATTACATCATTTACATTAATTATTGTTAGTTTTGAAAAATAATAAATTTATTTCCCTCTAAAACCAATAGGTTACTAATTTATTTGTAGACCAAAACCCCAAACCCAAATCAATCCATTTCTCCTCCGGGAGAGAATTTGTTTCACCCATTGGAGCTACTCCCCCTCTAACTTCCTACGCCACTTCTAAATGATATGGAGAAGGATATTCCATTTCCACGGACTTGTAATGTTCTTAAATTCAAGATCTGAGTTTCCAGAGTTGCTCAAAAGTGCTACAGGTTGAATATATCTTTGTTGGGATTCAAAAAGTCAAACCTCGCACAGATTTGTAGTCTATTTGTGTTGCACATGGTATTTCTATTGATTTTCTTGTCACCAAAGCAGAATAAATGTGTTATTCTAAAATTAAAGATTGTGGAAATACAGTTAGTGTCTCTTTTCACTAGAGATAATTCTAATGTTTCCAAGAGAATTAACAATAACCATAGGCTTTAGAAGAAATTTGAGGATTCTAATGATGGAAAGGGAATGTGTATGAATATGCGTAGAAAAAATAAGAGAACCAAAGATATTATTCAAAAGTATGTCACAAAGGTCAAGAGCCTTTTTATCTTAAGATTTCAAAAAGGCATAATGAGAAACTTAGGTTCAAAGATCTGGAAAAATCTCCGAAAAGAAATCGATTGAAAAAAGACAAACGTCAGGTTTTAGAGAGAATTGGAGAAGCACATGTTGTTCTCATATTTATCTGGTAACTTGAAAAATGTTCAAATGCATTTGGGTGAGGGGAAACAAAAACCTTCTCATATGCCAAAAAAAAAAAAAAAAAAAAAAAATCAGAACTACAAAAATGAGAGCACATTGATGGATGAGAAGATTTACAAAATCAATATAAAGGAGTATATTTAGCCTAGAGTGGATTTCAACATTTGGAACAAGATTAGGAGTATAAAAGATATATATATTATAGTTTGACCCCAGACAACCAAATTGGGGCCATTGTTTCGAGTGTAACAATCCACTCAAAAGAGGCACTCCATTCTAGTGCTGCTTTAAATGCTTTGATGGTTGGTCATATTGATGGTGAATATTTAAAAAATCCAATAGACCACATCAAAGATAAATTACTAGAGATTATGTTGGGGGACCAAACATGTATGATTAGACAAATTGTGTAGTCAATGAAGTGAGGTTCCTTTTCGTGAAGTAAATTTTGGTTTCAAATTGGTTGCATAGACAAAGATTTATCAAAGGTTCCTAGTAATTCAATAGCCTTAAAAGAATGCACCAAAATCTTTTGCATTGGAGAAGTTGTGAAGGATTAATCACCTTATATATTCTGAGTTGGTATATTGTCATACAAGAATTTGGAAAACTGTACAGATTTGTAGGGTCAATCATATTTTCTCGACATAACATTGCCTAGGTATTCTTCCAACAAGGAAGGTATGGAAGAACAAATAGAATGTTTGAAGAATTCGTGCTCAAAAGAACAAGCACAACTACCCCTTGTTCTAGCCAATGAAGTAGATTTGAAAAATGAAACATATTGTATTGAGAAAATTCAGTCAGAGTCTCCACCCAAGGAGGAAGACATGAAAGACCAAGAAGAGTGTCAATTTGATGGGGTATTATTGAAGTATCTTGCCATTTTATTTGAGGATGGAATGACCTCTTCTAATAGGAGAGGGATATCTAATGATAGGTCACTTTCTTTACACATTTATGGAAAATCTGTACAACAAAACATGCCATGGTGCATATCAACTCAATCATGGGAGTTTCCTGCAAAAGGAGAAACCTTTGATGCCTAATATTGACTTGGAACAATGCTTAACCATAATCTTAATTTGGACAAGACTATAAAGAAACAAACTCACATAAAAGAGAAAATGCATCTCTTAGCTATAGGAAGGAGATTTGAGTTCAAATATTGTAGGGGATGTCATGATGTTCATCATATTTCCACTGTAGGTCAGAATTACTATTTTATGTTATGGACCTGCTTGTTATGGAAGAAACATCATAAGATTTAAGGAGTAACAAATGGGTATAATGATGATAATGTGGAGGCTCACAAGTCAAGAAAAAACTTTTCTTGGGGTGGGGTGCCATGGGTGTTGCTTCATCTCTTCCTGAAGAAAACTTTGGTCAAGGAGAGTTTATAGGTCTATGGAAGTAGTAAAACATGAAAACAACAATAATGAAATTGTTGAGGATGTCTTGAAAGTGGCATAGGACTAAAGCTATGGGTATTTAGGAGACAGAAAATGAGTAATTGTCTCAATAAGAGTATAAATGTTTTGGGAAATGTTTCCTCTTACAGAGAAAACTACTATGGTAAAGGAATGTACCTTTGAAAAAGAGAGTTTTAACCACGAAAATGTAATGAGAAGTGCATGCCCAAAATAACCTAAACTCAAAAAGTCAAGGAAAGGTCTATTAACAATTTCTAGATTTGGTAGTAAAAAGCATAAGGTTGGTTTGCAAGATTTGCTTAAAGGTCAGAAACTTAATAAAGGAAGACCATGCCACCATGTGAAAAGAAAGGGCAAACTAAACAATGGTTAATCGAACTGTTCCATATGATTTGTACTCCAGTAAAATCTAAGGATTTTATCTTCAGACTAGGTTAATCGAACTGTTCCATATGATTTGTACTCGATGATAGAAAATGACATAGTGGCCCCAAAACATAAAGTTTTCTATTTTCTATTGGAATAGAAAGGACAATCGTCCTGTGAGGGAATTATGTGTGCATGTATGAATAGGCTGTTCTCTCTTACAAAATTTGAAGCTCATGCTGGGAGCAAGAATAGCGGACCTTCTCCAGACCTCGTTTTGGTAGATGGCTGACCTTTACTGCAATGCAATATGGAGGAACTTGACAATAAAAACAAGTTAAATGGGCGTAGAGCTTCGCAAGAGAAAGGTGGAAGAAAACAATTCCTACATTTGAAAGTGATGAAATGTGCAACATCTTTCATGTTGTTAAAATGTTGATACTGTGTGATCATTGTCCATCTTCATTCCATTTAGAGTGCATTCAAATGGAGGTCTTTCGAACCTGACTTTTTCAAATATTATATTTGTTCTTCGAAACCTGCCATACTAGAAGAATCCGTATGCAATGTTCTGTCCAGGAAATATGCTTGACATTGCGAATCTGTCGCATTTTCCAGATTCTCGTATGACTGTCTACCGAGCATATATAAGGCGCTTGATGATTCACAACTCCCCCACTAAAGAATATATTATTGAATTAATAGGAACGTTGGATAACTCTTTGTCTGCACAACTAATTTGAAACCAAAAAATTGCTTCACTGGATGGAACCTCAGCTACTTCATTGACTACAAAATTTGGATGATGATACATCATGTCTGATCCCCAACAAAAAACTCTGGTAATTTATCTTTGATGTGGTCTATTGGAATTTTCAAATATTCATCATCAGCCCGAACAAGCATCAAAGCGTCTAAAGCAGCACTAGAATCGAGTTCATCTTGTGAGTGGAGCGTTTCATAGGAAACCATTGCCCTAGTTTGGTTGTCTGGGATCGAGCAAGAATCTACCTCTCTTTTCTACTCCTCATCTTGGGCCAAATGTTACAATCCACTTGAAACTAAACAGAAACTAAACATATTGCAACATATTGGGACTATAAGTCTTCCGCACTTCTTAAGTACCGAAACTTTCTATCTTCATCAATGTTCTCTCACCATTGTAGTTTCAGAGCTTTTGCTGCATATCATAAGGTTGTTGTTTTCTTTTACCTAAATGATGTTGAAAATTTCAAGTTACAAGAGAAATATGAGAATGACATATCATTTTTCACTCCCTTTCTTTCCCGGGCTTTCTCCAGATCTTTGAACCTAAGTTTCTCATTATACCTCTGTGAAATATTAAGCCTGTGAAATATTAAGACAAAGCTACTGTATCTTCTGGACATAATTTTGAACAATCTCCTAGGTTCTCTTCTTTTTTCATTAGAATCCTCATGATTATTGTCAATTCTCTTGGAACCATTAGAATTATTTGTACTGAAAATAGACACCAACGATACTTCAAAAAAATTTAATTTAAGGGTAACGAATCTGTAATTCTTTGGAACACGAGAGATGATAGCAATACCGTGTTTGACACAAAGAGACTGCAAGGCTGTGCCATGTTTAGTGAACTTTCTGAATCCCAACAAAAATTTCATTCAACTTGGTAGCACTTTCTTTGGAACACGAGAGATGATAGCAATACCGTGTTTGACACGAAGAGACTACAAGTCTGTGCCATGTTTAGTGAACTTTCTGAATCCCAACAAAAATATATTCAGCTTGGTAGCACTTTTGAACAACTTTAGGAATTGGATCTTGACTCTAGGAACAGAGGTGGTATAGGATGTAGGAAGTTGGAGGGGAAGTAGCTGTGAAACAAATTTTCTACCTGAGAAGTGCACTAAGTTAGATTTGGGGTTTTGGTTTATAAAGAAAAGAGTGCTGCATGGTTTTTTTAGAGTGCTGGATTTATTTATGAATTTAAAAATATATTTTAAACAATAAAAAAATTACAATTTGGCTAAAATATTATATCTTTGAATTTAAAAAAAAACAGAAATATATTAATTTTAGCTAATAAAATAAAATTCACAAACCCTTAGATAAAATATTACAATTTACGCCAATAATATTTTATCAAAAACTTCACAAATGTCTCCATGAACACTTTTAATCTCAATGTATTTCATTACAAACTCGAATTTGTAGTAATATATTCGAAGGAAAATTGCAGTAAACTGTAATATTAATTACTTTTGTTTCATTTTGATTTTCTTCCACAAACGACAATATCTTCTGATGGTTACATCTAATATTAGATGCAACCAATGTGATCTCTTCTTTTTTTTATTTTAATTTTATTTTGTTAATTTATTTTTTATTTTGTTGGTTTATGATTAACCAATCTAAAAATAAACCTTTTTGTTTAGGTTCCAATATAGTGGAAGGTGAAGCGCGAACCTTTTAACTAGTTATCATAATATATCAACAATGAAATTTTTAAAAAAGTTAAGATTTGTAATAATGCATATTTTAGTAAATTTGATTGCTAAATGTGATTGAAGGATTGCGATTGTATTTTGTGTGAGACAGTAAATTTAATGGTGATTCACATTATTTCAAAAAATAATGATTCTACATGAGAGCAATACTATACCACATAAGTTCATATTAGAGGATGTATATTGAAGAAAAAATTGCATGTATATTGAGCATGTAATAAGGTTTAAATAATTTTTATATGTTGTATATAAAATTAATGAAAAAAATAAAAGAGTATAAAAAATGTTAATGAAAAGATGGATACCTACAATATTTAGTAAAAGTAAGTGTTTTTTAAATTGGTAAAGTTTATTGGATTTGTATTGGTAGGGGGTTAAATAACGTGATTTTAGAGGTATTTTCCAATGTGTAGTCAAATTAAGGGTATTGTTTAGTATGTCATGAACGCGGCATGCCATATCAAAGGTTCATTGAGTGAAGTCCCCATGGATGATTCTATTTTTTGATCATTGTGAATGAGAGTTATGCCCTTGATATTAGGATAAAATGTTTTCTTATTCTTAACTTGATTTCTCTCATACTAGTGCATATCCATCCAAACCATTCACATGAATAATTTTGTTATGTCTCCGCATATAACATGGGTTACTTATATGAAAAAGGGATGCCTTTCTCTCTTGATCACTATAGAAATTTTGAGGTAAAAAATGGGCCTCAAAACAAAAATGTACAACCAAACTTGGCTTTATAAGAAATAATAGGATTCAAGATGATGCCACGGGGGATGGTTCACCATTTTTGAAGAAAAAAAGTAAAAAAATAAAAAAAATAAAAAAACTACATTTTCAACTCATATTTTCAACTTATATCCCTATAGTTTTACTCAAATTTTGAACAAGAGCACTTGCTTGATGCAAAATTTAATTCCTCATCCAAAAAATATCCATGTTGTATACTTTCGATGGACTCCGTTAAATGAAAAATGAAAAGTTATCATGTCCATCATAATTATGCAACATGGGTACTCATTGGATGAAGAATTAAATTCCACATATAATGAGTGCTCCCACTCAAAATTTGAGCAAAAAGACATGGAGACCAGTTGAAAATACGAGTTGAAATATATTTTTTTCTTTTGCCCCTCTAAAATTTAATAATGTAATTTAATATTTTCTTATTATTTTATAATATTTCTTAGGAGGCCCATTTTAGACCTCAAAATTTCTCTAATGATACCCATTCCTCTTATTGTTTTGAAATAGTGCTCACTCACATTGTTGGGATATATTCTTGTTACGTATGTTAATCCTCGTGGGCATTAGTCTTATGTTTTTGGTGTTAACAGTGGCTCATGTAGATCCTAATAGTCCTAATTTTTTGTTTTGCAAAAGTCCCTGCAAATCCTTGTAGGTGTTCTTCTTATTGTTTACCTAATTGATTTACATTTTGTGTTGGCTCACTCTTAGGGCTTGAACATAACTTCGAACTTATTAGCCACCCAACTTCTCACTCACATTCCTCATTGTCGTAAGCATTATTCTTGTATCACCTTTCTTGTTACACTCTTTGCAGTTATGACTACCCATACTAATAGGAATTCACCTTAGACCTTGTAAGAATATATTTTAGTCTTGTATTTAGTTATGGTGTTCTACCACTTAGTGAGATAATTGTCCATTAGGTAATTAGGAGTGCCGAGAGGGTATGTGATCTAATGATACTTTGTGCAAAGACATTGTTTCTTATTTCATTGCAATAAGGGGACTATGTGGAATTCCATAAAAATATGTTACCAATTCTCAAGGTTTCCCAACAATTTAAGATCAATAAATCTTAAAAACACAACACGAGCATCATGAAAATATATATATTAGAAATAGGCTTTTGGCTTATTCTTTTTGCAGTAAATCACAACGTGTTATCTAATTCAAACTTTTTCTTTTATAAAATTCAAATTGGTTTCTTTAATCAATTATCATAATTGTGTTTAAGAACTACAATTATTTTTGTTTGATATTGAAAATCCCTATATTATACTCCATTATCTATGAACTAAAATCTTGTCAATGCCCTTGATTACAGATATCATTCATTGTTCAAAGTCTAGGTGTTCTGCAAAATCTTAAGAAGGTTTTGATGGAAGATCCTTGCAAGGTTATTCTTGGAAGTTTGTCGTTAACTAACTCCCAAATTGTTGCAACAAATATTACAAATAAATTTAATAAATCTTCAAAGAAAGTAAAATATTGGATATTTTATGTGCAATAGTGATGAATATTGTATATAATCTATGTTATAAATATGTTGTATATCAAACTATTACTAAATCCTTAATAAACTTAGCGATGATAGTTACAAATTGTGTAGAAAACGCACAGAATTTTGATCTACTAATATGAGCAATCTAAAATAAAGTTTCTTCTCACATAAACACAAAAATTTTCTACCAGATGTAGCAGAATAGGAACATAAATAAAAGTACAACCACACAATTCAAAAACACATAATTGCCTAGGGGGCTCCATTGAGAAAACCCTTTGCTTTATGAGAATTTTATTGATAGCAAAAATTGATCAATTGATCTCCTACAAAATACAATGTTTCGATTTGAAAAACACTTGTCTTTCCTCCTTGATCTAAGCATGAAACCTTTGCAAGACTGTTGATCTTTGCTTCCCTCTACCAACCTATGCACAAGCTTCTCTTGCACACTCTTCCTCTCACAAGCTCCACACAAAAAACATGTGCTTCCTATTGCTTGGTCTCACCAACTCTTGCTCACTAAAACAATGAGCAACATTGTGCCTTTTCTCTTCCTTTCAAAGCAATTCGAATGGTCAAACTCGGTGAGTTTCTAATTAAGGAGTTTTATTTTTTGATTGTTTGAGTTGGCATAAGTTAACTACTCATGCAACTCCTCTTATCTCTTGAGACTCAACCACAAGTTATATTTCTCAATTAGCTTGCTTTAGAAGAACGATAACTCGACCTTCAACTTTGACACATCATTTAACTACTTCATTAACACTTGCTAAATTTTGGGAATTCACCCTAAATTTTATGAACTCGTCCTACTTTTTAGGAATTGGCTCCTAAATCACACAAACTCGTAAATGCTCAAGGATAAAATCGTTGAGGGTCCTTCAATTATTACACAAAACAAGGAACCCATTCTTGCTACAATTTTCAACACTCCCTCTTAGCGAGGAAGGTGCTCTTGGAAGAACCTCATCCACTTAGATTTGTCTCCAACTCTACCAAGCTCTCCATTGCTGAAGTTGCTCCCTCTGAACTAGAAGGCTTCCCTGCATTCTTCTCCACCTTCTTTGAGGACCTGTTCTTTCCCACCAAGCTTTTCGAGTGCACAATTTTCCACTATGAGTGATCACAACTCCTTGTGTCACTGAACTTTGGCTCACTAATTTGCCCATTAACAAACATTTAGCTCCACTAAGAAGTCTTCTCATTGGGTATTTGGATTTTCCCTTTTATTAGTGGTTTGGCCATCTGTAACCCACTAAAGTAGGGTGCCACAACTATGCCTCCTAACAAGTCACTAGTACTTCAATGATCACTTTGCATGAGGACTTCAAGGACTACTCACTTTTAAAGATTCTGGTTGCTCCAAAATGATGCTCCTAGGGCACACAAATTTCCCTATCATTTTGACACATCATCCCTATTGTCACTCTCCTCAGGGCCTATGAGACTTCCCATGCATAGAAAACTCTTTGATTGATTTAGGGCTTGCAAATGAGCCACTAATAATCCATACGCTTACTATTCTTAGGTTTCTTAACAAGTTCTTCTCCAATGATGTGTTTCTCTCAACTTGTGTTGGTATTTATTATGTTATCTACCCTAATACCATGTAGAAAATCTAAATCCATGAAATTCTGATTTACTAATATGAAAAATCTGAAATAAGATTTCTTGTCACATAAACATGAAATTTCTCTACTCGATGCAGCCGAATAGGAACATAAATAAAAGTACAGTCACACAATTCAAAAAAATAGAATTTTCTATGAAATCCAAGTTAGAGAAATTTTCAGATCTAAAATGGTTTTCCAAAGGAATATTATAAAATAATAATGGAAATAATAAAATAATATTAAATTACATCATCAAATATTAGAAGGTAGAAATAAAAAAACTATTTTTTCAACTCATCTTTTCAACTTATCTCCATATTGTTTTACTCAAACTCCGAGTGGGAGCACTCATTAAATGCATAATTTAATTCCTCATCCAAGGAGCACCCATGTTGCATACTTTCAATGGAATCTTCTACATGAAAAATGAGAAATACATGAAAAAATGTGATTGCAACCATGCTTTTCATGTATTTTTTTATTTTTCAGGTTGGAGGGTCCATCAAAAGTATTGAACATGGGTACTCCTCATGTTGATTTAAATTCTACATCCAAAGAGTGCTCACGCTCAAAATTTGAGTAAAACGATAAGGAGATAAGTTGAAATATGAGTTGAAAAGTAGTTTTTATTTTTGTTTTTATTTTTTAATATTTTTATTTTTTAATATTTTTATTTTTTTACTCCAAAAATGGTGAATCATCCCCCATGGTTGACATCATCATCTTGAATCCTATTGGTTATTATAAAGTTGATTTTGGTTGTACAATTTTGTTTTTAGGCCCATTTAGACCTCAAAATTTCTCTAATGATTGAGAAAACCCTCTCCTTGACGAGAATTTTATTGATCGAAAACACCGACCAATTGACTTATAAAGTACAAATATTCCATCTGAAAGACACACTTGTCTTTCCTGCTTGATCTAAACTTGCAACCTTTGCAAGATTGTTGATCTATGTTTCCTTATACCAACTTGTGCACAAAATTCTCTTGCACACTCTTCCTCTCACAAGCTCCACGCACAAACTTGTGCTTATTATTGCTTGATCTCACCAACTCACGTCACAAAAACTATGAATAACAATGTGCCTTCTCTCCTCCTTTTAAGGCAATTCAAATGGCCAAATTTGTTGATTTCCAATTAAGGATTTTTCCTTGTGATTGTTTGAGTTGGCATGAGTTAACTACTCATGTAACTCGTCCTATCTCTTGAAACTCAACCACAAGTTATTTTCCTCAATTAACTCACACTAGAAGACTGCAAAAATTAAATCAATTCGAACACGTCGTGTAAGAAACTGACCATTTTTTTAATATTTTATATTCCCTAAAAATGTTGAATAAACCCGTTTTCCTCATGGGACAAGACATAAGTTTTGATTTGTAATTGAGATCTCGGAAAAACATATTTGTGTTAAAAGAATCATTATGGATAAGACTATAAACCTCTAACTTCTTAATATCAATCCAAGTTTTCTCCATCAAATCAATCCAAGTTTTCTCCATCGACAATGAAATAAGGAAATAAAAACAAAAAATAGCGGTAAAAAGATGTAAACATATCAATAAGATACGAGAGAAATATATAAATATATATTCTTATTCTTATTATTACTATTTTAAAATTAATATAGCATTAATCTTATGGAATTCCTTATTTCATTATTTCTATATGAATATATAACTATATTTCTTAAATTTGTGTACAATAAATCTCGTGTCACATCTTTTTGAGTACCTTATTTTGTTATTTTGATATATATATATATATGTATATATATATTAGTGCCTTAGTTTGTTATTTTGATCATATATATATTAAAATAAATCTACTATCAATCTTTTGGAATCCGTTATTTGTTTATTTTGATTATTGATTATATAATTTGGTATGCAGAAATATTAATTCTTTATTTTGTTATTTTGATGGTTAAGATATTGTTAAATAACTTGGTATACTGGAATTATATCATGGTTGTTAGAATTTGGGCATTATATATAAATAAATAAATAAAGAGAGAGCATTCGACTTATGTAGGACTCTCGATCAATTATCAGTTTTAATTATGAGTAGTTTGGGCATGGAGGCAGACGGAATCAAGAAATATTGGGTGCTGGTTGAGATTGAGAAATCGATGGTGCTGGTTGGGGCTGTGAGTGATACTATCCGTGCTTGTCTCAAACTGTGAAACCAGTTATAGTGTGAATTTCTGGTTCTTGTGGTTGGCTATGAAACCATTCCAGTTCTTGTGGTTGGATGTGAAACCACTAATACTTTTAATGGTTGTGAAACCACTCACAACCACTAACGCTTGCCAAACTACTCATAAACCTCATGCATCAACTCCCATCTCAATTGGAGTATTTCCCCGTGAAGTTAATCACTCGGACACTAAACCTCGCGTGGGTGCTAAATAAGTCGTCCTGGAGATAAATTTTATGTAATTTATACTTTTTGTTTCTACGTAATTCAGACCTTTTGTTCGTTATTCGAGAGGGATCTCCTCGAATTGGCTTGAAAATTGTGTACAGTCAAATTAAGAAGGGTTTTGTTTTAGGAACAGGTTTTCTCGTGTTTTGAAGCGATGTTACTAGCCCTCTGTTGGCAATTCCGGAGACTTGAAATTAAATTGAGCTCTCGGATAGTGCCATGACTCTTTCGGCTACGCAAAACAATGATGGAACGCTGGTCACAATAGAGTCTCACAGATTTGTGCCAACTTCATTTCTCATTCAGAACACAAATAATATAGTTTCATGGAATGAAGCCAATACAACATTTATGTTTGGAAGCCTACAAAATTCTCTCCAGTTTTTGTTGGAGAATTTAATTCCAACCACCTGTTAGGTGTCAAAACCATCTCTTCAAGTGTCATAGTTCAGTTTGAGTTAGTTGAGTTTAATTCAATTTTAACTCCAATTGTTTCCAATATAATATTATTTAATTGACTTGTGACACTCAAAAGAGTAAATCCTCTCCTCAACATTTTGTTGTCTTCAATTTTTTGTAATGGTTATCAAAGCTCAGCCTGTGTAAGACTCATTGAGAGCAACAGTTCAATTTTTGTCATAATAGGCGAGATGGCATAAAATTCTTTGACAGAGCAACACATACAGACTAGTTTGCATAAATCTCCTTGGGAGAGCAGCAACGTGAGTGAAGAGATAGTGTAAGCCTCTTGAGAGAGTAGTGTAAGCCTCTTTGAGAGAGCAACACAAGTGATGAGCCCCAATTTTTGGTACAATTTGGGCTCATTTGGCCTACTTGCTCTGCTCAACTCATTCATTTTTTATTGCTTATGCATTCATTTCTTGGTTTATTCGTGTTGTTTGTAGGAAGAAGGGTAGGCATTCTATCTACGTGACTAATACATGATGATTTCAGGTTTTTGGCATTGAAAGGGAGCAAAGACCACGAGAAAGGAGACAAGGAGACATTAAGGTGGCACTGCTGGTTTTTAGGAGAGGATGTCCACAGTCTTGGGGACCTTCCTCGCGATTCCCACCATAGCTCCAAGCTCCAACCAATCTCCCCACCGAGCTTAGAGGCAGCCAACTGTGTGTACAGGAACAACAGTTACCACTGTTCTACAAGATCAGCAGTTTAACCTTCAGTTGGACAGTCGAGCTCCACAAATCAAGGAAACATGTTGGATTATCATTTTGCATAAATACTGAGGCTGTAG
The DNA here is from genome assembly GCA_031772625.1 of Pinus tabuliformis. Taxonomy (NCBI): domain Eukaryota; kingdom Viridiplantae; phylum Streptophyta; class Pinopsida; order Pinales; family Pinaceae; genus Pinus; species Pinus tabuliformis. Next base: position 811,307,835 of record CM062817.1, on the reverse strand, counting down.
CCTTTGATAGGAGCTTTTTGAACTTTTGCATTACTCTTGTAATTTGGAAGTACGAGCTACAGCTCGGTGTTGGTTCTTTTTGTAAGCCAGTTTGGCATGACATCAGATTTTTGGTTATGAATAAAGGCAGGCAGATTTTGATCTCATTCTGAGTTTCTAAGGGAGCTATAGTTCTCAGGTTAGGGCCCAACCTGAGAGCAATAGATCTCCTCGGTGTTGTAATGTTATTTTCCTTTCGTTCCAGCACTTTGTTTCTTTACTTTGACATGCAATTCGAATTTACAGTCTGCTGATTTAGTTTTTGTGTGATTGAGTATGATTAGCTTATGGTTACTTTGCTTTCAGTTGCTTAGATTCGATAGGAGGTTTGTAATACACAGGAGCTCCAGAAAAAGGTTGTTAGAGATCACTGCCATCTCTGCTTAGGGATTGGGGTGCAGTCTATAACCAACCACCAAAAAGAAATGCAGTTCTTCTCACGTCCATGCAAGCTGCAACAGTTACTTTAGTCGTAGATCCATCCATGCACTTTGGTCTTGATCATTACTTCTCCATTCCACTTCCATGCACGAGTTTCTTTCACAAATTGCACTGCTGTTCATTGGTTCAAAATAGCACCATTAACATAGGTTAAAGAGTTCTCGTTTTGGTGACATTCATAGACAATTTGTTTCATCTACACTGCTCCACACCATTCCATTACCTTCCTCATCTTTTCAACCACACATGAAGCCACTCAACCGACCTCTGTTCAGCTCGTTTACCTTCCAAGCTCTCCCATTACTCACATAGCTCCATTTACTTAACCTTTCGTTGATCCCATCCTTCCAACCATCAACCCACTGCATGCACTCTTTCTCCATCTGACTTCTCTGCTCCTGAGCCATCACCAGTTCCATCTCCATCTCACCTATCCTCCCACACCACTCCAACACTTCACCATCTCCCAAAACTCCCACGGTCGAACATCCTGTAGAATTGCACAGACTTCCTGTAGAATCCCTGAGTTTCCTGTAGGATCCCCTGCAGACTTCCTATAGAAGCCTGCAAACTCGGTTGCTGAGCATCCGAACGTGGTAGACTTCTGTGGACTGATGCTAGAAACCCTCTGGGACCTCCCCTAGCCATCCTGACCTTGCCCATGCTTTCCTTGCATTCAAACCGCTCCTGCACAACTAAACCCTAATCAAAAGCATCATCACAATAAATCCAACCACTTAATGAAAAAATACAAAAACATGTCTTTTCAGATGCAAGTAGCTTAGATGCATGTATTTCAGCTCACTGCAAGTAATGGCATCATTGGTAGAAGTTTCATTCATAGTTTTGCATTGTAAGGGCCTAGCTAGTCAAATTAGGGTTTACTAGGGTTTTCATGCTTTGATTGGCTTTCAGTTTCCTTCTGCAAATAGATTAGCCTCCTTTGAGTTAGATTTCGTCCATCACTCATAAAGCTTCTTCTGTGAGCATATAGAAGTTTGCTTGAGCCCTAGCGGACTTGTGCCAGCTGACCAAGTGACAGTTGCGACAAGAGCTAGTACTTGTGCATACAGCACCGTCGCTTCCAAGTTTGTACGAACTACCGGGTTGATAAAATTAGAGATAGGAAGCTCCAGGAGTTGTAGCATTATTGCTACAATACTAGAGCCCACCATCTTTTTGGCGTCGTTGCTGGGGAAGCGTCAGAGTATTAGTAATTTTTGCTTTTCTTCTACTTTCTTACTCTTGCCTTCTGCTAGTAGTTTACTTCATTTCCATTCTGCAAAAGTAGCATAGACATTTCTTGCTTTCATAGATTAGCATTTCCTGCTTTCATAGATTAGCATTTCCGGCTTTCATAGATTAGCATTTCCTTTCTGCAAGCGTAGACTAGCATTTCCATTCTTGCAATTTCATTTGAGAAAAGTAGAATAGTTCTTTCCTGCATTCAGTTTAATTTTGCATTTTTCATAGTTAGTTGTAGATCAATCTGTTTCAGTTTTGCAGGTACCAAAAGAAAAGCAAAGCAAAAACAATAAAAAAAAAAAGAAAGTCTTTTCCATTTCATGCCTCGTAGGAACCGAGATAGATCAGGTAAATTCCTACCAAACACCCCCACCACATCACTGAGTCACCCTTCTCTCTTCTTTGGTGACAGTGACCCAGAAGAACCTATAGGTGAACATCCTGAGATATACAAAGATCCTATAGTAGAAGAAGAGTTAGAGACCACTCCATCTGAAGCTATGGCTGACAATAGAAGAGAAGATGAGAGAATAGAAGGTGCCTTCCCCATCCGAGAGACCAATGGAGAGATGAAAATGAAGAACATTAGCCCCTCCGCCTTACCTCACTTCCATGGGCTGACTACTGAAGATCCGGATACCTTCCTGTTTAAGTTTGCTGTCCTTTGTAGAACCTATGACTACACTGAAGATGAGCAAAAGCTGAAACTTTTCCCTTCCACTCTTAAGGATGCAGCGTTACGCTGGTTCATGGGCTTACCTGGGAATAGTATCACCACTTGGGCTCAGATGCAGCAAGCTTTCAATACCAAGTACCGGGATTACTGTAGGTCTAAGGAAACAAAGGGGGAAATCTTTCGGATGACCATGGGAAATGATGAGTCCTTAGAGGATTATGAGGAGAGGTTCCAACTAAGCTATAAGCGGGCCAGGTGCACACTTGACCCTGAATCCCTCAAGTTGGTCCTGCTCCGAGGAGTCCCTGAAGACCTCTTAGATACCCTTCACATGTTAGCTGGGGGGGACATTTACCAACTGCCTTATGAGGACATCAAGACTGTGTTTAGAAACCACTCCAGGGCAGCTCGGAAACGAGGTAGAGGAAACCACCTCTCAACTAGTGTCCCTTTCTCCAAACATGAGCTTGCAAATCAATTAGAAGATCTTAAGAGTGAGGTGAGACAAACCATTGCCATGCAGCTTGACACATTCAGGATTCAGTAAAGAAAGAAGAAGCTGAGAGAGCCTTGGTTGTCTTCTGCCCTAGGTGCACAAGGAGACACCCTAAGAACGAATGTCCATTGCATTCGGTTGAAGTGTGTTTCGTTTGTGAGGAGGACCATCCCACAAATCAGTGTCCAACCTTACCTGGGTTTAAAGCCATGTACCAAGGGACAGAAGCTCCCACAGAACCTCTCTATTACCTCAACCAAAGGAGGCCACAAGGATCTAGACCTTATCAGCAGGGGATGCAAGGGGCATCTCAAGCTTATTACAGCCCCAACCAATCGACCCCTATGCCTTCCTGGGGTCCCCCTGCTCATCCTTCATGGTCCATGCCTCCTCCATGGTCTTATCCACCTCAGTACCCCACTCAACCTACTTCTCATTCATATCACTCACATGCCCAGCCACAGCCTCAATGGAATGCACCTCAGTCGGGGTGGAGGCCCCAATACAACACTCCTCCTGCCATCTTGCCTCCACCACCAGTTCAACCTCAGCCATTACCTCCTGCTCCTCCAAGGCAACCTCAAATGCCTGCTCAACCGAACCCGAACCCCAACAATAGACAGGCCCAGCAGGTATACACTGGGGAAACCTCATGCCCTACCTATGCTGTGGAGATCCAGGAGATCAATCTTCGATCTGGAAAGACTCTACCAGATCGCCAACCTCCTCCCCCAGAGGATGAGGAAGATAAACAGGAAAGTGAACCGAAGGCTATTCCACCCTTTCCTGAGAGACTAACAGCCACCACACAACCCAACCCAGAGGAGGATGAGCTTCTGGGTGAGCTCAAGCAGTTGTGTGTAAAAATACCACTTCTCCAAGCCATCAAGGATGTGCCAATATACAACAAACTGGTTAAGGAGAAGTGTTTCAAACACCCAGGCAGACGGAAGAAAGATGCTTCAACTATCAATGTCATAGGACAACTGTCTGACCTTATGTTAGGACAAGTCATCTGCCCAAAGTACCTAGATCCTGGAAGTCCTGTAGTAGATGTTCACATCAATGGCACCATTATACCTCACACCTTGATTGATCTGGGGGCTGCCATTAATGTGATGACCAGGGATACCATGCTTAAACTTAATCTTCAGGGTTCCTTGAGGAAGACCTCGACAGTACTGCAATTAGCAGATCGCTCCACCGTGACTCCCGAAGGGATTGTGGAGGATGTCTTGGTCTCTATTGACTCTTGGGAATACCCTGCAGACTTCCTGGTTCTGCAACCAAAGGCAAAGCTTACTGGATATCCTCTCATTTTGGGAAGGCCTTGGTTAGCTACTGCAGATGCTTACATAAGTTGTCGTGCAGGAAACATGACCATCAAAAATGGTCCCATGTCCAAGCAGCTAGTCCTATACCCTCCTGCCCAACCCTCCTTAGAGCATGACTTACCACTCTGGTTGGAAGAAGGAGAGGAAGACGAGGTGTACTCAGCACCTCTGTGCACCTTAGATACCACTAGAAGAGACCCCCCAACCGAGGATGACTTGATCGAGACCTTGATCCAGAATCCACCTTCCAGTGCACTACCCTTAGAGAAATTGGTGGAGGATGCCCAAGCCAGCACCTTAGTGGATCTTTGTACAACCAACCCTGTTACTCCCAGAGTCAAGAATGTGGAGTTCGGCCCTGAGAAAGCATTGAAGATCAGCTCCTCCCTATCTCCTTCCCAGGAAAAGGAGCTGTGTAGTCTGTTGGCCAACCACCTAGATGCTTTTGCTTGGAGCTATAAGGAAATGAAAGGAGTCCATCCTTCGGTCTGTACCCATCATATATACATCAAAGAGGATTGTAAACCGGTTAGGCAACCTCAGAGGAGAATGAATCCAGCCCTTAAGGACATTGTCAAGGAAGAATTGCAAAAACTGTTGGATGTCGGGTTCATCTACCCCATCTCAGATAGTGAATGGGTGTCCCCTCTAGTGTTGGTTCCCAAGAAAAATGGGAAATGGAGAATCTGTGTGGACTACCGAGAACTGAACAAAGCTACCAAGAAGGACCATTTCCCTCTACCTTTCATAGATCAAGTGTTGGATGGACTGGCAGGAAAGAAGTTCTTCTCTTTCCTGGATGGGTTTAGCGGGTACAACCAAATCCAAATCAGCCCGGAAGACCAAGATAAGACCACCTTCACTTGTCCTTGGGGTACCTTTGCCTACCGAGTCCTTCCCTTTGGGCTATGCAATGCTCCTGCTACCTTCCAGAGAGCTGTCTTGAGCATCTTCTCGGAGCTGGTCCATGATGCGTAGAAATCTATATGGATGACTTTACTCCTTATGGGGCCAACTTCCAGGAAGCATTGTCCAACCTGGGAAAAGTCCTAACCAAATGCACCGAGATGAACTTGTCCCTTAGTCCTGAAAAATGTGAATTCCTAATGACTGAAGGGACCGTGCTAGGCCATACCATTTCTTGCCAAGGGTTGCAGGTGGATCCTAACAAAATTGCTCTCATCAAGAGGGTTCCACCTCCTCAAAAGGTAAGGGATGTCCAGAGTTTCTTGGGATTAGCAGGATACTACCGGAGATTCATTAAAGATTTCAGCAAGCTAGCCTCGCCATTGTTTGGCCTGTTGGCAAAAGATGTGGAGTTTAATTGGACTGACGATTGTCAGAGGGCTTTAAATGAATTAAAGGACAAGTTGGTGTCAGCCCCAATCCTGAGAGGTCCAAACTGGGCCCTACCTTTCCACATCCACACTGATGCCTCGAACAAAGCCATAGGTGCAGCTTTAGGACAAGTTGAGCAAAAACTTCCATATGCCATTTACTTTGTTAGCAAAAACTTGTCCAAAGCTGAGCTGAATTACACTGTAACCGAGAAAGAATTCTTGGCTGTGGTCCATGCACTGAACAAGTTCCGACATTATATTACTGGTTACCAGACCTTTGTACATACTGACCATGCTGCAATTAGATATTTAATGAATAAACCAGATGTGAATGCTCGTATTATTAGATGGTTACTTTTATTGCAGCAGTTTGATTTGACCATTGTTGACAAACCAGGTAGAGAAAATGTTGTTGCTGACTTTTTATCTAGATTGGATTTGTCTGCAGATGAGGATGGAACAGTGGATGACCAGATGCCCGATGAACATCTGTTTGCTATTTCAGTACTCTCTCCATGGTTTGCTGATATAGCAAACTATCTTGTTTCAGCACAGTTCCCTCCGCACCTATCTTCCAGAGAGAAGAGCAGAATCATCAGAAAAAGTGCCTCATTTACTTGGATCGGGGGCAATCTGTTCAAGCTTGGCCCCGATCAGATCTTAAGGCGTTGTGTAAGGGAGGAGGAAGTCTTTGATATCCTCCTCACTTGTCATGATGGGCCTTGTGGAGGACATTTTGCAGCAAAGAGAACTGCCTTCAAAATCCTGCAGGCAGGCTACTATTGGCCCACACTTCATCAAGATGTCAGAAGATATGTCAGTCAGTGTGACCAATGCCAAAGAATGGGGAAACCGACCCAAAGGGATGAGATGCCTCTCCAACCTCAAGTGACTCTTGAGCCATTTGAGAAGTGGGGCATGGACTTTGTGGGCCCAATCAACCCCTCTTCGAGGCAAAGGACTTACATCATTGTGTGTACTGACTATTTGACAAAGTGGGCAGAGACCAAAGCAATCAAAGCAGCAACAGAAGAAAAGGTGGCCGAGTTCCTAAGAGAAAACATCTTCTATAAGTTTGGCTATCCAAGAGAGCTGGTCACCGATCAAGGGAGCCAGTTCACCTCCAACCTGGTTGAAGATCTACTAGCTCATCACAAGATCAAGCATAGGACTTCCACCCCTTATCACCCTCAAGCAAATGGGCAGGTGGAAGTCACCAATAGAGCATTAGAAGGGATCTTGACTAAGGTGGTGAGCAGCAGCAGAAAGGACTGGGCAGATCGCCTGGTTGAAGCCACATGGGCTTACAACACCACTTGGAAGACCACCACCGGCTTCACACCGTATGAGCTGGTCTATGGGAAGAAAGCTTTGTTGTCCATTGAGTTTGAATACAACACTTTGAGGATGGCAGCTCAGCTGGACCTAGATCTCAGCCATGCACAACAAGAAAGGCTACTGCAGCTGAATGGCCTGGATGAGCACCGAATGCAGGCCCTCCTTCACTCAGAAGTGGTTCAACTTCAGAGAAAGGTGTGGCATGACCAACATCTCCATGACAAGCAATTTCAGCCGGGAGATTGGGCTTTGTTGTATGACTCCAGATACAAAGATTTCAAGGGGAAGCTGAGAACCAGATGGCTAGGACCATATGCAGTGGAAAAATGCCATGACAATGGATCTGTCCTCATTTGAACCATTGATGAGGAAGCCATTCCCATGCTTGTCAATGGGCATCGATTGAAGATCTACAGGAGACCTCTCTCAAGACAAGAGTTCATCAAAACTATGGAGAAATCTGTATTGGTCCTAGAGAAGGGTTCTGCCTCTGCTTTTGGCATACCCTGAGGGATATAAAAAAAAAATAAAATAAAAAAAAATAATAAAGATCCTTGGGTGAAAACCTCTCTGAGGCGCCCAAGGCAGGTGGTAGGGGTGAAAACCTCATTGAGGCGCCCCTATTGTCTTTCAAAAAAAAAAAGAGAAAAGGTTTGAAAAAGATCCTTGAGTGAAAACCTCTCTGAGGCGCTCAGGGCAGATGGCATGGGTGAAAACCTCTTTGAGGCGCCCCTGTTATCTTTGAAAAAAAAAAAAAAGGCAATAAGCAAAATATGGTAAAATTGCATGCAGGTTGCAGATGTTCTATGGAGGAGAGGAAGCCCTTCAACTCAAAGCCAAGGGTCCTTATCATGCTGTCAAGAGACCTCACCAGCACCTCCTCCAAGGGTACCCATATTTTTTCAAGGTATGTGCAATTTTATCATGGTTTGAGTCCTCTACAGGAAGATGTAGTCTTTCTACAGGAAGATGCAGTCTTTCTACAGGAAGACGCGGATTTTCTACAGGAAAGTGCAGACTTTCTACAGGAAGCCCGAACTTTCTACAGGAAGCTCTGTGTTCTACAGGAAACTTCCTGTAGAAGTTTGGGACGGCCCAGAATTCATCTTAAAAGGAGATTTAGCGACTACGGATTGGTTTGGACGCATGCAAGCCTCTGTTGGCACCCTTGCACATTGCTGTTACCTTGCTCCACCATCCTTGTCGACATGCAACCAAGTTCCCTGCACCAACAAAGCAGATCGATGAGTTCTCGCGGGAAAGCCATTTTCGAAGATAAACAAGTGCTGAGATCTCATACCACAGGCATCAGAAGCTCTGGGAACGTGATCGAAATTCCAGATCCTCCGTCGTGCAGCATGCACCCAAGGAGGAAGAACTGTTACGAGACACCCCGCGGGGATCCTGTAACAGTTAAACCTGCTAGAGTGGATACCATTCACAGCACTGCCATCTGCAATGAAACGCGGGCGCATGCAACCAAAGCATCCACTCCATCGTCGGTAGCCTGTAACCACGAGCCTCCGGGTCTGTGTAAGTTCGCATGCAGCAGGTAGATCCACTCACCATCGTCCAATAACTGGAAAAATCGTGTGCAGCCACGCAGGTAAGTGTCTCGACCCTTCCTTCCATCAAATCGCATGAATTTTACTTTGAATTGTTTGCAGAGCGTAAAAGTGAATGGTTGAGCGGCCGTATGGCCAGTTGACTGGCCACGTCGGCTAGTTATGGTATAATTGGATGTTTGGGTGGCGGCCACGACAAAGAGAATGAGCAGCACGCACGTGAGAACACTCTCGTCGGAAGCAATGAGTTTAACAGAAAAAGGTGGCGGCAGATCTGTGGGAATGGATGCGGCAGCAAGTGAATACGCAGGCGAATGATGGATGACGTCGCCCAACGGTTCGGCGGGGACAGCTCACCCCCCGCGCCACGGATTGCATCGATTCAAAATCTAATCGGCTAGATTATGCGCATGCATTTATCAACCACCACTTCAAACTCAAGTGGCTATTCTGATCTCTTCTGCACTTTGATACGCCGAGCTTTTGGCTACCAGAACGCCGGTGAAGCACACCTCGAGCGCAGGCCAACTACATTCCTCCCCGAAATTTGCGCACTGCTCCTACAGGAACACAGTTTCTACAGGAACACAGTCTCTACAAGAACGCAGTCTTCTACAGGGAAGCGGGTGCCTCACGAAAAAGGTGGCCAATTAAAGAGGTAACCCTGAACTCTTCATGCAACTGGTTAGTAAGAGTGGCAAGATCCTCGTCCACAGTCTGGTCATAAAGATATCGGTGAAATTGTGTTTGTTGTGCCTATACTGTCGTTCTACAGGATGTCAGTATAATTAGACTGTGTGAATTTTGTGGATTATGTGCATGCTCTGTCTCAATAGACCAAATCTCTTTCGCATTTGCCACCTTTAGTTAAAACAACCATGTTCATCATGCCAGGTGGGTTTATAAGACGGGAACCCACTGATTCAACCAAATGAAGGGAAAACCAGGCAGTGGTAGAGCTCTTCACACGAGCACAATGGATGTCTTTTTGTGATAAGCTGCAAGGTTACGATGATGAAGTGGCCGAAGAATTCTTGCAGGCTCTGAGGCCGAAATCCCAGACACTGGCCACAGTGAACTTCAGAGGTCTAAGCCTCAAGCTCACCCCGCAACACATCAGTCGGATCACAGAACTTCCTATGGGTTTGCCGTGGGATAAGGAAGAAAGAAAGCTGAGCCAGCAGGCAAAGAATGAATTCTTTCCACCTGAGGAAGAATTCTCGGAGGACAAAAATGGGGTACGAAGAACGAGCCTGTTGCCACCATGGAATGAAGTCAGTTTTCAAATCATGAAATATATCACTTGTGAAGGTCGTTTTAGCATCGTTTATGCATATCACTTTCGGCTGCTCACTGAATTGAGGCACCGGATTGATCTTCCTGTAGAACAAAAACTGAGCATCCCTTATTTCCTATTGCAGTCTCTAATGGAGTGTGCCACAAAGCTAAAAGAGGGCATACCAGATCAGATAGCCCACCATGGGTTGATCAAGCTTCTTGTGGAGGATGCGCTGCATTCATATAAGGTTCCCCTCTCATGGGAATCCTTTCGGAATTTGACAAAAGATGGAGACATTAAAATGTTGATCGAAGAAACGGGTTCCTCCAATAGTGAGGAACAAGAAGCAGTGGCCGAGGGACAGAGAGAAGAAGGCCAGAAGACCCCGACCACAGTGCAGAAGAAAGAACAAAGGAAGAAGCATGAGGAAAATGATGACAAGGAAAAAGGTGGCACACCTATCTTGTCAGCAAGAGAAAAGAGGATGAAGAGCAGAATGGACAAAGCTGAGGTGGTCCACGTCAGCCCAAGTACCTCAACAGCACCTGCAACCAAAGCAAAAAGCAAAACTCAGGCAGGCAAGCAAGCAAAGGTGGAGACACTTGTGTCTACAGGAAAGCAGAAACAGGCTTCTACAGGAAGCCCGAAAACAAAGACAAAGGCTTCTACTGGAAGCCCGAAAATCATTGAGAAACATGCTTCTACAGGAAGCCCAAAAACAGAGACAAAGGCTTCTACAGGAAGCCTGAAATTGCAGAAACAGGCTTCTACAGGAAGCCCGAAGACAGAGACAAGGGCTTCTATAGGAAGCCCGAAATTGGAAAAAGGGGCTTCTACAGGAAGCTCAAAAATCATTGAGAGACAGGCTCCTAGAGGAAGCCTGAAGACAGAAAAAGGGTCTTCTACAGGAAGCCCGAAGATTACCAAAGCAGGGGCTTCTACAGGAAGCCCGAGAGTGGCTAAAACCGGGTCTTCTACAGGAAGCCCAAAATCGGGAAAGAAAGAATCTTCTACAGGAGGCCCGGAAGTGGGCAAAGCAGGGTCTTCTACAGGAAGCCCGAAATCTGAAAAGGAGGGGCCCTCTACAAGGAGCTCTTAGAGAGAAAAACGCAAGAAAGAGAAGGCTGGTATTCTCGAAAAGGAGGCAGCAGCGGCACTGGCCGCCCTCAGTACACCTCCAAAGCCGAAGGAGAAGAGAGAGAGGGAGACCCCTCTACCATCTAAAGCCAGGAGAAGCAAGAGGATAAACACGGGCAAGCCATAGCCTCCACCCAGCAGCCAAACCATTTTAGGGGATGTCCCTACTTCACCCAGTGCAAGAACCCCCTCTAAAACATCAGCCACCCCCGAGAGGGGAAGCCCAAAAATAACTTCCTGGACACGAAAAATAGGCCAATCGCCTTCCGAAGCCCGGCTCATGGAAATGGAAAAGGGGGAAGAAGCACCACCTTCGTCACCACCAGGGGCAGCAAAGGCAGGGCCACCAAAAACAGGAAAGGAAAAGCATGCTCCGGGCTCTAGTTCTCGGCCAAAGACGAGGAGCCAGAGCAAAGTTGCTCAAGGATGAGCAAATAGTTTAGCTGGGGGGTGATGATGAGCCCCAATTTTTGGTACAATTTGGGCTCATTTGGCCTACTTGCTCTGCTCAAATCATTCATTTTTTATTGCTTATGCATTCATTTCTTGGTTTATTCGTGTTGTTTGTAGGAAGAAGGGTAGGCATTCTATCTACGTGACTAATACATGATGATTTCAGGTTTTTGGCATTAAAAGGGAGCAAAGACCACGAGAAAGGAGACAAGGAGACAGTAAGGTGGCACTGCTGGTTTTTAGGAGAGGATGTCCAGAGTCTTGGGGACCTTCCTTGTGATTCCCACCATAGCTCCGAGCTCCAACCAATCTCCCCACCGAGCTTAGAGGCAGCCAACTGTCTCTACAGGAACAGCAGTTACAACTGTTCTACAGGATCAGCAGTTTAGCCTTCAGTTGGACAGCCGAGCTCCACAAATCAAGGAAACCTGTTGGATTATCATTTTGCATAAATACTGAGGCCGTAGCCTTTGATAGGAGCTTTTTGAACTTTTGCATTACTCTTGTAATTTGGAAGTACGAGCTACAGCTCGGTGTTGGTTCTTTTTGTAAGCCAGTTTTGGCATGACATCATATTTTTGGTTATGAATATAGGCAGGCAGATTTTGATCTCATTCTGAGTTTCTAAGGGAGCTATAGCTCTCAGGTTAGGGCCCAACCTGAGAGCAATAGATCTCCTCGGTGTTGTAATGTTATTTGCCTTTCGTTCCAGCACTTTGTTTCTTTACTTTGACATGCAATTCGAATTTACAGTCTGCTGATTTAGTTTTTGTGTGATTGAGTAGGATTAGCTTATGGTTACTTTTCTTTCAGTTGCTTAGATTCGATAGGAGGTTTGTAATACACAGGAGCTCCAGAAAAAGGTTGTTAGAGATCACTGCCATCTCTGCTTAGGGATTGGGGTGCAGCCTATAACCAACCACCAAAAAGAAACGCAGTTCTTCTCATGTCCATGCAAGCTGCAACAGTTACTTTAGTCGTAGATCCATCCATGCACTTTGGTCTTTATCATTACTTCTCCATTCCACTTCCATGCACAATTTTCTTTCACAAATTGCACTGCTGTTCATTGGTTCAAAATAGCACCGTTAACATAGGTTAAAGAGTTCTCGTTTTGGTGACATTCATAGACAATTTGTTTCATCTACACTGCTCCACACCATTCCATTACCTTCCTCGTCTTTTCAACCACACCTGAAGCCACTCAACCGGCCTCTGTTCAGCTCGTTTACCTTCCAAGCTCTCCCATTACTCACATAGCTCCATTTACTTAACCTTTCATTGATCCCATCCTTCCAACCATCAACCCACTGCATGCACTCTTTCTCCATCTGACTTCTCTGCTCCTGAGCCATCACCAGTTCCATCTCCATCTCACCTATCCTCCCACACCACTCCAACACTTCACCATCTCCCAAAACTCCCACGGTCGAACATCCTGTAGAATTGCACAGACTTCCTGTAGAATCCCTGAGTTTCCTGTAGGATCCCCTGCAGACTTCCTGTACAAGCCTGCAAACTTGGTTGCTGAGCATCCGAACATGGTAGACTTCTGTGGACTGATGCTAGAAACCCTCTGGGACCTCCCCTAGCCATCCTGACCTTGCCCATGCTTTCCTTGCATTCAAACCGCTCCTACACAACCAAACCCTAATCAAAAGCATCATCACAATAAATCCAACCACTTAATGAAAAAATACAAAAACATGTCTTTTCAGATGCAAGTAGCTTAGATGCATGTATTTCAGCTCACTGCAAGTAATGGCATCATTGGTAGAAGTTTCATTCATAGTTTTGCATTGTAAGGGCCTAGCTAGTCAAATTAGGGTTTACTAGGGTTTTCATGCTTTGATTGGCTTTCAGTTTCCTTCTGCAAATAGATTAGCCTCCTTTGAGTTAGCTTTCATCCATCACTCATAAAGCTTCTTCTGTGAGCGTATAGAAGTTGGCTTGAGCCCTAGCGGACTTGTGCCAGCTGACCAAGTGACAGCTGCGACAAGAGCTAGTACTTGTGCATACAACACCATCACTTCCAAGTTTGTACGAACTACAGGGTTGATAAAATTAGATATAGGAAGCTCCAGGAGTTGTAGCATTATTGCTACAATACTGGAGCCCACCAACAAGTTTAAAAAATCCTCCAAAGAAGAAGCAAGAAAACTAAGAAGCCAACTATGGCAAGGCAAAGGCAAAATAGATTGAAGGTTTTTTTTAGGAGATTAACGCTTTCCATGCGTTAAATGAGTGCCTTAGTAACACCACTAACCCTGAGCAGTCAGAGGAGAAAGCATGTTAATTGAGGGTTCCTTACATCGATTTCCAATTGACGCGGGTTAGTTGTGATGATTAGTGCGTTATAGCACTAACGCTACTCGTCAAGGTCAAAAGAAGAGTTAGCATGAGACCTCAGAGCGTTACCTATGATATTAAAAAAATGAATGTCCACACGAAGTCAAGGGACTATGATTCACTAGAAAAGTCGAAGTAATGGCCACTACGAAGCTCATGAAGACAACACCAATGATGAGAAAATCAATGAAATTTTCAGGTTTTGGAGTCCTAAAGAAATATTATTTTATTATAAGCTTATGTTGTATCACATCAATGGTGAAAATGACAATAGATCTACATCAAGATTGAAGGATTGTTGAATCCCATTGTGCTTAGTCACACATGGATGATGTATGTGAAGAAGTCGAAGAAGCAAGAGAAAAGGAGCAGGTAGATGCTCACGAACCCCACTGTCCACAACCACAAGTGGACAAAAGTTTGGTGATTCTAGCAACAGAGCTTGTTGATGACAATATGATGATTCGAGCAACAAAGCTTGCTGATGAAGATTTGGTAAAACGAGCAACAAAGCTTGCTGAGGACAATGAAACTGCCATTGTAGCAGTCAATGCTATGGTGAATACATCAATTAATATTTCTGATGTAACTTTTGATGAAGAATTGTTGGGTAATGATGAATGGTTGCAGGTGATGCAACAGAAACATCATATTGACATGATGTTATTTGGTGAGACAGTTGAAGACAATATGTTTGCAGTAACACAGGTTAGTATAGAAACAAAGGAAGAGGCAAAGAACGAAGCTAGAAAGAGAAAACATAGACAAATGTAGAAGCACAGCTTGAAGTGCAACAACTCAAAGTACAACATGAAAAATCACTCATTGCAGAGCAGAAAAAACAGAGCCAATGTGGTTATGTAAATGTTTTTAAACTTACCATTGATTTTCAATGTGCAGGTATAGAGAATGATTTTGAAGAAGAGCTAAATTTCCTTGAAGCATGGCTTGCAACACCATGCCTTCATAAAGTATTCATAGAAGATGCAAAAATGCATGTTGAATACATCTTGGATGATGAGAACATCAATGAAATTTTTAGGTATTGGAGTCCTAAAGAAATGAAATTGTATTATGGTCTTATATTGCAGGAGATAGATTATGTGAAGAACACTACAAAAGATAATATGTGGGAGCAACCCACATAAAACTTGTTTTATGAAGAAGTTCAAGATATGCCTAGATATATTGGAAGAATGGAAGATGTGCATGAACAAATGAAGAAACCAAGGTTTGAAGGATACAACAAGAAGAAAGAGTTGAAACAATTTAGAGGCTATAGGATCTAGAAAAAGAGAAGAAGGAAATTTGAAGTCAATTTTTAAATCGTAAACCTCGCTGAGACATAGACCAACAGGGATCTTAATTGAATTTTTATGTGGTTGTAATTAAGGAGGAGTTTTAGAGAATCTAATTCCAACCACGCATTAGGTGTGAAAACCAGCCCTCCAAGTGTCCCAGTTTAGTTTGAATTAATTGAGTTTAAGTCAAATTTAACTCTAGTTATTCATTAGTGACATTTCCAATGTTATCTTATTTAAGTGATTTGTAATACTAAGAAGAGTAAATCCTCTGCTCCACATTTTGTTCTCTTCAATTTTTTGTTAAATATATTGCTATATTACTTAAAGCATAACAATTTCACAAGTTTTCTTTGTAGTATCGTTTCGGGAGATTGACCTAAATATGAAACATATTTATATTTGCGCAATTTTTTACATCTTTCTTTTTCGAAGTTTTATTTGGCATCAAGATACATGAGCCCACATGGCCACTAGATTTTGCACCATTGTATCAGAACTAGTAACAAAATCCAATGAATCTCGTGTGTTCCATCAGCCTGGTTTAAATCTACTACCATGCACCAAAATAAACGAGCCCACATAATCACCAGGCTTTGGGTCATTGTATCAGAACTAGTAACAAAATTTGGTGTTTTTGCCACCGTTTCTTTTCTTTTATGGCTAACCATATTAAAATAACTAAGAAAGAGACAAGTGACGACTAAAACGAGGGTAAAAAAACAGTTGGTTTTCTTATCCAATTTATGAGATTTGGTTTTTAACTATGTTACACAGACCCTATCTTCACCAAAAATACTCATGTACCCGCGTCTCCACGTTTTGGGGATTTTTCGAGGAGTCCGCAAACTATTGGGGACTCTATCGAGGACTTGGGGACTTGTTGGCAATACCCCACACCTTCTTAACAAATTTCAGAGATGTCTTTGGCAGATTTAAAGGTTTTTTTGGGAAGATTTCAGGGGTGTTTTAGGGAGGTTTTAGAGATAATCCAAGCATATAGCTTCAGTTTTGACAATCATAGATATTGATGATTGATCATTGAACAACATTATCATTTTTCCCATTTATTTTTTTGGAATGCATTGAAACTAATTTTTTTATACAAATTGCAGCTCAAAACATGAGTTTTGTATGATGGGTTTCATTTTGTATTTCTAGTGATCTAGACACTATATTTTCAATGACAAAATTACAAAAAAATGTCCCCATGTCAAGAAAATAGAAAATACAATGTTTTAAAAGGTTGATCCTTGTGGTCATTTTTTTTCACCTTTTGGATCATCTAATATTTTATTATTGTATGTGAATTTTGAAGACTCATTCAATTTTAGTGCTTCCATCATCCTAACCTCAACCGTTGTGAAAATAATCAAATAATAGTGAATTGGATTGGGTACTAAACGTTTAAATAAATTCATATTCAATCCCTTAATATGAAATGTGAATTTAATATCTTCATAAAGGAATAATATTTTATAGTGATTTTCAACACAAGTGTAAAATTTTGCAAAACCTATTGAAAAGGGAATGCATTTTATGTTCAACATAGTCATTATTAACGAGAAATATGAGGAAAAAAATTGCTATAAAGACAATTCTATGTGATAGATTGTTCATGGTCCTTATATAAAACTTAAAATACTTACACTTATGTTTCCCAAAGCTAAAGCTCATGTGTAGTGGCCAATAGTGAAATGTTACTCAACCCTTTTTTAAATTGTTTTAGATTTTAATTGGGAGTGTAAGGGTTGTGCATAATACTATAAAGTATAGCTTGTTATGCTTACAAACTTAAAACAACTTATATATATTACAATTTTCATCCCTAACTCACCATCCCGTGAAAATTTTGAAGTGTGCTCTTGCCCTTCCAAAGACTTATCCCCGTCCATATTGTTCCCCATCCCCAAAAACAGTGCAACATAAGTTTGTATGAATTCAAAGAATTCAAATTTTGTTGTAAACATGTATTTCTTATTACCATTCCTGGGACTTGCCCTCCATCCCTACTGTTCTGCATCCCCAAAACTAGTACAACATAAGTTTTTAGGAATTCAAAGAATTCAAACTTCGTTGTAAACATGTATTTCTTATTATGGAATTTTAAACTTATTTCATTTATTATAAATTTTTATATTTGGAAAATCATGTGATTTACCACCTTTTCCACGTCATTGGCAATTGTTTGGTAATTTTTATTTGTTTTTCATATTTGAGGTCCATCCTATTGAACACATTGTACAAAAATTGTAATTATGACATCCGACCTCCATGGTTGATGCCATCCTCTTGCTCTCCTTGCTTTCTGGTTTTTCTTGGAAGATGCAAGTTTCTAGAAGAAATAAATGTCATATTTAGTTGATCCGTTAAACAATAGTACAAATAGCCGTGCTTCTTAAAATAAATTTGAGTTTGTAATGAAGTCTGTTGAGATTAAAAGCGTTTCATGGAGACCTTTGTGAAGTTTTTGATAAAAAATTATTGTTGCAAATTGTAGTTGCATACTTTTTATTTATAGATCATTAGGATTTTTTTGTTAGTTCAAATTAATATATTTTTAGTATTTTTAGGTGAATTTTGTGATACAATGTTTTTCTAGATTGTAATTCATTGTTGTTTAAAACGAATTTTGAATCTATAATTTTTTTTTGATTTAAAATGCATTTTAAATCTATAAATAAATTTAACACGTTGAAAAACTTATCCAAAACTCATTATTTGTAGACCAAAACGTCCAAATCCAAATCAATGCATTTCTCCTCCCACAAAAATCTATTTCACCAAATCTAGCTACTCCCCCTCCAGCTTCCTACACCACCCGTGGATGATATGGATAAGAATATTCCATTTTCACAGTCTTGTAATGTTCGTAGACACAAGATCTAGTTCCCAGAGTATCTCAAAATTTCTACCAAGTTAAATATATCTTTGTTGGGATTAAGAAATTCAATTAAACCTACCACGGATTTGTAGTCTCCTTGTGATGGACGTGGTATCTATATCGACTCTCATATGCCAAAGTAGAATAAATATGTTACTTTGAAATCAAAGGTTTTGCAAGTATTGTTGGTGTCTCTTTTCACTAGAAATAATTCGAGAGTGAGTTGACAATAATCATGGGCTTCAGACAAAATTAGAGGATTTTGAAGAAGGAAAAGGACAATGTAAGAATGTGGATAGGGAAAAGAAGAGAACCAAGGATATCATTCAAAATTATGTCTCTAAGATCAAACCTCTTTATCTTAATATTTCGTAGAGGTATAACGAGAAAATTAGCTTCAGAGATCTCTAGAAATTCGGGGAAAGGGATGGAGTGAAAAAAGGTAGAATTCTGGTTTTAGACAGAAAACTTGAGAAGAAGATGTTGTTCTCGTATTTCTGTAGTAACTTGAAAATGGTTCACAAGAATTTGGTTCAAGGGAAACAAAAACCTTTTGATATGCAACAAAAGCTTCAGAACTAGAATCGTTAGAGCACATTGACAGAGATAGAAAGTGACATTACTTAAGAAGAAGTGGTAAATGGTAGACATTTGCAGGGTTAAGCATATTTCTTGGATATAGCATTGCGTAAGTATTCTTCCATCAAGGAGGGTATGGAAGAACAAATAGAATGTTTGAAGAAGTTAGGTTAAAAGGAATAAGAACAACTACCCCTTGATCTAGCTAGTGAAGAAAATTTGAAACATGAAACATATTGCATTGAGAAAATTTTGTCCCAATCTCTAGCCAAGGAGGAAGACTTGAGAGTCCAATAAGAGTTAGAATTTGATGGGGTATTATTGAAGGATATAGCGAGCGTATTTGAGGATGGAATAACCTCTTCGACGAGGAGATAAGTTAAGATACTTATATTTATATCCAACTAATGACCACACATTAGGTCAAAGTAATTGTTGAGTACACTGATGTACATATAAAGCGGGAGAACCAAATGGTTTCCTATAAAAGATACAATGCATGAAGTAAATCAACATCTGGCCCTAGTGGAGAAGATCCAAGAGGTAACAGGTCTGAGGATCAGACCCATATCTCCTAGCATCTGAGGTTGAACGAATAACACTGAATAAACTCAATAAAGTCTGTTGGCTAGATGAAGAGCCGATGCAAAGTGCAGACTACCCACTAAATTATTTCCTAGGGAGGTTCGCATGTTGTTGAATGCTGGAGGACCTAGTTCATCTCCCAGGAATGGATTTGAGACGAAACTTTTGCTGATATCTCATGTGGTAGGGTGAGGTCCCACAGATGCTCATTGATCTCGAGTTTGGATACCTACTCGTATCAATCGATCTCTTTGTGCCCCCTCCTAATGGCAGTACCCTGAAAAATGTTGTGATCATCTGTGTGGGGTCTGGTCTGATTGGAGGCTAAAGAATATGTGCTTAGAACCTTAGAGCCTCCTACATATATAGGGCCAAACATCTATGATCAGAATTCTTGAAAAAGTTAGAAAGGGTCCGAGAATCTCTAAACAAGAAATGAAGCCTTCCTCTGATCTTGTAGTGGAGAGGGCATCCAAGAATGAATTGCACCTTGAACTCCACTTTTTGTAAATGACATACCTGGCAGATTCTGTTTAGTCTATCCACCTCGTGGTCCGTCTCTACCTAAAGTTTATGAGAACCTACTCTGAACTGGCCTGGAGGAATGCAAAGAGAATGCATCGAGTGATGAAACATATATTGAGGTCAGACAATGAGCCCATCTCTCAACTCCAAGAAGTGCTCAACATAGAAGGCCATCATTGGGCGAAACCCTCTTAGAGGATTGACTCAGATGACCTAGACAAACTGCCTATATATCTCCTCCCTGGTGATCTTATTTAACTCTTGTCTAGTAGGTAAAAGGTGACCAGGATCATCTAAGGAATATCGAAAAGGAGGGAGATGATCCAACTAAATTCCCAATGACTCTAAGAGATTTGAAACTCCTATAAACCAACATTTGGCTTGGCCTGAGGGAGTAGAATGGAAAATATTCTCAGAAGAGTAATATTCCAAGTAAGGATATCAGTCCCTACTCTTTATCAAGTCTACCAAGCCCTGGACACAATGAAAGAATGAAACCAATCTGAAGACCATCTCAAGCTGAAAGGGATGAGATCCAAAATTTGCGAGGATTATTTGTTGTGGCACTATCAGTTTGCAACGAATGATGCGGCGGAGAAGAAGAATTTGGACTCTCTTCGCTGAAGACCAATCTGACTCAGGTAAAGATGGTCCCCAAATCTATGAGCCATATAGAATAGTGGGATGGATCAAGGTGTCCATGAGGCTCGTCTTAGAGGAGATGTCCTAGAAGTGATGTCAAAAGCACTATCTCTCAAGATGGGCTAAGGATCTGTATTCCTTGTTGATGGGCTAAGGATCAAGGTGTCCATGAGGCTCGTCTTAGAGGAAATGTCCTGGAAGTGATGTCGAAAGCACTATCTCTCAAGATGGGCTAAGGATCTGTATTCCTTGTTTATCCGAGGCTAAAGCGTTGGTTTGAAACTGAAGCAGGGACCTAAGAATTGCACCCTCAAGTAAGTATACGTGTTGGTGATATAAGCCTCCTCCCCTCTGAATAGAAAGTGAAGTTGTGAGGTTTTCTTCACCCCATTGGAGATCATATCCTTCATTTTACCAAGTTTGACTGTCAACTATCAGTGATCAAAAAACAGAGCTAAGGCATCCATCTGCCTTTGTAATCCTTCTTTGGACGAGGAGAGGAGGACCACATCTTCAGCAAAGAGTAGAATAGATATCAAAACCTGGTGAAGAAGGTAGCCATCAGTGTCCTCGATATGCTCATGTAGAAATGCTTCCAACTCATCAATATAGATCCCAAATAGGGTAGGGGACAGTGGAAAGCCCCGTTTAACCCTAATAGTGTTTTGAATGAAATAAAAAATTCCATGGGTTGATTGAAGAACACCAAGAATGGACTCATATAGGCACGTAATAGAGGTCAATAGGGTTGTAAATATTCCAACATCTTTGAGTCTTTGGAGCAAGGCCTCCATTGGAACAATGTCAAAAGCTTTCCTAAAATCTACGAAACAACAGTAGAGTTTTGAAGAGTAGTGGCGTGCCTCCTCAATTATGGCATGAAGGGTGAAGATGTCGTCAATGGTATTATGAGCCAGTAAAAAACCTACCTCTCACCTAGCTCTGAGTTGTCTCTACTCAAGGTCACTGGAAAGCTTCCTATGTACAACAATAGAACACAAATTCAAGAATGTGTGACCTACCATGATCGTTTTATAGTTATTGGGATTTGAGCTGGAACCTAATTTATGGATCGGATGGATGATGTGGTGTGACCATGTCAGTGGAAAACCTTCACAGACTACATGGTTGAAGAGATTAGCCAAGCTTCTAACCAAATCATGGAAACCATGCTTAAAGAACTCCGCTTGGTAGCCTTCCTCATCAGTTGCTTTTCTATCGTTCATCACCCAAATGGCCTCTCTAATATATTTGTTTGAGAATAGATAACGGGAAGAGGGTGGGGAGGTAACATGAATTTGGGCCTGCCTGATAATATCATAAAGGTTGGAAGTGTGAGAGAACATGGATGTCGGGTTGAGGTTAGGTGGAAGAGGGGAGCGTCGAGGAAGGATGGTATGCTAGAATTGTTTAGGGAGTGGGCAAAGAGAGAAAAAAGTTCTAGTCTTCTATGAGAGACAAAGAGTCATTTCTTGTGACGAAGGAGATGAGTATAAGGAGGTTTGAGGTTGGAGTAGAAGGGTTGAGAGTGGGTGAAAGCATATCTAGGTTCTTGATGTAGAGAATTGCATTCATCATCATACAATTTGTTCGTGGGGAAAGATCCAAATTTAGGGGAGATGGAAGTGGAACGAGTGGAGTGGCGGAAGGATTTGAGTGATTCTTCCCAAATGGAAACTAAAAGAGAGGTGTATTTAGTGGGATTGGAATCAAGAAAGGAGAACTGGGTCTTCGATGGAAGCATCTTATGTAGGGTAGAGGAGAATATCTCAAGTTATCCTTCATCAATGTGGAAGGTAGTTCGGGGTGGGCTCCGAGGGGAGGGATGGGGTGGAATGGGAGGGTCAAACCGGAGAGAGAAGGAAAGAAGTTCATGATCAGCAAGGGGGATGGGGGATAGTGAGAAATGGCAAATAGAAGGTAGCAAGTTATGTCTAGCGAGTACATAATCAACTACACTCGCACCCTTGCCACATGGACGGCATGTGAAAAATCAAGAGTCTAGAAATCAAGGGAGACCATTTAGAATCAACAACTCTTGGGAATCCCCCAACTATAATAGATGCTTACGATAAACTGTAATGGGCCCTAAAGCATCATCTCACATCTGGTGAAGCCCTTCTGCATCTGGATCTATCCCCTAGGTACAAAACACATCCTCTGATCAGTCATGGAGAGGGATATGGAGATCTCTATTGCAAGTATTGAAGTCATCTAGGAGGATCACTTCCCCAACAACATAATATTGGGTGATGTCAGTGTACAGTTTTATAAAGGGGTCCCTATTTGAACCATTATTGATAGCAAATGGTGAAGAGGTTTGAGGGAAGTAACAAATTGCAATATAGATGTCCCTCGTAGGAGAGACTCCAATGCTAATCTGAATCCACGCAAACTTGGCAAACTCATCTTCGACTGCCAAAGATACCCCATTCGGGAGTGAGTCACTAACTAAACAAGAAAATCCACCTTATCCTCTAACCCCTCCTGAGCTCCTTGTCTCCTACCTATAAACTAAGATCCAATGGTAACCTACAATATCTGGGAGGGGTCGAACAGGGATTGCATAGGTCTCAGTCACAAAGAGGGTGTCCATTGATTCAAGAGCATCATACAAGAGTCCCCGTGATGACTAGAAAGACCCATTACCCTCCAACAAACGATAGAAATGAATGTACCATGTCACCTCCACAACCGGGCCCATCATTTGGAACCTCCAATTTGGGGTTCCCAACTAGGTGGGAAAGTGTCCCAAATGACTTCTCAGAGATTCCTGATAACTACCCATTTCCATGCCTGTCATGCTTCCATAACTTCTTATATAGAATTTTTAATTTCCACAACCTATGCTCGAGTGAGGTCCTCATCCAAGAAAATCATGTTTGGAAGAGAAAACCACTTCCTCTTAGCCCTAAGGGCATAGAGTCAATCAGGTGCAGTCCGAAACCTAAGGAAGAGAGCAGATTCATAGCCCAACCAGGCTCCGTCCAAAGCTATATTGGGGAGGCAAAAGGTGTCTCAAAGGAAGCTAACCCCCACTGCCATAGGATCTAGAGAGGGGTGGGCTAAGGGGAGACCTCTCACCTTGAGATTCAATTCTCTTTCCCATCTATTGCGTTCTTCCACAAGTTTTTCTTGCACCACCTCCTCACCTACTGCAAGAGGGGTAGGAGTTTTATCCTTCCCTCGAACCACCTATACCTAAGAATTGATGTGTGTCTCCATTTCTCATTTAAAGGTGGATTGTTGGGATCAAATTTCTTGTTGCTTACTTTTAAGGTCAAGGATTTCTACATCCAGTGCACCATTTCGAGGGTGGAGAATTTCCTACTCTTTAATGTCATGTAACATCTTCTTAATATATAAACTATCCCCCTCCACCTCTGAAACTCCGGCAGAGACGGTGTGTATTTTTGAATAGAGCTTCTTGTTTTCAGTTTCAAGAAATTCCATTTTTTGTAACATTTGTTTTACCAAGGCTATCCAGAATGAGAAATTCGACTCTACGCTAACTACCACTCGATCTTGCTAGTTTTCAACAACTGATAGTTCAACAACGTTAAACATGTCATATTGGCACAACTCATCTTGTTGCACGAACCTAATCCCTAGATTTGAAACCCATTCTTTTGTCTCTGTCTTTTCATTAGTAGTAAAATTCATCAAAGGATTTAGAGAAAACCCATCTACGGTCATCTTCGTATTAGAGTCACTGTCAAATTTTGTGGGAAGATTCCATCAAACCCTTGATGTGCATCCTTAGGCTGCGTGTTCTGTTTCAGTAATCTGCCCTTCTCCTCACTTCTTCTCTGTTGTTGGTATCCAACGGCTACTCAGGGAACTCTACCTGTCACTACCTGCCTGCTATCTGCTGCCTCTGTCTACTATTCTATCCGATGTCCTATCTACTATCTCACTACTATATGGGAAACTTGATTGATCAAGGATGATATCCAGTCTAACTACTAGCGAAAATTTGACTAAAATGGTTCAGTCTATCTCAAACCCTATTCATTTATCTGCCTCAATTCTCAACAATTTCTCCCTTACATGATTCCTGGATCCATTCTGTCACAGAAACCCTACCGCAAAAGATTGATAACTGCCATAGTGTGGGGTCTACTTTGTCTACAACTCCATAAATTAAAAGTAAGGAAAGTTGCTTTGGAATTTTCTCCTCATCTCAAGTGACTTGAAAGACGGCATGTCCACTTCCAGGGTTGATCACAACTTCTATCTGCCATGGGGTCCTCTCTCAGTCCTTAGTACCTCGATCTTCTAAGAGATGGATTATGCATGCTTCAGGATTGAATGGTATTATAGGAGCTAAAAATATTTCACAACCTGGTAGGAAGTCGGTGTGTCTCTAGTAGTGGAGATCTTTCTAGAGTTGTGATGTCTATGTCGTTGCACTGCCTAGAACCCCCAACAGAATAGAACATTTCACTTTCTTTAGGCACTCATGTAAAACTTGTACAATAGAACATGCCATGGTGCATATTAGCTCAATCATGGGAGTCTCTTGCAAAAGGAAAAACCTTTGATGTTGAATATTTTCCTCGAGCAGCCCTTAACTATAATCTTAATTTGGACAAGACTGTAAAGAAACAAAGTTTCATAAAAGAGAAAATGCATCGCGTAGCTATAAGATGGATATTTGAGTTCAAATATTGTAGGGGATGTCACGATGTTTGTTATATTTCCATTATAGGTCAGCATTACTATTTTGTTTTACATGCATGTTTGGCATGGGAGAAACATTAAAATATTTAAGGAGTAACAGATGGGAATCATGATGATAGTGTGGAGGTTGAAAAGTCAAGGAAATGCTTTTCGAGGGGTGTTTCTCCATTTCCTCCTCTAAAGAAAACTTGGGCATGTGCTACAAGAAACATGTCTTCAAATGATGTATGTCGAAAGAGGTCAAGGAGATTTTATTGGTCTAGGGATGTAGTAAAACATGAAAGAAAACAATGAAATTATTGAGGATGCTTTGAAATGGTGGCATAGGACTAAAGTTATGGGTAGTTAGGAGATAAAAGATGCATAACTCTGTCAATAAGAGGAGAAATGTTTCCTCTTACAGAAAAACATACTAGGGTAAAGGAATTCACCTTTGAATTAGAAGGAATGTACCTTTGAATTAGAGAGATTTGACTAGGAAAATGTGATGAGAAGTGCAAGCACAGAAGGATTGAAACTTAAAAAGTCAAAGCAAGGTTTATTAGCAACTCGTAGATTTGATAGTAAAAAACATCAACATGGTTTAGAAGATTTTCTTGAAGGTCTGAATCAAAAGAAAGGAATACCATGCCATCTTGTGGAAACAAAGGGGAATTCAAGAAATGGTTACAAAAAGTATGTACTTCTTTCTTCTCCTGGAAAATGAAGGTCTGAATCAAAAGAAAGGAATACCATGCCATCTTGTGGAAACAAAGGGGAATTCAGGAAATGGTTACAAAAAGTATGTACTTCTTTCTTCTCCTGGAAAATCAAAGGATTTATCTTTAGGCTAGGTTAAGTGAACTGTTTGATCGATTTTGTACTGTAGGATAGAAAATTGCATAGTGACGCCAAACCATATAGTTTCTATTGGAATAGAAAGGAGAATTTTCCATAAGAATGAGGTTTGATAACTTATGAGGGAATCATGTGTACATGTTATCATAGGTTGTTCCCTCTAACCGCTAGAGACACACCCATTGCTTACTAGGTGACCAACCATTTATAGCTCCTACAAAGCCATTCGATCCTAAAGTACGCGTAATCCATATCTAAGCATATCAAGGTACTAAGGACCAAGCGAGGACCTTGTGGCAGATGGAAACGCTTGAGATGAGGAGAAACTTCCAAAGAGACTTTCCCTGCGGTTAATTTGTGGAGTTCTAGACAGAGCAGACCCCACACTGTGGCAGTTTCGATCTTCTGTAGTAGGGTTTCTATGACATAATGGATCTTGGAATTGTGTAAGGGAGAAATTGCTAAGAATTGAGGCTAATAACTGAATGGTGTTTGAGATAGACTCAACCAGTTTAGTTTGCTAGTAGTTAGAAGGAATATCATCCCTAATAAGTCTATTTTTCCATATAGCAGTGAGATAGCAGACAAGGCAATGGATGGCATAGTAGACAGATGTAATGGATAGCAGGCAGATAGCAACAGGTAGAGTTCCATGAGACGGAAGTGGATACCAACATCAGAGTAGTAGCGAGAAGCAGGAAAAATTACTATAACAAAACAGGCGGCCTGAGGATGAACATTAAGTGTTTCATGGAACCTGCCACCAAATTTGACATTGACTCTAATACTAAGATGGAAGTAGACAGGTTTTATCTAAATCATGTGATGAATTTTATTGCTAAGGAACAGATAGCGACAAAAGAATGGGATTCAAATCAAGGGATTAGATATATGCAAAAAGATGATTTTTGCCAAGATGACATGTATAGCCTTGTTGAATTATTAGTTGTTGAAAACCAGTGAGAGCAAGTGGTTGTTAGCCAAGAATCCAATTTCTCATTCTGGACAGCCTTGGTGAAACAAATGCTATGGAAAATGAAATTTCTTGAAATTGAAAATAAGTAGCTCCGTTTAGAAATACACACCTTCTCCACTAGAGTTTCAGAGATGGAGGGGCATAATTTATCCCTTAAGAAGATGTTACATGAAACTAAAGAGCAGGAAAGTCTTCATCCTCCAAATGGTGCACTACATGCAACAATTCTTGACCTTGAAAGAAAGAAAGAAGAAATTTGATCCCAATAAGCCACCTTCAAACAAGAAATGGAGATACACATCAATTCTTGGGAACAAATGGTTGGAGGGAACGTTAAAACTCCTACCCCTCTTGAAGCACTTGAGGAGGTGATGCAAGAAAAACTTGTGGAAGAACACAACAGATGACCAATATAATTGAATCTCAAGGCGAGAGGTCTTCGCTTACCCAACCCGTCTCTAAATCCTATCGAAGTGTGGGCTAGGTCCCTTCAGGGCACCCTTAGCCTCCCTAATATAGCTTTGGAGAGAGCCTCATTGGGCTATGACTCCACTCTCTTCCTCAGGTTTCAAACTGCATCTGGTTGACTCTGTGCCCTCAGGGCTAAGCAGAAGTTGTTTTCTGTTCCTAATAGGATTTTATGGGATGAGTACCTCACTCGAGCACAGGTTGTGGAACTTAAACAATCCAGAGAACAAGTTATGGTAGCATGACAAGTAGGGAAATGTGTAGTTATCAGGAACCTTCGGGTAGTCATTTGGGACACTTTCCCACTTTTTACATAGCATTTTGTCCTTGTACACCCTGTTCTTTGATCCTAGATTACCCATACAATGAACCCTACATGCTTTCCCTTCATGAAGAAACTCCCATTGTGTCCATATTGATGAGAAGAACAATTCCCTTTTGCACCATTTCCCCAAAATCTTATGTTTTCCCCAGTTTACAAGACCGACGCTAATGACCATTGTCCTCCTCACGCTGATATGCAGGGATTAACATTGTCCCTAGTGCCGAACAGAGTGACTGAGCTTTGTTCCAGTCACATTGATCCTCTAATGGAAAGTGTTTTAAATAAGGCGCCGAAGCTTCCAGCTCTAGAAGCTTCGTAACGGAAGTTTGGTAAACGGTTTGGCTGGATGTGGTTGACGATGTCAGTTTCGGCTCCTTTCCCGTATATGGATGGAACTACCTCAAGAGATAAGACCTTCTCCCATGAGAAGAGGGTTCATCTCCCATACATTCATGTTATATAAACCTCCATTTTTTTGAAGCACAAGCTAGTGTTAATGTTGGTGTGCTAGTGCTAGTTAAGTTTGGAGTAAATAGTAACCTATTCATAGTTGTAGCTCTCTAGTTGTGTGAGGGAGAAGTGTGAATTTGGTTTAGTGTGAAGCCCAAAGGTAAGAGACTTAAAACTATCATTATTGACGCCATCATGGAATGCTAATGGAAGTGTGTGGGAACCTGGTTTTTTCGGAGGAGAACAACAACGTCAAGACAATGGTTGTACTCTCTTCTTGATTCAATATATATGCAACTATCAATTAATTTCCTACATAATGTGTCATCTTACATGTTTATGGCTTAATGTTTATTGACTTGTTAAGTAGGTTGAATTACAATTTGTCTAGTATCACAGTTGTTGTTTACTTGTTTCAGGTGTTTGAAGAAGGAAATGAGAGATAACCAGAGTGAGCAAGCAAGGTCATCATCAAATGGGATAAGCATACTAAGAGGTAGGCCCTCTTAATTGGTTCTAACCTAAGGAAATATTCCATATAATGTATCGGTTATGGCTATACCCATTATCAGGCTAGAGGAAATGTTTTTGTCCGCACTCATAATTTTACTTCACCACAAATTGGCAACCATACTGGGGAACCAATCCTTCTGTTTGTTTGCTTGGAATTTGATGGTTTTGTGTGAACTTTTCTAGTTTTGTTTTTTCCCTTTGGTTCTATTTGTTTTCCTTCACTTACTAGTGTGAGTTTGAAATTCATAGTAGCAAGTCAGGTCCCAGCTTTAATATTTTTTTCTTGGCTTCCACGCTTAGCGTGCTTAATGCACTACCAATCACACCGATTAGGTCAATATGCTCAGAAATAGTCGTGCCGACCCCCTTCTGGTGCTTTTTTTCAGTTAGGCAGTTGCCCCAATGCATATAAGTGAATATTAGAGTTTGTCCCAAATATTGGAGAGTGTGTTTTTCTCTCATGATTTCGACCTTGTAAGCCTTTTAGACCGTCTTCTCCCTGACTAGAAAGATTATTTTCATTTGGTTTGTTTTCTTGTTGACTTGTCATCTTTTCGCTTGATTTCTTGGGTCATTGGATGGTTAGTGGCACTAGGGCATCTAGATTGTCATCCATTCGGCTAATTGTGAACTCAACGAGTCGAGTTGTTGGTGCATTTAGTCCTTGCATTTCATTTGCGGTCTTGCTACGACTTTGACCTCCATTACCCATGTTTGAAAAGTTTTCATTTGCATGTCTAAACATTTCTTTTCTGGCATGATTCACATTGCTTGTTTGGTTTTTGGTAAATTCAATGTTTCATTAGTTTGAAAGAGATTCTATTTTCATGTTTTCATTTACTTTAAGAGATAATTGTCTTGAAAATGTTTTCATTGAAGTGTTTTATGAGAAAATTCACTTCATCGTTTCATGAAAAATATAAAATTCCAGTTTGTTGCATCAGTATGCTATGATAGTTAGCATCATTGAAGACTAGAATTGCATTGGCATTTGAAAAGAGAAAGAACTCTCTTTGCTTTTGAAAGGACTATTAGAAATGTACTTGTGAGGAAATTAGGAATTGGAATGTATTTTTCATTAGTTTATTTCTTAAAAAGTGAACTAGTGAAAGATCATTTTTCTTTCACATTCTTGGTTGTTTGCATTTGATTGTGTTTTCTACCCTCTCTGGTGTAGACAATTCATCGAATTGAGGGGGTCTTGTCTCATTTAGTTTCATTTATGGTTTTTCGAGTCACATCACTAAGGCCTGAAAACCGAGACATAACTCAAGATAAAATTTAAAATGAACTCAATTAACCTAAGGTGTGTTTGAAATCTAACAATCACATCTACTATGGACTCAGATACACTATCAAGAATATGAGGCTCCATGGTTATTTTGATGTTGATTGGGATGACAGTGTGGTGGATCGTAAAATCACATCGGATGTTACTTCTCTCTAGGTTATGCTTCAATATCCTTGATGATCAGGAACCAGAAGTTGGTTTCTTTGAGCACTTTCGAGGTCGAATATATTGCTACTAGTATGGCCTCTTGTGAAGATATTTGGTTGAGGAAGCTCTTTAGTGAGCTGTTTGGACATGTATTGGATACCACTGTGATCTTCTGAGACAACTAATGTGGGATTCATATTTATGAAAATCCCATTTTTCATGATCACTCCAAGCATATTGATATTAGGTAGAAATTTATTTAGGATATGGTACAACGGGGAGAAATAAGGCTCCATCGCATTGGGACTGATGATCAAGTCGCAGATATTCTTATGAAGCCCCTGGGGAGGGTCAAATTCTTAACCTTCCGTGAATGACTTGGACTCATGTAGAGACCCTCTTATGAGGGTTCCATTTGATTTGGATATTGAGCTATGGGAGCTCGAGGGGGCTTGGGGTATTTCTTAGAGCTATGAGAAACCATAGGGTTAGTGGTTCACCTTCCCATAGTGGTGTGTGATGTACAAGGTGAAGGGTTCACCTTCCCCTGTGATACCCCATGATGGTTGAGATATGCATAGTTTGACTGGTTCACCTTCTCTTATGGCATATGAGCAGCATGAGTGGTTCACCTTCTCCCGCCGATACATCCTACCCATACAGTCTGAGACTCATGGAAATTACCTCTCATCTAGAAAATGAGTATGGAAATGAGGATAGGGACCATATTTGTACCGATGGAAGCATCGTGTACTACTGTACTCCCTATGCTAGGATGTTTGATATTGATATGGGATCAATGGAGACAAACTTCAGGTCAGTGGAGTGTG
Source organism: Pinus tabuliformis (assembly GCA_031772625.1). Lineage (NCBI taxonomy): Eukaryota > Viridiplantae > Streptophyta > Pinopsida > Pinales > Pinaceae > Pinus > Pinus tabuliformis. The sequence continues at coordinate 811,277,107 of CM062817.1, read as the reverse complement.
ATATTATACACTCTCAACCATCGAAGACTGACTTCAGGTCAGAGGAGAGTGGTATGATACACTTTTGATCATTTATTATTCATAATTTATTCATGGTTCAGTAGAGCGGAGTAGAGCATAATAGAGCAAAGAAGAGTAGGGATGATAGAGATGGTACATATTGCTAGATGGTTTTGAAGGTGGAGTTATTCCTACTTGGGAGGGAGCGTTAAATTTGGAAACTAGGGCCAAACTCCACCTTGGATAACTCATATGATAAAGATGGTATTTCTATTACATTCCTTTTTCCAAGAGGTGTATGATTGATCTAAATATCATCTCATTATGACATGTACAAATGGAATTATGAATTTATTTCATTTATGGACAAATTGTCAAGTTTGGCCAACAATCTAATGTAGGCTCAAAAGCCCAAAAGACATGTCCTTTCATCCTCAAAATTGCATATAAATAGAAGGTGCATCTAACTCATTTGGGCATCATTCATCATTCACATATCTCTCTCTCTCCTCATCTGATTAGGTGTACGAATTGTTGGGTAGCCTCTCTCCTCCACACATGTGAAGGAAAAGTATGTAATTTTATGTTTTATGCATTAACCGAATTACAGAAGGGTTGACTAGCATTGACTAGGAAAAAATTGACCTTGTTTGATTATGATTTTCCTTGGAGAAATTTTGTTTGGGCAGGCCACATTTATGGGCAGAAAAATTGAGGCTTTCTGACCTATTTGACCAGTGTTGACTCTAGCTTTGACTCTACGTCGACCAAGTTTGGCTGACATTTTTGGGACTGTTTTGCACTAATTCAGACTATCCTTTGAGGCTGAGTTGAGTAGGAGTGATCGAGCTGATTTGGAGGAATATTTCTGCTAAGTTGACCAGCATTGACTTTCTCATTGGGGCATCTTGTTGACTGCAATTTCATTAGACATATTTGACTGTAATTGGGCAAGTGAATTTTGTATGTTATACTCTCTCTCTCTCTTGTGAACTTTTGAATATAATAAGAAGACTTGATGAAAGGGTTTCCCCACATTGGGGTTTTTCCCTTGAATCCACCAAATATTGTGTCCTCTTGTCTTGGCTTATATTCTGCTTTTTATTTATGTTCTATCTACATTTACTATCATGTTAATGTAATTTCTAATATGGAAATTGATATTAGGATAATAATAAAAAATGAATTAAGTGTATCTTAATCATAAAACATACCATTGTTATCTAAAATTAAAATAATGAGATCTCTTTAAAAGATGAACTCAAAGACACCAAGATGAACAAGAAATAATATGTGCAATCCTATATCATGAGAATATATCATCTTAGAGGTCAATTGTAGAGAGTTGGATAGTTTGTGTCTAACATGGAATTAGTGATTATGAATCTTAGAGTTCTCCCTCCTATTTGGGAAACCTTCATTACTACTATAATTAGCAACACTGCCCTCCCATCATTTGATGAAATTGTTGGAAAACTTACACAAGAAGAATTAAGGATGATATCAAGAGGAAGAATTCTAAAACATGAAGAAGGAGATCATGTTGTATATATCACTCATGACAAGAAGAAAAAGAAAGGAAAAGGAAATCCATCAAGAAATCCTCCTCCTCAAAATGAAAAAAAAAAAGGAATGATAGAACATCATCTCATATTGAATATTAGTCACATGAAGGGTCATTATGCTTGAGATTGTCCCAAGAAGAACAAAGGACCATGTTACAACACTAGAAGCAACAACAAAAAATAAAATAATAAAAGATTATCCAAGAAAAAACCATGATAAAATATATGAAAGAAGAAGAAGAAAATATACCTAAAGTGACCATGAAGAAGATCGTCATCCTCAAAAGAATTCAAGATTTCCTACGTATGAGAGTAATGTTGTAAATCAATATGAATATATTCTTATTTATGCTCTTAGTAGTTATTATCCTCTAGATTCACGGGTTAGTTGGTTGGTTGATAGTGGGGCCACTCATTATTTCTTTGGAATATAAGGATTTTTTCTCTACTCTACTAGAGAGGGAGACTAGGCTGAAGATTATTCTTGGAGATAACTCCACTCATCCTGTGAAAAGTTTTGGGTCCATCAAAATTCATTTGAATTATGGGGAATCAGTTTTGATGCATGATGTTATGTATGTGCCAGGATTAATGAAGAAATTGGTATCCATATCCACTTTGGAAGATAAAGGGAGGAGGGTTTCCTTCATCAAGGGAAAATTTCTGGCTTGGTGTGCTAGTTCATCTATGGGAGATGAATTCACATTCGGATTAAGATTTGAAGGAATCTACAGAGTCATTGGAAGACCACTTCTAGCATTGGTTCATAATATTGTTCATCTAGGCAAGTTATGGCACTGAATATTGGCTCATCTACATCATGACGCTCTTCCGAAATTTGAATAAATTGGTCTCTGTTATTATTGATGTTCAAGCCCATCATGATGGAGTATGTCCAGGTTGTGTGAGTGAAAATAGGACAAGGGGACCATTCCCCTCTAGTGAGAACAAGAAAAATGACATCCTCCATCTCATTCATTCAGATATATGTGGTTTGATGCGTGTGAATTCTATTAGTAGCCATCTCTACTACATCACCTTAATTAATGACTTCTCAAGAAAGACACAGATATACTATTTGAAACATAAGGATAAAGCCTTCAAAATGTTCATGGAGTTCAAAGATTTGATAGAAAATTAAAAGTGGAAGAGAATCAAAGTATTCAGGTTCGACAATGGTGGGGAATACATGTCAAATGAGTTCATAACATTTTTTCAAGAAAGAAGGAATCGATAAGGAAACAGTTGTACCATATACACCCGAACAAAATGGATTAGTAGAAAGGAAGAACAAGTATATATTAGAAGCTTCCCATGCCATGCTCCATGAGAAAAATAATTCCAAAGTTCCTTTGGGGAGAAACATCCCATGTTGTTGTATATGCTCAAAACAGGGTGCCTCATCAGGCATTAGAAAAGAAGACCGCCAAAGAAGTGTTCACAGGTGTCAACCCTGATATTTCCATCTACGTATATTTCGATTATCCATATAAATTTATGTGCCAAAGGACAAAAGGAACAAGTTGGAGGTTACTAGCAAAAAAGGTATGTTTGTTGGTTATTGTGAAAATTCTAAACCATATAGAATATATATTCCTAGTCAAAGGAAAGTTGAAATTAGCAGGGATGTAACATTTGATTAATATGCTTCTCTTGGAAAAGAAAAATACCTTCCTCTACCTCCTCCTCCCGAGAACAAGAATGATGATAGGGATTTTCTAGATGATCCTTTCGTGCCCGAGTCTAAGATTGATACTATTGATGATCCCATGGATATTATGGATCCCTCGGATGCTCCTCCAAGTGATCCTCCTACTAGGAAGAGACAATTTTGGCTTCATGACACTCTACAAGATGTTGAGAGACATGTTACCATTTGAAGATCATTTAGACAAAGGAAGCAACCATGTAGATATCATGGATATGTTGCAGCCACGAGCACTATGGTTCAAGCTAAACCTTCCACATTTGAAGAAGTCATAAAAGAACAAGTTTGGAAAGATGTTATTGCTCAGGAATATGAATCAATTATGAAGAATGATGTATGGGATGTTGTACTAAGACTGAAGGGGAAATATACGTGACTTCAAAATGGCTATTCAAGATCAATCATGTAATTGATGGTAGCATTGATAAATACAAGGCAATTTTTGTGGCTTGAGGATTCTAATAGAAAGAGGGAGATAATTATGATGATATATTTTCACCTATGCATCGATAAAAAAACATTTGTTTGATATATACTTTACTGCAAGTTAAGGAAGGACTCTTCATGAAATGACATAAAGACTTCATTCTTCCATGGCATGTTACAAGCAGAAGTGTATGTTCAGAATCCACAGGGATTCGAAGTAGAGGATCGAAAGACACATGTTTACAGGTTAAAGAAGGCATTGTATGGTTTGAAGCAAGCCCCCAGAGCATGGTATCCCTGCATAGATAGTTATTTGGTGAAGCTGGAATTCACAAGAAGTAATGGCGATCCCAACCTATACTTCAAGGTTGTCCAAGGTATGTTGTCGATTTCAGTTTTAGATATTAATGATCTATCCCTGACAGGTAGTGAGCCTTTGATGATCGAGCACAAGATGGAGATAGCCTCTGAATTTGAGATGAAAGACCTTGGACACATGCACTACCTTCTAGTCCTTGAGGTGTTGCAAAGGCCCATTGAGATTTTCCTTCCACAAGGAAAATATGTTGCGAAGTTGTTAGAGAGATTTAGAATGATAGAATGCACGTCCATGGCCACACTCATGGAAATGAAATTCAAGAAGCTATGTGGAGATATTGCAGGACCATATTTGGTGAATCCATCCGTATAGACAGTTGATTTGGGCTCTGAGGTTTTTAGTAAACACCCATCCATACATATGCTAGGCAATGAACATGTTGATTCAGTTCATGACCAAACCTTTCCACGCACATTCGATCACTACCAAAAACATTTTGAGAGATTTGCATGGTACAATCACACTTGGTCTAAGATATTATTCCAGAGATATCCAACTTCATGGATACACTGATGCTGACTAGGTAGGAAATGTTATCAACAGGAAGAGTACGTATATATGTTGTTTTAATCTTGGATCTTCGTTGATATCTTGGATGAGAAGGAATCATAATTTCACAGCATCGAGTACTACCGCAACAGAATATATTGTCACTAGCATGGATAGCTGCGAAGAATGTTGGTTAAGGAATATCTTTGGAGAGATATTGTTATGAAACCAGCTCTAGGACTCGTGGCAAGTCGTACAAGTTCGTTCTACTGAACCAGTCTAAAAGCAAGTCACTGCGGGAGATTTCACATAACTCTTCCTTGGAGAATCCAATTTGGCTCAGACTTGTGGCATTGGAAAGAGGACGCAGAAGGCTACTACAGGTAGAAATTTCAGAATTGGACGATCCGAAATTACAGAGATACATCAGATTCAATATCAGGCTTCTATAAAGTGAAGAAAGGTGTGTAGTTTTTTTTTTAAATTTTTGTGTAAGCTTGGTTTAATGGAATTCAAAGGGCATAGTAAAGCATTATTATCGGTAACTGATGCCCCGAGGAAAGAAAATGCAAACACCTAGTAAGGAACCTGAAATCTCTAACATGACTCATGAAGAAGAGGAAGAAATGCTACATGATATATCATGTAGCACTTCTTCCTCTTCTTCATGAGTCATGCTAGAGATTTCAGGTTCCTTACTAGGTGTTTGCATTTTCTTTCCTCGGGGCATCAGTTACCGATAATAATGATTTACTATGCCCTTTGAATTGGTAAGGCCAAAAGGCATTTCTCCTCCAATAGTTGTAACACCCTGTCAACATGTTCAACATGATCCTTCCAAGACTTGCTGTAGATTAGTATATCATCAAAAAATACTAACACAAATTTTCTAAGGAATGGTTTGAAAATTGAATTCATCAAACCTTGAAATGTTGAAGGTGCATTTGTAAGGCCAAAAGGCATGACCAAAAATTCATAATGACCCTCATGAGTTCTAAATGCCGTTTTCGGAATGTCTTCAATCTTCATTCTAATTTGATGATATCCTGAACGAAGATCCAACTTGGTGAAGTAAATTGATCCATGCAATTCATCCAGTAATTCATCAATAACAGGAATGGGGAACTTATCTTTAATAGTGAGCTTGTTGAGCTCCCTATAATCTGGACACATGCGCCATGATCCATCCTTCTTTTGCACCAATACAACTGGAGCTGAGAAAGAACTTTGACTTGGTTGAATTATACCAGCCTCTAGCATTTCTGCAGCCATACGTTCAATTTCACTTTTTTGGACATATGGATATCTGTACGGCCTGAAGTTTGGAGGAACACTTCCTGGAATCAGATGAATAGCATGATCATGATCACGCATAGGTGGGAGACCTTTGAGAGTCTCAAATACCTTGGAATGATTGTCCAGGACTTTTTGGAGATCTGGAGAAATAGATGATTCCAATGTGGAAACATTTAGCGAACATAATTGTGCAATTACACCTCTTTGCTCCTTTTTTAGAAGCTTTGTCATGCCATTAGAGCTGATTATCTTTCCTGGTTTCCCTGCAATACCCCTTAATTCAACTTCCTTTCCTTCCACAGAAAATTTCATGAAAAGTTCTTGAAAATTAAAAGCTATTGTACCCAAGGATTGTAGCCATTGGACTCCTAGTACAACATCAACACCTCCCATTGGAATGGAAAGCATTGGGCTAGTCAATACATATTCTCCCATGGATAGCTTGATATTATGGCACTTTCCAGAACAATTTATTGTTCCTCCATTTGCAATCATCACTTGACACTCTGGTGCTGGATATAGGAAGCAATTCAATTCTTTTGCTACCCTACAATGAATAAAATTGTGGGTGCTTCCTGAATCAATCAACACTATTACCTTTTTCTTCTTGATTTGTCCTTCTATCTTGATGGTTTGAGGAGTGGTAATTCCTGCCAATGTATTACAAGATATGGTCGGATTTATTTGTTCTTCATCTAGGCTTTGTTCCTAGAATATATCCTCTTCTTTTGACCTTTCTTGCTCCTTTTCTTCTTCCTCTTCACAATCTATGTAGAATAATTTCTTCTCAGCACACTTATGACCTTTTGTGTATTTGCTATCACAATTGTAACAAAGCCCTTTTGCTCTTTTTTCTTCCAATTGTTGTGGTGTCAACCTTGTAGGTTGTGGAAGACTATGGGCAACAACACTTCCGTCTTTATAGTTGTGAATGGTATGCTTCCTAGTTGCCATAATTTTTCTTTCCATTTTTCTTGCTAACCTGAATGCCTTCTCTAATGAATCAGGTTCCCAAAGGTGCACATCATGTTGGATATTATCCTTTAAAGACCCTATGAACACATCAATCCTATGCTCCTCTGGAATATCTTTTACCCTTATGTTCAATTTTTGGAACTCCTCAATGTGCTCCATTATTGAACCCTTTTGTTTGAGACTTATCAATTGGCTAAAAAAAGTGTTGCTTTTTGTATCCTCATAATGTGCTATCAATTCTTCCGTAAAAATTGCCCAAGCGATAAATTGTTTACGAGAACAAAGCCATTGATACCATACAAACTGATTTGGTTCCAAATATAAAGTTGCCATACGTACCTTTTGTGTGTTTTGCACATTATTGAGATCGAAGAATTGCTCCATCTATAATATCCATGTGGCGGGATCCTTGCCATCAAACTTCCTCATATCGATTTTTGGAACATGGTGATTCTTCGATCCAACATTAGAGTCTATGGAATCATGATTAACATTTCTTTTGTTCTCATCATGAGTTTCCTTTACTACCTTTTCACCATTAGTGACCCTTTCTTGTAGCAACTTCTTCAATTCTTCCATGTATGTCTTCAAATCTATCTTCAAATTTGCCATCGAATCCTCCATCTTAGCTTCCATGCCCTTTATCTTAGATTCCACGCCATTTACCTTAGCTTCTGTTAGCTTTTGTGAGCGTGACATTTGTTGCACTTGTTCTTGTAATTTTGATATATCATGTAGCATTTCTTCCTCTTCTTCATGAGTCATGCTAGAGCTTTCAGGTTCCTTACTAGGTGTTTGCATTTTCTTTCCTCGGGGCATCAGTTACCGATAATAATGCTTTACTATGCCCTTTGAATTCCGTTAAACCAAGCTTACACAAAAATAAAAAATAAAAAACTACACACCTTTTTTCACTTTATAGAAGCCTGATATTGAATCTGATGTATCTCTGTAATTTCGGATCATCCAATTCTGAAATTGCTACCTGTAGTAGCCTTCTGTGTCCTCTTTCTAATGCCACAAGTCTGAGCCAAATTGGATTCTCCAAGGAAGAGTTATGTGAAATCTCCCGCAGTGACTTGCTTTTAGACTGGTTCAGTAGAGCGAACTTGTACGACTTTCCACGAGTACCTATTTCAACCTTTGAATCTGAAACACACATACAAGAAACTAAATTCCGTCCTATTTCGGTAACTTCTTACGAAATTTCAATCCGATCCCCAGAGAGAAAGTTATGGTGATTTTCCCCAGGTCACTTGTTTTGAATGTAATCCAGGAGTCTGCAAAAAGACCAACTTCCTTAGATCATATCTCCGCAAATATCGTGCGACAAGCTCTGAAATTTGGACCCAAGGTTCAGCGCGATTTCTTCTCAAATGGGTTGTTTTTGCGACTTATGAAACGTCACAGAAAAAACATTATAGTGAAAATGCCATGATGACCTGTTTGGAGCAACGAAACCCTAGAATCCAAAGCTCTGATACCAAATGTTATGAAACCAGGTCACAAAAAGATAGAAAAGAGAGATCCACGCCTTAGAATTGAGCCTCTTCGAGGGGGCAACCTCCTTTACATTACATAAATCAACAATTCTTGGATGATACAAATGACAAAACCTCCCTTCTATATATAGGAGTCTAAGGAGTCACAATATAATCCAGCCGACCTAACAATAATAATATAAAGCCACAAAAATAACAATAGAGGGATTCTATGGGGCACAGAAATAACAATATGGGGGTAATAGGGGCACAACAATATAAATAGGGGGTATAACTACAATAGTAATGGGGTAATCACTAGTATTATAGGGACCCAACAGATATCTAAGTAGGTCGTAGATATTACAATGATATATTGCGAAAACAAGAGTGGGATCCATATAGTAGAGAATCTCATATTTCATGACAAGTCCAAGCACATAGAGATTAAATATCACTTCATTTTAGACATGGTGTAGAGAGGAGTCGTTAGACTCCATCACATATCGACATATGAGCAGATTACAGATGTTGGTTTAAGGGGGCTTGACCTAGTTTCAGAGTGTACTGCGCACCAAAAACACCCTCAACCACTGGCCCTTTCGACAACAACCTACAAGAAGATCGCAATCTCACCCAAAGCAGTTATGTGAGGTTGCAGAATCAGGTTTCTACAGCCATAGGGATATCCACATTATGTCACCCATGTGTTCACTTATGTCTTATATCTATCTATAACTTTGCATACATAAATAACTTTGCACTAATGATTATCTTCATAGATTGGTACTTAACACATAAACATAATAGAGAACAATATAACATGTATTCTTTCACATAATTCAGTAAAAAGCATGCATGATGATATATATAACAATAGATAATGAACACAGAAAGATACTCAATAATTCACCAAAACATCTTCTTTATTAATAAATATCTTCAATACATACACTTCTTTGACATATGCACCTAGATGTAGGTGGTTTGCACACTCAACTAAAAACTCTTGAAGGCTTGTGTGCACTCAGCTATGGAGCCTTCCCGAAAAGACAAACTCAAGACATAAAATATGATCAATCTATGAATTATGTGTATGATTCCTTTTCTTCAACAAAGTATTAGATATTATTTATATAGGCTTCCTTTCCCATGGTCCACATATCATGGATACGAAAAAAATGGACTAATACCCGATACCTGTTACAAAATAAGGGACTTTGACCCACCCCAAAGCCCCTAAACACTGTGCGATGAATAAAACTTCGCCATCTCCCTGCACTCCATTCCTCAAAATGCAGTGTCTTTGACAAAAACTTAAACCAAGTTAGCGTACACCCAATAGGCCCCCAACACTCACCTATGACTCATCTTGAGTCACTCAGCTATGGCTCCCTTGATTTTTGCTACAATTCCATTATAGACTGCATTGTATTGTTGGTCTGTCTTTGCCATTTTTTTCTCCTCTAGGTGCACCTCCTCGAGCAATGCCTCTATGGTTGGGTCAACATCCTTCTACAATATTTTTTTCTCCATTTTCCTCAACTCTTTGAGCATTTTGTCCACTGCTTGAGAAATTTTGAGGGCATCATCCTGCCACGACTGAGTCCTTGCTTGCAAAATTTTCTCCTTCCTTCAAAGATCATCTATCTTCTTTTGGAGGTTCTTTCCTTCGGTAATACTAGCGAGCCTCTACAAGACTGGTAGGGTTTTCATAGCTGACAAGATCTCGTCACGCTACTTTTACTTCACCTATAATTCCTCCTTTATCTTCGGGATGTTTGGATCCTCCTACAGTGAGGGCAAAATCTGCATCATGTCATCCAATAATTTCTTGCAGTCTGCCACCGTGTCAGATATGCCTTTCAATGTTTCTTTTAAGTCTTTCTTCCTCTACTCCCATACTTCTGGTGGCATGGCTAGCTATAGCCTTATTTTCATCTCTGATATTTGCACTTCATACTCAAATTTTATATTTTAAAGTGTCTTCTTTGATTCCTTTATCGCAAGGGCAAGCTTCACGACCTTCTCTATTGGTGGTTCCTCCTCACTGACCTTCATGTCCGGGAGTGTGCCGCAAGTATCCTTGATGGATTTTTCCAATTGTTGTCATCGTTGCCATGCATCGTCTCTTTCCTTAGCCACCTACTCCGGCTCCTTCTTTAACACAACTTTTTCCTTTTCCACATGCATTGTATCCTTATAACGATAGTGTTTTCCTTCCAATGGCCATATTTCCAACCAAATTCGACGAACCATCCCTCATAGCACAATCACCTTTTCTTTGTCGTATTTCCTTCAGACTTCATCATATTCCTGAGTATCACATAGTAATCTTCATTTGGCCAAGTCGCTTTCTACGAAGTAGTTTGTAGTCCTGCACCCACTTTCAACTATAGGTGGTACTAATATTTTCTTCCCTTCAGTTTTCATTGCGAACCTTCAGGGACATAGTGGTCCATATATATCTTCAATATTCTACCATTCACTTATCATAGAATCAACTGAACATTCATGTTTGCGAGTTGAACTGCACCACGATTAAATATGTTCTTGATGATATATGGTCCTAACCAGTGTATTTTAAATTTTCCTGGAAACTTCATGAATTTGTTGTCATATAATAATACAATATCTCCTTCCCGAAATGTCTTCTTCTTGATATGCCTATCATGACAGGCTTTCTCCTCTGCTTTCTTTTCCTAAACCACCATGGGACATACCCATTCAGACTCTTTGATAGGTTCAATTATAATAGCTTCTAACATTTTGTCTAATTCTTCTTTCACCTTCTCCTTGTATTTTGGATTCAGCCTATAAGGTCTCTTCTTGACAGACATTGCATCAAGCTTTAGAGGAATCCCCATAACTCCCAAATCCCCTACTATTCCCTTCATATATGAAAACTTAGTGGGGAACAACTCTTGATATTCATGCAAGATATTTGTTATCTTGTTGATTGTGTCTTCATCCCAGTAATATCCTATTGTTCCATACTTCATTTTAGAATACGACCTTATATTCACCTTCTTCATCTTCAATGGCTTCATTATATGAGGCATCTCTATCTCAAGTCCATTTACTTCACGATGATTGTTGGGTCTCAAAAATTTCGTCCACTTTCACCTTCATTTCCATCATTTTACCCTCATTCAGTAACTATGTAACTCCATAAGCCTACATTTAGTAACCATTTTCATAATCATATGGGTTTATTATTATTATTTTCCAACTCATTGATTTTAAGTATTTTAAGTGAATTTGTGATTAAATATTAGTAAATTAACATGTTTTCATATATATCTAAAAGTGTTATGATTTTTGTGATATTTTAGGCCTACTTAGAGATTCTACAAGGGTCTTACTTGGCCATCCAACCAAAAATTCGAATTTAAAATTCCAACTCATGAAGATTTGTGGAATAATTGTAGAAGATGTGGATCATTAACTATGCACATTGAAAGGAGAAGAATCATGGATGAGAGGGTTTTTATCTTACATTTTTCGGTGATTCATTGTAACCATAAGAGATAAATGTTGATTTATCAGAGATCTAAGGATCTATATTTATTGTATAGTTATCCTCAATTTTCATATAAATAGGAGTGCACCCTTCATACAAAGGGTTGTCAATTGTAACTAGTTAGTGTTGTTGTTAGTTGTTAGGTTTTAGAGTTGTTAGTTGGAGGTTCCAAGTTCCATCCAAGATGTGATTTGTAAAGTGAGGATAGAGAATTCTCATAATATTTTGTAAATAATTTTATGAAATACATACTTCCACTTTGATCTCCAATATGTGATAGTTGTTTAGTGTGCTTTCAAGGGAATGGAGGGTCCCCATCAACCACATTTTGCACACCTTTGTACATATTGGTAACATAGTAGAGTTATGTTATTTCATTTCTTTTTATAAAGTGTGTTTTCATTTTATGCAAGTGTGATTTTCCTTTCTATAAGTGTGATTTCATTCAGCATGTGTGAGTGTGATTTCAATTTAGCAAGTGTGATTTCATTTCAGCATGTGTGAGTGTGATTTCAATTCAGAAAATGTCATTTCAATTCAGAAAGTGTGATTTATATTATGAAAGTATGGTGCGCTTTCATTCATGAAAGTGTGGTGTGACTTAATTTATGAAAATGTGGTGTGATTTCAATTATGCAAGTGTGGTGTGAATTTCAATTATGCTAGTGTTGTGTGATTTCATTTATGCAAGTGTGGTGTGAATTTCAATTATGCTAGTGTGGTGTGATTTCATTTATGCAAGTGTGATTTCAATTTATTTAATTTTGGTTTGGTTTGGTTTGGATTAGATTGATTTAATTTTATTTATGTAATTACTTTCAATTTCATTAGATTAATATATTCCGATAAATAATCACCTAGTACATATAGTACAAATATACCTCATCAGTCCTACGAACCTCGGGTTGACAATTAAATGATAGGGATTTAACTTGCAATTAAATCACACAACATTTTCACGTCGTTGCTAGGGAGGTATACATAGGTGTTTATTTTGAAGTATAGAAAACTAATAATAGTTGCATTCATTTCTAGATACATGGTTAAAATCATATTAAAATCATTTTGCATATTTAATTTTAAAAAAATTCAAAAACTTATACTAATCTGTGTGCATGATAGGAATAATCAACTAGTTGGAGTAATTCATAGACAATTAAGAATTTGAAGAATGTTATTCCAAGAAATTTACCAAATCTTAGCAATAGCTGGGATATCTTCCTCTCAAGAATATTATATTTTAACTGCATGCAAAAACTTATCTATCTCTTGACATCCACGGGAGGATCTTCAAGTCTCGTTTCCCTCTTGTCAATCTGTTGAAGAAATTAAATAATCATGCAATACCTTTGATGGGGAGAAACCAGTAGAAACTAATATTTAGGAATTCATAATAAAGGAGGATATTCAATGTGATCTAAACTAACAAAAGAATCAAGAATTTCATGACCTAACTGAAAGATGGTTCCAATCAAGGATCAAGTCACATCACTGTTCCATTTTTCCTTACTTCTTGATTGTATTATCAAAACAACTGGTCTTTCATGCTTTGATGTGTTTTAATGACTATTTTTCATAACTAAACATAAATATCATTTTAATCCTTTTACACACAAGCTTACACTAGAAATATGCATACACTTGAAACAATTTTTCTATTTCTAGTAGAGTAGAGTAGAGTAGGGTAGAATCAATGAACAAAACCAAGTTTGGTGATGTCTTTTTTTATTTTTTAAGCTGTATTTTATTTGAGATTTTATTTATTGGTGGTGCAATAAGAGCCACCCAACTAACTAATCAATTTCGGGAAGATGATGGAAGAGAAGAAATATTTGAGAAGAAGGAGAACCAACAAAGTTATGAGAGCCACAATTTGATGTTAGAGATCAAATCCTTTTGTTTTGTATTTTTAAAATTCGCATTCCAAATGAATAAAACATTTAAATATTGTTGAGTATGCTCTCTTCTTGAGCTTTCTGTGATTTGGAAGACCAGAAAAGAAAATTTAACCAACTTAGTTTTAAAATTTTGCAATAAAAATTGGATAAGAATTCTAAATTCATAATCAAAAGTATAATTATAGGGTCTTAGAAAGCTCAAACAGAAAAAATAATTCCTTCAATGGATCCATCATTTTCTAAAACCCCCATTTTGACTCTTTTTGCACCTCATTTGGCCAAAAATTTAGTAAAATATCATAGTTTCATGTTTTTTCCCAATTCGGCTATTACTAATCCTACAATTTGAACTAAACCTGGCTTGTGTGCCCCAAATGCGAAAATTGCATGCAAACCTGGCTTATATTTTTAATTCGTGGTAGAATTTGTAGGATGGTTAAAACTGTCACTAAGCCCCAATTTTTTTACTGATGTGGTCATATGGAGGGCCATACGACCTTGGGATACCCCCACTCCTTCTATCTTACCCATGGTTATATGGCACTATGTTTAAATGCATGGTACTGTGGGATAGGATAAGGCCTAGTCCTCGGCCCATGCTTATGTTTCTATGGCACTGGAGGGCTAGGGGCTAGGGTATAGCTCCGGTCCCTCCCCCAAATGGTGCACATGGTAAAGTTAAATATGTATTCGAAATGGTTTAATAACAAGAAGAAATGTTAGACCGATTGGTAAAGGTGATTTTTCACAGGGTTGGAGGTCATGGTTTTGATTCTTGTCGAGGGTAATCTGAACCTTAACAAACTTTTGGCCTACCACAAGGAGGCAACGTGGCAACCAATGGTTGGTGTACATGGCACTCGCTCATTAGCCCTCCATAATAAAATTGTTAACCAATAAAAAACAACCATATGTCGATCAATAAAATAGTGCCAAGTGTCAACCATATGTTGGCCAATGAGAAGCAGTCAAACTTGCCACATCATGACCCAATCAACATATGGACTGCTGACTGGGCATTTCTACAACTCAAAAATTCATCTTTTCTAGTTGTTTCCTAAAACGAAAAAAACGTGTTTCTGGGAACATAAGAAGTCAGATTTTAGTGAAATGAATTGCATTGGATACAAGGCAATGAAATCTACACTATGGAATTCATTTGAATCTAATCCAAGAATTTCAAATTTTGAGCATTTCCTTGATCCACGGGATCATGGACAAGGGTGGAGCCCTAGAGAAAAAGAACAAACGTAGTTACAAACTTAAACTTTCATAAAAACCTACAAATATTAAAAATCCAACTGCAATAATTGACAAGCCACCATTCGAGTCTAATTGCAAGTTGTAAAATCAACAAGGCAATGCAATGATCTGTGCTTTTGGTAGCTGTAGAATCGACACAATTCAGTAACTTATGAAAATTTCATTTATGGTTTATTTATGAAGAATTAAGTGTGTGGATAAGAGGTCTCAAGCTCAAAATTCGTTAGAAACACAATGAAGAAGTCACCAACAAAACACTAACAGGTGGTTCATGGTACTGATCAAGTAAAAGTGCATTTAATTTTTTGTTCTTAAATTTGTTTTATTAGTATTATTTCTAAGTTATTTTCAATATATATCAAATGAAGGGGGACTAATCACCTCTCTCTTTTGATAGTATTACATTTTATTGCAGAAAAATTGCTAAGTTTTTGCAGGTTCCACGACGAAGAAGGAAGATGAAACTATATGTACAAGTACGTTTTTAAAGACCAAGTTTCTTTCGGAAGAGCATGATCATTCAATGTAAAATCAGATCCACTACACCATTGCTACTAAACACATACCAATTTTACCATTTCTGATCATTCTAAGCCTGGAGTCAATCCATAACTTTCCATCTCCCTATTACCAAAAGCTCATTTCTCTTTGCAATATTCATATTTTCTTGCCTTATTTTCATTCACCCTTAACCCAAAAATAAGTCATTCAACTCACTTACAAAGCTGAATCATCCCATTTTCCATTTCATTCCAGTCAAATAAAACTTTCTTCAATGAAAATTTTCCATCTATAGTCCTTTAAATTATTATTGTATACTCGCGTTGGATGATGGAGGAGTCATTAAGGCCTCCCTTCTAACAAGTCTTGACCAATCAAATCCAACACATCATCTGGGATTAAGACTAGAGATATTGCAAGTACCTTGAAGCTTTCATGCCTTAATGGCAAGTTCTCTTACCAATAAATAGTGGGAATACATCAATGTCCCCTATTTTTCAGATCTTCTAGGTGACTCGACTACGACACATCTACTTGTACATAGTAAGATGTACTTATGCGTCTTAACTCTCATTGAAATCAATGGTGAGTAGTCTCATGTTGGTTAATTGCATTCATTAATGGCTAGTAATCCAACAATTTATTTTCTATGTTTGACAGCGACACATCTATTCACATAGGTAAGAATTATGCCATCGAGTGGGAACGAATGAAGACTACATGATTTTGGCAGTTTGCAACAGGACTCAATTCAGCAACCATAGAAATAAAGATTCCAAGCTCATCCTCAATTCATACAATGAAGATAAAAAATAAGGAAGATCATATTCTTTTACTTCATATTCCATGATCCAACAGCGATAACCACACTCTTCGATATACATATCTTGTCCACTTTTTAGGTAGGTGAAGGTATGTAATTTTCTAATTTTTAATCATGTAATTCCTTAAATGCTAAATTTGTGATTTTGGAAAATCCATACCACATTCATATTTCCTTTCTCATTTTCAAGAAAACTGAAAACACCTTAAGTTGGGGGGAAAGGATATTCATATTTCATGCCACGTGTCACATTTCATTTCATCCTAACCAACATATTTTTCCCAAATAAACTACTATTGCATTTTGATTCAAAAAGTTTATATGTTTTGCAATGACCAATTGATGATTACATTAAATGGCTAACAACTACTATGGGAATTCTCAATGTTTTCAAGTATTTTGATGCAACACAACTAATAAAAGTATTGTTACACAAGAACCATACTCATAAAATTTTCGTTGTCACATAAGAACCAACCATAAAAATATATGTTTCAATCAATTGTATTTCAAGGTACATTTTGCAAAAAGAATAAAGTTATCAAATGATATGATTATCCAAAGTTAAAAGAGAATCAACGCAAAGCCAAAACTCATAAAGAAGAAAAAAATTTTGAGAAGATAAACTTATGATTAAGTGAATCAATGCAATAGTAGCATGAGGAAATGCAATATATTTAGTTGGGGGGTATGTTGGGTCTCTAAAATTCTATCCACTTTCACCTTCATTTCCATCATTTTACCCTCATTTTGTAACTCTGTAACTCCATAACCCTACATTTAGTAACCATTTTCATAATCATGTGGCTTTATTATTATTATTTTCGAAGTCGTTAATTTTAAGTATTTTAAGTGAATTTGTGATTAAATGTTAGGAAATTAACATGTTTTGAAATATATCTAAAGGTTTTATGAGTTTCGTGGTATTGTAGGTCTACTTGGAGATTCTAGCAGGGTGCTGCTTGGCCACCCAACTACAAATTCTAATTTGAAATTCCAACTCATGCATATTTGTGGAATAATTTTAGAAGATGTGGATCATTAACTATGCACATTGAAAGGAGAAGAATCATGGATGAGAGGATTTTTATCTTACATTTTAAGGTGATTGGTTGTAACCACAAGAGTGGATTTAGGAGAGATCTAAGGATCTATATTTATTGTATAGTTATCCTCAATTTTTGTATAAATAAGATTGCAACATTCTAACATTGTATAGTTATGTTATTTCATTTATTTTCAACACGTCTTTTTTCATTTTATGTAAGTATGTTTTTCCTTTCATCAAGTGTGATTTCATTTCAACATGTGTGAGTGTGATTTCAATTCAGCAAGTGTGATTTCATTTCAGCATGTGTGAGTGTGATTTCAATTCAACAAGTGCGATTGCAATTCAACAAGTATGATTTCAATTATGCAAGTGTGGTGTGATTTCATTTATTAAAGTGTGGTGTGATTTCAATTATGCAAGTGTGGTGTGAATTTCAATTATGCAAGTGTGGTGTGATTTCATTTATGCAAGTGTGATTTCATTTTCAAGAAAGTGTGATTTCAATTTCTTTATGTTTTTTTTTGTTTGGTTTGGATTAGATTGATTTATTTTTCTTTATGTAATTAGTTTCAATTGCATTAGATTAATCTATTCTAATAAATAATCACCTAGTACATATAGTACAAGTATACCTCGTCAGTTCTATGAACCCGCGATTGACAATTAAATGACAAGCATTTAAATTACAATTAAATTAAACAACAATGACCTTATGATTCTTTGATGTCAATATTGTGAATATATTCATCCGCTTTTGCAGTGAGATTATAGAACTCCATTACATTATGTATCTGTGCAACCCAATCAAGTTTCCAGATAACTGGAACTTCATTCTTAAAAATCTTCCTCTTAAGTATATTTAGAGTTGCATCTATATGTGGACAATCATATTCGAATATGAATGTCATTATAAATCCATCAACCATTTCTACCCAGCTAGCAGTACCTGGTTGAATCTTAGTTTCCATATACCAATTCTGAGGAATTGTCTCCAGGGTATGGATGAAGCCATGCACCCATTCTTCTCATGGAATTTCTCCCAAAGATACCATACAAACTTGTGTGTGGTTTCTAGGATCATTCTAGACATCATACTTATCTATGATCTATGTTTCTACTTGACCAAACCTTACCCACATCAACCTTCTACACTTTTTCCAATCTTCTATATTCTTCTTATGAGTACCCCACCATCTAGTAGTAGTAGCCCTCAATGCTTGATACAGAGCTAACAGTATCTAACATTTGGGTACTTGTATTTCATAATCTCTAGAGAAAGTATTTATATTACCCAAACCATCATACATAGGTAAATCACATACCTCAGCTCTCATACAACGCACTGCTTTAGTGATCCTTGCACATCGCCTTCTAAACACTTCATGCAACCTGTTATGCTAGTTTTCCAGTTCCTCTTTTGAATATCAAGTGTAGGAACTATATTGCTCCCAAGTTAGTTTTCCATCTGCAATA
Organism: Pinus tabuliformis; assembly: GCA_031772625.1. Taxonomy (NCBI): domain Eukaryota; kingdom Viridiplantae; phylum Streptophyta; class Pinopsida; order Pinales; family Pinaceae; genus Pinus; species Pinus tabuliformis. The sequence continues at coordinate 811,258,256 of CM062817.1, read as the reverse complement.
AGGTTAATTCATTCTTCTTCTTTCATCGTTACTTGATAAATGTTGTTGATGTCATTTGCATTATACTCTTCCTTGATAGGTTCAGCATACCTCGCTCCCTTCGATGGAGTTAATGGAACAATAACTCTCATATTGTTTCTCTCAAATATCATTTTCATTTATTTAAGTTAATTATAGCCATCATAGAAAATTCCCAATCTAATTGAAGAAATGCAGGATAGGAATTGCTATTATCCACAATCTCAGTCACTTTGAAGTCAATGGTAGTGCACACTCCATCACTGTCTATAGTGACACCTGACAATCTTCTTAGAGGGACAATATTATGTTGATTTTCCATCTTCAGCTGGATAGTTGACCCTTGCAGATTCAGCTTACCCATCAATTCCCAAGTCTACTTCCGTAAGAAATTGGCATCAGATCCTAGATCTAAGATAAACCGATCCATGTCGTATTCTCCAATTTGCGCTATAAGCCTCATTTCCTTTCCAGTCTGCTTCTTGTGTCTATTTAGATTATTCAATGCGTGCATATCACTCTGTGGTACCTCTTTAGAAGCACAAGAGTCTATCAATTCTACAATCCCTATATCACCTTCTGATTTCTCAACAATTTCATGCAAATCTGCAAAAAAGAATTCAAGATATCTGGATCCACATCTTGTATCGCAACCGGTGCTATCTCGCAGTAGAGGCTGAGGGCCCATCATCCATAAATCTTCACCTCGCCTCCATGAAAACTTATTTTCCTTCAAGTTATCCAATGAAAAATATTTTTCAATAGTTTTTCTTACACACGTAGCTTCAATTTTTTTTCCCATTGGCTTTATCATTTCCAATTGCGGCTTCACTTCTTGTTACAATGTCAATGCATGGTTGATCTTCCCTCGGATCATCAATCATCATTTGAATATTTACTACAGTATCTTGCTTTATTTTCTCTTGTATCTTCGCAATAAGGACAGTGCATTCTTCTATGATATGACCAAAATAATTACAATAGTTTCATGTTGTCATAGGGTTCTAACAACCCTTTACAAAGAGTCCTGCCTATCCACAATTATACAAGATAATATGGCCATGTACTCGACCAGCTCCTCCTCCTCCTCCTTGAAATCCTTCAAGACCAACATGTTGGCTTGGGTCTCATGTGTGGGTATGTCCTTTAGCTTGTATTCTATAAGCATCAGCAGTGTGTTCCATCATCAATTCATAACTTCGAGAATTTTTCTCACCATGGCCTACTTATCTACAAAAGTTGCAAAGTAATTGCTTCATAGTCTACACATACTTCTATAATAGGTAGCAATATTCAGAGTGATATTGGTCACTCATTCTACAAATATTGCACCACAGACTTAGGTTTACTAGATTAGGTGATCCACTAACCAAATAATCTCTGAACACATGGCATTGGTCCTTATAATGATCCTCTGCTTTGCATTTTGTACACCTTTTGATTTGGTCTCTTTACCTTTGTTGAGATCCTACAATTCCAAGGTCACGTTGGCTAGCTGACTTTGAATATGTTGTACTCCTGCATGAGTATCCCCAATCAGCAAAGCTTCCATCTTCATTGCAATCTCCAATGCTTTAGCTTGAGTCATGATCTTCTGTTGTCTCAAAGGTAACCTAATATGTGGCAATAACACAATTATGAACCATTCTTTATGTTGTTCTGCAAGTATCCTAAATTTTAATTGACCCATCAACACCTTGAATCACTGATCCAACTCCCACACAGATTCAATTGTTTTCTATTTGATTTATTTTAGCTTTTTGATGCACTTCAATTTTGATTTCAGCTTCTTCAATTCTAATACTAGTGTTTTCTTAATTTCATCCAATGAATGAGTCAGATTAGTCACAGAGTATTTCATATACTAGGTTAGCACTCTTTCTCATAATGACGTGACAAGGTGCGCCTTCTTACATCATCACTAGTGATCTGTATTGATGTCCATACTGAATCAACTACAAACTAGAACTGATCAAGATCCTCTAATCCCAGCCTTTCAAAACAGGTAGCTTAATGTCATCCACCATTTTCCTTCTTGGGGGGTTAGGTGGAGGGGGAGGGGGTGGGGGTGTAGGGGAATTATGATACTATTATTGATGTTCTTGAGTCACTGTATCAATTCATGATTCCACTCCTTATGTTCATCATTCTTGAAACAAGCCTTATCCTCGGTCAACCTAGATACCCACTCGTACAATTCAATGTGGAATTAACCAAAGAAAATTTCATATTTCTCTTCGAAGATGTACTTCTGCAACCAATTTTTAGCTGATAATCGAGCATTTATGTTCTCTTTTTCTAAAAAAAATCTTTCTTTCTATTCAACCCACTCCTAGATTTCTTTCTTCACAAGACACCACAATATATCCTTTAATCAGATCTTGATCGTGGCAATGAAACCATTTGTTGGTTTAAGGGTGCTTGACCCAGGTTTCAATTGTATTGCACACCAACAAAACTCTCAACCAATGGCCCTTTCAGAAATAACCTGCAAGCATATCACAGTCTCACCCAAAGCTATTATGGGAGGTTTCAAAACCATGATTTTCTAGCCAAAGGGATATCTGCATTATGGCACCCTTGTGTTCACTAATGTCTTATATCTATCTACAACTTCGCATACATAAATAAATTCACGCTGATGATTAACTTCATAGATTAGTACTTAATGCATAAACATAAGAGAGAACAATATAAGATGTATTTTTTCGCATAATTTAGTAAAAACATGCATGACGATATATATAAAAATAGATAATGAACATAGAAAGATAGGCAATACTTTGCCAAAACTTCTTCTTTATTAATAAATATCTTCAATACATAAACTTCTTTGGCCTGCGCACCTAGCAGCAGGTAGTATGTGCATTAGTTGCAGTCTCTTCAAGGCCTTCGCACACTCAGCTGCAGAGACTTCCCCAAAAAACAGACTCAAGATAGAAAATATGATCAATCTATGAATTCTGTGTATGCTTCTTTTTCTTCGACAAAATATTACATATTATTTATATAGACTTGTTGATTATAAGACAATGGTTCACATACCATGGATCCAAGAAAACAATGCATTAATACCCGATACCGATTAAAAAATAAGGGACTTTGACCCACCCCAAAGCCCCTAAGAACTGTGTGATGAATAAAACTTCACTAGCTCCGCATGCTCCATTCCTCAAAATGATGATTCTTTGACCAAAACATGGAACAAGTTGGGTTGTGACCAACAACAGATATTCTCACCAATGCTTTACTGAAATGGATTTCTTGGTCTTCAGAGAGCACCTTGGACTAGTGGATGTGACCCATCCTGGTAAGGGGTAGCATTGATCGAGGACATTGAGCCAGCTCTTCCCCCATGTTGAGCTCCTACGGTGAGGAATTGAGATGGAGGGCCATTGGGGTTGAGGGATCTCTAGAAAATAGGGTATTACCCCTATCGTTTACATATAGGGTTGGATATGTTCCTTCCCTATATACCCATAGGGTTGGAGATGTTTCTCCCCTATCTAGTTTATGCAGAGTATACCCTAGTTGGCATCAGACCCACAAGGCAATCTTGTTGGGAGTATCACTCCCCATTTGGCCAATGATTGAGAGTGTACATTGGGTGCACAACCCAAGTTGATTATGACGTACGTGTTCTACCACATGACTCTTGAGGGTCATTTATGGGAATAACGGTAGGAAATAGGATTGGGTTGATATTTTCTCCCCTTTGAGGTTCTGAGTTGAGAATGAGCTCCCGAATGTGATTCTAGGGTTGAGATGTGTTCCCTTGTGTGCTTGGATATCCTATTTCTTGATATGGGGTTGAGATATGTGACTCCCCCATGAGATAGAGGGTGGAATCTAATGCTCCATGATTCTTCTTCTTTTAGACCCAGAATGTTTCAGCAGATAGATTTGAGCAGAGATGGACATAGCATGATGACATCATGATGGGATGATATGATGATTAACAGACATATATCGGCAAGTGGAATTATTCCTAGTTGAGAGGGAGTGTTACTTTATGAAACTAGGGTAAAATTCCACCTTGTATAGCTCATATGATAGAGATGATTATTGCATTGAATTCCTTTTTTCGAGAGGACCGAAATCAACCTTAAGATCACCTCATTCGGAAAAGCAAAAGTTGGATTTCGAATTTATGTAACTGCACATGTACATTTGGACAAGTCAGCCTCAAGATTAAATGGATCCCCATGAAATCCTATAAATACAAGAGATCTTAAGCTAATTTGATATCATCATCAAGAATCTTCTTCTCTTCTTCTATTGTTTGGGTGGCACATGTCTTATAGAGGATGTTCACGCAAGGTCTAAAATTATAGGTCTCAAGCTTGCACGTGTTTAGGGTTTTTTCTTCCAGCCGCATGCTTGTCGCAGGTCATATTCGATTGCAGTCACACACTCATAGTGCTTCAAAGAGTGACTAGGAATCCATAGTCACTCGCATAACATCTTGAATGGTGTGATCAAGGCTATAAGACAGTTTTGGGTAGATCTGACCATAGTCACTTTCTTACAGTTCTTTAGAGAGTGACTAGGAAGTCATACTCGCTCACTCACGGTGTTTCAGGGAACGACCAAGAACACAAAATCACTCGCAGAATATCTTGATGAGTGAAACTAGTGTTTTGAGAAGGGTTTTGACAATTGACTGTAGATTTCTGAATGATAGAATATTTTTCTCTATTGTACAGTAATTTTGAAAGTTTGTTTCTGATATATGTTGGGTAAATATTTGCTGGATGATTATGTATTGGGATCATTGTACTATTTGCTGAAATATTTTATAACAATCTAAGAAGAAGAAGGGTTCAAAGGGTTTTCCCCCTAGTGGGGTTTCTAACTAGTCTTTGATCAATCTTGTGTCTCTTTTGGTTGTGCTATTGTCTCCTTTGTCATTTCATATATTGTTCTATCTTCAATTATTACTTATGATTGGAAATATTGTTAATAATTGGATGCATTGCTAAATGAAGGATTGAATTGGGCTAAAGTAATTGTAACAACCTATAACAACATAGAAAAATTAACACCTATGAGGATTTCATTTATCGTATCATATTCCAACCATCTTCCATCCAATTTTACAATTATAATGTACAACATTTTCCATTAACTAAATATGGTAAACAAGGGTTTGTTTCCTCTAATCTATGTTGCAAGAAATTCAAATTGACATATAAACACAAGAAAATCCAAATAAATTATTGAAAGTAAACTAGTGATACCTCATTCTCCATCCAGATAAAAAATTTGTTCCACTTTTTGTTTTGTAACGTGTCCTTTTTTATGTGTGTTGGATGAAAGACATATTTGTCCTCCTATCAAAACATGGCACATGGACTAGTAAAACTATTTAATATGCAATCATTTACTTTTTTCTAAGAAATACAAAAGAAATTATCATTTCACATATTAAATATACTTATAAAAGTACCAATCAAGGCTTGTAGACCTTTCTGGCCACTTTGATGTGTGGCACATCATTTTGCAAGCCTAGGACTGGAGGCCTTGTCCTGAAAAATATACTAATTGAATTTAACTACACACGAATAACATATAAAAATCATTTAATAAATTTGATATCATATTATGAGAAAATTGAAATACCTAATCACTCTCCTCATCGGACTTCCTCCGTTCATGTAACTTCTGATATGTTTTTACAAGTTCTTTCCAATATACTTTTAAACATACATCAACTAGCCTTCTTTTGAGCCTTTTCTTAGGAAGGAGATTTTTTATCTTCTTTATTTGATTGCACCTAAATATCTTGTAGTTCTGAGAAATTTGTAGTTTAACCTTTTTTACGGACCAACCTACACTAAATTTAGTCTCCATGTCTTCAATTAATGATTTATGTAGGTGCAACTATATCTTTGAGAATGGAAAATGTATATGGTCTTTGAATCATTCAAGGAATGATTCCTTCAACCTATTCACAAAAAATTCCCTACATATGATCTACTGATTTAGACTAAAATCACGTCATATTCTGTCATTGTATCATAACTACCAATGTGAGATTCATAATGTGGCATGGTGGAAGAAGATTTTTGTGTCCTAGGAATGGATTGGGCATTAGAAATATTTGTTTCTTTTTCCAAATTGTTAGTGGTTATGCTTAATGATTTCCTTCTTAATCTTCTACTCGATCTAGGAATGGTTGGGGAACCAATTGATTCCCTTTGAAATGGTTGGTGTGCTTGTAATGTTTTGGTAGTTTTAGTTGATCATTTTTCTAAGTACCTATGAAGCATTTCCAAGTCCACACTGCCAATTTTGGTAAGTGCCTACATCCCCTATATTGAATCAAAGGCCTCTTTCTCTTAGTTAGTCTCATGTCCCTAGATATATAAAATATATTTTTTCTAATTTTGGAATTAAAAGAAAAAGAAACTAAAAATAAAAGAAAAAAATTAAACAATTACATATCTATAATTTCACAATGGCTTACCTCATTCTGTCCATTGTCTGATCCCTTCCATTTGCTTGACATTTTGAGGCTAGGCTAGCAAATCTTATCACTGGAGGTGAGCAAAGGCAAATAGTGTGCATGGAAGGAGATCACACTACACGAATAGTAGCAATTCAAGCTGAGATAAGTAATTTGATGATCACATACACATAAACTACAATTGAAACACATATATATTTGTTCATAATGCCCAAACTACATTTTTTAGAGTGATCCATACCCAGATTCTTATGCTCATGAGAGTGATCAAGAGGAAGAGTAAAATGTCTTAGATTGAGACCCAAGGTATATTTTCAACAAACCTTTATGATAATAAAACCATTATGCACCAATACATGAATAAATATCCGACAATTTATCCCAACTCCACCCTTTTTTACAGAACTAACAATGCCTTACTCTGCAACTCCAATTTCTAGACCAAAAAGAGAGAAAAATAAAAATTCTATGTAAGTTGCTTATGCATCCTTAAGATCCTTTTAAATCCACTAAATACCATCAAAATCCATCATTTTTTTTGTAGTTTTTGAATTGTTGCCATGAATCCAAGAAAAAGAAGGAAATATCGAAACTGTCCATCCATAATAGAACGGGTGGACTTCAAATATCCTGGATCAAGACTTAGGTAGGGGCAGAGGAGCGTACTCTTTTCTTTCCAAGTCCTGACCTATCAACGATGGAAAAACATGTCAGAGGAGAAAGAAAGAGTCTGAATTGTTTTTTCAGTTCAATAGTTTTTGGGTATTTAATTTCAAAGTTTTGGTTGGTGGGAATTTTTAAATTTCTAATCGTCAATTATCGATTTTAGTGCCGAATCGGGACTCATAATGTGATCCCTCAAGCTTTTTCGCATAAAAAATTAGACATAGAAATGTTACTAGAATATAACATTATTCTCAAATAAAATCAAATATTAATAGCATACATTTAGTAGAGTACCAAAATTTCAATAATCCACTGCATTCAGAATACATTAATTTAATTAGCTCTAAAATGATCGCATAATGTAAGTTATAAATGAGGAATGAAACAAAATTGATATAAACACTAGTGGTAGAGTTTGTTACATGGGAAAATGCTAATCTCAATTAATATTTATGTTGTAAGAAAAAATTATACTCTATTCAAAATATAGTCTACCAATATTTTTGCCCCTACACGTATTGTTTTAATTGCTGATAATAAGATCTGCCTCGTGTAATAAAAAATTTTGTCATTATTTTGTATTATAGGATATAGAGGAGACCATGGACATAGGACACGGATAGAGTAAAACTGCTAAATTTCAAAGACGAAAGTGGGTCGAAGAAGATTTGACAATGGAATCTATAGATACAATACATGTAAGAAGACAAAGCAAGCTCAACCAAAGGAGAAAGGTCTTTATGAATTCATAAATACTACAACATAGAGGAGAGAAAGTAAAATTATTTTTTATGAGGCCTTTCAGGTCAAACTTATTGGTTGAAAATGCACAACAATGGTGACTAAATGTGATTTTATGATTAAGGTAAATGTTTGAAAATTAGGATGCCTGGATGTGGGATAGTGACGTTGGGTATTTTTCTTGTCAAAATTTTGGCTCGATGTATATACCTAGGGTCATAAATTTATTTTTTTCAACTCCAAGTTAATATGATATCAATATTTTGAATATATGACTAAAGTGAAACTTTGTATTGGATAGCTTATTCATTGAAATTATATAATTAGCATACTAAACATTATTGAATATGTTGTGTATTATAGGAGCCAGATGAGGCCATGGCAACTGATCGTGTCATATCAAATGAGGACACAATGGATGGTGTGGGACATCAGGTACTCGAATTTCGACATAACTTAGGAAAAATTGATATAATGGAATTTTGTGATATATCCATCTTTTTTCATGATTTTATTAGTATTATCCAATCTTGATAGAAATTTTGTGGCACACAAACCCTTACTTTTACCCTATGAAATCCATGCAATTTGGAGTATTCTTGAACAAAAATATATATAAGTGAAAAATAAAAAATGTTTAATTCTATTAATGTTACCAATGAGTAAAAAAATACTCTCAAAGTCGAATCATTCAATTTGGACTTGAAATGAAGGATGGCCTTGCATTTTTGTGAAGCAAGCCAAAATTGCCTAGCTTCACTAAAATGCATGTCTAAGCTTCATTTCTTGGAAAACTTAATTGATCCAAATTGTATACTATTTAATTACTAGTTTTACACACTATTTTTATTCTAGTAAGTTTTTGTTGTTCACAAATTGTTGACACTTTTGGGGAGACAATGTGAACTACAATTGCTCCAACACTTTCATATACATTAACTTTGACCTTCAAATCACTAAATTAGAAAATAATATTTATATTAATGTTACTTATGAGTAAAAAAATACTCTCCAATATGAATCATTCAATTTTTCCTTGAAATGAAGGTTGGGCATGCATTTTTGTGAAGTAGGCCAAAATTGCATTGCTTCACTAATATGCACACCTAGACTTCATTTAAGTGTCAATCTGATTGATTCAAATTGTAGATTTTTTAATATTATTTTACACACATTTGCATTGTTATATCTTTACTTTGGGCTTAAATATTTATACTTTACATTTCATACGACATTATAAATTTTTCTTTGATTTCCCTTAAGTGAAAGTTGTGTATAAGTGGGAAACATAGTTACATATGATATTTGTTAGACATGATGCAAGGTTATATCCTAAGGTTAGGAATTGTCCAATCATGTCCCATTTAAAATTTTATTACCAATGAGTGTAATTGGTTTGGCCTAGGAGTGCATATTTGGTCTGACTATGATCATTGGCATATATGATCAATTGTTATTTTCACAGACTTGGATTTCGGTGTATAACATTTCTTTCATTAAAATGACTATGATATGTTGCATAAAATGGTTTTATATTTATGTTGGAATTAGCATTATCACACAGTCAATTAAGTGCAAGTCCTGGTGTACATTTATTTGAAGCACACAAACCTTGACTTTAACCCAACGAAATCATATTCTTGCACAACATAAATTTCTATGTGCAACATTAATGTTAATTATGAGTGAAAAGGTATTGTCTAGTGTGAATCATTGAAATTGGCCTTTTAATGAAGGTTGGGCGTGTATTTTTGTGAATTAGGCCAAAATTTCCTTGCTTCACTAAAATGCACACCAAGGCTTCATTAATTGACCAATTTGATTGGTGTACTAAAATTTATTGTCATTATTGTGTATTATAGGATCAAGAAGACACCATGGACATAGGATGTGGACGATGTAGAAATACTAAATCATAGAGAGGAAAGTGGGTTGAATAATATATGGCAATGGAATTTGCAGATACAATATAGAAAAGAAGAAAAATCAATCTTAACCAAACGAGGAAGGTCTTTATGAATTCACAAATACTACAACATAGAGGAGTGAAAGTCATTTTTATTTTCCATGAGGCCTTTCAAGTCAAACATATTAGTTGAAAATGCACAAGAATGGTGATTAAATGTGATTCTATGATAAAGGTAAATGCTTGAAAATTAGGATGGCCATATGGGATAGGGATGTTGGATATATTCCTTGTCGAAATTTTGGCTCAATGTATATACCTAGGGTCATAAAATTATTTTTTCTTAACTCTAAATTTACATAATATCAATATGTAAAATATATGACTAAAATGAAGTTTTGCTGGATAAAATATTCATTGAGATGATATAATTGGTGTACTAAACAATATTCACTATGTTGTGTATTACAGGACCCAGATGTGGCCATGGCAAGAGATTGTGTCATATCAAATGAAGACACAATGGATGATGTTGGACATAAAGTACTCAAATTTTACTTAACTTAGGAAAAGATTATATAATGTAATTTTGTGATACATCCATATTTTTCACAATATTATTAAAATTTACAGTGTATTATCCAATCTTGACATAAATTAATGCATATTGTTGATTATTTTAGATGGAGATTGGAGAAAATGTAGAGCCTAAGCCTTCAATTAGCAAAAGAAAAAGATATGTACATGGATGTGGACCTAAAACTGTTAAATCATGTACAGGACAGTGGTTGGAATAGGATATGACAATGGAACCTATAGACAAAACAAATGATTGCACTGAACAAGAGGTTGGTCAAGATTATAGTACATGGGATTAATACTTTGAGAAAATTAATGTTTTTGGATGTATTGTGTGCCGTGGAAAGAAAAAATTCAAATGAGTGATTGTACAAAGACATTACATATATGATGAGCTTCTAATGGATAGTATGTCTCCTACAATCGATTTAAATCCAACAGAAATCATGATAAGAAATTTTCCAAATTTATATAATTAATATGTCTTCTTGTTTTAAGCATTGTCTTATATTATTTAAATAATTATTTTTTTCTTAATGATTACTTGCAGGATAAATTTCTTGATTTAAATTTTCATGGAGCATCAACTTCTAGCCTTAAGGGCAATGATAATTTATCTAATTATACATCTAACAAAAATATGTGCACATATACTAGTTTGGGAGATGAAGAATTTATGAAAACAAGTAACATAACAAGAACTATTTTAAATATGCATAATTTTCTTAAAGACAAGGGGAAGGTGGACTACATACCCTATGATAATGAATTTGATGGAGAAGATGACTTCCCTTTGAGTTTGATAGCCATTTACAATGACACATTTGATCATCGATGATATTGTGTTGGGCATAGTGATCAACAACTACCTAGAGTGTATGATGTGTTTCAATTTTTGGGATACAAATACATGATACGAACCTCCAATATTCATGGAGCCAATCTAGGCCTCTTTATTTTCCAAAATTTCCATGTGCAATCTAAACATAGAAACAATTCACAACAAACCACTAGGGGATTAATGCCACATTATGGTATGTCAAATTACATTGGTGAATGGAGAAGGGTAGCAAAATATAAGCATAGCATGTTCACATACGGTATAAATTCGAATATTTTTACATATCATCTCAAATTAGAAAGTGGAAAAGAAATTAATAGAGTTCACCTTATTTATATAGATGGGCATGTATACACACACAAAAATATTGTTGGATTTATAAATAGTAGTAAGGGAACGAGCTTTATTGTAAGACCGAATTTCCAATTTATTGAGGTTGTAAAGGATTACAAGGCATATATGGCCTCTTCTTGGACTTTCCAAATTTTTCCTAAGTCAACTTATTAGTTCTTGCAATAAATTCTTGAGACTGTTCATTTGATTTGTTGTCACCCTTTTCCTTGATCCTAGTTCCTCCCAAGATGCATTGAGCCCACAATTCATCAAAAGGAGCATAGTCCTTCTTAGATTATATTATAGTTACAAAACTGCACCTTTTTGGTGGCAAGGCATTCAATACACATATTGTCATCTTAGAGACATAAATTGTCTCCCCAAGCCCATGAAAATAATTCCTTATTTGAGAAGTCAACATTACAAAGGAAGTGATGTCCTCATCCTTTGATTTATTCATTTTACATAACTTATTTCATAAATATATCATTTGACCTAGTGTACAAATTCAATAGCTTGTCATACATAGCCTTAGAAGTCTTCAAATTAGAAAAAAATGGAACAATTTGATCCTTAATGGACTCAACAATGATCCTTTGTGCCCTTCCTTCCCCTTTCTTGTATTTTTCTAGCTCTTGAGTCTTATATTTTTTGGGTTTAGTAATTTCACTGAGGACATATTCCATCACATCATGTTTTGTATTGGTTAGATCAATCCTCTTCTTCCATGCTAGGAAATTTGCTGAGCAAATGAGATTATTGCTTTCCTTGCAGAAAGAACCCATATGAACTGTAGATTCAATTGTAGAGTAACAATATGATACTTACTTGTAAACCAAGATTCTTCCCATATTTGATGATGTCTCCAACTATATCGAGGTTTTCAAAATATTCAAAGAGACTTCAATGAAGTCCTAGAAACATGTCTTCTAGTATACCTTCAACAACATCTTCAAAGAGTGTTGACTGATACCAAGATTCCTTAATGTTTCCTTAAAAGAAATATTCAAATGAGCCCTTGGATAGATCTGCTTTCAAGAGGGATCAACAACCTTCATGAGATCTTCCTTGATGAGAGCTTGATGTAGACTTGATCCTTATACAAGTGATTCCCCTTAGAAAATCCTTCTAGTGTTCACAATATGATCCTTTCAGTTGCCTTCTCTTGTTCACCTTAACTCTGATACCATGTTGGAAAAATTCTAATATGGAAACTATTAATTCATATTTTCCTTAAGCTTAATAATTTCTTGTGAAATTTATTTATCTTCTTTTGTTTTCTTTATTAAATCATTTTCATCAAACAATTATCAAGAAAAAAGAAAAGTAAAGATAGTGGACACAAAATTAGGCTCCACACCAGAGAAAACCCATCCAAGGGGAAAACCCACAAAATTTCCTCTCTTCTTATAGAATATGCTTCAAATGAGACAACTTATACCCAAACCCTATATCAAGTCCTCCTCCAGTTACCAATTCAGCCCTTCAAGAAGTCCTTCCAGGTAGATAATATTAACAAGCCTCAATCTTACTTCAACCGGCTTCCAGCTTCAACCCTACAACTTAGGCCTGCAACTTCACCCCTACAATTGTTGTAGAAACCTTAATTCAACTCTTTAAGAGATCCTACTTTGAGAAAGACAAATCCTTCCAAGGTCAAGAAGGTCAATACAAAGTATTTTCTTTTCCAACAACTTGATATTGCAACTCGATCTCTTGCAAATTGGACCTACAATTTGGGCCTCCCTTGAAGCTACAGAAACCCTAGTTTTCACATGTGTGAGAGACATAGAACCAAAAAACAAATTTTCTTCTTATTCTTGGATTCTCCTTGCCTTTTATATCTTCACTCTTCCTTTCTTGCTTCTCCCATCTTTAGATTGAACTTCTTCTTGAGAGATCGAAATTGTGAGTAAGTGAGTGCCAGTGAGGTTGAATCTACTTCTATATATATCCTTTCCAAGGGGTCAAATTCCATCCTTTAGGGAAACTCAAAGTTTCCAGGACCAACTTGTACTTAGAGGTTTCCACAACCTTCTGACTCAAAATAAATTATTTTCCAAGGTACAGCTTACCGACAAGGGTCTTATAATCATGATGCTGACTCTCTTGACTCGTGAAATATATCCTATGACCCAAAAAACCATAAAAGCATGAAGAACATACCTTTAACTAGAACACCATCAATAAAGAGCATGAAACCCACGCTTTAATAATTAAATAAATAAAAACTAATAGAATAATGGCCGACCTAATTTCTTATATCTTTCCTTAATAACCTATATATATATATATACACCTTAAATATAGCTCAAGGATACATCATTAAGATCTGAAGAATATCTATTGATGCATCCCCTAATGATGGACTCACTTGGTAGTCTGAAATGTTGGGTTCACAAAACTCTATAACAGGTCATTCCTCCTTTATCTAAAACTATCCTCACCTGTATCGATTCATTATTTAACAATCTAGTCCTGTTTATTTTCCAAAATGTCCATGTGAATTCTAAACATAGAAACAATTCACAAAAACCACTAGGAGATTAATGCCATATTATGGTATGTCATATTACAGTCGTGAATGTAGAGGGGTAGTAAAATATAAGCATAGCATGTTAGCATATGGTATAAATTTGAATCTGTTTATACATCATCTCAAATTGGAAAGTGGAAAATAAGTGAATAGATTTCATCTTATCTATATATATGGGAATGTATACACACACAAAAATATTGTTGGATTTATAAATAGTGGTAAGGGAATGGGCCCTACTATAAGACCGGATTTCCAAGTTATTGAGGTTGTAAATGATTATAACGCATATCTAGCTTCTTCTTGCACTTTACAAATTTTTCATGAGTCAGCTTCTTAGTTCTTGCAATAAATGCTTGAGACTATTCATTTTATTTGTTTTCATCCTTTTCCTTGATCCTAGTTTCTCCCATGATGAATTGAGCCCACAGTTCATCAAAAGGAGTAGATTATTTCTTAGAGTAGATGCTAGTTACAAAAATGCACCTTTTTGGTGGCAAGGAATTCAGTACACATATTGTCATCTTAGAGCCATAGATTATCTCCCCAAGCCCATGCAAAAGATCCCTTATTTGAGAAATATCCATTAGAAAGGAGGCAATTTCCTCATCCTTCGATTTCTTCATTTTATATAGCTTATGTCATAAATATATCTTTTGACCTGGTGTAAGAATTCACTAGCTTGTCATACATAGCCTTAGAAGTCTTCAAATTAGCAACAAATGGAACAAGTTGATCCTTAATGGACTCAATAATGATCCTTTTGTAGGTTTTAACCCTGTACAGAAATTACCTGCATACGAATTCTTAAACAAAGAAAATAAACAATGCGAGAGCATAACCCATAAAACACATATGCACAGAGATTTTTCCCTGGATCCCAAAACCGGGACTACCAGCTTGATTTTTCATTATGTTCCTTTCAATGTTACAATACATATTTATACATGCCGAAGCATCCAATACCATGGACCAAAAACCATCGCGTCCAATACCATGGACCGAAAACCATCGTGTCCAAAAAACATGTGCGAAAATCATGCACAAAACCATAGGTGGGTCCGCCCAACCTAACATATGGTCCAAAACCAAAATTTTCTGGGGCGCTACCCCGGACCCCATAAAGTGGGGTTACGGGTGCCCTTCAAACCCCCTATTAACTACATGGAAAGAATATAACACAACCCAACAATCTCCCACTTGTTGTTTTCTTTCCACAGGGGGCCACGGGAGAGCTTAGTCATTTTTAAGCCTTGAGATTCCCATTGCTTCTCTACACCAAGAGAACTTCTCAGAGCTCACAGATTTTGTCAATGCATCTGCAGTATTCTTCAAAGCGTCCACCTTTACCAGCAACACCTTTCTGTCTTCTATCATATCCCTCACAAAGTGATATTGAACATCAATGTGCTTTGTCTTTGAATGATAAGCAGGGTTCTTTGCCAAGAAAATTGCACTTTGGCTATCACAGTCTATTATTATAGCTCACTGTACTAACCCCATACTTGAACACAATCTCTGCAACCAAACTCCTTGCTTGCATGAGTGGCTGCCATGTATTCTGCCTCTATAGTTGATAGTGCCACTATAGATTGTTTCTTACTCATCCAACTGACTGCACCTCCAAATAGGTTAAACACATACCCACTTGTAGATCTTCTCTGATCCATATCTCTATCCCAGTCTGCATCAACAAAGCTATGAATTCCAACACTCTATCCAATCCTGGTCTTCCTTGGTAGCACAAACCATAATCACTAGTGCCACGTAAATACCTGAAAACCCGCTTCACTGCTGTCCAGTGCTCCTTCCCAGGTTTTGACATAAACCTGCTCAATACTCCCACTGCATGTGCAATGTCTGGTCTAGTACAGACCATTGCATACATCAGGCTACCCACTTCACTTGCATATGGAACACGGGACATGTCCTCTTCCTCTTCTTGTGTCTTGGGACACTGTTCAGTAGATAACCTCACACCTACAGGAATAGGAACCTTCACCGATTTACTATCCTGCATATTAAACCTCTACAGTATTGTCTCGACATACTTCCTCTGGTTTAACCAGAGCTTCCTCTTTGACCAATCTCTTTTAATTTCCATGCCCAAAATATAGTTTACAGCACCAAGATCTTTCATGTCGAATTTGGAGGACAATTGGGTCTTCAAATCCTGGATAACTTCTTTGTCATTTCCAACCAGCAACATATCATCCACATACAAGACCAGATAAATAACATGGTCACCAATTAATTTAAAATACACACAATGATCTGCTTTGCTTCTGGTGAAGCCAAGTCCCCGTATAAATGTATCAAATTTCTGATACCACATCCTTGGTGATTGTTTTAACCCATACAGAGACTTCTTTAACTTGCATACCAGTTCTTTCTTACCCTTCACCGCAAAGCCTTCAGGTTGCTTCATGTAGATTTCCTCTTCCAAATACCCGTGAAGAAATGTTGTCTTCACATCCATCTATTCTACCTCAAAATCAAAAGCAGCAGCAACAGATAAAAGTAATCTAATAGAAGTTACCTTGGCAACAGGAGAAAAAATATCACCGAAATCAATTCCCCGCACCTGGGAATAACCTTTTGCTACCAACCAAGCTTTGTATTTCTCCACCTTTCCTTCTGAATTTGTTTTCTTCTTGAACACCCATTTGCTGCCAATGGGTTTCCTTCCAGCCGGAAACTCCACCAGATCCCAAGCCTCATTTTTGTGCAAAGATGCCATTTGATCGACCATGGCCTCTTTCCAGAGTTTTCCATCCTCTGAATCCAC
The DNA here is from genome assembly GCA_031772625.1 of Pinus tabuliformis. Lineage (NCBI taxonomy): Eukaryota > Viridiplantae > Streptophyta > Pinopsida > Pinales > Pinaceae > Pinus > Pinus tabuliformis. The sequence goes on along the minus strand of CM062817.1, from coordinate 811,241,379 downwards.
TGCTTCCTTCACAGTTCTGGGATCATTATCAGTAACAGAAAAAGAAAAATTTGAACTGAAAGCAGATGGACTATACCTTTCTGGTTGCCTTCTTTCTCGAACTGATCTTCTCACAGTCGGAGTTTGTGGCTCTTCATCTTCTGATTCCTCCTCTGCTGCAGAGTCTGATTCTTCCTCCTTTGGCTCAAACTCTATCTTCTCAGGTTCCTTTGGTTGGACTTCAGATTGAATAACATCTTTTACCTCTCTGAACACCACATCTCGGCTGTACACAACCTTCCGTGTGACTGGGTTCCAAAGCTTATAACCCTTTAAACCATCCTTATACCCAATAAAGATGCACTTTTTAGATTTACTATCCAACTTGGTTCGTTTCTCCTTTGGAACATGTACATATGCATCACATCCAAATACCCTTAGATGTGAAAGAGAGGGTTTCTTACCAGTCCATACTTCTTGTGGAGTCTTATCCTCCAACGCTGATGAAGGTGATCTGTTGATAAGGTAACATGTAGTATCCACCGCCTCTGCCCAGAATTCCTGTCGTAACCCAACACCACTGAGCATGCTTCTTGCCCTTTCCATCAACGTCTTGTTCATTCTTTATGCGACTCCATTTTGCTGAGGTGTATATGGAGTATTCTTCTGTCGTGCTATACCACACTTCTTACAAAACTCTTCAAATTCATTGCTGCAAAATTCTCCACCATTATCTGTCCTCAACACCTTTATCTTCTTCTCTGTCTGATTTTCCACCAGAACCTTAAATTCTTTAAACCTGTCAAAGACTTCAGATTTCTTCTTAAGAAAATATATCCATGTATTCCTTGAGAAGTCATCTATGAATGATACATAGTACACAGACTTACCCAGTGATGGAACCTTCACAGGTCCAAACACATCACTGTGCACAAGCTCTGTTATCTGTTTCGTCCTCTTACCACCAGAGGGGAAACTCACCCGATTTTGCTTCCCATACACACAATTTTCACAGAAATCAAAATCCAGAGAGCTATCATTCATACCTTCTACCATGCCTTTACCATGAAGTACTCAAAGGCCCTTCTCTCCAATATGTCCAAGCCTTTGATGCCACAACATGGTCTTCTCTCCAGAGACCACTACATTCTCTACTCCATTTTCAGGAACCATAGAACTATTGCACCCATTAACAACAGTGCTACCTTGCAGCTTGTACAGAGTTCCAATCCGAACTCCCCGCATTAATATCAGTGCTCCTTGAACCATCTTGCAGGTATGTTTCTCGAACACCGTCTTTACACCTGCATCATCCAACTTGCTTACAGAAATCAGATTTCTGGCCAATGCAGGAATATGTAGAACACCCGAAAGTGTTCTAACCCTTCCACCTTGCAACTTCAACTTTACTTTTCCCCGACCAATGATTCTAGCCTTCCTATCATCTCCTAAGAAGACATCACCACCATCGTATTCCTCATACTCGCAGAACCACTCTCTATGGGGAGTGAAGTGAAAGGATGCACCTGAGTCAATCAACCATGCCTCATGATCTACATGTGTACTTGAAGAAGCCAAGTACACATCCCCACCTTCATCTGAGGTGGTTTTCGCCTCTGCAGAAGGAGCATCATCAGATCCCTTTCCTTTATCAGGAGCTTTAGATTTACAATCCCTTCTGAAGTGCCCTTCCTTTCCGCATTTCCAGCACACCACCTTTGTAGGTTTTCCTGGAGATTTAGATCTCCCTCTAGATTTAGATCTCCCACTCGATGACTTATTTTTGTTTCTGTTCTGGGACCATCCTCATACAAACAAGGCATCACCATTCTGGTTGTCCATATTTTTCCGTCTCATCTCCTCCGTCAGCAAGGCTGAGACTATTTCATCAAACTGCATTGCTACCTATTGCAATAACCAGACTATCCCACGAATCTGGTAGAGAAAAAAATAGACTGATGCACTTATCTTCATCTGAAATTTTAATATCAACAGATAATAACTGACTTACCACAGTATCAAATGCATTTAGCTGCTCTGTCACCGAGTCTCCATCTTTCATCCTCAGGTTATACAGCTTTTTCCGCAGGAACAGTTTATTCACCAGAGACTTAGATTGGTACAAAGTCCCTAACTTGACCCACAAAGCCTTTGTCGTAGCTTCCCCTGATACATTCAGCAATACTGAATCCGAGACACACAATTGTATTGTGCTCTTTGCCTTCCGATCCAACTTCTTCCATTCTTCATCGGTCACTCCCGATGGTTTAGTACCCGGATCTACCGCGATCCACTGATATTTATCCACCAACAGATCCTCCATCTTGAGTTTCCACAACTCAAAATTCTGACCATTGAACTTCTCAATCTCTATCTTTCCACTGCTCACCATCTTCTTTCACCACCAGAATCGATCTCGCAGATCTCCCACTGAACAGGGTCTGCCACAGGTCCGAGCGAAACCCCTCAGCAACAAAGGCATCCCCTTCAAGCCAAAAAAGCTCTGATACCAAATGTAGGTTTTAACCCTGTACAGAAATTACCTGCATACGAATTCTTAAACAAAGAAAATAAACAATGCGAGAGCATAACCCATAAAACACATATGCACAGAGATTTTTCCCTAGATCCCCAAACCGGAACTACCAGCTTGATTTTTCATTATGTTCCTTTCAATGTTACAATACATATTTATACATGCCGAAGCATCCAATACCATGGACCGAAAACCATCGCGTCCAAAAAACATGTGCGAAAATCATGCACAAAACCATAGGTGGGTCCGCCCAACCTAACATATGGTCCAAAACCAAACTTTTTCGGGGCGCTGCCCTGGACCCCATAAAGTGGGGTTACGGGTGCCCTTCAAACCCCCTATTAACTACGTGGAAAGAATATAACACAACCCAACACCTTTGTGCCCTTATTTCCCCTTTCTTTTATTTTTCTAGCCCTTGAGTCCTATCTTTGTTGAGTTCAGTATTTTCATTGAGATATTCCATTACTTCATGCTTTGTAAGGGCTAGATCAATCCTTTTCTTTCATGCTAGGAAATTTGTTGAGCCAACGAGATTATTTCTTTCCTTGCAGAAAGAACCCATATGATCTGTAGATTCAATCATAGAGTAAAAATATGATACTTACTTGTCAACTGATATTGTTCCCTTATTTGATGATGTCTCCAACTATCTCAAGGTTTTTAATATCTTAAAAGGGACTCCATTGAAGTCCTAGAAGCATGTCTTCTAGGATACCTTCAGCGTTAGCTTCAAAAAGTGTTCAATGATACCAAGCTTCCTTAATGTTTCCTTAAAAGAAGTCTTCCAATGAGCCTTTAGATAGATCTCCTTTAAAGAGGAATCAACAACTTTCATGAGATCTTCCTTGATGAGAGGTTTATGTAGACTTGATCCTTATACAAGTGATTCCCCTTAGAAAATGATTCTATTGTTCACAATATCATCTTTTCAGTTGCCTTCTCTTGTTCGCCTTAGCTCTGATACCATGTTGGAAAAATGTAATATGGCGACTATTAATTCATATTTTCCTTCACCTTAATAATTGCTTGCGAAATTTATTTATCTTCTTGTGTTTTATTTATTAAATCATTTTCATCAAACAATTATCAAGAAAAAAATAGTAAAGATAGTGGACACAAAAATTAGGCTCCACTCTAGGGAAAACCACACCAAGGGGAAAACCCAAAAAATTTCTTCTCTTCTTATAGAATATGCTTCAAATGGGACAACTAAGAGCCAAACCCTATATCAAGTCCTCCTCCAATTACTAACTTATCTCTTCAAGAAGTCCTTCTAGATAGATTAGATTAACAAGGTTCAATCTTACTTCAACCAACTTCCAGCTGCAACTTCAGCCCCAACTTCGACCCTACAACTTAGGCCTGCAACTTCAGCCCTGCGACTCTTGTAGAAACCTTAATTCAAATATTTAATAGATCATCCATTCAGCAAGATAGATCCTTCCAAGGTTAAGGAGGTCAAAATGAAGTATTTTCTTTTCTGACAACTTGATACTACAACTCGATCTCTGACAAATTAGACCTACAATTTTGGCCTTCCCTAGAGATACAGAAACCCTAGTTTTTGCACTTGTGAGAGACATAGAGCCCAAAAAAAAAATCTTCATTTTCTTGGATTCTCCTTGCCTTCTAAATATTCACTCTTCCTTTCTTACTTCCCCCATCTTTAGATTTAAATTCTTCTTGAGAGATCAAAATTGTGAGTAAGTGAGTGCTAATGAGGTCAAATATACTTCTATTTATATCCTTTCCAAGGGGTTAAATTCCCCCCTTTAGGGTGTCTTATAGCTGCCAGGTCCAACTTGTACTTTGGAGGTTTCTAGGACCTTCTAGACTCAAAATAAATTATTTTAAAGGTAGATCTTGCCCATAAGGGTCTTATAATCATGATGTTGACTCTCTTGACTCGTGACAATATATCCTATGACCTAAAAAACCATAGAAGCATGAAGAACATGCTTTTACCTAGAACACCATCAATAAAGGGCATGAAACCCATGCTTTAATATAATAATTTTTTCTTTTCTTATTTTGTTTGTTACATAAGATACATATTGAAATGAGTACAAAAACAATTATGAAGACTGAAACTAGTTACAATTCTAACACTCTTAAATGGGGAGGTTTTCATAACTGTACAACCAATACAACATCATTCTCAAATTGAAGATTTTTCTTAAGAAGATTCAGATTGATAAGCCAATTTTATGCATAAAAATTATAACCCACACCAGCATTGAGGCCTAACTTGACAAGCTCAACTTCATTAGAGAGAACTATGTTGGGAGGCTTTACATGTGATACCACACTACCTCTAAGGCACATACCCATCCAAATGTTCATTAGGTATGTCCTTTTAGGAATATTCTTATCTTGGATTTGTAATCCTTAATCCTCAAATAATATCAGTCTTCTTTGACCACCCTTATTTTGTATAGCTATCCTATACTCAAGGAGTGTTGGTACCTTTCCTTTATTAGATTTTCTATCCTTAAGGAAACCATGGATTCTTATCCAATCCTCCACCATTCTCTCTTTATGGCCTTCACTTAGACTTACAGGTGTGAGTCCTATTCAAGTGCATGGAACGTGAAGAAGAGAATGTACATGTGATGTTCTTAATCACGTGGTATCAACCAGAGAGGATATCCATATTCCCTCTTGATTAGGGAATAGATCCTTGCTCCTATTTCTGGAGACTCCTTTGAACCCTCTCAAATATAGAGGAGATCCTTGGCTTATTTCTAATATGAGATGTCATAACCACAAACTCTCTATATTATTTCCATAAGAATATTAGCTACCATTTCTTTCATGGCTCCCTATTTTCTTCGCATCTCATCATATTGAGCTTGCTTTCTTCATTGGTATCATGGAGCCATCTTATTTCTTCAGTATTATGACAGGGTTCAAGACAAAAATATTGCACATCACTTTCATTTTTTCATCATTAAAGAAGGAATTACATCGAGCCTTATCAAACTTCAAGAAAATCGTAGCTTCCTCAAGAAAGTGATCCTTTTTTATTGTATGAACTTGATGTTTAGGTTATCTTCTCGTACTACTACCTTTTAATCCCATTACGAAAACATCTTGACTTCATGATTGCCTCCACATTCATCATATATTCCTGTAATATCCTTTCAGCTTGAAAAAATAATATGTTAACCAGATAACCAACAAAAATTATTAATATTAGAATTACCTCATCATCATGACCTTCTCATTAAAACATCAACATCCTCATGGTCCATCTTCAGAAGGAACTTGCTTCATGCATCAGGGTTCCTAATGATCGGATTTGATTATTGTTATCCACAACTTTGTGGATGATATCACCAAGAGAATTTTTTCTCCATGATGAGCCTCAGTTGGCAGCTAGCAGCCCCTTGATGCCTCCTACTAGCTCGTTGTTCCATTTCTCTACCTCTTAATCCATCCATGTTGCCCATCACCCACCTATATTGATCGTATGTTTGAAGGTGGGCCTCTCGAATCTAAAGGTATGTCTTGTCATTTGGTAATTGAGTATTGGGTTTACTTATCATGGATAATTATGGGTATGTATTTATGGGAGGATTTGGTAAAAAGAGTGGCCTTAGATTGTGCTCTTGTCCCCTTGATCTCTTTTGGTTCTTACCCTTTGATCTTAGTCCGGTGGGATCTCCTTTATTGACCATTTGGTTCTAGGGTGGTACTATTTGGGAAACCCCAACTTCGGGTGCATGGTCCCTCTCCTTTATCCACACATATTAATCCCTTTCCACTCACTATACCCCCATTCATCTTTTCTCCCACCTGGGTCCACATTCCCATTTTGGTTCCACATAGGGATAACATCCCTATCCCCTTCCCCCCACTTTAGATCAGGCCTAGAATGATGCCTCGAAGTTTGAAGTAATTAAAAGAAAAAGTGAAAAGCATAAATGGCCACATTTAACAAGAAATTGTACCACAAAATGCAAAACACGGTGAGGAAAAAAAAACTAGCACATGGGAAAAATCCATTACATGAGATCTACCCCAATCATTGGCCATCACTATAGTTCCATAGGCCCTAGATGAGCCTCCTTTATCATTCAGGAACCTATGATTGTCCCAACCCCTGGAGGGAAATGGATCGCCCTACCTAAAAGTGGGTAATCACTTTTATATTCTACACATCATGCTCTTGTCCTTTGAACACCGAGCAGTTAATTAAAGGAAATTAATAAAAGGAAAAAGATATATGAATAAGGGTGGAAAAATCAAGGTCATGGCACCTCATGTACCATGATTTTTCCCTCCTATACATTAGATAGCCAAGTGTGAGCGTCCTTTTATCTATCTACCCCTATGCCCAGTTATGTGCCCCAATATTTCCCCCTAATTCCCTATTCCATTCCACTTATTTGTCACTTTACACCCCCATTAGAGGGATGTATCTTGGACATACTATCCCATTTAAGGGATGAAACCACCTAATAAGGTACTTGGCTAACCCCCTTTGGATCTTGGAGACACTAGCACATGCTAAAGCCCATTACAGAAGGGCATGACATTATGAAGTGCCCATGTTGTTATGTATGATTTGTAAGTTTTTTACCTGATTATTTTAATGACTGGTTCTACTGGAAGCCTAGCAGACACATTGGATCTTATGTAGGATTACACGTGGTTTCCATTTTGGTTTGGCTTCCCTATATAGGATCCTAACCCACTGCATTCTACATTGGCACATGTAGGGTGTGCATAGATATCCATGGGTCTTGAAAGTAGTAGATAGCACTCCATGGATCGTCATGGATGCTCAGAGATTACCAACGATCCACTTTTGGGATGATGATGATATGCTTGGTACTTATGCCAAATAGGCTGCCACAGGAGCCCCACAGTCTTGACAGGTGTCCCAGGACTTGTACAATGTCATGGAAGCATTCATTCCACCAATTGGACCCTTGCAAAGGATTTATGATTCATATGGATACCCATGGGGTCATCTATGTGCCCTCATACCCAATGGGAGCACCACAAGTCTACTACTTGGAGAACAAGGGGCCACCAGATTGTCCTTCATATTGGAAAAACTTTATAACTCTATATGGAACTCCAGGATATTATTGAGCCTTTAAAGGGCCCTACGACGTGCACATATTATTATTTGGCCCCTTGTGAGGCTTATTTTTACACTTATGAGGTAGTTTGGTGGGCTTGTCACCAATAGGGGTTTTATTTGCACATTATTTTATCATTAGGGGCTAATGTAGACCAATAGGCTAATTTGAACTCGTTATGAGGCTATATATTGATGTTAGATACACTCATTTGTATCATCACTTGACTTGGGATCTCTCTAATTATAAAGAATTTCGTAATTTTTCCTTAGTGGATATTTTTTGGAGATGGATGAATTTTGATGTATGTATTTGGATTATTTCTCTTGTCTTGGAGCTTTATTGTGCAAAAGAAATTCCAGTTGGATATACTTTATAATGTTGTAAGTAAATTTTAATGCTATTATTCTTGTTGATATATACTACTAAAATTAGAGCTAGTTGCTACATTATTGAAATGTGGAATTGAGCATGTTCTAGCTTATTAAATGTATGTCCCAATGTTATATGAATGAAATTTCCTAGAGATTATTTATCTTGAAAACCTTGGATAATTTTCTTTGAAGTAGAAATTCTTGAAGGTCACTTTTCTTTTCTTTCCCTCAACATTGGATGAAGTTGACTTTCCGGGCCTACTTGATCAGGAAACCAATTTCTTACTCATCATTATCCTTGACTCCATATCCCCAAGTGAACTAGACACTAATCCCTAAAAAAAAATAATCATTTGAACCCTATTTTTACCATTTCCCCCTTTTTCCCCAATTCTAGCGCCATTAGGCCACCTAGGGCATCAATTTCCCATGAATTGACTCAAGGAAATTTTTTTATTTCCTATAGGCTACTGTGTTGGTGGGTGCCCTCCCTCTCCTCCAAATTTGAGGCAATTCTAATAGTGGAATCACCAGGAATCTCAAGCCCTAGGTCTAGGATCAAATTGTGTCTAGGCATCCCCAAGACTAAACCTTAATAAGATCCATTCAACCTTTTGAATCAAGTATTCTTGTTTGGTCCTTTCCCCTCACTTTATCTAAGAGAGGAACATCATTGGTTGCTACATTCCATCCCTGAACATGGGTTCAGTCCACTTGGCCCTATGTGATCCCACTTCTCAATAAAGATTATTTGTCAAGGACCATTTATGAATCCAAGTTTCCCAAGGATTATAGGGATTTATAATCTTGTTCATAAGCCTATCCTTTCTTTCTCAACCCTCCAAACCTCACCCCTTATCCCTGGTTGACCAAGTTCGTTGCTTAAAGAGCAAGAAATCTCCATTCTTCACTCCATCTTTGGGAAACGGTTTTTAGGGTCACTTCTCACCTATCCATTGAAATATACATTGCAAGTGAATCCATACACTACCGGGACTCCTCCCACCAGTGAAATTTCGTAAAGAGTAGGGAGACTTCACTGTGTTGAAACTGGGTTAATCCTCCATCGTTTCCCTTAGCCTATCAGTTTCCCTGTTGGGGACCCCTTTAGGTCCCCTGTTGGCTTGAGAGGTAACATTTATGGCATCATTGCCAAAGAGGAAGAAAGTCTACCCCCCTAGTGAATCATTGAGGCATTGATTCATTAACCACATGTCTTAACATTCCTTTGGTGACTCCATGATCTCCATCTCAAGATGGAAATCCATGAGACACTAGCTTATCATCGTAGAGAAAAACATCAATCCCATGTCTCTTTCTATGATAGGAACCTCAAGAAGCTAATACATAAGCATAAAATATTTGCATCTCTCAACTTTTCAAAAGTAGTTGGGGCAATATTCACCGCCCTTCCAGAGGGTGATGACATACCTATATTTAGCGGGGAGGAGGATCCTCAAGAACACCTTCTAATGATTTAGGGACTCACCTGTGGGGAAGCTTATAATAATTTCAATCGCAGAACTACCATAGCCTCAAAAGTTTATTTGAGAGGCCCATGGATGGTATTTTTCCCTTCCCGCATAAACTATATCTTCATGGGAGGAGTTTCTTGAAACATTTGAAAAGAGATGGTGCCGTGAAAAGGATATGGTTCAATTATACAAGGGGTTCTTGTCTATCGAAAGAAGGAATGATGAATCCGTTGTCGAATTCAATCACAGGTTTAATTCTATCATACATGCCTTCCCATGTAACTTAACCCCTCCAAGAGAAATAACCTTGGCAGTATACCTGAATTCCTTCACAGGAAAGTTAGCTTTTGATACACGAAATAAGCAACCTGACAGCCTCATCCAAGCCCAAAATATCATATTTGACCTTGATCAATCTATGAGGCAAACATCTATCAACATGCTCCAGGTCGAAGAAGATAGTTCATCTGATGATGAAGATCTCTCCCCTAATGAGGAGGATGCTTGGCCCCAACCTTCCTCCAAAGTAGAGGAGAAGCCCCCTGACCCTATTTTGAAGGTCCCATTAAGGATAACCTTGGATATAAGCAACCCATTCTACATCACCTTTGGATTGAATGGATTTACCTTAAGGAATTGCATTCTAAATTCTGGTAGCCCTATCAATATCATGCCTTCAAGCGTTATGAAAAAGTTGGGACTCAAGCTTTCAAGGAAATGTTTTTTCTAAAATGATTTTGAACTCTGACAAGCTTAAGGTGTGTGGGATCATGGAAGGGGTAAAGACCTTCCTTCATACATATCCGGAGAAAAGGTTCTCCATCAATATAGTTGTGGTAGAAACACCCCCAACATGGGGAATGATCGTGTCCCAAAAGTTGATTGAGGATCTCAACCTATCCATAAATGAAGATGGCTCTGTCATTTATCTCCCATGGAAAGAAAACTCTTATGCGTCGATCCCCAGACATGAATTCTCTGCCCCTATGATTGCCTCATCCCAAGAAGATGAAACTAATAGAAAATAGGAGGGTGACATTATTTGAGAATGGATCATTTCAAAAATGAACATGTTGCTACCCCTCCCCATCCAAGGTTATGGGTAATGTACTTTAATGGGGCGCATTCCAAATCTAGGTCAGGGGTTGGCATTGTGATCATTTCCCCATATGAATATTACCTTATTTTTCATTAAGACTCCAATTCACTTTCACTAAGAACATTTCCGAGTATGAGGCCCTTCTGTTAGGTCTGGAAGCAGTCAAATCTAGAGGGATTCAAAAATTGATCGTAATAGGGGATTCTGATCTAGTGGTCTCACAACTTAGGGGAACCTTTGACACAAAAGACGAGAAATTGAAACCCTACAAAGAGAGAATCACTCACATTCTCAAAGGGTTCAATGATATATCTCTTTGAGCATTTGATGGATCTTTCAATCACATGGCCAACACCTTGGTCGTCGCTGCTTCCACTTCCACAATTATCCCTCATGATGTTGCAAGAAAAGGGAGATGCGTCATTGATACAATTCATAGACCTTCCATCCCTGACTATGAGGAACACACACCTATTTTTGAAGATGACCAAGACATAAATAACTTCCTGCAACACCATGAAATTTCCCACTCAAAAGATAAGGATGTAATCAATGAACAACACTTTGATAGGAACGATTATAGCATTACTAATAGCAACCAAGAAAATCGTGACATGCTAGATCTAAACCTAGGATCTGTGACCTCTCCCCAAATCATCAAGATTGGAAAAAACCTCTCTAAGAGAGAGGGAGGATCTCAAAAACCTAATAAGGGAGTTTAAGGATGCTTTTTTCTAGTCGTATGACGACTTAAAGGCTTATAGCCTTGATATTATCGAATACAACATTCTCTCAAGTAGGTGGTGAAACCTGTTAAGAAAAAAAATAAGGCGGATGAACCCAAGACTTGCACCTTTCATCAAGGAAGAGCTCTAAAATATGGTGTACACAAGGCATTACCACCATTAGACATTTGTCATGGATCTCCAACCCTGTGATCACTCACAAAAAGACTGGTAATATCAAGATGTGCATTGACATCAGATACCTTAAACGTGGGTTCCTAAAGGAAAATTACCATTTTCCCAACATGGAAAATATACTACAAAGGATAACGGGGTATCAAATAATGTCATTCTTGGATGGCTCCTCTAGATATAACCAAGTCATTGTAAAAGAGGAAGACCACCTGAAAACCATTTTCACTACACCATGGGGAACATACATGTACCTTAGGATTCCCTTTAGTCTCCGTAGTGTTGGATCCACTTTTTAAAGGGCCATGGACTTCACCTTCAGACGCCTCATCAGGAAGATCATGGAGATCTACCAAGATGATTTGACCATGTCCTCCAAGGAAAGAAAATGCCATTACAAGCATCTGAGGAAGGTGTTTGAGAAATGTAAGCAATACAACATCTCTCTCAATCTTGAAAATTCAATATTTGGTGTGGACAAAGGAAGATTTCTAGGACATATGATCTCCAAAGATGGGATTAGTATTGACCCCGAAAGAATCCAAGCTATTATCAATATTCCTTATCCCAAAAATCAAAGTTCTTTAAGATCATTCTTCGGAAAAATCAATTTCATGAGGAGATTCATACCAAAATTTTTTGAAGTTGTCAAACCAATGAGTGACCTCTTGAAGAAAAACACGCAGTACACATGGGATTCCACAAAGAACAAAGCCTTTGACAAAATAAAGAAAAGGATTTACTTAGCTCCTGCCCTTATTAGCCTTGATTACACTAATGATTAATCATCTACTCCTTTATCTCTAAATACACTATTGCTAGGATACTTATGCAAAAAGACGACAATGGGGATGAAAGACTGATAACTTTTATGAGAAATTCGCTCCGTGATGTTGAGACAAGATACACCATCACCGAAAAATAAGTATATGCCCTTATCAATTCGGTTAATAATTTTAGGGCCTATTTCAGGGACAAAAAAATATATGCATATGTCCTGTACCCCATTGTCAAATATGTGTTGTCCCAATCTAATTGTCTTGGATCCAGGGGAAAATGGGTGTCCAAAATCCAGGAATATGATCTTGACATTTGCCCAAAGAAAATTATCAGGGGGCAAGGCTTGGCTGAAATGATGACTGAAAGCAATAACGAAGCTATTAAAGAAGGAGAGGAAGAGAAACTATGCGCTACTACTATCGAACTTGAGGAGGATGAATGGTACAAAGACATAGTCTATTATTTGTGCAACATATCTGCCCCTCCTCACCTAACAGACCACAAAATAAGATCCCTAAGGCTGAAGGCCTCTAAGTTCTACCTAACCCAAGATGGACTTGGATGGATGAGCCCTGATGGGGTGATCCTCAGATGTGTCAATAAAGAAGAATCTGAGAAATTACTAAAATAATTTCATGCTCGGTTTTACGGGGGACATTACGTTGCCCGAACTACCACACAATATTTTGAGGGAAGGTTTCTATTGGCCCACCATCTTCACTGATACCTTGAACTTCGTAAAAAGGTGCCAACCATGCCAATTATTTTCCGTAAAGAAGAATTTGGTTCCATGCCTTTGCAAAATGTGGTGCTGGACACCCCATTTCGGTAATGGGGCTTGGACTTCATCAGGGAGTTCAAGGAAAATTTGAGTCATGGCCATAAGTGGATCCTCACAGCAACCGACTACTTCACCAAATGGGTGGAGGCCATACCCACCAAAGCAGCAACTGACCAAGTAGTCATGGATTTCCTTGAGGATAAAATCATTACCAAGTTTGGGGTTCCTGCCAAGATTGTGACTGACAATGCCAAAGCTTTCGATTCCATGGCCCTCACATCCCTCTGTAACAAGTATGGTATAATATTGTCTCACTCCTCTAATTATTACCCCCAGGGTAACGGTTAGGCTAAATCAAGCAACAAGAACCTCATTAGGATCATCAAGAGAACTATGAACAATTACAAAAGTGATTGGGATAGCAAGATCACATATGCCCTATGGGCTGAGCGAACCATGGAAAAGACCTCCATTGGCTTCATCCCCTTTCAGCTGGTGTATGGATTTGAGGCCAAGCTACCCATGCAGCTCCAAGTACCTATCGTTGAATGCCTGAAAGCCTTCCTTGAACAACAATATGTTATACGATCGCGTATTGAGAAAATCACTGAAGGTGATGAATACAGGAGGAGATCCCTTGATCAAATTTCTCGTGGCCATGACAAGATGAAAACTGCATTTGACAAACACACACAAACTAGAACATTTAAACCTAGGAACCTTGTACTCTTGTGGGATAAAAGAAGGGAGAAGTTGGGTATGCATAAAAATGGGATAATCTATGGATAGGGCCCTTCAAGATAATCGACACTACGGGGGTAAATTCGCATCACTTGGAAACTAAGGATGGTGATTTGGTTTCCATTCTCATAAATGGGCAGCTCCTAAAGGAGTAATTTCCTAGAGGCACTTGACTTTGTACTTTATGCATGTTATATTAGGATGCATTTCATAATGATTTTTTAGAACTGACTGCATATGATGTTTTGCATGATAGATTAGATTTCATTTATTAAAAAAAATTAAAAAATTATTGGTTTATGAGCTAACATTAAGCATGGGTGATCATCAGACATTGTGAAAAAAATGTTGCCTTATGGCTTTGATCTTTGACATGTGTAGATTACAGGTCTATGGTGACCAAGAGATTGATGGACTTCTCGTGACCTCCCATTAGAGTAGCCTTGCCCACTTCTTCGAGAGATCACGTCCCACTTGGAGCCAAATGTTACCCACCACTTTTGGTTGATATCCACAAGACAAATTTTTCTCCATGATGAGCCTCAGTCGGCAGCCAATAGCCCCTTGATGCCTCCTACTAGCTCATTGTGCCATTTCTCTACCACCTAAGCCAGCCATGTGGTCCCACACCCACCTGTATTGATCGTATGTTTGAAGGTGGGCCTCCTGAATCTAAAGGTATTTCTTTTCTTTTGGTAATTGAGTATTGGGTTTAGTTATCGTGGATACTTCTGCATATGGATTGATGGGGGGAATTGGCGGATATATTGGGCTTAGTTTGTGCTCCTGTCCCCTTGATCTCTTTTGGTTTTTACCCTTGGATCGTAGTCTCACAGGATCTCTTTTATTGACCATTTGGTTCTATGGTGTTACTACCTGGTAAACCTCAACTTTGGTGTGTGGTCCCGCTGCTTTATCTGCACATATTACTCCATTTCCACTCACCATACCCCCATTCATATTTTCTCCCACCTAGGTCCACATTCCAATTCTGCGTCCACATAGGGCTAAACCCCCTATCCCCTTGCCCCCACCCTGGGTCATGCCTAAAATGATGCGCTAGAGGTTGAAGCAATTAAAAGAAAAAGTGAAAAGCATAAATGGCCACATTTAATAGGAAATTTTACCACCAAATGCAAAACATGATCAAGACAAAAGTAATTAACACGTTGACAAAATCCATTACATGAGCTCTACCCCAATCGTTGGCCATCACCCTGGTTCCATAGGCCCTATATGAGCTTCCTCTATCATTCAAGAACCCAAGATTGTCCCAAACCCTAGAGGGAAATGAACCGCTCTACCTAGAAGGAGGTAATCAGTGCTATATCTTACACATAATTCTCTTGTCCTTCGATCCCCAAGCAGTTAATTAAATAAAATTCATAAAAGGAAAAAGGTATATGAAGAAGGGTTGAAAAATCGAGTCTGGGGCACCTCATGTACCAATATTTCTCTCTCCTATACATTACAAACCTAGGTGTGGGCTTCCCCTTATCTATCTACCCCTATGTCCCACTATGCGGCCTAGGATTTCCCCCCTCATTCCCTATTCCATTCCACTTATTTGTCACTTTCCACCCTTGTTAGAGGGATGTACCTTGGACATACTATCCCCTTTTAAGGGTTGAAACCACCTAATAAGGTACTTGGCTAATCCCCTTTGGAGCTTGGAGATACTAGCACATGTCAAAGCCCATTACGAAAGGGCATGCCATTATGAAGTGGCCATGTTGTTATCCATGATTTTTAATTATTTTACCTGATTATTTTAATCACTAGTTGTATTAGAAGCCCAGGGTATGCATTGGATCTTATGCAAGATTACAGGTGGTTTCCATTTGGTTTTACTTTACCTATATGGGATCCTAACCCCAGATGTCTATATTGGCACATGTAGGGTGTTCACAGAGATCCATGGGCCTCCATAGTAGAAAAAAACACTCCATGGATCTTCACGGATGCTTAGAGATTACCAATGATCCACTTTTGGGATGATGATGATATGCTTGGTACTTATGCCCTACAGGGCCCCATAGAAGCCCCACACTCTTGACAGGTGTCCCAGGACTTGTATGATGTCATGGAATAATTCATTCCACCACTTGGACTCTTGCAGAGGATCTATAATTCATATGGAGACCCATGGTGTCATCTATGTTCCCTCATACCCAATGCAAGCACCACAGGTCTACTATTTGGAGAACAAAGGGGACACCCCCTTGTCCATCATATTTTGAGGAATTGTTTCCTCAATATGGAATTCCAGGATATTATTGTGCCTTTAGAGGGCCCTACGACATGCACATATTATTATTTGACCCCTTGTGAGGCTTATTTTTACACTTATGAGATAGTTTGTTGGGCTTGTCACCAATAGGGGCTTTATTTGCACATTATTTTATCATTAGGGGCTAATGTAGGTCCATAGGCTAATTCAAACTCCTTAGGAGGATATATATTGATGTTAGATACACTCATTTGTATCATCACTTGACTTGGGATCTCTCTAACCATAGAGAATTTCACAATTTTTCCTTAGTGGATATTTTTTGGAGATGGATGAATTTTTATGTATGGATTTGGGTTATTTCTCTTATCTTGGAGATTTATTGTGCAAATGAATTGCTGGTTGGATATACTCTATAATGTTGTAAGTGAATTTTAATGCTATTATTCTTGTTTCCGCATTCTATAAAATTATGGCTAGTTGTTGCATTATTGAAATGTGGAATTGACAATGTTTTAGCTTATTAAATGTATGGGCCAATGTTATATGAATGAAATTTCCAAGAGATTATTTATATCTAAAATCTTGCATCGTTTGCTTTGAAGTATAAATTCTTGAAGGTCACTTTTCTTTTCTTTCTCTCAACATTGTATGAAGTTGACTTTCTCAGACTCCTTGATCAAGAAACCAAGTTCTTACTCATCATTATCCTCGACTCCATATCCCCAAGTGGACTAGGCATTGATCCCTCAAAAAGGGTGATCACTTTAACCCTCTTTTTACCATTTCCCCCATTTCCCCCAAATCTAGCCCCATTAGGTCACCTCATCAATTTCCCTGGAATTTACACAAGGAAAAATTTATATCTCCTATAGGCTACAGCGTTGGTGGGTCCCCTCCCTCTCCTTGAAATTTTAGGCAATTCTAATGGTGGAATCTCCAGGAATGTCAAGCACTAGCTCTAGGATCGAATTGTGTGTAGGCATCCCCAATGCTAGGAATCAATAGGATCAATTCAACCTTTTGAAGCAAGTATTTCTATTTTGTCCTTTCCCCTCACCTTGTCCAGGATAGGAACATCATTGGTCGTTACATTCCATCCCTAAACCTAGACTGGGTCCACTTGACTCCATGTGGTCACACCTCTCAATAAATATTATTTGTCCATTAAGCCTATCCTTTGTCCGTCAACCCTCCAATCCTCACCCCTTATCCCTGGTGGACCAAGTCCCTTTCTTAGCTCCATTCTTCACTCCATCCTTGTGAAAGGGTTTTCAGGGTCACTTCTCACCTATCCATTGGCATATTCTTTACAAGTCAATCCATACACTACCAGGGCTCCTCCCATCAGTGAATGTCTGTAGAGAGAAACGAGACTTAGTTGTGATGACAATGGGCTAAGCTTCCACCATTTCCCTTAATCTATTATTTTACCTCTTAGGAACCCCTTTAGGTCCCCTACTGGTTTGAGTGGTAACAATTACCAAGTTATATTATTCTTTCAAAGACTATAGTAGATCATGAGCATCATTCTATACATTTTAGTGAGAAATTCTTAACATTTTATTCATTCTATAGTAAGCAAAATTCATCTTTTAGAAATCATATAACCAAATGGATAATTCACCATGCATAATCAGCTTCCTATACATTATTCTAAACATATGAATCCTACCAAAGTGTCACTTCAAATATGCATTCCTATGCTTTCATACAATCATCTAGTTACATGCCCTAAAATGAGTCTGCAACATGACCAACTACATTCCTTCATCCTTCAAGAGTATTTTTTCCATACTATATGGAATATATACTATCATTTTCATAAAGATTCTTCCAAAAACTTTCCAAAATTATGATTCATACAGGATCATGGTGATCCACCATAGCAAACTAACTAGCTCTAACATATTATTAGAGAATGCATGGAGAAATAATTATATGCAAAATGGTCCAATTTTAAATACTATATGATTCCTAGAAAGCAACTAAATCAAGTAGACTCTAAATATGATACTATCACATGCTTCTATCTATGATGTCATCCTTTTTTAACAAAAACCTTCTACATTAAACAACAATGCATGATATTCTAAAGGAAATACCAACTTCATAATGAACCTAGTAGAGAGGATGCCTTCTTCAATAGTAAATATCTATGACATATTCTTTATTTGGCTTGTTCTTGGGTTCTCCCATTACTTCAACTATGTAAGCTTCACCTCTTTCCTTTCTTTTTTTGTTCTTCTTGTTTGGAAATTCCCCCTTAAAGTCTCCATATTCATTGCATTCAAAGAATTGAATCTTGGATATATCTGGATTCTTCTTGGACTATCCAAATTTTCCCTTCTTCAACTTCTTAATTCTTGCAATACATGCTTGAGACTTTTCATTTTTTGATTCAATTTCATCCTTTTCCTTGATCCTAAATTCTCTTAAGATGCATTTAACCCACAACTCATCAAAAGGAGTAGAGTCTTTCTTAGAGCATATGTTAGTTGCAAAACTACTCCATTCTAGTGGCAAGGCATTCATTACACAGATGGTCATCTTAGAGTCATAAATTGTCTCCCTAAGCCCATGCAATTGGTCTCTTATTTGAGAAATGCTCATTCGAAAGGAATTCATGTCCTCATACTTCAATTTCTTCATTTTATACAGTTTATTTCTCAAATACATCTTTTGACCTAATATACTTACAGAGTACAAATTCACAAGCTTGTCATACATATCCTTATAAGTCTTGAAATTAGCAAAAAATGGAACAAGTTGATCCCTAATGGACTCAACAACGATCCTTTGTGCCCTTAATTCCCCTTTCTTGTATTTTTCTATCTCTTGAGTCTTTTCCTTTTTGGGTACCGTAATTTCACTGAGAACATATTCCATTACTTCATGTTTTGTAAGTGCTATATAAAAATTTTTCTTCCATGCTAGGAAATTTGTTGAGCCAATCAACTTATTGCTTTCCTTGTGGAAAGAACCCATATGACTTCTAGATTCAGATGTAGAGTAACAACACGATACTTACTTGTCAACCAAGATTCTTCCCTTTTCTGATAATGTCCCCAACTATATCGAGGTTTCAAAATTATTCAAGGAAACTTCAATGAAGTCCTAGAAATATGTATTCTATGATAGCTTCAGTAGTAGCTTCAAAGAGTGTTGAATGATACCAATATTCCTTGATGTTTCCTTCAAAGAACTCTTCCAATGATCCTTTAGATAGATCTCCTTTCAAGGGGGATCAACAACCTTCTTGAGATCTTCCTTGATGAGAGCTGGATGTAGACTTGATCCTTCTACAAGTGATTCCCCTTACAAAATCCTTCTAGTGTCCACAATATGGTCCTTTCAGCTTCCTTCTCTTGTTCACCTTAGCTCTGGTACCGTGTTGTAAAAATGCAATGTGGCAACTATTAATTCAGATTTTCCTTAACCTTAATAATTTCTTCTGAACTTTATTTATCTTATTTTTTTATTTTTTAAATCATTTTAATCAAACAATTATAAAGAGAAAAATAGTAAATACATTGGACACAGAAATTATTCTACAAGCCAAGAAAAAAAGCCTCCAAGGGGAAAACATGGTGTTATCACCTAGATTGAACCTCAGGCTGAAGGAAGGCAATGCCACGGTAACCACAAACCACGCTTAGCCAAGTAGCTAGACCTACTAGGCCAGGAGAGGGCTCTCCCCATAAGGATCTCAGCCAAGCTGACTGGATCAGGAAAATGATATTAGGCTAGGTATAGTAGCACAAGGTTTGATTTGATTTGAAGGGGTTTTGTTGGATCAGGAGGAGCCAAATAGTTAGGGCAAGAGAATTACGTCAAAATTACAGGGTATTCAATGGGGAAAGGTAGGCACAAAGATCAACACCCTAGTTTTTTTATGAGTGAGTTGATTCAATATCGGTGAGAAGCTAGGAAGAGAATGTGACCAACATGGATCCTTCCTAAACTTAAGAAAACATAAACTGTGAATATTTTCCCAAAGTAGAGCATAAATACTATAGGTTCTGCCTATCAACTTGAAAACATCCACTTAAAAGCAATGAAATGATTTATGAAGTACAAAAAACATTTTAACATATGATCACAATAGAGAAAACGGATCTAAACATCATACCACATGGATCAAAAAGAAATAGCTACAAATTTTCATTAATCTCCTCCTAAAACTGATACAAAATGATGTCTGCTCAAAGCATAAGCATCCAGCTAAGTCCAACCCTTTAAAATGAGAAAGAAGAAGAATATATAGACATTGATTCAACCTCCTCCCATCCTCAAGGGTCAAATCCATAAGATGAGGAGCTAATCTAACCAAAATTGAACAAGAAACTAGAATCTAGGCATCCTAACAACTTGCCTCTAAAAGTGAGGAAATTGTTTCATTTGGCTCAAAATAACTTTTAATCTAATGAATATACCTTCTAATACTTATTACCCATCATATTTAAAAGCCTAGTCATCATTTACATAAGTAAAACACCCTCCATGAGATAAAACCCAAAATTACAGTCAAGGCACAGTGAAATGGAAACCTAGTGCAATTTTTTCTCCTATGCACAACACCCAAGCCCTATGCATAGCGCCTGTTGCAGGTCCATTTTGGAGGCCTTCCTGGTATCCAAATTGAGCTCATGATAGCTCATTGGAAATATATTCAAGTCTTATTTCTAGGAAATCTTTAATTTCTTCATTTGAAGGTCATTTTATCCCTCAAAATTGGATTCTACCAAGACTGCTTTTGTGTGTCCAAAAATAGGCAGAAAGGTCATTTTTAGAGTTCTTTTTGACCTTTTGGTTGCCCAGCTTTATCTAAAAGCTTAGAAAATGTGCAAGGTGCATGTAATCATAAATTTGAATAAAAAATGAAAACCATTCTCTCATTGTGTGTCCCTAGGAATAGCACAGCGCCAGTGGCGCTGCGCATAGAGCCAAAATTCCTGTGCTAAAATTGCCAAATTTGTTAAAAGGAAAAAATTATTCAAAATTTGTTCAAAATTTGTGGAAAATACCACAATAAAGTATCTTGATCAGCCAAGGAAGCTGCAACAAGAAAACTAAGCCTATCCTCCTCCTTTTTGCCTTTGAGTGCTCGTCTTAGCCTTGCTTTCATTTGCTTGACCCTTATATTACAAATTTTGTTCTGGGTCCTGTAATGATAAGCCATATGCCTGATGATTTGGTTGTCTCTATTGGCCCTTTATAGCAGTGCCTCTAAATGAAAATCTACCCTATCAAGCCAATTTTCTGTATCCTCCACAATTTCCTTCTCAATTCTTTGTTTTGTAGTCAAGGTGATCGGTGTTTCTTCCTCTTGCATTGCTGATTTTCCCTTGTCACTTTGCCTCTTTTCTTTGAGAAGTTCCAATTCCATGAGGACCTACTTATCACTCAGTTGCTTGTTCTCTTGTTCAAGATATGAAATGACATACTTAGCTCTCACCAAGTTGTCCATCAATGCTTGGATCTGTGCATCTTTCTCCTGTATGATTATGTTTTCCTTTGTTGCCTCATCTTGAGCCTCCAAGTCAATTGTCTCAATGCCATGATGGATATGTGGTTGTTCTGGTTCATCATGTTCCATCAAATAAAAATCCCTCTCCTCCTCATCATCAAAACTTTCCTCCAGCATCTTTTCCTTCCCCTTATGCAGCTACTGCACCTTCTGTACCTGGTGTGTCGATGAAGAAGGAAAAGCCCCTTCCAAATTTTTTGGAGCAAGAATTTTCCTATGAACTGATGAAGAAGGAAAGGCCCCTTCCACATCAAGTGGAGTAAACACTTGCCTATTTGTTGCAAATAACTTTGTATCCCCTCTCTGATAATTCTACCCCACTTGTGTGGTTTTCTCTGATGCTGAGGTTCATCTCCTGAACTATCATTGCCATTGTTTTCCTCCTCCTCCTCATAATCTCTATCTTCTTTGTCCATGATTGCCAATTTTTGAAGCTATGTATCCCTAAAGAAGGTAAGGAAGGAGTGAGTATTGCTGATTAGGGATAAGGGAAGGGGAAATGAACTTATGTGGTATTGGTGGACTATATAGACTATGAAAATGAGAGAGAGGGACTAGGGTTTTAAGTTGTTTCTTTTGGGATGAGGGAATAAGGAATATGGAGGGATATTTAGGAGGGGTTAGGGTTTTAGGAATAGGTCAAGGGTTTTATAGGAGGAATTAGGGTTTTAAGGAATAAGTGGAGGGATTCTAGGGTTTCAGTTTTGACATTGAAAATCAACCTCAAACAAATGAATTGAATGCTAAGAGAATAGTTTAGGGGTTATACTTACTTGTCTATGGGCTAAACAAGATAAAAACAATGTTTTGGGTGGCAGGGAGAGTTCTTTGGCCCTTGCTATCCCTATTCACAGTGCCACATAGAGGTGCGTAGTGCCTCCTTCTATGCGCAGTGCCGTTCAATTTAACACTGGGGAAATTGCCCTATGCGCAGTGCTCCGGCCTCTGTGCACAGTGCCTTTTTGCAGTCCACTATTGGAGTCTTTCCCAGTGTCCAAATTAAGTGCATGGTAGCTCGTTAGAAATTTCTCTCTCTTGGCTACACAATGGACCTATCACTCACTGAAAATGATCAATTATAGCCCCTAAAACATCAATTCTCCCAAGACTGGTCAAAACATGCACAATGAGGGTGAAAAGATGACGTGTTCGCTTGCAAGAAACCTTTGGAGGTCTTCCTCAACTCCAAATTGAGTTCAGGATATCTCATTGGAAAACTACTTTCGTTTAGTTATCATTTGACTCATCAAGAAAGTCATTTGGACAATCCAACTAGAAGAAAAATTGATTTTTCCAAAGTCGCTATAGAAGTGCAACAATTGTCTTGTAGCATTTATATCTTTGACATTTGTCTAAAACCACGATACCTATGTAAAAAGTGAAGGAGTTTTTTCTTCCTTGATCTATTATGGATAAAAAATTCTCTCACTTTTGTCAAATTCATATTTTCGTGGTCAGAAACAGAAGTTGAAGAAAAATCGGCCCTTATGTGTGGTGAATGAGTTTCCCTTGGAATGACTTCTTGACAAATGATGGAGACCTGATGTTGGTGATATGAAATGGCTTATTAATTACGAAAATGACCTCCCTTATGCCTCATATACTGACATGTCTCTTATTCCCTAGCCGACCCTAGGTCAATGGGTGAGGAAATTTGGGTTTAGTGCTTGTGGAAAATGATGATTTGGACACCCTCGGGAAAAGACAACTCCCTTTGGCATGCACTTAACCCTTTGAAACTTTACCCTTTCACTTGACTATTTCCTTTGACAAATTGATATTTTGATGGTTTGGCATCCTTGGAACACTGAGTTAATAGCTTGGGATGGTGAAATTATTACAATTGAAAGACATAAAATTACATAATGAAATAAGCATTTCTCTTTGCAAATCATCTTCACATGGTGAAGGGATGTTATTTGATCACCCTTTACTTGTTGGTCTTATGCAATGGAATGGAACCTTGGCAACCCTAATGACCTAATGAAACCTTGAAAAACCCTAAAAGACCTAATGAGACCTTGAAGGACTGAATTTCAAGATGACATAATAACCTCATGGCTGATACAAATGGCATGATAAAAATAACCTTATGGATGATGTACAGTCAATGAGATATGAAACTATGCCAGCAAGTAATCACATTTAGGGAAGAGTGATGTTTTTGGACTAGGACTACCATCAGTCACTAAATTTTTGCATCACCTAGTGGAATGATAAAAAATTTCTATGTGGGACACCTAAAATGAATATTGAAAGGGCAATTTTGATCACTGATGGTAGTATGCAAATACTGTCTCTAACATTCATGGGAAATATCTTCTCTTCATATAGAATCTTCTTCAAATGATACAATCAAAACCCAAAACTTATAAAAATTCCTCCTCCAAGTACCAAGTCATCCCTTCAAGAAGTCCTTCTAGATAGATCAGCTTAACAAGGCTCAATCTTTCTTCAACCATCTTTGAGCTTCAACTTCTTCCTCAACATTGAACCTGCAACTTCAGCCCTAAAACTGTTGCATAAACCCTAATTCATCTCTTTAAGAGATCCTCCTTTGGTAAATATATATCCTTCCAAGGTCAATGAGATCAAAACAAAGTATTTTATCTTCCTGCGACTTGATACACAACTCGATCTCTTGCAATTCAAACTTGCAATTTCGGCCTTCCTTAAAGTTGTAGAAACACTAGTTTTCACATGTGTGAGAGAGATAGAGCCAAAAAAAAACTTTTCCTCTTCTTCTTTGGTTTTCCTTTCCTTATAAACTTTTTCTCTTCCTTTATTACTTCTCCCAGCTTCAAATCAAACTTCTTCGTGACAGATTGAAATTGTGAGTGAGTGAGTGCCAAATGAGTTTGAATCTACTTCTATTTATAACCTTTCCAAGCGGTCAAATTCCCTCCTTCAAGCCGACTTATAGTTGCTAGGGTTGACTTGTCCTTTGGAGGTTTCTAGGACCTTATATACTAAAAATAAATTCTTTTACAAGGCACATTTTTCCCATAAGGGTCTTATAATCATGATGTTGAATATCTTGACTCATGATAATATGTCTTATTTCCTAATAAACCCCATAAGAATGAATAAAATGATTTTACCTAGAAGACCATCAATAAGGAGCATGAAACCCATGCTTTAAAATAAAAACTTTTTCTCTTCTTCTTTTGTTTGTTGCATAAATTACATATTAAAATGATTATAATAACAATGATGAGGACCGAAACTAGTTACATTTCCAACACAGGTCAATGGATTTAAAAGTATGAAGATGTTGAATTGAAAGATTGCGAGGATTTTTTTATCAAATTGATTCAATTGAAGAAATAGAACAAGTTGTAGTTAATATGCAAAAGGAATGAAAAGGAAATCCATATTTTATGACCTCCCTTAGTGGAAAGATCTATTAATAGCTGACCTATTAGATCTTATGCACATATTCAAAAATTTCCCAAAGTCTATATTTTGGCATATATCAGGCAAAGAGAAGGACACCTTGTCTTCAAGGAGAGTTATTTCTCTTTCGCATATCACGAGCACCAATATTCCAGCAAGGATGTTGCAACTCTTGGGGCTACGAACTTTACTTCGTCAACTTGGGGCTCATAAAAACTTGGAGGTGACAGTGTTGTATACAAAAATATGTGTAATGGGTCCACTCTTTGTCACTGTTGAGATGGGCGATAGACCACTAGGGTTTCTCAAAGTAGCCTTCTATTGATTAGAAGAAATCTGATTACCAATTTAGAGAGGAGAATTCTACCCTAATTGAGAGAATTGAAATGCTACTTACTGCAGTAATGACAGAATGAAAGAAATGCCTATAAAACAACTTAACTCATCTTGCTATTTCTTAACATATCTTGCTTGCAAAAGAACTATAATTTAACACATGTGAGGTCTTAACTAGTCTAAGCATGAAGTCTGATCTACACAAGCACTTAACTGCTGTGTGCATGAATAAATGTAAATATTTTTTTCTCTTTATCTTTTTGTTTGAAAAATTTAAAGCTAAACCTTCTTGGTTGCATGGCAGGTGAGATAGGTGTGGAGAGAGATGAGTGCAATCATCCAGATGGCTTGGAAGGAAATTCAGGGTCCACTCCTAGCTTTAGAGATTCTTTTTTCAAAATTCAGGCTCAAAACAAGCCACTACAATTTTTCCTACAGGATGTCCTAGTTCACCTACAGGATCCGCTATTTTCCTACAGGAATAGGCTGAAAGAATAAGGAGTGGTTTGAAAGGTGGGATGGAGCTTAGAAAAGGCAAGGAGAAAATAAAGCAAGGGATTGGTAGGCACTCACTCAGAGCTCAAACCAAACGTTTACGATGGTTCGATTTTCTCAATAAGCATGGCAAGTTTTCCTTGTAAAATGATAACTTGAACTGAGACCTTAGTGGCTTTTGGCATTTGTAGGTGGATATGGTTTGGCTGAGGCTGATGATATGAGGTCTTCCTGCAATGTAGAAACTCTTGCAACATATACATCATTGTTGCCATTTATCCATCAATTCATCTCAAAACAAGAAAGGTTTACTTGAATATAAGAAAACAGAATTTCCATCGTTCATTTGCCAAGTTCATGCATGGGAATGCTTGAAACCATTATGAAAGCAACATGAAATCAATGAAAGACCTAATATATCAGAAATTTAAATTACAATCTATCTTCTAAAACTAAAAGATGATGACCTAATTAGAAGAAAAACCCTAAATTTCATAAGAAACCAGAATTCTGTCTTTTTTGGGCCAAATGGGAAATGTTCCTCAATTCATGGACCACGGAAGGGAGAAATGAGGTAATATCCACCTGTTTTTAGCATTTTTTGAATATTTTCTTATCTTTATAATGCTACTATTAGAACTATCCGCAAATGGAAGAAAACTAATAAAACACACTAGTACTTGCAAATCAACAACACATAAATCAGTGTAAAAGCTAACTATGAGTACAAGCCTAAACATACATATACAACAAAAGGAACCTCTACTCGTAGGGTTGAACCCTAACCTAAGAGCTTCATCCCTCTGAGTCAAATCAATGCTATATGAAGGGAATGTTTCTCATTTTCACTAAAGAAATTAGAAATACATAATAGTGCTTGGTTACAATCCTTCAACTTGAAACTTCTTAGCTATCTTGCACAAAAAATTCGAATCCTAATGAGGCTCTAGGCCTCTTTATTTATAGAACTAAAGTTGCCAAAAACTTCCTTAAATCTAGGTAGGCTTGGTTCCCAATCTTGAGATCAACTGGTTCTTAGCTGTCACTAGCTTGGCTGCCAATGATCCTCATGACTCGGCTACTTGTAACTCCAAGCTGGTGTGATTTAATTAAGGGATCTTTGAGTGAGTGAGGAGTAAAGGAGGAATATCCTATCTCCTATAATCTCTCTTGCTTGTCTCATTCGAGTTCCTGCAACCTAATTAGCCACAATTTGCTCCCAAAACCTACAATCTACGCACATTAGAACATTAGACATGACATCTTAGTTTGACTCATATCATTAAGAAAAATATAATTAAAACACGTAAAGAATTATGAGATGAGTTTATTTTAGTAAGTTGGAGGTGCATTAAAGTCCATATATTTTAACCATTGATGAGCCTGATCATCACCCCCTACTGAAAGTGTTTCTCATCCTCTAATAAACTCAATCTATGTCCATGTCCTTCATTGCTTTGGTTGCCTCCCTGACATTCCATGCTTCTATTGTAGTATCCTCCTCCTGTGAATGAAACCATGCATTCTTCTTTATCTCCTCCCACTGCTTTCTTTCTTATTCATATTTTCTTCCTTCCAACATACCTAAAAGCAATGGTGGACTGAGCTTCAAGCCAATCCAATTGACTTTGAGTCTTTGTAATGCTTGCTTATACATTGGGGTTCTATTTAGTGCATCTCTCATTCTGTCAGGAGAATGATATTCTCTGATTTTTAGGTTGTAGGGTAAGGTGTTCCATCTCCTTTGGTAGGCTTGTTGGCTGTCATCTCCTAGCAATCTTAGCATGTCTTCAAAATGAGTGACTGCATGTTCTTGTACAGCAAGATATCTTGGTGCAAGCTTGGGATCATGTGCAATGATGTTGTGAGTGCTGATGAGAGCCATTGGGTTAGACTACTCTACTATGATCATAAGGGGTTCTATTCTTATTTTTCCAATACCCTTTTCATTTTTGTAGCTTTTGCCTCCTCATGACTCATCCAAGATGCCAAGGCCATTAATTGTAAGTCCTGTAGCTTTGGATTTGGGTCCCACACATTTAAATTTGTCAAAGATAAATTGTGTAGGTAGAACTCGGATATATTTTCTCTATCCTCCAGGGTGATTTGATCACAGAGGTCAATGAATTGTCTATATTCTTGGAAAGGCATAGTTCCTCTTTGTGCTAGGGTCTTTATCTGTAATTTTAGCCATTGCTCCTTGATGTATAAGGCATATGACTTTTGTGACATCCTGCATTGGATTGCCTCCATGGATAAATTGGCCATAGTTGCCAATTGGCCTTGCTTTTCTTGTAGTTGCTTCCTTAGCCATGTGTTCTCAGCCTCTAACTAAGATTCCATTATTGCTTCCTTGTCTCTTATGCTAATTAGTTCTATACCCATT
Source organism: Pinus tabuliformis (assembly GCA_031772625.1). Taxonomy (NCBI): domain Eukaryota; kingdom Viridiplantae; phylum Streptophyta; class Pinopsida; order Pinales; family Pinaceae; genus Pinus; species Pinus tabuliformis. Next base: position 811,213,228 of record CM062817.1, on the reverse strand, counting down.
TCTTGAAATTTTTCTTCCATATGGCCTACATCCTATACCCCTTTTGATTTGGCAATTTGCATCCACCTATGTGTCCTTGCCCTCTCTTTTTCAAGTTCAAAGAATAGAGGAATAGAAATTTTTTGCGGTATCAACCTACCTCCTTCAATGAATCTATAGTAGGAGATTAGGTTTGGTTGTTGGATAGGTTCCTTCAGTTCCTAGACCTCTTCCTCTATTTTTTCTTGAGTAATTCCTTCTTGGTCTCTTTCTTGTGTTTCCTCTAGGTTTGACAGGATTTCCTCTAGGATTGTTTCTACTTCTTGTAGGTCTGACTATGTCTCATGTAGGAGGTCTTTTCCTTTTGTTGAGGCTGACCTTGTGAAAGACCTCCTAACATGGGTGATTGGAGGCTTGGGACAGGCTTGTTTTGATGTTCCTTCCACTTCCTTCTTCCCTACAGGGACTACTTTCTCTTGTTGTTTTGGTGATTCCTCTCTTAGAATTGGAGTTTTGATAAGGGTTTGAGGTTTCCCTTGTCTAATCCTGATGTTCTTCCTTGTCCTAAAGTAAAGTGGATTTTTCCTTTGTCTCTTGCCCTTTGAGTTGATATATGTACTTGGGGCAGTTAGAGCAGTTTCTACCTCCTTCTCTGTAGGCTCTGGAAACACCCTGATTCTTTTCCTTCCTTACTTTCATTTGCAGAATTGTGTTCATCCTTATGTACTTCATCCTCTTTTTCATCTTCTTCTCCATCCTCTTTGTCTTCTTCTTTTCCATTCTTTGATTCTTCCTCTTTGTCATCTTATGTTTCTTCATTTTTCTCATCTATTTCTTCTTTTGTTTCCTCCTGTGTTTCTTATTCTCCCTTACTAGAAGTAGGGCTTCTATCATAATCAATTGCTTGACTTTAACCTTCTTCCTGTATGTCTGTAAATGTTGACCATGCAATAAAGATTCTTAAGTTGTTCAGGGCATCTTCTAGGAGGAGTTTGATCAATCCATGATGTGCTAGCTGTTGATCTTTCCCTTATTGTGCCTTGATGCTCATATCTATCATTGATTGTAAGAGAGAATAAGGTATGTTAAGCCTATTGAAGAGGTGTGTTCTCTCCAAATCTCAGTTCTTGGAGGAGTTTGAAGTGGTATCCATATAATACATTGTATCTACCTTCACATGAAATATATTTGATGACATGGTAACTGACTTCATTCCAAGGGTATGGAATGCTTTCCCTTCTAACCCCATTCTTATCTTCTATTGGTTCTTCTACCTCCAAGAAAAACCATTTCTTTGCAAGAGTGTTTTTATTCTTGTCTGCTTTCCTCCATTGCAACCCTACGGGGAGTATAATTACCCTCCTTATAACCTCAGGGGTAATTTCTACTAAAAAACCCTTCACTACAGAAGTGGCATTAGCTCTAGTGAGGGTTGTGAGTGATTTGGATAATTCTCTCACCACATCTTCATCATATCCTCTCATCTTCTCAAAGAACCCCATCCATTGATGCCTTGTAAAAATTTCCACCACAGGACGATGTTGGTGGAATCTTCCTTCTTTTGGTGGGTTCTCTTTTATTGGAAACTCCTGTCATATTTCCCTGGTAATTATTGAGGTTTGGGTGGATACAGTTCAAGAATTCTAGAAGAAGAGGAATTTTTGGAGTTTAATCTTTATTGACCTTCAAAGCAATATTTCTATCCTTATATGCACTGCAAATTCTTAATCGAAGTGAGGATTTCTTCTTTTTAAATGAAAAATATAGAAGGTATGGAAGCTACCTCCCTTTGCTATGTTCTATGATGATAAACCTTGAATCACTTGCCTTTAGTGTCAACTGCTAGCTCTGTATGCTAATATCCTTGTATCGTGTAGGTTTCCTGCTTTCTGTAGGTGCTGATTGTTTCTTGTAGGTGCTATTTCAGGAATGCCAAGGGTAAACTCTTCTTTCAATGACTCCTCAAAGTTTCCTCTTCCTTCTTCGTATGGGAGTCAATCTTTATTTCTATTTATGGATGATTGTGTTGGGTGATGTGTTGGCTAGCCAAGTACGAATACCTTCTTTTCGACCATTGGTCCCGCTACCAATTCATCATATCACCTTGCCTCATAATAATCTCCCACTCTTATTCTCCATAACTTAACCATTTTTGGATTCATTCCCCTTTTCCTTTGATTTGACCTTGCCATGTGTGTGGTGGACTAACCCTTTTCTTCTCATTATCTGACCAAGGGTGGCTAGGCTAACTGGCCACTTTCACTTATAAAATCAACTCCCACATTATTCCTACAGTTTAATCATATTGTACTTATGAGGGAGTATTGTTAAGATGACATACCTATGGGTCCTTTGCTTTGTTGATGATGCATGCTGGAGAGTGGTGCCAATTTGTTGTTCTCTTCGAGTTGCATATTTTCAACTTTATATTTCCCCTTCTGATGAATTGTTCCTTTAATGATGTACAGGTGTTGGAGCATGTTGTTCTTGATCTTCTTATTGCTGCTAAGCTCTAGAGGTGGTTGAAGGGAAAGTACCCCTAGAGTCCTTTGGGCTGAGACTCTACCAGACTGAAAATTGCTTATACAAAGAAACACACACACACAGCCATCTTTTTTACTTTTAAGCAAATTCTAATGTTTAGGGTACATACCTAAGGTCCTACGTCCGAGAAGACCGTTAGGGTGCAAACCCTTCTTGGAGTTCCCTTCTTCTTTCTCTGACCTGCAAGACAAACAAATCAAAGAACACAACAGTACATGTATAGAAGTTTATGTATAAATCATCTTTATGCTATAAAGTTAGTTATAAATAAGCTTTAAGTAACTACTTTCATAAGAATTCAACACAAGAATCTCATAAGCATAAAGAAAGATTATTCGGGAACAAAGACGTGTTTCTTTATATATAAAGGCAAATAAAGTACATATATCGGAAAGATATCACCTGAACACCTTCAGCAGGCTCCAAGCAAGCTTCCTCCCGGATTCGTTCCAGCCTCCAGCCTCCAGCAAGAGCTCCTTCCAAGTCTTACTCAATGATGATGTCAAGGATGAATGATCACCAATACACATGGAAACAAGGGTTTCCTATGCAAAATGGGGGAAGTGCAGGATGCACCAAGGACTTCAGACCTGGTCTAAGGGAAAAATCTCAGCATAATAATCTTGCTCTCCTTTCTCTCCCCTTGGCCTTCCCTTTGATGTCTTTTTATACCCTCTCCAAAGTAGTTTTTTAGTTAGGAGTTGGTTGGGAACAGTTGGGCCACGGGCACTAACAGGTGATCCAGCAGGTAAACCCGCGATCACCGCCCGAAAAAGAGGAAATTATATTTTTTTAAGTGTTTTAATAGATACACGCGGGTTGGGTATGATAGACCCGCGTGTACACGCGTTTAACACAGGGCAAAGTCGCGTACAGGGAATAAAACACTGTTTTTTAAATTTTTGGACCAGGTCTGGAAGGAGGGGTTGCCCTAGGCCATAAGTGCAGCATCACAAACCATAAGAGTGAGATTTGGAGCTATAACAGATGCCCCCTAATGTATGAGGTCAGAAGGGGAACATGATTGCCGAAATACATTAAGTAAGTACAAGGAAAGGAACTCTGCCGAAAAACCGAGGAGGACTTCACCAGAATTCAGCCTGCCAAGCCACCGAAAGGAGATCAGAAAGAAACACTGTCTGAGGCGGGCATACCCATGCTCAGGAAAAGTAAAGCATGTCCGCATATCAAGTACAAGCGGATCCACTAAGTATACAAGTATAAATGACTGTAAAATACATAATGGATCATCTGACCATAATGAGTAAGTACATGTCTGAATATCACATATAAAACTGTCAATGATGCTGAAAGATGCAACGGATCACTGAAATCAAAGACTGATCCCATAAGGTACCAACTAAACATGATGGAATAGGATGGTACTACACTGCAAACTCAGGTGCCAGCATATAGAATGTCGCCATGACTGATTGCAACATATAAGGTGGAATGGTATCAACTAGCAGCAACAGGAGCAACTGTCAAGTGAACCAATGAATGCTGATACAACCTGAGGTCTTCACCGACCGCCGTGGTACATTTCTACACCATGGGAATAAATGATCTGAAGTCGACCATGTGAGAAATCGTTTGATTACCGGTCATTGATGTATACCGTTAACAAACGCGAGACTACTCACCGATAATGATAATGAGCGTCAAGGTACCCAGTACAATCTAACAAGTGTGAATAGATGAGCTGAAGTCGAACACCTGTAAGAATCTATCAATCAGGAGACAATGATGGTTTCCCACTGTCGATAGCGAGGAATCTGCCACTAATGACTGCAAACCCCAAGGTACTGCCAAATGGACTCTAGATCTTTGCCCCAGAGCAATGAGTCGGAGTCGATAGGGAAAGATCTGCTAGAAGGAAGGCATTAAGGCATCCTCCATCAATCTAGCGCGAGTGTAACCCGTAGGCCAATAATGTGGAAGGAATCGGACGAAAAAGATGTAGTAACCCAACCGAAGTACGTTTCCGGCGTACACAAGATGTGGCTAGCGCACGGCAGAAACCCTCTGAACCAACCAATAATGAAAGCTGACACAGAGGCGAGGTATCCACCAATAGGGTCAAATGGAAACCAAGGTACTGCACGAATCCCAATGTGTGATAATGTATGCTGATGTCGAACACAAGGGAAACCACTCAGTCAAAGACCCATGATACTGATCGATGCTGAGCACAAGGTGACCTATCAATAATGAAAATAGGGCCAGGGTGCGGTCTCTAGGTCTGCCCTCAGAGCAATGTGTCGTCGTCGATAAGGACAAGACCCGCCAGCAAGAAGTCAATGGGGACCTTCTCAAACCGGCACGAGTGAAGGACCAATATAACTGATGTGATGATAGACATGACACTGACAACCAGGGATGGCCGACTAAAAAATGAGTCAAGAGACACCGCAGAAAGGCCGACTCAGGCTAACTTCCCTTGAACAAAAGCACGACTCAATGTGACTATGTGGCAGCATATAATGAATCTGTATAAGTTCGTCATGCAGGAGGCACGAACGAACCCTCCATATGATTGGAAGAGATAACCAATCAGGGGAGAACTGACTCGATAACAAGGTTATGGCTTACCTAAGTCAAACTAAATCCCACCCATGCGGAGGAGACTTTGTTTTGAGTGCTTTGTTCAAGGGTGACACGACTGACTCTAGCTGCCAACAATAAATGGAAGTAATGTCCCTGTTCCCGCTCGTTTTGGAATATTTAATTTTTTTGTCTTTTTCTGATAAGCCGGAAAAAGAATAAAAGAATGCTATGGTACAGTGGAAAGAACGAGTGTCGGTGAAACAGATGCTCTAGTTCCTGGGAAAGGAACGTTCCTATGCTCAATGCAGGGAGGTGAAGAACTGGTCAGTGACACTCAGAGGTATGTCCCTTCCACGGATCTGGGTATGCCAAGCTGCAGAGGTCAAGGGTATGCAAGGTTGATTTTTGCAGTCGTCATGGTCAAAAGTGGGCTTAAACACGAGTCCAAGTGAAGCCGGCTATAGGCCAAAAGGTGCAAATGGTCAACATGCAATGCAGAAGTACAACTCAACACACATAGGAGCCTCTAGGGTATAAGGCCAGAACGAAGCGAAGAAGCAAGGAAGAATGAGTCTTCAACGCATAAGTCATGGCGGGACTACAGAGGACTCCCGAGCCTACTCAAAACGAAGCAGCATGGGCAACAAATGTCAGTGAGGTGCTAACTAGGATGCCCATGTAAAAGGATGGCTCTACCATCATGTCATGATTTAAAGAATCGGCGAGTGAAAATGGCTTGCGAACCATAACATGATGGGGTCGACCCTACGGCAGATGTATCGGTCAAATGGAGGCTAGTATGCATAATGCAACGGAAAAATGGTGTCCCTAACCTATATGCCAGTGAGAACACGATACCTGCCATGACGGGTCAGCAGTCATGGAACCGTCTCGAACCGTCGAAAAATGTCCAAAATGTCCTGAAAAACAACTCAATCTCGACATTCCAAGCTCCCAAGTTAAAAGTGACATGAAACCAAACAAAATAAAATTTTGAAAAAATTTTGCATTTTCAAAACTTATAAAAAGAAATTTTGGATTTACCATTTTCACCGTTTGACTTGGAGAGCAAATTGTGGAGCAAAAGGAGCAAACTTTCCCCGCGAGAAACTAAGATGCCCCCTGTTAAACAGAGAACTGTCACTGGGAATTGACTGCTTTAAACTGACCCAAACCACCAGACAGACATTCAGCCAAAAGAAAAATTATAAATCTTGAAAATTATGTGATATACGCGCCTGCAATTATTTGCAGAATGCGTGTACACGCGACTGTAACTAAGGAAACCTGCGTATACGCGGGTTTACTTAGTGCAACTTGCGTATATACGCTTCTGTAATCCAGAAAAAGTGCGTATATGAAGTGTTTCAAGAAAAATAAAAAACACAAACTGAAAAACTGGAAAAGCTTGGAGTTCAAGAAAATATCAAACAGTCAGAACCAACAAACAGAGGGACTGAGCCTTGATTGGCTTGAGGACTACCCAAACTAGGAACAACAAGAATGTTGTCCCCAGCGGAGTCGCCAATTCTGGTTGAAGGGAAAGTACCCCTAGAGTCCTTTGGGCTGAGACTCTACCAGACTGAAAATTGCTTATACAAAGAAACACACACACACAGCCATCTTTTTTACTTTTAAGCAAATTCTAATGTTTAGGGTACATACCTAAGGTCCTACGTCCGAGAAGACCGTTAGGGTGCAAACCCTTCTTGGAGTTCCCTTCTTCTTTCTCTGACCTGCAAGACAAACAAATCAAAGAACACAACAGTACATGTATAGAAGTTTATGTATAAATCATCTTTATGCTATAAAGTTAGTTATAAATAAGCTTTAAGTAACTACTTTCATAAGAATTCAACACAAGAATCTCATAAGCATAAAGAAAGATTATTCGGGAACAAAGACGTGTTTCTTTATATATAAAGGCAAATAAAGTACATATATCGGAAAGATATCACCTGAACACCTTCAGCAGGCTCCAAGCAAGCTTCCTCCCGGATTCGTTCCAGCCTCCAGCCTCCAGCAAGAGCTCCTTCCAAGTCTTACTCAATGATGATGTCAAGGATGAATGATCACCAATACACATGGAAACAAGGGTTTCCTATGCAAAATGGGGGAAGTGCAGGATGCACCAAGGACTTCAGACCTGGTCTAAGGGAAAAATCTCAGCATAATAATCTTGCTCTCCTTTCTCTCCCCTTGGCCTTCCCTTTGATGTCTTTTTATACCCTCTCCAAAGTAGTTTTTTAGTTAGGAGTTGGTTGGGAACAGTTGGGCCACGGGCACTAACAGGTGATCCAGCAGGTAAACCCGCGATCACCGCCCGAAAAAGAGGAAATTATATTTTTTTAAGTGTTTTAATAGATACACGCGGGTTGGGTATGACAGACCCGCGTGTACACGCGTTTAACACAGGGCAAAGTCGCGTACAGGGAATAAAACACTGTTTTTTAAATTTTTGGACCAGGTCTGGAAGGAGGGGTTGCCCTAGGCCATAAGTGCAGCATCACAAACCATAAGAGTGAGATTTGGAGCTATAACAAGAGGAGCTTTCTCATCCTTGTAGTCATTGTGCTAAAAATGGCTGTAGTTTCTATGTCCTCTTTTGTGGGATAAGTTGCTGTAGGATTTCCTACAGGATGTCATGTAGTTTCCTTTTCCTTAAACACTCACAATTTTCCTCATATTTGAAGTAGAAGGGGTGTTGAAATGAGTGGAAGATGGGGTTATGGAATGGCAGGTCAGGGATGCTACTTTTGGTATGCCTCCGCTTTCCTTTTTATTTTTTATAATTGTTTTTTTCTTTGAACTTGATTTCTTTTATGGATATAGGGGCAACATGGTTATGAAAGGTAGTGGCTAAGATATGGTGAGGTAAATGGTTTTTCATTCAAACAGAGGATTGTGTCACCACCTTGCCATTGGATTTCTCTTCCTGTAGTTTTCAATACCTTATGTAATTCATATAGGAAACTCCTGTAATATTACAAGGAATCCTCTAGAAAACAAAGAATTGCTTGAAATGATTTGGAGTGGAGTATAGATGGAAGACTAGGGGGATAATGGAGGATATGATAGGGGTCAAGTAAAACATATTTTTTGTAGGGATTTCTATCCTCTATATGTTTTGCTTATCTTCCTCTTGCAGGCCTACAAAACAGAATTGTAATTTTTGTATCTTTTTTGTTTTTCTCTTCTTTTTGGAAAACAACTAGTCTGCCTCCAATGAGGTTTTCATCCTAGTTGTCTAACCTAGGTTCCTCAAAAGAGGTTTTCACCCAGAGATATTATTATTATTATTATTATTATTATTATTATTATTATTACTATTATTATTATTTGGAACACTCTTGAGCTGCCTCAAGAGGTTTTCAAGCGAACAATTGTACTCAAGTGCCTCATGGAGGTTTTCACCTGAGTCTCTTTATTTTTTTTTATGTTTTTTTCAAGTACTTGGTGTGGTGGAAGCTAAGACTTCCTCAACCACCATCACTATCTTGTTGATGCTATTGATGAATTCCTTCTTTGATAAGGGGTTTTTTTAGATTTTTACTCTATACCCATTGACAGGCAAAGGGATAGCCTCTGCATCAATGGCTCTTATTTGAACAGCACCATTATCGTGACACTTTTCTATTACATAGGGCCCCAACCATCTAGTCCTTAACTCGCCTTTGAAATCTTTGTACCCAGAATCATACAGCAAGGCCCAATCACCTTCTTGAAATTGTTTGTCCTTTATATACTTGTCATGCCAGATTTTCATTTGTACTTGAGTCACTTCAATGTGCAGGAGGGCCTACATCCTAAATTCATATAACCCATTCAGCTGGAGCAATCTTTCCTGTTGTTCCCTTGTGATATCTAGATCCAGTTTCGTTGCAATCCTTAAGGTGTTGTATTCAAATTCAATGGATAGCAAGGCTTTCTTTCCATAGGCCAGTTCATAAGGAGTGAAGCCAGTGGTTGTATTCCTAGTGGTATTGTAGGTCCAAGTGGCCTCAACTAATCTATATTGCCAACCCTTTCTAGTGCTACTAATCACCTTGGTCAGAATGTCTTCCAATTCTCAATTGGTTACTTCCACTTTCCCATTAGCCTGTGAGTGGTAAGGGGTGTATTTTTTATGCTCGAGCTTATGTTGGCTTAACAGGTTTTCAATCATGTGAGATGTAAATTTACTGGCTTGATCAATGACCAACTCTCTAGTGTACCCAAACTTATAAAGCACATTCTTCCTTAAGAATTCAGCCACATTTTCTTATGTTTCTACTTTGATGGCTTTGGCTTCAACCCATTTTGTTAAGTAGTCAGTGCACACAATGATCTACTACTTCTGTATGGATGGAGGGTAAATGGGTCTGATGAAATCCATGCCCCACTTATCAAATGAATCAAGATTCACTTGAGATTGCAGAGGAATTTCATCCCTTGGGGTAGGTTTCCCCATTGTTTGGCGCCGATCACACTGGCTGGTATACCTCCTTACATCTTGATGAAGAGAGTGCCAGTAATAACCAGCTTGTAGTACCTTAAATGTTGTTCTTTTGACTATAAAGTGACCTCCAAAAGGCCCATCATGACAGGCTAGAACGATTTTGAAGACTTCCTCCTCCCTGACACATCTTCTTAGAATTTGATCTCAACCTAGCTTGAAGAGATTTCCCCCAATCCAAGTAAATGGGATGCTTTTTCTTATGATTCTTCTCTTTTCCTTGGAGGAAAAATTTGGACGGAATTGTGCAAATACCAAGTAGTTTATATGTCAACAAACCATGGAGAGAGAAATAAAATGGTGAATAACAGTTCATCTGGTAGTTTATCATCAACCATTCCTTCCTCCCCTACAGGAAAACTCAATCTAGATAAAAAATCAGCAACTACATTTTCCTTTCCAAGATTATCAATAATAGTTAAATCAAATTGTTGCAATAAAAGTAACCATCTAATAATCAGACATTTACATCATGTTTTTTCATCAAGTATTTGTAGCATGGTCAATATGTACAAATGTTTGGTAACCAGTAATGTAATGTCTAAATTTATTCAATGAATGCACAATAGCTAGGATCTCTTTTTCATTTACTATGTAGTTTAACTCGGCTTTCGACAGATTCTTATTGATGAAGTAAATGGCATAAGGTATCTTGTCATATATCTGGCCTAGAGTTGCTACTATAGCTTTATGAGACACATCGACATGAATATGAAAAGGAAGAGCCCAATTTTGGCCTCAGAGAATAGTTGTAATGGTCAACTTGTCCTTTAGAGTGTCCAGGGCTTCATGGAAACTTTCTGACCACAAAAATTCAGAATCTTTGTCCAATAACCCAAATAAAGGAGAAGCTAACTAGCTGAAATCTTTTATAAATCTCCTATAGCATCTGGCTAAACCTAAAAAACTTCTAACATCCCTTTGCTTCTGCGGATTCAGGACCCTTTTGATGATGGCTATCTTATTTGGGTCTACGTGCAGTCCTTCCTAGGATATTGAGTGACCTAGAATAGTCCCTGCAGTCATCAAGAACTCACATTTTTATGGACTATGGGATAAGTTCATTTCAATGCATTTGTTTAGCACCTTTCCAAGGTTAGAGAGAGCCTCCTAGAAGTCAAACCCATAGGAAGTGAAGTCATCCATATAAATTTCTACTGCATCATGGAATAGCTCTGAATGATACTCAGGACTTCTCTCTGGAAAGTGGCAGGGGCATCGCATAAACCAAAAGGAAGGACCCTATAAGCAAAAGTACCCCAAAGACAGGTGAAGGTGGTTTTATCCTGGTCCTCTAGGCTGATATGGATTTGATTGTACCCACTAAATACATCCAAGAAAGAGAATAAATTCCTTCTTACCATACCATCTAACACTTAGTCAATGAAAGATAGAGGAAAATGGTCCTTCTTTGTGGATTTTTTTAGTTCTTGGTAATTGACAGAAATCCTCCACTTTCCATTTTTCTTTGGAACTAGCAGTAGAGGAGACACCCACTCACTATCCGAGATAGGGTAAATGAATATTGCATCTAACAGCTTCTACAACTCTTCTTTGATTATATCTTTGAGAGCTTGATTCATTCTCCTTTAGGGTTGTCGGACTAGTTTGCAACCTTCCATGATGTAAATGTGGTGAGTACACATCGAGGGGTGTACTCCCTTCATTTATTTGTAATTCCAAGAAAGGGCATCCAAATGTTCTCTTAGCATATTGCATAACTCTTCTTCATGGTGTACAGAGAGAGGAGTTGATTTTCAATGCTCTTTCAGGGCTGAATTCTATTGTCTTGGCACGAGTAGGGTTTAAGTCACCTAATCATAGATCAATCGGATGGTTGTCCTTGGTTTCCTTCACTGCTTCCTCCAGACACATGGTGTTGGGAGTTTTATTTTGAAGGATGTGTTCAATCAAGTCATCTTCATTGGGTTGTCCTCCTCCTATGGTAGTTTCTAGGGTATATATTTGGGAGGAGTAGACTTCATATTCTTCCTCCTCTTCTAGCCATAAAGGCAAGTCATGTCCTAGAGATGGTTGAGTAGGAGGGCACAGGACCAATTGCTTAGATAGATAACCATTTTTTATAGTCATATTTCCAGCCCTGCAAGTTATGTAGGCATCGGCAATGGCTAATCAAGGCCTCCCAAGGATGAGAGGATAACCATTAAATTTGGTATTAGGATGGAGAACTAAGAAGTCTGCAAGGTATTCCCATGAATCAATGGATACCATAACATCCTCAACAATCTCCTCAAGGGCTACTGTGGATTGGTCTGCAAGCTGCAAGATTGTCATGGTCTTCCTTAATGATCCCTAGAGATTCAGCTTGAGCATAGTGTCCTTAGGCATTACATTGATGGTGGGCCCAAGATCAATCAAGGTATGGGGGACAATGGAGCCATTGATGTGTACAACTACTACACAGCTCCTAGGATCTAAATACTTCAGGCAAATTACCTGCCCCAACATTAAGTTGGACAATTGTCCAATGGCATTAATGGTAGGGGTGTCTCTTTTTCGCCTTCCTGGATGTTTGAAACACTTCTCTTTAATAAACTTGTTGTAAATGGGTACATCTTTAATAGCTTGGAGAAGTGGGATTTTGACACATATATTTTTCAACTCACCCAGAAGTTCAATCTCTTCTAGGGTATGCTGGACTGGATGGGTTAATATTTCAAGAAAGGGTGGTGGATTTACTCTAGGAATACTTTCCTCTCGTTCCTCCTCACTCTCCCTAGGTAGAGATGGAGGTTGGCTATCTGAGAGAACTATCCCAGACCTAAGGTTAATTTCATGAATTTCCACAGCATAAGTAGGGCAGGATGTCTCTCCACTGTAAAGCTATTGTGCCTATCTGTTGTTCAGTTTTGGGTTTGGTTGGGCAAGTATCTGAGATTGTTTAGGTGGAGAAGTGTGTAAAAGTTGTGGTTGAGATGGAGGTGAAGGCAATAAAGTTGGAGCATTGTTGTATGGGGGCCTCCAAATCTAGGGTGGTGCATTCCACTAAGGTTGTGGAGGATTATATGGTTAAAATGGTTGGTTAGCTGACTGGGAATGGTATTGAGGTGCAAAAGACTAGGGAGAATGTGTAGACAAGGAGGGATGAGAAGGGGAGCACCAAGAGGGAATGGATGTGTTTTGATTAGGGTTGTAATATGAATAGGATGACCGTTACATGCCTTGCTGGAATGGTCAAGACCCATGAGGCCTCCTTTGCTTTATGTAGCAGAGTTATTCACTCACCCCTTTAGTTCCCCGATACATAGCTTTTAGTCCTGGTAGAGAAGGGAACTTGTATGTGGGGTTATTTTCATCACTGACCAAGCAAATTTCTATAAGGCTCAATGGACATTCATTCCTAGGGTGCCTTCTTGTGCATCTAGGGAAGAAAATGGCCAATTCTCTCTCTGATTCCTCTTGGTTCCTCTTGATTTTCATGGCGTCCATCTGTAGGGAAAGGGTTTGCAACATTTCACTCTTAAAATCTTCCAACATGTTCCCAATTTCACTTTTTATATATACATTGGAAGGGGATGAATTGGCCACTCGTTGACTAAGCCTACCCCTTTTTCTAGCTACCCTAGAATAATTCTTGAAAAAAGTTTGCATATCATCATAGGGTAGCTGATAGATGTCCCCTCGTGATAGTAGGCTTAGGGTTTCTAGGAGATATTCCCCGATCCCTCTAAGAAGGACTAAATTAAGTGACTCACGATCATGTGTGCACCTGGCCCTTTTATAGCTAAGCTGAAATGTTTCCTCATAATCCTCTAATGACTCTTCGTGTCCCAAGGTCTAAAAATTTCCTCTTTGGTATCTTTGGACTTGTGGTAGTCCCTATACTTGTTGTCAAAATCTTTTTTCATTTGAGCCCAAGTGGTGATACTATCCTAAGGTAAACCGATGAATAAGTCCAGGGCTGCATCCTTGAGAGTGGATGGGAATAATTTCAGCTTTTGATCATCATAGGTGTAATCATAAGTTCTACATATGATAGAAAGTTAGAACAAAAAATTATCGGGATCTTTTGAGGTCAGGCCATGGAAGTGAGGAAGAGCAGAGGGGCTTATGTTTTTCATCTTGGCATCCCCATTAGTTTCTCTAATGGGAAAATCACCATCAATTCTTTCCTTGTCTCCCCTTTCATTTATCTTTTTAGCCATTATGTCAGTTGAAATGGTTTCTTCTTCTTCCCCTATAGGCTCTTCAAAAATTTCTCACTGTTAGCCTAAGGGGTCCTCTAATTCACAACCACCAAAGAAGAGGGAAGGTTGGTTGTTTGAAGTGGTGGGTGTATTTGGTAGAAATTTTCCTAGGTTATCCCTATTCCTACAAGGCATGAAAGGAGTGTTTTGTTTTGTTTTCCAAACTTTAAGACTGATTGTGAAATTGAAAAGACAAACTGGATTGAAATAATTGCTAAATGAGATCAATTGCAAAATGGAAAGGAAAGCAAACCAACTTACAACTACTTTGCAGAATGGAACTAATAGCATAATTAAAGAGATAAGAAATGGAGTAAACAAAGAAGAAATCACATCTACTTAAAAACCTAACTAGCAATGACGCCAAAAAGTGATGAGCACAAGTATTACAGCAAGGATGTTGCAACTCATGGGGATATCGGCTTTACTTCATCAACTTGGGGTTCATACAAACTTAGAGGTGATAGTGTTGTATACACAAATAGTCCACTCTTTGTCAATGTTCAGTTGGGGAGATAGACCACTAGGGTTTCTCAAACTAGCCTTCTATTGATTAGAATAATTTTGATTACCAATTTATAGACAAGAATTTTAGCCTAATTGAGAGAATTGAAATGCTACTTACTGCAGTAATGACAAATTGAAAGAAATGACTACAAAACAACATAACTCATCTAGCTATTTCTTAACATACATTTCTTGCAAAAGAACTCTAATTTAACACATGTGAGGTCTTAACTAGTCTAAGCATGAAGTCTGATCTAAACAAGCACTTAATTGTTGTGCGCATAAATAAATGTAAAGACTTTTTTATCTTCATCTTTTTGTTTGAAAAATGTAAATGATAATCCTTTTTTGTTGCATGGTAATTGAGATAGGTGTGGAGGGATATAAGTGCAATCGTATAGATGGCTTGGAAGGCAACACGGGGTCCACGCCTAGCTTTAGTGATGCTTTTTTCACAAATCGGGCTCAAAATAGGCCACTACAGGTTTTCCTACGGGATGTCCTAGTTCACCTACAGGATCTCATGTTTTCCTACAGGAACAGGTCGAAAGCATAGGGAGCTATTTAAAAGGTGGGATGGAGCTTGGAAAAGGTGAGTAAGGATGGAATAAGGTAAGGGAGTGGTAGGCACTCACTCATAACTCAAACCAAACATTTACGATGGTTGGATTTGCTCAATAAGCATGGCATGTTTTCCTTGTAATACGACAACTCAAATTGAGACCTTAGTGGTTTTTAGCGATCATGGGTGGATATGGTTTGGTTGAGCTTGATGATATGAGGTCTTCTTTCAATGTAGAAACTTCTGCAACATATACATCATTATTGGAATTTATCCATAAATTCATCTCAAAACAAGAAGGGTTTACTTAAATAGAAGAAAACAAAATTTCCATCATTCATTTGCCAAGTTCATGCATGGGAATTCTTGAAACCATTATGAAAGCAACATGAAATCAATGCAAGACCTAATATATCAGAAATTTCAATTGCAACCTATCTTCTAAAACTAAAAGATGATGACCTAATTAGCAGAAAAACCCTAAATTTCATAAGAAACTAGAATTCTATCTTTTTTGGGCTGAATGGGAAATGTTCCTCAAGCCATGGTCCCTGGAAGGGAGAAATGAGGTAAGATCCACTTGTTTTCATCCTTTTTTGAATATTTTCTTATCTCTGTAATGCTACTGTTAGAACTATCCACAAATGGAAGCAAACTAATAAAACATACCAGTACTTGCAAATTAACAACACATAAATTAGTATAGCAACTAACTATGAGCACAAGCCTAAACATACATATACAACAAGAGGGACCTCTGCTGCTAGGTTTAGGCCCTAATTCAAGATATTCATCCCTCTGAGTCAACTTAGTGATGGATCAAGGGTGCTCATTTTCATTAAAGAAATCAGAAATACATAAGAGTGCTTGGTTACAATCCTTCAACTCGAAAACTGCATAGCTATCTTCAACAAAAAATATGAATCCTAATGAGGCTCTAGGATTTATAAAATTGAAGTTTCCAACAACTTACTTACATCTAGGGAGGCCTGACTCCCAATATTGAGATCAACTGGTTCTTAACTGTCACTGGCTGGGCTGCCAATGATCCTCATGACTTGGCTGCTTGCAACCCCGAGTTGGTGTGATTTGATTTAGGGATTTTCGAGTGAGTGTCAAGTTAAGGAGGGAGATATTATCTCCTATAATCTTTCGTTCTTTTCTCGTTCGAGTTACTGCACCCTAATTAGCCACAATTTTCTCCCAAACCTGCAATCAATGCACATTAGACCACTAGACATAACATCTTACTTTTACTCATCTCATTAAGAATAATATAATTAAAACATGTAAATAATTATGACAAGAGTTGATTTTAGTAAGCTGGAGATGCATTAAGGTCCATATATTTTACCCATTGATGAGCCTCATCAGCATACAAAATTTTATAGAAGACATTTGTGGCCAAACAAGGAAAATGAAACATATGCAGAAGCTCCATGGATTTTGAAATAAAAAAGAGTTAGACCAAATAAAAAATCTTGAGTTCAATGAAGACAACTATTGGCTATGGGTCATCATTGGAAACATATTTCTATAGTTGATGGACATGTCAAAAGATTTAAAATGAATGATATTCATAATTTATTGAAGGCATTATCATCATTTAACTTTTACTAGTAACATTGATTAAATACAAAATAGTTTTTCATATTTTGTTGTGTGAGAAAAATTACTAATGAATTTTGAGAAATTTGTTTGATAGCATATCATGCCATTTCCAACTATGGGGGATTAACGTATAATTGTTGACTTAAGGAATGCCATAAGTCGATTGTTAGCATTTGCAAGGTATGTGATATGAAATGTTCATGTGTGAGAGACATAGATATATTATATTGCTTTTTAATTTTTGACTAAAGGTTCATACTAATTTTCTATTCTTATATTAGGTGGGTGACCTCCAAGGAGATCCACGAATGTGAAGTGCCAAAATGGAAGAAAGAAAGTGCAGAAATTGTATATGTATTTAAGAAGGAGCTCCTTGCAAGTTTCATGGACCTACAAGTCCATTTACTTATACACCTATTCAATGACATTGAATTGGCAGGTGTTGTATCAACAAGGTGGATGCTTTTCTTTGAGAGGTATATGAAAACTATAAAAATATATGTCCTTCAAAAGGCACATCAGAGAGTTGCATGGATCAAGGGAATGTATTGAGTGAAGCATTTTTCTTCCTATGTCAATTCCTTGGTAAGGATTTTGAAGATGAGCTGCACTTCTAAGATGAAGAGTGAGAATAAGATATAAATCATGGAGAAAAACCACAATCTAATGGTGTTCAAGTAGAAATTAGTAAGTAAATTCATGATTATTGTGGTTGTTTTCCTTGCAATTATTAATTTACTCTATAATTTATTTTTCAAATATACAACATGACATTTAGACTTTGAAATAAACATCTTGACATGTAATAGTGGTAGAAAAAAGTGTTATACTCGACAAGTTAATTCTATAACACATGGATTTTATGAATGATTGGATTGATTAATATGAGAAAAAGGGAGAAGTATTAGAAGAAAGGATACAATTTAAGAGATCGAACCCAAGCAATACTCCACTTCTCATTGATATGCTTGGGGAATGGGGCAAAGATTGCACACTACAATGGGATATTGAAAAAATTCAAAATCAAAATGTATAGATTCAAGCATTAAAGAAGATTAAATAAACATGTGTAGAGGATGTGAAATAAAGGTACAGTTGGAATTTTACAAAATCTTATTTCCTTACATTTTTGACACTATTAACCATTTTAATATTTTTCATTATATTTGCTTTCACTGAAATAAATGGTCTTTGAAATGTGAGGAGATATTGTACAATGTGGGCATATGGTCGACATTATCGTGTAGAAAGTGTAGATGTAAAGATGTGATCCTTTTATTATGGCATCATGGTTGATTTAAAACAATCCAGACGATCAAGCACAAAAGATGTTGGCAATCTACAATATGTTTGAAAATCCAAGAAATTATTGAGGTTGATTATTGCTCTTTTAAATGTTTTATTTTTAAGTGTAAATGGTATGAAGCATTTGAGAGGACCCAGAGACAAGATACGCATAGTGGACTATTTTCTATAGATTCCCCAAGCCTTTCCTACCAGAGGATAAGGAGCCTTATGTTCTACCAATTCATTGTGAGCAGGTATTTCTTTAACTCAAACAAGAAGCAGTAATGATCATTAATATAGTAATTCATCATTTACTGTGAATATGTGTGTGCGTGTGCGTGTTTATTGAACAATAAAATTCTTATAACATAGATCTAATATATGTATGTTGTTCATGTGTAGGTATTTTTCTATGAAGATATTTTGGACCCGAAATGGATATTTTTCACACATTGTGATCTAAGATCAAGGCATGTGTTTGATGATGCATTAGTGGATACTGAGCAGAATAATGATGACCAAAAAACCTAGAGAATGTAATTAGAAAACATCAAAGAAATTGGCATGCATGATTATGTTGAAGATGGTTATGTTCAAGCACAAGAAGACAACAATCCAAAGTTAGATAATTTTATATAAGAAAACAATATGGATGGTATGGAAAATGACGATCAAAATACATTTGGTAACACTATATATTGTCTACAATCAAATTTCAATAATGATGAAGATGATGGAGGTCAAGATGAGGATGATCATTTATTTAATACTTGAAATAACATACGAACATTGACACTGATACACTAAATGGCGTTGTTGCAGAAAATAATGTTAATGAGAAATACTTCTAATTTTTCAGAATTATTTACAATAATCCATGTTTAAAAAATGAAATGGCATTGTTGCAGAAAATAATGTTAATGAGAAATACTTCTAATTTTTATGAATTATTTACAGTAATCCATGTTTAAAAAATGATGATTTTTATGGCCCAAACATTGAAATTCTTCAGTATTACTTTTGTTGATACAAATTACCTATTGAATAACTTAAATTGTTCAACCTTTGGTATGAATTGTTGGTTGAAAAAAATAGGATTACTTGGATAAGAGTTAGCATGATTAGTGGTCATTTACTGGTTGATAATGGTTTACAGGTGTTGTTAGCTTATTGGTTAGACTTAGACTCAACTAGGATGAAGAGCCTATTGAATAATAATACATTAAATATGAAATTTTTAAAAAATATAATCACATATATTGTATATGTAAAACCATGTAAATCAAAACTATTAGGTTAAATCTATGCAAAGTTTGTTCATTAATTCATATTATAAAACAAATTGAAATGTGCCACTAAACCTAAGATAAATTATTTTATATGTGAAAAATTAGAAAAGCATAATTTTATTAATGTTCTTTATCATTAAAATAATACTATCCAATTTGAATCATTCAATTTGGCCATGTAATGAAGTATGGGTGTGCCATTCAGTCAAGCAAGCCAAAATTGTCTTACTTTACTAAAATGTGCACCCGGGCTTCATTTCCTGGCCAATATGTTTGATTCCAATTGTATATTATTTATTTAATAACTAATAAATACATTATGACTTTTTCTTGATACCTTGTGTTAATTTGGTAGCTCATGGACAAATTCCTTCCTTTGGACTGTTGAAGAATCTAGGGCACATGTAGTTAATGAGATTCTTCTTGACTTGATAACTATTTGTGAGGCATTTTAATTTTCTTATTAGCACAATATTCTCTAATAGAGTTAAGGCTTCTGTGATACATATCGGTTTTAGAGAAGATTCTTTGGCGAAAATTACATGGAAACTCATTTGTCGACGCGTTGGTTGATCGTCAGGACAAGTTGAAGAAACAGATCCAATCCAGCAAGTTAAATAGTCCAAGCAGAGACTCCAACAGCTACAAAGGATTAACGGTTAATTTCTGACTCTAGAACCCAGGTTAAATTATTTCATTATTTTAATAATAATATTATTATTTATAACCAAGTAAATATGAATTAACGGTTAGTTTTTTAATAAAACTTATATATATATATATATATATATATATATATATATATATATATATATATATATATATATATATATAAATCTTAATTAAAATAATAATAAATATTAATTTGATTAAAATTAATTATCATTAATATTTACTATTTTTAATTTCATAGAACTAAGGTGAATTAGGTATAAATAAACATGATTAAAGGTTAGTAATACCTATATTTATTTAAATTATGTATATATATTTAATAAAATAAGATTATTTAATTAAAATAATATGTATAAATTGACCAATGGCTAATATAAGGACCATGGTCAAATTAAGTTATAATGGGTGAAAGTGATTAAAATTAGTGTTAATAGTTAGTTAGAGGGTAATATTTAATAAACAAATTAATGGTTATTAATACCTATATTTATTTAAATTATGTACATATATAAAATAAAATTATTCTTAATAAGTTATAATGGGTGAAAGTAAATTAGTTAAAAGATAATATTTAATAATTTGAGCTACTACGAAATCAAAAGGAAGGTAAGACTAAATTATATTTATATAAAAATGTAAATTATTGGTTAGTTTTTAATTCATTTATTTCTTTACATTATTACTTATCTATATATATATATATATATATATATATATATATATATATATATATATATTATATTAAAATAATAATAATCAAATGTAAAGGTTATGATTAATAAAATAGCTTACAGGTTAGTATAAAAAGTTAAATTTAAAGTAAATTATTCATTTTATTAATTATTATTATTAATTGCTATTATATTTAATGGAGTTAGGTACAAATAAACACATAAACGGTTAGTAATTCTTTAATTTATTTAAATTATGAATAAAATTATTTCTTTGTTAAAATAAAATAAATTATAAATAAATACTATACATTTAAAATAATATATTAATATATTATTTTAAATGTATAGTATTTATTTATAATTTATTTTATTTTAACAAAGAAATAATTTTATTCATAATTTAAATAAATTAAAGAATTACTAACCGTTTATGTGTTTATTTGTACCTAACTCCATTAAATATAATAACAATTAATAATAATAATTAATAAAATGAATAATTTACTTTAAATTTAACTTTTTATACTAACCTGTTAGCTATTTTATTAATCATAACCTTTACATTTGATTATTATTATTTTAATATAATATATATATATATATATATATATATATATATATATATATAAAAGTAATAATGTAAAGAAATAAATGAATTAAAAACTAACCAATAATTTACATTTTTATATAAATATAATTTAGTCTTACCTTCCTTTTGATTTGGTAGTAGCTCAAATTATTAAATATTATCTTTTAACTAATTTACTTTCACCCATTGTAACTTATTAAGAATAATTTTATTTTATATATGTACATAATTTAAATAAATATAGGTATTAATAACCATTAATTTGTTTATTAAATATTACCCTCTAACTAACTATTAACACTAATTTGTAATCACTTTCACCCATTATAACTTAATTTGACCATGGTCCTTATATTAGCCATTGGTCAATTTCTACATATTATTTTAATTAAATAATCTTATTTTATTAAATATATATACATAATTTAAATAAATATAGGTATTACTAACCTTTAATCTTGTTTATTTATACCTAATTCACCTTAGTTCTATGAAATTAAAAATAGTAAATATTAATGATAATTAATTTTAATCAAATTAATATACGACAATTTAATTAACTTTTATACCAATCTAGTATTTAATTTATTATTCCTAACCGATTATTATTATTTTAATTAAGATTTATATATATATATATATATATATATATATAAGTTTTATTAAAAAACTAACCGTTAATTCATATTTACTTGGTTATAAATAATAATATTATTATTAAAATAATGAAATAATTTAACCTGGGTTCTAGAGTCAGAAATTAACCGTTAATCCTTTGTAGCTGTTGGAGTCTCTGCTTGGACTATTTAACTTGCTGGTCTGGATCTGTTTCTTCAGCTTGTCCTTACGATGAACCACACTAGTTGGTTCGAAACGCGTCGACAAATGAGTTTCCACAATATTCTCTTTGATATTATTAGAGCTTGTGTTTCTTATTTCATCAAATAGCTACCAAAGAATAACGAGACAAGAACAAAATATGTTGGCATTTTTCCAGGGCCAAAGCCTCTCCCTCTTGGAGAGGAAAACCCACACATAATTCTTCTTATAGAGATTCCAATTGATGAAGACCAAGACCATGAACCTTGACCCACTAGGCCACTCCAAGACCAAGACACCAATGCTCTTCTTTACTATTGAGATCAACATCATCATTACTACTTTGTCGAGATCATCATCATGATTCCAGAGGGGTCCTTACAATTTCACCATTGCTTGCTTCATCATTGTGTCACCAAGGTCTTTCTACTACTACAATATCAAAGTTATCATCGAGATCATTATTGTTGTAACACTCTAATCATCTCTGCACTTTCACGAGATAACAAAAAGGTTTATGTATGTATATTGAGAGTATTCCTGTATGACCACCGATATCCTTATCATTGTTGTTATACCAAGTAGTGTGTGCTCTTCCTCAAGACTGTGTGACTGCATTCTTGTATGACTGTGTTTCAGTATTGAAACTATGATTATAACGAGACCAAGACACTTATTACTTGCACCGAGATACAATGCTTCATCATTAAGATCTTATACCTTATCATTGAGATCATGTACCTTATGCACCCATCCAAAGTTGCAAACTAGTCTGAGATTCTTCCTTCTGTTGAGCCTCAAAATTACTCTTTCTGTAGCAACTCTTCTCATTCCTTTTTTTTTGTTTCTCCATAAGAAAGATGCATTATCATCACCAATAACTGGTATATATTGTCTTGAGGAGGACATTTAGTGATTTACATGCTATGCTTTTATGTTTTTCTGTTTGAATAAATTTTTGTATATTATCTACGGAACGCAGCCCACTCTGTAGCTAATCGGCTACTCTGTAGCTACTTCCATGTTCTAATAAGTTCCAGGTGTCCTAAGGAGAACCGACCACATGGGTAGATCTAAAATCATCGTGACATGGACTCTGTCCTATTGATTTAGCCCAGGTCAACAAAGAAGATGGCATAAGACTTTGGTCAATGGATAAGTCAAACACAAAGAGACCTAGGATAACAAGACTTTGTTTCGTGGTTAATTAATACGTTTCATAGTGATGGGAAGCATTATCTAGAGAAACTACTTGTACCTACAGACTCGAACATCCACCTGTACAGACGAATCCAACAACCGTGCAATGTCTTGGATTTATTTCTCCAGCAGCCGAGGAAGAAATTCTGCAAATGTATCTTCGACGTGTTTGGATGTAGCATGCTTTTCTCCACAAATAGTTATATGATTTATCTTATAAATACCTGTGTAAAGGACCGAAGAATGGAGAAGTAATAGTCATAGTTTTTTATGTGAAATCAAAGTTCTAGACTTTGTAATTTTTGAACATTTTGTGTCCCTGTTTTAATATGAGAAGACCACATGTTTTTATGAACATCTGAAGGATTTTTCTTGGAGTTGATCGAGAAAGCGTAGCCTAATCAGTTGCAGAGGGCCCCTGCACTGAAGAGGTTTTATTTTGTTTATTTGTCTTCTTCTTGTTAACTGTAAATTCATCATTTTCTTTCTAAAACAGTGTCTATAATAATTTTTTACTAACAATGTTTATAATTTAGAGTAGTTTCCATTAGCTTGATTTCTTTTTAGTTCTTATCAGTAGTTTAGAAAATACATTGTTGAATAGTTTACTTCATTTACTATTTTGCTAGTTTAAATTCTTAGTTAAACTGATCACTGTCATTTACTGTCTTTGCCATTTCATTTTTAGTTCAAAATACTAACTCATGGTGTTAATGAATGTTTATGGAAAACCCTTCAAGTTGATAATTCATCCCTAAGTGGTTGAACATTTCATTTATGCAATGAGTTATTTCTACATCTATGTATTTGTTTTCTCTTAGATTAATGAAGTACATAATTACTCAAATGTCATCCCAAGGAGACTTTCTCCCAAAATTGAGAGGCAGAGTGACCAAGTATTTCATTTAGTATTATTTCTGTAATTAGTTAGACATCAATTGCAAGTATCACTTTCATTTCTAATTCATGATTTGGAAATAATGGTAAAATGAGAATAGAAACTTTGTTTTCATTTCCTTCTTATCTTTGTTTCCATATCTTTCTTAGCTCTGTTTTCATTTTTCTTTTAGATTTTGAGCAATCTTTAAGAAAATTAGATTTATTTTTGATAATTTACATTGTAAATCATTAGGAATTAAAAGACCAAAAACCACCAAAACAACATAAAAACACACAAACAATGAACTAAGAAGGGTTACCTAGCACAAAAAGTGCACTACACTTCATCAGTTTACGTTACTTGAATTGTAAATTTATGTAGAAAAATTTAGGACACTAAATTGACCAAACATTTTGGCACCCTTGTCGGGGAAGTGTAACTAGGTAGCCTTATGTCTTACATTAAAAAAAAAATGACATGCATAGAGAAAGAGACTCTAGGGGTAGATTTATTTCTAGGGGCAGAAGTTCAATTCCTACAACACCACCTACTCCACCAAGAACAAGAAAAGACACACCTCCATCCCAAACTCATACCCCCAACCATTGGACTCCTGGAATTCCAAGGGCAAAAATCCAATCAAAAGAATCTCCTACTTCATCTACCAAGTCAATCCTAGGGGAGAAAAATTTCGAATCTCCAACAGTAGGAATAGTCTTTTTCACCTCCAAATGAGAGCACATTGTAGTTGAAGAATTAGGAATATCTAGTGAGGAAGAAGAAGTATAACCTCTCTCCCATATTCCATTAATAGAAGAACCAGAGGAGGAGGAAGTAACCTTGCAGGTTGAACCCTATACTGACTCTGAAGAAACTTTAATAGCATAAGAAGAACAAGATGGAGAATTCTCATTATTTGTGGGGGGGTATAGGAAGAGGTAGAGGAAATAATGGAGGATGTAGAGGAAATAATGGATAAGGTAGAGGAAATAATGGAGGAGGCAGAGGAAATAGGGAAATAGATAATTCTTTTGGATTCCCTATAGTGGATGAGGAAACAAATGCCACAATGAAAAATATCTCACCTTCTCTCCTCCCAAAATTCCATGGGTTAGAAAGTGAGGATTCTGAAACATTCCTATTTGAGTTTGAAGTCTTGTGCAGAACCTATGACTATCTAGAAGAATCTCAAAAACTTAAGTTGTTCCCTTCAACATTGAAAGGAGCTGCTTTGAAATGGTTCATGGGGTTACTCACTTAGTCCATTAGAACATGGAATGACATGAAAGAAAAGTTTTTGGATAGGTATTTGGATTATTGCATGCCTACCAGCCACAAATATGAAGTGTTCAAAATGATGCAAAGAGAGGATGAAAACTTAGAGGATTTGATTTAGAGATTCAATTATAATTTGAAAAGGTCAAAGATGAACAATTTAGATGAGGATACCTTGAAAGCTCTTTTATTAAAAGCCATTAGAGATGAGTGTATAGATATCATTAACATGATGGGAAATGGAGATATCTCTCAAATTCCATTAAATGATATAGGACAATTATGTGTTCATCTCTTCAGAGGGAAATCTAAAACTGCAAAAGGTCCAAGAAATCCTTCTCTTGTTAGAGTAAACAAATCTGCAACTGGATCTGTAAGTAGGGCAGAAATTGGTAATATGCTTGATGAATTTAAAAATGACATCCTAGGGAATCTTAGTCAGCAATTAGACACCCTTAACTTGAAAAACAAGAAAAAAAATGAGGCTGATACTTTAGCCATTTTTGTCCAAAATGCAAAAGAAAACATGCTCTAAGAGAATGTCATTTGGATGCAAAAGTTGTAGAAACTTGTATGATTTTCTTAGAAAGCCATGAGATCAAGGGTTGTACTTCAATTCTAGGTCCTCATGCTATCTTTCAAGAAGAAACAGAGTCAAATTCTGCAGAACCTCTTTGTTTCGCTGCTAGAGAACCTTGGCAGGGGCCACAAAATCAGGGATTTAACAATGAAATGTATCTTCAGCCCCCACCAAATTGGAATTCTTTGGTAGCAACCTTGGCCTCAACCTCAATCTCAATCTCAACCTTGGCCTCAACCTCAATCTCAATCTCAACCACGAGCACAAGGAGTACAAAATACTTATGGGATATTTTCTCAATATTATCAATATCCTCCATCATATCACAATTATCCTGCACCACACATTCCACAACAAAATCAGCAGCCACAAGTTCAAAATCGGAACACTCAACTTACATTACCATTTCCACAAAAAATTCCACAACAAAACCAAAATCCTCAACTCTTACTGCCATTTCAGCAAAAACCAAATCAGCTACCTGCCCAACCATTACATGGTAGAAGGGCAACAATTTCCAACTTATATGATCATGCCTCTAGATATTAATGATTTTTAACTGAGATCTAGTGGGATATTAGAAAAGGAAAGACCTTCTGTAGTTATTCAGGAACAAGACAGTTCTGAGGAAGATTCTCTAAAGGTCAATAAAAGTTTTGAGGGAATATCTCTTCAAAACCAAAACATTGAAAAAGAAAAACAATCTCCTATCATTGAGCAACCAACATATACTTCTACACCTCCTTTTCCTGAAAGATTACAAATTTATAGAAGAGTGCAAAAGCATATTATGTTTCCCAATTATGATTTTCTAGATGAATTGAAGAATGTCTCTATCAAAATACCTTTGCTACAAGCCATTAAAGAAATTCCAATTCTAGCTAAAACAATAAAGGAGTTGAGCATAAGGAAACCAGGAAGAAAAGCAAAAGAAATAAAAGGAATTCACCTGGTAGGAAAAATAGCATATATAATGATGGGAAAAATTTCCATACAAAAATATGTAGATCCAGGAAGTCCAATTGTGAAAACACATATCAATGGAGTTGAAATTCCAAATACATTGATTGATTTAGGGGAATCAATAAACATCATGAGAAAACAAACCATGGAACAACTCAAGCTTCCTAATCTTCTTTACACACCTACATTACTGCAATTACCAGTCGGATCTGTAATCAAACCAGATAGAGTGTTAGAAGATATTTCAATATCCTTAGATTCTTGGGAATATCCTGTTAATTTTATGATCTTGACCCCCAAGAACAATATAGGAGAACATTCACTCATATTAGGAAGACCTTGGCTGGCCACAGCTGATGCTTTCATTAGTTGTAGATCCAGTGACATGTATATTTCTGATGGTAATTCAACAAAAAAAATTACTCTATATCCTCCAGCAAGAACAATCACATAAATAGATGAAAAAGAATGGATTGATGATGAAAATGACATTCAACCTCTCTTTACTATTTCAAATATTAGTGAAGATAGTCAAATTTTAAATACATTGGAAAATTTTGAATCATCTTCCGAATATGACCATGAGAAATTTCAAGAAAAATCTAATGTTCAATATTTGTCATCTAGGTAGATGTCTTTCTATTCTATGGAAGAGTTTGGTAGCTCTACAATTGAAATTTTTCTAGGTAGGACATTGAACATAAACAAAAATTTGGAGAAACTACAACAAGAAGAGCTAACCAAAACATTACAAAAACATTCTACTGCATTTGAATGGGAATACACTGACATGAAAGGGAGGGTGTGCATTGATTACCAAGAATTGAATAAATCAACCCTTAAAGATCATTTTACTTCGCCTTTTATAGATCAAGTGTTAGATACATTAGCAGGTAAGAAGTATTTCTCATTCTTGGATGGTTTTAGCGGTTATAATCAAGTTCAGGTAGCACCTGAAGATCAAGATAAAACCACATTTACTTGTCCATGGGGAACTTATGCCTACCAAGTACATCCTTTTGGGTTATGTAATGCACCTGCAACATTCCAAAGAGCAATACTAGGAATTTTTTCTGATCTAATACATGATTGTGTAGAGGTATATATTGATGATTTTACAATCTATGGGAATACATTTGAGGAAGATTTGGAAAATTTGGAAAAATTTCTTAAAAGATGTAAAGAAACAAACCTTTCACTAAGCCATGAAAAATATTTTATGATGTTCACAGAAGGTATTATTTTAGAACATCACATTTCAGGAGATGGGATTAAAGTTGACAAATCTAAAGTTGAAGTCATCTCAAATTATCAATTCCAAATTGCCAAAAGGATGTTAGAAGCTTTCTAGGATTTACAAAATACTATAGAAGGTTTATAGAAAATTTCTCTAAAATAGCATCCCCACTCTTCAACTTTCTTACCAAATATTTTGAATTCAATTGGAATTCTGATGGTCAGTTGGCATTTGAAACCTTAAAAACAAAAATTTCTGAAGCACCCATTTTAAGAGGTCCAAATTAGAAACTCCCTTTCCATATTTCAACAAATGCTTTAGATATAGCTCTGGGAGCTGTATTGGGACAAAAAGGTTTGATTCCTTATGCCATTGACTATACAAGTAAGAAGTTGACTCCCACTGAGTTAAATTATATGGTGGTTGAAAAGGAATTTTTAGTTTTTGTTCATGCAATTAACAAGTTCAGACACTATATAACAGGCTATGAAACCTTTGTTCATACAAATCACTCTGCAATTAGATATTTCATGAATAAACCTATTACTAATGGCAGAGTTACAAGATGGCTTTTTCTTTTGTAAGAATTCAATATTACTGTGCTTGATAGACCTAGAAAACAAAACACAGTTGCTGATTTCTTGTCCAGGATTTAGAATATCAAAGAAGATTCTCTTGTTAGAGATAAGTTTCATGATGAATATCTTTTTGCAGTAACTATTCAAACTCCTTGGTTTGCAGATATTGCTAACTATTTAGTCACAGGAAAGTTACCTTCACATTTGTTTCCTAGAGAGAAAAGAAAAATTATTCACGAAAGTGCAAGATATTCATGGATCACTAACGAATTGTATAAAACAGGCCCAAATCTTATGATCAGAAGGTCTGTCAAGGAAGATGAAATGCCCGCGATTCTTAAGGCATGTCATGATGAGCCATGTGGTGGACACTTTGCTAACAAAAGGACGACCTACAAAATCCTTTGTTTAGGATATTATTGGCCATCCATCTTCAAAGATGCTAAAGAATATGTCAGGAGATGTGACAGCTGCCAAAGGGTAGGGAAACCTGCTCCTTCAAATGAAATGCCATTACAAATTCAGGTACTCATTGAACCTTTTGAAAAATGGGCCTTAGATTTTGTTGGGCCAATTAATTCTCCATCTAAGCAAAATAAGTATATATTGGTATGCACTTATTATGTCACTAAATGGGTGGAAGCCAAAGCATTACATTTTGCTAATGAAAAATCTGTAGTGAATTTTCTTTTTGAGGACATCTTTACTCATTTTGGTGTTCCAAGAGAAATTATGACAGATCAGGGATCTCAATTTACATCTAACATGGTGGGAGGGCTTGTGGAAGAATACAAGATCAAACATAGGAAATCTACTCCTTATCATCCTCAAGCAAATGGTCAAGTGGAATCCACAAATAAAGTTATTGAAGGAATCCTCAACAAGACTGTACATATACATAAAAGAGATTGGGCTAAAAATATTCCTAAAGCCTTAGGGGCCTATAGAACTACATTGAGGAACAAAATAGGACATACACCCTATGAACTTGTTTATGGGAAACAAGTCATGTTCCCTATAGAGTTCCAAATCAAAACTTTCAAGATGACAGTCCAATTGGGACTATATTTATCAGAGGCACAAAATCATAGGCTAGAGCAATTAAATGAACTTGATGAAATCAGGCAAGGGGCAGTCCAAAGGACTATTATAGTCTAATAATAGAGGGTTAAATGGCATGACAAATATATCGAAGACGAGGTTTCAAATGGGAGAATTGGCACTTTTATTTGATTCAAAGTTCAAGGATTTTCAAGGGAAGTTTCAAACTCATTAGCATGGGCCATATGAGATTGAAAAAGTATTTAGGAATGGAGCAGTGAGGATAATAATAATAGATGAAAGTAAAACTCCTCTTCTTGTGAATGGTCATAGATTAAAGATATATCAAAAACCAATTTCAAAAGAGGAGTTCATTAAGATTTTCCAAGACAATTCTGAAATGAAGCTAGTGAAGAAGAAATATTCTTCTCCACTAACTTAGTCTTTATTTTTCCTAACAGAAATAAATACAAAATTGTATAAGATTGAAAACCAATCATTGATTGGCATACTTATACAGAAAATTCAGGGTGAAAATCAAAGGTTTCTGACACCCTATATTTTCCATTTTCTTTCTGTAATAAGTAGTGACAAAAAGATACAACTTTTCCTATTGTAACAGGTTGTTCAAAAACATCTCCTGTTCTTCCATCAATTAATCTATGTTTTCCAGGATGATCTGGTTCGAATACCCATGGATTAGCTGTTTGCTCACTAGCTTTGTAAAGTTCAGGAAACACTAGTTTTCTCGAAGCTTCTCGCTCGTATTTTTCGTCAAAAGGTGTTATTCTATAATGTTTGTTCATCGGGTTTCCTGCTAAACCGGGCAAACATTCAAAGATCTATCCTATCACTCTGCAGTTTAGATTCTGCAAATTCATCATCTCATCTCACCTCACTCTATTTTACTTTTGTAGTTTCACTTCATCTCATTGTCATATTCCATCAATAAATTTCTCATTTTTTTTCTTTTATATCTTTCATTCCATTTTCATTTCATTTATCATCTTGACTTACATCTCATTTTGTTTCACTCACATAGCAACTTCCATTTCATTCATGATCCATAAGCCATATTTCACTTCCTTTTTCACGTTCTGTCACTGATTCTGTTCTGCAACTAATATGATTCTGCAGCTACAATTTGTTTATCAATTCAGGCATAAGTGTACAGCTCATAATAAAATCATTTATTAAGGGAATTGAAAGAAAAATCAATTTTTGAAGACCAACCATGCTCAAGGTACTTGTGGATCAACATAAAATATTAGCAAGCGAAAGGTAAAGGTTCCAAAGGTAAATACAAAGAATTATTTCAAGAAGCAATTTGAAAACATAATTTTGTATAGTATGTATAATCAGATGTCTCCTTAATAAACCATCATTTGATTTGACTACCACTACATCTCTACCATATCTTCCATCTTTAAGGACAAACAGTCTCAATGATTCTTTCATAACAAATCTTCGCTTCAAACTCCATGACCTGTATTTAAATGGTCCTCCACAACTCCACCTGTTAATGGTCAAGATGACAATGTGACCTACTATCTACAACTCTCTAAATCCTTACTGTCTATTTATTACATGCAAACCCTTAAGCTTATTTATCCTATAACATGTAGTCATTTCATATACACAGTCTTTCCATTTTCATATATACGCAGTCATTCCATTTCCATACACACAGTGATTCCATTTCTTAATAGCACTCGTTTCATAGACAGTAAGAGTAATTTTGAAGGTTAACCGAAAACAGGGAATATGGGGCTTATTTCTAGGACAGAGCCCGTAGGGGTAAAGTATATGGAGGGGTATCCACAGCTTAAAGGGATGCTACAGAAAGCCAGATGGTTAAATTTTATTGAGAAATTTGACGGCTACCACAAGGAAATTACCAACTCTTTTGCAAGGTTATTTGATGGCACAGAAGTGGAGATAGGAGATATTAAATTTGCAGTCACAAAATCCTTCATAGCAGAAGCAACAGAGTTGCCGAGACAAGAGAAAGATGGTTTAAAAACAAGGAATTTCATGGTGAATCTTTGAAGGTGATCCTCAGAAACCTAGGTATGGATGTTACAGTATTTAGAAAGGGAATTCATATTTCAGCACTCAAGAACAAATGGGGTAATATGCTGTTGATATTGCAAAAATCCATTACATGTGAAGGAATATTTGGGTCTATGTATGTTTACCATATACGCTTATTAATAAATTTCTTAGAAAATGGAACCATCAACCTTCCCTTCTTCCTTCTAAACAGTCTAAGAAGAATGGCTACAAATGTCCAAAAGAAAAGTGAATCCATAGAGACAACTATGTATCATCATGGATTAGTAAAGATACTAGTTGAATTCCATTTGAAAAGTATAGGGGATACCTGGGAAGATTTCTTCGTAATAATTTTTTTCCAAGATGCTTTAGAGTCACCTGAGGAGAGTCATGTTAAGAAAAGTAGGAGGAGAAATATTAGCATTAACATTCAAAAAAAATCTGGAACCTCCTCACAAGAGAATGATGCAGAGACAACTTCTAAACTAGAGGTTAGAAAGCAAACTAAACATAAAGTAAAAATGAAAGAGATAGTTGAAGAAATCAATGAAGACATTCCTGAACCTTCATCACCATAAGAATATGAACCGTTACTCTCTGAAAGACTGACCAAGATTAGGGAGAAAATCAAGAAAAAGAAGGAGATAGGGAAGAGAAAGAAGGACACGAGAGAAGAAACCATAAGCTTCGAAAACCTAAGAAGGAGCTCCTGACTCCAAGGTAAGGTGAGGAAGGTAACATCAATAGGAGCCCAATTCATAAACTTAGAAGAAGAAACCCCAGTTCAATCTCCTGACAGTATTCCAACTAAACTCAGTCCACAAAACTCTCCTCCACATAATTTTGAAGGCATCCCAAGCAGAGCTTCTCCTCGCATAGATCCAGTACAATAGCAAATTTATGATTACATAGAATCTCTGGAAAGGAAAAGTGCCTCAATGGATCCAAGATCCTCAGCCAATCTAGAACAACCTGTCAATCCACAAGAACCTCTGACTGACTCCCTCAAACAGAAAATCTATGAGTTGAATATATTGAACAGGCATATTAAGAAAGAAAATGAAACCCTGAAGGAACAAAGCAAACTGGATAAAGCCATTCATGACAATACAATACTGCACATAGGGCTAGGGTACAATAATAATAGGAAGTTGAAGAGGAAAAATAGGAATTTGAGTGGAACACTTATCAACCTCAAATACAGACTTCTCATGAAGAAGCCCAAGATGGCAATCGGTGCAAGAAGTAAGAAAAGGAAGTTGGATGTGTTGGTAAAAGTATCAAAACAGATGTAATAGGAGAAATAAGTTCACATTTTTTAAAATTTAATGAGGATATGCAATGATTTTGCAGTGGGGGTATGTTGAGCCTCAAAATTACTCTTTCCCTAGCAACTCTTCTCATTCCTTTTCTTTGTTTTTCCATAATAAAGATGCATTATCATCACCAATATCTACTATATACTGTCTTGAGGAGTAAATTTAGTGATTTACATGCTATGCTTTTATGTTTTGTTGTTTGAATAAATTTGTGTATATTAGCTACAGAACACAGCCTATTCTACAGCTAATCGGCTATTCCATAGCTACTTCCATTCTCTAACAGGTTCCAGGTGTCAGAAGGAGAAACCAGCCACATGGGCAGCTCTGAAATCATCGTGACATGGACTCTGTCCTATTCATTTAGCCTAGGTCAACAAAGAATATGGCATAAGACTACGGTCAATGGACAATTCAAACGCAAAGAGACCGAGGGTAACAGGACTCTGTTTCGTGGCTACTTAATATGTTTCATAGTGATGGGAAGCAATATCCGGAGCAACTAACTGTACCCACGGACTCCAACAGCCACCTGTACAAACGAATCCAATAGCCACAATGCCTTGGATTTATTTCTCCAGCAGCCGAGGAAGAAATTCCACATATCTTTCTTCTATGTGTTTGGTTATAGCATGCTTTTCAACACAAACAATTATATGATTTCTCTTATAAATACCTGTGTAAAGGATCGGAGAAAGGCACAGTAATAGTAATAGTTTTTATGTGAAATCAAAGTTCCAGACTCTGTAATTTTTGGACATTTTTTGTCCCTGTTTTAATAGGAGAAGACCGTATGTTTTTATGAACATCTGAAGGAGTTTTCTTGGAGTTGATTGAGCAAGCGTAGCCTAATTAGTTGCAGAGGGCCCCTGCACTGAAGAGGTTTTATTTTATTTATTTTTCTTCTTCTTGTTAACTGTAAATTCATCATTTTCTTTCTGAAGCAATATTTATAATCCTTTTTTACTAATAGTGTTTATAATTTATAGAAGTTTCCATTAGCTTGATTTCCTTTTAGTTCTTATCAGTAGTTTAGAAAATACATTTTTGAATAGTTTACTTCATTTACTGTTTTTCTAGTTTAAATTCTCGGTTAAATTGATCAGTGTCATTTACTGTCTTTGCCATTTCATTTTTAGTTCAAAATACTAACTCATGGTGTTAATGAATGTTTATGGAAAACCCTTCAAGTTGATAATCCATCCCTAACTAAGTGGTTGAGCATTTCATTTATGCAATGAGTTATTTCTACATCTCTGTATTTGCTTTCTCTTAGATTAATGAAGTACAGAATTACTCAAATGTCATCCCAAGGAGACTTTCTCCCAAACTTGAGAGGCAGAGTGACCAAGTATTTCATTTAGTTTTATTTATGTAATTAGTCAGACATCAATTGCAATTATCACTTTCAGTTCTAATTCATGATTTGGAAATAATGGTAAAATGAGAATAGAAACTTTGTGTTCATTTCCTTCTTAGCTTTGTTTCCATATCTTTCTTAGCTATGTTTTCATTTTTTTTTTAGATTTTGAGCAGTCTTTAAGACAATTAGATTTAGTTTTGATCATTTACATTGTAAATGATTAGGAATTAAAAGACCAAAAACCCCCAAAACAACATAAAACATACAAATAACGAAGTAAGAAGGGTTAGCTAGCACAAACAGTGCGCTACACTTCATCAGTTTATGATACCCATATTGATAATTTATGTGGAGAAATCTAGGACACTAAATTGACCAAACACCGTCCTGCATGCATATGAAGTTGCAGGCTAGTTTGAGATTCACTGTGTCATCCAAGATCTGTACTCATGTGGTTGATGGACATTCCTACACCATCTGAAGTTTCTGAGGTATCAAAATTGTCTTTTCTGTGGTGACCCCAACAGGGTATATATAGTGGTTTTCCCTCCATATTAAGCTAACATGAACCAACAAATATGTGTGTCTTTATATGTGAGCTAGCATGACTTATTTTACATATTTAGTTCATTTTTGCAGTCCGACATGATTGTTTTGCAGGCTGCCTTCTTCAAGAGGATTTTACTTGTCTTAGAGGGTTGTTCTAAACACTAAGTTGACTCATATACATTACATATATGCTCAAGAAGATCTCTTTACACATGTATTTGACTCTTTAACTTTCCTATACCTATGGAATGAGCAAGAAATTCATTCTTATAATTTACAAAAATAATATTTCTTTTTCTTGACAAGTACAATGATCAAAATTACATTTGCAAAGGTTGAACCTAATTACACTTTCTTCAACATGGACAACCTTCCTAATTAAGAAACACCCCTCCTAGCCCTTGGAAGAATTTAATTTGGTTAAGGAAAAATATATTTGTAAAGTGAAAACACACATGTGCACAAAAGTTCAAGTCAACTTTAAAGAGAAACTCAACCCCCCTTGGAAGAACATAAATTCAAGTTAAGTGAACCTTATTTGAATATCATCATCATCAAGCATCTTCTTCTCTCTCTTCTTTGGAATGGTTCACATAGGTTTGAAACTGGTTCATACAATTTCAAAATTATAGGGTTCGAGCTCACACGTGTGAGGAGAATAAATTAAACTCGTTCCAGAGGGTTGGATCAAGGAAAAATTGACTACATCCACTTTGTTGATAGGGTGATCCCTGCAGCTAGAGGGCTACTGTGATAGCCCCAACCCGGGTCTCCTAATGAAAATGTAATCCAAATATTTTACAAAATATATTAAAAAGGGTTGAGTCAAAAGGGACATGGATTAGATATTTGAGGAGGTGGATTTCTTGGGATGTGTAATGTTTCCTTGTGAAGGAAATCTAAATTGTTTTCAACAGCTACTAGCGGTTAGTTAGTATATGTTTTTAATAAACTGATTCTAAATTTAGTTAGATTGATAGACAAGTATGAGGACCATGTTGTCTTGGAAGACATTGCAAGGCAGTAAGGAAAGGAAAAGTAAATGCTAGAGAATAAAAGTAGACAAAAGAGGAAAATGAGGGGCTCGACCTCATGGAGGATAAACTTCATTTATCTTCACCATCAAGGGAAAGCATCCATCCAAACAGCATTTAGCACAGAACAATATAGAGGAGAAGAGGATATAAGAGAAATGGTTTTTTGATGGGAAGATAAGAAATTGACAATAGTTTGGTTGGCATGACTCGAATGAAGATGGTTTCTCCTTGGTGAGGAGTAATGACTATAGAGTCCCTGTAAAGCCAGAGGGTGGAGATAGTCTTTTTCTAGATTCCCTCAATGGTGTGGGTGGAGGTTTTTTTCCTTGGATTCCAAGATCAAATACCTTTGAAGCCTTCCTTGCTGTTGATTTTGAAGTGGGTTCTATATTCCCCAAAGTTGGTGGAACCATTCTGTTTTTCTTGAATGGTGAAGACTTGCTTCTCTAGACTCCCTTGATATTATTGGGTGGAGGTAAATAACCTCGAGATTCCTTGTGCATAGTTTAACTACTGAGTGGCTAGTGGGTGGAGGAAGGAGGCCCTATAGAGCCTTTGTTCCAACTGGAATTTGGTGTTTTAATCCTTTGAGAAAGCCCCTCAGTCTTTGGAATCTGGCTTGGGGTTATAGCTGCAAGTGAGATTTGGTTGTAGTTATCTATGGTTGGGTGGGGAATACTTGTCCCAAACACATATTCCCATAAGAGATTAGATAAGTTTTCATTTAAACCTGCAATTTCAATGAATGAATGTCTCTTTTCTGTTGAATGGTGGCAACAATAGTTGAGTAACGTCTGTAATCATTCTATTTATATTTCACTATAAAATGGTTTGAAACAAAGAACCTTGGTTAAAGACAACGATTTGTGTTTCCTGTTACATTTAAATTACATTGAATGGCTTGAAATGTGCATAAACTGCAATCATAATTTAAACAGAAAGCATCTTTATTAAATAGTTCTAAAGGCTGTGATTTTTCTCTAAATGCTTGAACACAGGGACAAATATATATATATATATATATATATATATATATATATATATATATATATATATATATATATATATATATATATATATATATATATATATATATATATATATATATATATATATATAGGATGTACATATGTGTATCAATACAAATAATGTAGGCACTGTTTGTGTAAACCAATGCATGGTTTGCAGTGTTAACTCAAAGAGGCACTGAGTCGGTGAAAAATCCAATTAGTGCAGAGAAGAAATGATAAGGTAATCAAAACCCTCATTCAATGTGAAGCTATGAATTTATTTATGTTATAGACAAATTGTTAAGTCGGGCAACAACTTATGTAGGCTCAGAAGCCCAACAATCATGTCTATTCAACCTCAACGTTTTAGTATAAATAGAAGAGGACTTCAAGTCATTTCTACACACACTTGGATCTCTTCTTCTCTCTACTTGTCTTTGGGTTTTAGTAGGAGGAGAGATCCTAAGGAAAATCTAGAAAAGCCAGAATAGCTGGAAAACCCAGAAAAGCTGGAAGTGCCAAAAAAGCTTGAATAGCTGGAAAAGTCGGAAAAGCTCAAACTGCCGAAAAGCCGAGAAAAGCTAGAAAAGCCAGAAAAGCTAGAAAAAGACGGAAAAGTCAGAGCTATTGGAACTATCAGAAAAGCAGGAACTGCTGAAAAATCCAGAACTTCTAGGAAAGCTCAAAACACCAGAAAAGCCGGAAATACCAAAAAATCTTGAAAAGCCAGAAAAGCCGGAAACTCCAGAAAAGCCGGAAATGTTGGAACTGTTGAAACTACCAGAAAAGATGGAACTACCAGACTGTCGAAACAGCCAGAGCATCTGTCTCCGAAGGAAGGCAACATGATGTATGAGATCATGGGAAGCATAATAAGCAAAATGATGATATGAGCATGGGCAACATAATGATGCATGATGATATGAGCATGAGCAGCATAATGATGAATCAGATCATGAGCATGAGCATCTTGATGATGAATAAGACCATGTAAGATGTAGCATGAAGAGCAGCATGAAGATGAGAGCAGCTCAGCCATCAAGGTTCAAAACATGTGACAGTACAACAAGGTGTCACATGGTAATGTTCATTATAAACGAGATGTAGCACTATGATAGGTGAACGAGTCACCTTAGAGAATCAGTTGAAGCAATATGTCTTCAACTGATCTCATGCCGATACCAAAAGTCAAAGTGATTGACCTCTATTGTCAATGTACTATCTCTCTCACTTTCTCTTCTGAGCTTTGAATAACATAAAATAAGAATTGATCAAGGATTTCCCCACATTAGGGTTTGTCCCTGGCTAGCGCCACATCTTGTGTCCTCTTTTCTTGGCTTGTCTTCTGCAATTTATGTTTTATGTTCTATCTGCAGTTTACTTTATGATGATGTGATTACTAATGTGGAAAAGAAATTGAAATAAATTGCTCTAACATAGAACATACCTAAAATTAACATGGTATCGAAGTTGAGGTGAAGACAATGCCCAAGCAAGAGTGAAAGAGCAATCACCAAATATAGTTGGGACAAGACAAAAGGATCAATGGGTTCCTCATAATTCACCCACGGTGAACTTGAAGCAGAGAATGTTATCAGAATGATACAGTGGAAGGTTCTGATGACCTACCTAAAGCTCACCTCATTGGGAAGTTCAGATCTAAGGGTGGGAGGAAAGGCGGATGCCTTGGTTGCAATAAGTTCGGCCATTATGTGGAGGAGTGTTCGAATGGCAGAGACACATCTCTTGATGAAGATAACAATCATTCCAAGGACATATTCAATGATCAAAGGAATGACAGGTAATGCAGGTCATCAAGGAAATGGTTGACTCTTCAAAGAAAGCAAGGAATCCCAGAATCTCTTTTATGTACCTGATCGCAAGAAGAACCTAGTGTCCATCTCGGAAATGGAAATTTAAGGTTTCACGGTGGCACTCATCGATGGAAAGGTACATGTTTGAAAATAGATTTTTCAAAGATGTTTTAGAGTTCAGGGTTGTATCAAGTCCATTGGGAACCATGTCCATTGACTCAACACCAGAGGTCTGTGAGTCAGATAGTGACCGGGATGCCTGAATTCAAAAGGAGCATGAAGGTACATGTCTGAGATGTACCCAAGGAAAATCTTACAAGGGGACCATTCCCCTCATGTAGCAGGTCCACAGGTTTGGAACAACCCGTGGAATTTGAGATTCATGAATGGGAATCTCATGTATACAGGTGGAGGAAAGCCCTCTATGGCTTGAAGAAAAACACCCCAGGCATAGTATGAGAGGATTGATAGCTGTTTGATGAAGCTGAGATTAACTAGGAGTGCAACCGATCCAAACCATTACCCGAAGGTTGTGGATGATAGACCTCTCATACTGGCACCTTATAAGGATGATATATTTCTGGCAGGTGTAGACCCTCTCATTTGCAAAACTAAGAGGGAGTTGGATTCTGAATGTGGAATGATAAATTGCAAGCCTATGACTAGCTCGAGGATATTAAATTTTAGAAGTTATATGGTAGTGATGTCGGACCGGATTTGGGAAATGCCTCTGAGTTTCATAAACTAAATCACGTTGATTTTCTTGGTGAACTATGAACATATGTTTTGTAGTTAGCATGGTGAGCTCATATTTGGTTGAGCCTTGTTGGATTGGTGCCAAGAATCCTTTGAGATATTTTCGAGGCACAATCTCTCATGGATTGAGATACACTGTTGGAAATATGAAAACTACATGATTATTCGAATGCTGACTGGGTAGGCAGTGTGGAGGATCACTAGAGCACTTCTCAGTGTTGGTTCTCTTTGGATTCTGCTTCAATATCATGGATGAGTAGGAAGCAGAAACCGGTTGTTATAAGTACCACTGAGACCGAATACATAACTACAAGTATGACCTCATATGAAGTTGCCTGGTTGGGGAAACTCTTTGGTGAGTACACATGAAGAATACCACTATGATTCTCTATGACAACCAGAGGTGGGATTCGATTATTAAGGAATCTCATATTCAATGATTGCTCCAGCAGATAGACATCAGATACTGCCTTATCTAGGATATGGTAAGTTGATGAGCAAGGAGGCTTCATCACACTAAGATGACGTACAGGTCACTACACTCTATCAAAGCCCCGAGGAAATATCAAATTTCTAATTTTTCTTGAATGACTTGGAGTTGTTGAGAGACCCTTGTAAAAGGGTCCTACATGTTGCATACATTGAGCTCTAGGAGCTCTAGGGGCTTGTGGTTCTTACTGGAGCAACATAGGACCACAGGGTGACTCACCCTCCCCTAGTGGTGCACACGAGGATAGGATGATTCGCTCTCCTATGGATAGGATGATTCACTCTCCCGTGGACAAGATGATTCGCTCTCTTGTGGGACAAGATGATTCGCTCTCTTGTGGGATAGGATGATTCGCTCTCCTGTGGACAGGATGATTCGCTCTCCTATGAACAAGATGATTCGCTCTCTTGTGGGATAAGATGATTCACTCTCCCGTGGACAAGATGATTCGCTCTCTTATGGGACAAGATGATTCGCTCTCTTGTGTGACAGGATGATTCTCTCTCCTATGGACATGATGATTCGCTCTCCTGTGAACAAGATGATTTGTTCTCTTGTGGGATAAGATGATTTGCTCTCTTGTGGGACAATATGATTCGCTCTCTTGTGGGATAGGATGATTCGCTCTCCTATGTAGCAGGATGATTAATTCTCCTATGAGGTCTAGATGATGTGCTCTCCATGATGATTGTGTAGCAGGATGATTAATTCTCCTGTGAAGTCTAGATGATGTGTTCTCCATGACGATTGTGTAACAGGATGATTAATTCTCCTGTGAGATATGGATGATGTGTTCTCCATGACGATTGTGTATAAGGATGATTAGTTCTCTTGTGAGGTCTGGATGATGTGTTCTCCATGACGATTGTGTAGCAAGATGATTAGTTCTCTTGTGAGGTCTGGATGATGTGTTCTCCATGACGATTGTGTAGCAGGATGATTAGTTCTCCTGTGAGGCCTGGATGATGTGTTCTCCATGGCAATTGTGTAGCAGGATGATTAGTTCTTTTGTGAGGACATGATTGATTAAGTTGTCCTGTCGAGGCATTCTACCCATGCAGTCTAGGACTCATGGGAAGTACCTCTCATCTGATCAATGAGCAAGGAAATGAGGATAGGGACCATAGTAGTACCGATGGACACATTGTTCTATCTACCGTACTCCCTTTGTTAGGATGACATTCATTGATATGGGATCAATAATACTAGTTCGGGATCAGTGGTAGGAGTTTTACCCACTATGACACTGACTTCGAGTCGGTTGAGTACTCGTCTGGGACCAGTGGTACATACTATGAGACTGACTTAGAGTGAGTAGAGTACTAGTCTGGGACCAGTGGTAGGAGTTGTACCTACTATGACACTGAATTCGAGTCGGTTGAGGACTAGTCTGGGACCAGTGGTACACACTCTGAGACTGATTTTGAGTGAGTGGAGAATGGTATGATACATTCTCGATCAATTCTTCTTCTTCATGGTTAAGCAGAGGTAAGTTGAGAAGAGCAGAGCCAGCAAAGCTTAGCAGAGCAGAGCAAAGCTAACAGAGTAGAGCAGAGCAAAGCAGAGCCAACAGAACTGAACAGAGCAGAGCCAACAAAGCTAGTAGAGCTGAGCAGAACAGAGCCAACAGAGCCAGCAGAGCTGAGCAGAGTTGAGCAGAGCAGAGCAAAGCCAGTAGAGCTGAGTATAGCTAGCAGAGCTGAGCAGAGAAGTGCAGGGCACTAATGGTAGAGCTAGTACAGTTGGACATACGGATCAACGAATGGAGTTCTCCCTAGTTGAGAGGGAGTGTTAAATTGGAAACTAGGGCCAAACTCCATGTGGGTCATATTATTTATGGCAACTAATATTTTTATTGGATCCATCTCATTGAGAGCTGTAGGATTGATCTAGAGATCATCTAATTTCTATAAGTATTTATGAAGCTATGAATTTATTTATGTTATGGAAAAAATGTTAAGTCGGCCAGCAACTTATGTAGGCTCAGAAGCCCAACAGTCATATCTATTCAACCTCTATGTTTTAGTATAAATAGCAGACGACTTCAAGTCATTTCTACACACACTTGGATCTCTTCCTGTCTCTACTTGTCTTTGGGTTTTAGTAGGAGGAGGGATCCTAAGCAAAAGCTGGAAAAGCTAGAACTACCAGAAAAGCCAGAAAAGCCGCAAAAGCTAGAACTGCTGGAAAAGCCAAAATAGCCAGAAAAGTTGAAATTGTTGGAAAAGCCAGAAAAGCCAGAAAAGCTGGAAAAAGCTGGAAAATTTAGAATTGTCGGAACTGCCAAAAAAGCCGAAACTACCTGAAAAGCTAGAAATACAGGAAAAGACAGAAAAGATGGAAAATCCAGAAAATCTAAAAAAGCCAGAAATGTTGGAACTGTTGAAATTGCCAGAAAAGCTGGAACTACCAAACTACTGAAACATCCAGAGCATCTGTCTCCGAAGGAAGGCAACATGATGTATGAGATCATGGGCAGCATAATAAGCAGCTTGATGATATGAGCATGGGCAACATAATGATGCATGATGATATGAGCATGGGCAACATAATGTTGGATGAGATCATGAGCATGGGCAACTTGATGATGAATAAGACCATGGAAGATGTAGCATGATGAGAAACATGAAGATGAGAGAAGCTCAGTCATCAAGGTTCAACACATGTGATAAGGTTCAACACATGTGACAATACAATAAGGTGTCACACGGTAATGTGCAACAAATAGACGAGATGTGGCACTATGATAGATGAACGAGTCACCTTAGAGAATCAGTTGAAACAATATGTCTTCAACTGATCTCATGCCAATATCAAAAGTCAAAGTGATTGACTTCTATTGTAAATGTACTATCTCTCTCACTTTCTCTTCTGAACTTTGAAGAACATAAAAGAAGAATTGATCAAGGGTTTCCCCACATTAGGGTTTGTCCCTGGCTAGCGCCACATCTTGTGTCCTCTTGTCTTGGCTTGTCTTCTATGATTTATATTTAT
Source organism: Pinus tabuliformis (assembly GCA_031772625.1). Classification (NCBI taxonomy): domain Eukaryota; kingdom Viridiplantae; phylum Streptophyta; class Pinopsida; order Pinales; family Pinaceae; genus Pinus; species Pinus tabuliformis. Next base: position 811,170,301 of record CM062817.1, on the reverse strand, counting down.
GTTCTATCTGCAATTTACTTTATGCTGATGTGATTGCTAATGTGGAAAAGAAATTGAAATAAATTTCTCTAGCATAGAACATACCTAAAATTAACAATATCTAGCCATTTTATCTTAATATTTCACATAGGTATAATGATAAAATTAGGTTCAGAGATCTGGAGAAATCTAGGGAAAGGAAGGGAGTGAAAAATGGTTGAAGTTTCGGTTCAGAGAGAAAACTTGAGAAGTAGATGTCATTTTCATATTTCTGTAGTAACTTGAAAATGGTTCACAAGCATTTGGGTAAGAGGAAACAACAACCTTCTGATATGGGTAAGGGGAAACAACAGCCTTTTGATATGCAGCAAAAGCTTCAGAACTACAATTGTAGAGCACATTGATAGAGATAGAAAGTGTGATTACTTTAGAGTTCAGAAGTAGGGAAGACTTATAGTATTAATATGCAAGATTATGTTTAGCTTCCAATGGATTGCAAACTTTAGCCCAAGATTAGGAGTACAAAAGAGAGGTATATTCTAGATTGATCCTAGACAACCAAACTGGGGCCATGGCTTCTTGTGAAACAATCCACTCAAAAGAGGAACTTGATTCTAGTGTCGCTTCAGATGCTTTGATGGTTGTTCCGATTTATGGTGAATATGTGAAAAATCCAATAGACCATATCAAAGATTAATTACTCGAGGTTTGTGTTCGGGACCATACATGTATGATCAGCCAAATTGCGTATTCAATGAAGTAGTTGAGGTTCCATCCAGTGAAGCAGATTCTCGATTTCAAATTGGTTACGCAGACAAATATTTATCCAATGTTCCTAGAAATTCAATAAACTAAAAAGAATGTAGCATAAGCTTTTGTAGTAGGGAAACTGTGAAGGATCAAGCACCTTATATATGCTCAGTTGGTTGACAGTCATACGGGAATCTGGCAAATGGTACAGATTTGCAAGATCAAGCATATTCCCTGGACAGAATATTGCTTAAGGAATCTTCTAGTAGGGCAGGCCTGGAAAAACAAATAGAATGTTCGAAAAATTCAAGTTCAAAAGAACAAGAATAAATGAGTAGCCTATTCCTAATCTAAATATTTTCATGATGCTCCTGTTGGGTTTTTAAGGTCTCTTGATCTTAAGTTGGAAAATCTCAGGACTTGGCAGCACATTGTTATGGAGTTCCACACAGGTCACTCACTGCACTGAATAATGAGAAACAATGTCTTTGCACAATGTATCTTCAGATCGCACACCTTCTGGTCACTCCTAACTACCTAATTGACAGGTATCTCACCAAGTGGGAGAACACCATAAATAATTACATGAGTAAAACATATTCTTAAAAGGTTTAAGATGAATGCCTATGAGTATCATTGGTCATAAATTCAAATACAGTAACAGGAAGTTTGATAAGAGAATAATGCTTATGGAAATGAGGAATCAGTGAGAACTTGGGTGGCTACTAATTACATGAGTAAAACATATTCTTAAAAGGTTTAAGATGAATGCCTATGAGTATCATTGGTCATAAATTCAAGGACATTAATAGGAAGGTTGATAAGAGAATAATGCTTATGGAAATGAGGAATTTCAGTGAGAACTTGGGTGGCTAATAAGTTTGAAGTTATGTTTGAGCCTTGAGCCCTGAGTATTGAGACTGAGCCAACACAAAATAGAAATCGATTAAGTAAACAATAAAAAGAAGGCCTAGAAGGATCTGCAGGGACTTCAACAAAACATAAAAGTATGACTATTAGGATCTACAGGAACAACTGTTAACACTGAAAACATAAGAGGAATTCCCATCCATATAAGTAGACATAAGTCGAAGAGATCCAAATAGATTGAGTAAGCACTATGCAAAAAACGTAAGAGGAATGGGTATGAATTTTCAGATTTTCTTTGTATACAACTCCATGTCTCATTTCATGATGCTCACTTTATATATATATATATATATATATAGATACACACACACACACACACACACACACACACACACACATGACGGTTACTAACACACACTATGCAGGGGTTTAAAAATATAGTTTTGGGCCAAGGATAAGGCTTTTGGTTTCCATGATCAACATGATCGCACCTGTTGTTGATTTTTTATTTCTATGGTTCTGAGACATTTTGTGCATCCTATCAGACATTGCATGCACTATACTTTTTAGTCCAACTGGTCTACTTTTATGGTATTTGTCAAACAATAATAAAATTATCTTTTCTAGTCTTGGAATGGAAAATGCCCACAAAGCAGTGTGGATGTGATAGTAAATTCCTTCATGGGTTTGTCATTCACTATAAAAATAAATATCTAAATTTAACAAACTACTATTTCTAACCAACATTTATGGAAGTTGAAAAAGAACCAACTAAGACATAAGAATAATAGTTCATAATTTTAGGATAATGTTCACAACCATCAAAAAGTGTCCTTCCAACTCAAATTTTGCTCTCTCCCACTTTCAAAGTAAACAAAATGACCATACCAAAACTAAAAAACAAATTTAAAGACTCGGAACCTCAGAACCTCATGCAACAAAAAACAACATAGTATGGTCCTCAAGAAAAAATAATACATCAACCAAAACCAATGAACTATAGAAATACACAACCTGAGAAAAAGTTCCATGCAGTAAAATATTATTAATAGTGAAAACATTTATCCAACCTAAAGACCTAAGGAAGATATTGATATAAAGTATCGGTAGAACATACCTCCATTTGAATGCACTCAAAATTGAATGAAGATGGAAAATGATCACACAATATTAGTTTTCCACCAACATGACAGATGTTGCACATGTCATCAATTTCAATTTTCAAATACAGGAATTATTTTCTTCCACCTTTCTTGTAAGGAAGTTGTATGCCCCTTTAACTTGTTGTAATTGTCCAGTTCCTACATCTTACATTGCAGTAAACATCTCTGATATTCCAAAACGAGGTCTTCGAAAACAAGGTTTGTAGAAGGCTAGTGATTCCTACTCCCAGCATGAGCTTCAAATTTTGTTAGAGAGAACAACCTATTATAACATGTACACACGATTCCCTCACAGGTTATCAAACCTTCTACTTGTGGAATATTCTCCTTTATATTCCAATAGAAAACTATATGGTTTGGGGCCACTATGTCGTCTTCTATCATACAATACAAAATTGATCGAGTTGTTGGCTTAACTTAGCCTGAAGATAACTCCTTCTATTTCCTTTGAGAAGCAGGAAGTACCTGCTTTTGGTAACCATTTCCTAACTTTTCCTTCCTTTTTTTCCACAATGTGGCATGGTATTCTTTCTTCCCATTCTGACCTTCAAGCAAATCTTCTAAACGAAGTTTATGCATTTTACTACCAAATCCAGAAACTACTAGTAGACCTTGCCTTGACTTTTTGAGTTTCCGTCCTTTTGTGCTTGCATTTGTCATCACATTTTCCTGGTAAAATCTCTCTGACAAATTCCTTTACCCTAATGGTTTTTTCTGTAAGAGGAATCATTTCCCCTGAAACATTTCTCCTCTTATTGACATAGTTATGCATCTTCTGTTTCCTAAGTTCTAACTACCCATGTTTCATTTCTCCTCTTATTGACATAGTTATACATCTTCTATCTCCTTAGCTCTAACTACCCATAGCTTTAGTCCTATGCTACCATTTTGAAAGCATCCTAGATAATTTCATTATTGTTGTTTTCATGTTTTAATATTTCCCTAGACCTATAAACTCTCCTTGACCTCTTTGGACATACATCATTTAAAGACATGTTTCTTGCAGCCCATGCCCAAATTTTCTTCAGAGGAAATGAAGAAACACCCCCCTAAAAGCATTTCCTTGACTTATCAACCTCCACATTATCATCATGATTCCCATCTGTTACTCCTTAAATATTTTGATGTTCCTCCCATGCCAAATATGCCTGTAAAAGTGAATAGTAATTCTGACCTGTAGGGGAAATATAACCTCTTCAAGATTTGAACTCAAATCTCCATCCTACAGCTAGGAGAAACTCCTATGATTGAGCTAATGCACCATGGCATGTTCTATTGTATAGGCTTTCCATGAATGCCTAAAGAAAGTGACATGTCATTAGATATTCCTCTCCTCATTGAAGAGGGCATTCTATCCTCAAATACACTCGTTAGATCCTTCAATAATACCCCATCAATTTCTAACTCTTCTCGGACTTTCAGGTCTTCCTCCTTGGCTAGAGACTGGATCAAAATTTTCTTTCAGTTTTCAAATTTGCTTCAATGGCTCTTCAAACATTCTATTTGTTCTTCCATACCTTCTAGGCTGGAAGAATACTTAGGCAATGTTATATCTAGGAGATATGCTTCACCCTACAAATTTATACCATTTGCTAGATTCAGGTATGACAGTCTACCAACTGAGAACATATAAGTTGCTTGATCCTTCACAACTTCCCAACTACATAAGCTTCTGGTGCATTCTTTTAAGGTTATTGAATTATCAGGAACCTTGGATAATTTTTTGTCTTCACAACAAATTTGAAACTAAAAATCAGCTTCACTAGATGGAACCTCAAGGACTTCATTGACTACACAATTTGACTAATCATACATGTTTGTTCCCCACACAAACCTCTGGTAGTTTATCACTGATGTGGTCTATTGGAATTTTCAGATATTCACCATTAGTATGAACAACCATCAAAGCATCTAAAGAAGCAGTAGAATGGAGTGCCTCTTTTGAGTGGAGTGTTTCACAGGAAACCTTGGCCCTAGTTTGGTTGTGTGGGATCAAGCTAGAATATACATCTCTTTTGCACTCCTAATCTTGGGCCAAATGTTGCATTCTACTGGAAGCTAAACATACTCCATATTGAGATTGTAAGTCTTCCCCACTTCTTCTTAAGTAATGGCACTTTCTATCTACGTCAATGTGCTCTAACGATTGTAGTTCTAAATATTTTGCTGCATATCAAAAAGTTGTTGTTTCCCTTGAACCAAATGCTTGTGAACCATTTTCATTTTTTTAGAGAAATATGAGAATAAATTTGCTTCTCAAGTTTTTTCTTTAAAACCAGACTTCTACCATTTTTCACTCCATCTCTTTCCCGAGATTTCTCCATATCTCTGAAGCTAATTTTCTCATTATTCCTCTATGAAATCTTATAATAAAAAGGCTTGATCTTCTGGAGATACTTTTATTTTTGTAAGCTTAGGTAGATCCTTTTCTATTTATAATAAACATGCTGAATACACTTACTATCCATAGGTGACCTCAACCTTCCCAGTGGGAAACCAAGCTTTTTGGCCACCTATACATAACATATGCCATCCAAAATTGATATGTTTGAAGTCTTTCTAACCATGCTATGTAAACAAAACTATTGAAAATATAGTTTTTATCTACTGTTCCAATAACCATGCAAATATATAAAGAAACCTGCCACTAAAAAACAAAAAATGTTCAAAGAACATAAACTTAATCTACTCATCCGGCTCATCCTAGTCCGGTTCAACCATTGTTGGGTTCGTTGTTGAGCTACCATGCATAGGTGTCCTATTCACTATACTGGGGATGTGTCTCTCTATGCGATCCATTGGCATAGCTTCTTTGCCATACCCATTGAGACTTGCCTAATTATTAGAGCCATACCCATTGAGACTTGCTCAATTGCCTAACAAATCAACCGCTTCATGACCCAATATAAGTGTAGCGTCTACTTGAAATGCATCATCCTATCTCTCGTGTTGATAGGGTCTGATACCAGATCCTACCACTCTTCCATCTCCTCCTTGGAATCTTCTTCCTTCACACTCTCTTCCATCTCATCAATTAATTCCCTGATGCCTTCATCTGTGTCCCTCATGTATGCTCTAGCTGCTTCATGTATTATCTCGTCCCTTGGGCGACAATCTCTTCTTTTGCCAGGGGTGTTAATGCCTTGAGGCCCCAGATTATTATTTTTTTGTCCTCTGCAACCTTGACCACGACCACGACCGCGGGCTGACCTTGCCATCCCCTTGCTCCCCTCTATCTGTTCACAGGATGAACAGTAATGGGTTAGGATGAAATCATCTTCCATCCAAATACCCATCCACTAAGGAGTTTGTTGTTTATTTCTTCACTTTCCTATTCCCAAGTCTCTCGGAGGGTTATTCCCTTCCCTCTCCCTCTCCCCCCTTGCCTTCTTTTTGCTCTAATTTTTTATACCAGGCTCTCCCTCACCTTCACGATCCCCCACTATAGTTCTGAAGTCCCTTGCTCGGGATTTCCTCAGCATGGTAAATCCATTAGTCAAAATCTCAGAACTCTCTCCCCTCCTGCCATGCAATCTCACTTATCTCTCTTTCCCATCAGAGATCTCCTCTTAGGATGGCTTCGGCAAATTTCCAGGATTCTCATTCAGATCACCCTACCAGCCCTCTTTCTTTCTCGACCCGAGTTTCCTTCCCTTACGCAGCCTCCCTGCCTGGTTACTCTTTCCAGGCTCACCTTCCGCACATCTTGCCCGCCCCTCTCGCTAGCTCCCTTTATTTCCAAGGCTTTAGGCTCATCCTTCCCCTTACTTTCAATAACTATGCCCTTACCCTTCTCCTGTCTCCATCCCAAACTCCTAGGCTCTTCCTTGCCCTGGGACCCTGACTTGGCACTTAACTGAATTCCCGCAACAAGGCCTTCCTTCTCCCCCCTATCCCTGGTTCTAGCCACCCCCAACATTCTACAGATGGCAAATCGAATTACTGAGAGACAACAATTTACATACTCGATGAAGCGCTTCCTGAACAGTGGTTGTATGCTTGGCTCCCTCGTCCCGCTCCTTCTTCCTCTCCTTCTACTTGTATCCTTCCTATCTACCTTACTCCCTCTTTCATACTTCCACTTGCCACCACCCTGCTATCCCATCCTGCCTTCATCATTGTCCTTCCTAGGGAAATTTTTAAGAACAACCCTAAATTTATATGTATAACAAATGGGCTAATACCCATGATACATAGGAAAAATGGGAGGCGATTTTATCAATAATATAATATGTATATATAGTTTTTTTTGTGAATCTCTCACTAGATTATATTATCTTGCACAGTGATGGAGAATCTGTCATTGAATTATAAAATCTTGTAAGATCTTGGCAAATCTTTTATTGAATAATAAAACATTGTGAATTCTTGGCAAATGTTTTGTTAAAGTATGAAACCATATATGATAATAAGAAAAACATATTCATTAAACTGTAATATACTAACATACATGTTCAAAAAAAAGAAACGTAATTTTCTCTTCCTACAAACAATGTTCCAAGTTTCGGTGGTCGTGTTTGTCAAGATTCTTACAATACATTCTTTCATATCTTTCTATTAGTTTTAATAGTATTCCACAACAAAGTTCTTGTAGGTGTTGATATTGATCACTAGTTTTGTCAAGGTAGGAGAGATTAATATTTTCTCTACAACGTTTGTCAAGCTACCACTTTTTTCAAGTTATCAAATTTCTTTCTTATTCCATAGACTCCAACTGTGAGATGAAAAAAACACATCAAGTTTGTTTACCCCAACACGCCAACAAGTAGAAAGCCCCAACTACAGTATATAATAAAGTATTAAGTATCCCAAAGGCTTGAAGGGGATCTACTTGAAAGAAGTGACCATTGTGAGAAGCCTTCCAATCAATATATGAATATATAAATTTAGATTTATTATTATTTTAATTGGAAACCTTCAATTAAATAATAAAATTTAATTACGTCTCTCCCAATCTAAATTTCTTATTATCATAATTCACTACCCTCATACGTCTCACATTTTTTAACAACGTTGTAACATGTAAATTAATATCCTTTTTGGTGAACAATCTCCACCTTTTAGGAAAATATGGTGCAGTGGCTCCAACCCCTACAAATCATTAGGACAAACTAAGAATAGAACAAAAGATGAAAGGTTGTACAAACTAGCTTATTTTTCAAACAACTAATCCAACATGAGTACCTAAACTTTTTCATGAAGATATTATATTGAGAATGTTTGAAAAATGGTGGTAAATCTTCTGCGAGGGTGATGTGGAAAGAGTGATAAGGTTTCACTGTTTTGAGTTTTTTTTTTTTGTTAAATCAGAAAAACCAATATTAATGGAGATATTAGTATTTTTTACTAAATTTTGTGAAGTGACTAAATGTAGCTTTAACCATTCACTTTAAGATGTTTTTACAATATGATTTCCTAAGTCTATTTAATATCTTCATTATCATAAAAACCAACCTATATCTATCTTAACTCCACATCTACCACTCTTAAAGGGATGAAATCTATTTATCCCTATGAGCACTTGGTAGACCCAGAATTAAGATGGATCTAAGATGATAGAATTTCCCCTTTCAATAGTCTATGCTCACATGAATACCATGGTATTACCATGGGTCAGTACCATGGGTTATCATAAAACTGGAGTTTAAAGATTATTATTAGTAATTTATAAACATTAATAAAATTAATAATTGATTTTTATTTTATTTTTTATTTTAACTAAGTTAAAATGTTTAACATACATTAAATTACAACATCCATTTTTACTCTTGATCAACCAAGCCAGAGGAATCAAATATTTTTTCACTCTATGCTAGTTTGCATATTATGATATTTGATCCCTCTCGGAGCTTAGTACATCCAGAGTAAAGATGGATCTATGATGGTTTAATTCCCCCTTTAAATAGGCTACATTCCACTTGAATACCAAGGGTCAATACCATGTGCCATTTTTATTTTTATTAATACTAATATTAGCGTTAATAATGTTAATAATGTTTTTTTCATAGTATTAATAATAATCCAGCCCATGGTATTTGGCCCATAGTATTTTGCCCATAGATTTCACTTAAATATAACGCATATTTTGAGTGTTCGTAAATATAAGGTGACTTATAGAGTAAATATGAAAAGAAGTTTTATTTAGTTACCATACCTCTAGTTTATTTATATTTTTATTTGCCTTCATAAATAGAAAAAGGATTATGGACTAAATATAAAAAGAGGTTTTATTTATTTACCATACCTCTAGCTTATTTATATTTTTATTTATTCGTTTATTTATATTTTTATTTATTTACTATACCTTTTGAGTAAGTATAAAAAGAGGTTTTATTTATTTACCATAGCTCCACTTTATTTATATTTTTATTTGTTTACACCCTTGCATGTATATAAGGTGATTTGTGGAGTAAATATAAAAAATGTTTTATTTATTCACCACACCTCTCATTTATTTATAATTTTATTATAGGATTCACTTAAATAAAACCTATTCTTGAAAATTAAGCCTAATGGAAGGTTGTAACTCCTAATTTCAAGGGCTAAATTTACCTTTTTTACCCTCTTCCTTAAAATAAGGTGGGCTAACCTCCATACCTAATTTTTTTATAAAATAAATTTGACGCTATTTGTAAAAATGTACTATGATACAAAATATTAGCCCACTAAAAATTTAAAACCCCTTAATTTCCCCTAACAGTGAAAATTCGCCCATAGAATTTTCCATAATCCTAACCAAACAAGGGGTTCCTCTCCACGTACCTTCTTGCCCTCATGCGAACTTCTGTGAGTCATACTTACTCCGTCTTGCTTTTGACATCACCATTATAGCGCTCTACATCCTCCGTCAAGGACTTCTCGAGATACTTTTGAACAATATCCTTAGTTATTTTCCTTTCCCTATCCATATTCTTACATTATCCTTTTCCATCATCACGATCGTCTAATTTCTTATCATCACGATCCTCTAATTTCTTATGAAGCCCATGATTATGGTCAACTCTTGAATTATCTCGGGTGAAAAGAGAAACCAACCGCAATTGCAACTTTTAATTTCAGAGTAACAATTTATTCTGCTTTGGCATAGGAGAGTCGATATAAATACCATGTCCAACACAATGAGACTGCAAATCCGTGCATAGACTTTCTAATCTCAACCAAGATATATTCAACTTGGTAGCACTTTTGAGATACTTTGGGAACTGGATCTTGGCTCTAGGAACATTACAAGGCTGTGAAAAGGGAATATGCTTATCCATATGATTCAAAGGTGGTGTATGAAGTTGGAGGGAAGAAGTTCGGGTTGATGAAATAAATGGGTTGATGAAATAAATGTTTTATGTCAGAAGAAATGCATCGATTTGGCTTTAGAGGTTTCAGTCTCAAATTATTTATAGATTTAAAAATGCATTTTAAACAATAAAAAATTACAATCTTCCAAAAATTTGTATCATAAAATTGGAATAAAGAAAGACAAAAATATATTAATTTAAGCTAGCAAAAAAAACCCTGGGAATAGATAAATTATAAGTAAAAAATACCCAATTACAATTTACAGCAATATTTTTTTATCAAAAACTTCACAAAGAATTCCATGAAACGCTTTTAATCTCAACGGACTTTATTACAAACTCAAATTTATTTTAAGCAGCACTGCTATTTGTACTATTGTTAAGGGGATCAGCTAAATATGAAATTTTATTTGCTGTAGCAAGTAACTTGCAGCTTCTAAGAAAAATAAGAAAACAAGGAGAGCAAATGGACGACGTCAACCATGGAGGTCGGATATGATAGTTACAACTTTTGTACAATGTGTTTAATAGGATGGACCTCAAATATGGAAAAAAAAAATTACCAAACTGCCAAAGACATCGAAAAGATGGTATATCACATGGTTTTCAAAATATAAAAATATATAATAAACGCAATAAGTTTAAAAATCCCTAACAAGAAATACACGTTTACAACGAAATTTGAATTCTTTGCATTCCTAAAACCAAATGTCATAAATTGGATAAGAGAATCAACTGTTTTTACCTTAGTTTTAGTCGTGCCTTGTCTCTTTGTTAGTTATTTAATATTTTTATATGGTCAACCAGAAAAGAAAAAAACCGGTGTCTGCAAGAAAATTGACCATTTTTTGTTACTAGTTCTGATACAACGGCCAAGAGCCTCGTGGTCATGTGGGCTCCTTTATTTTGGTGCATGGTAGTAGATTTAAACCTCAGGCAGATGGAATAAACAGGCTTCATTGTATTTTGTTACTATTTCTGATACAGTGGCCCAGAATATGGTGGCCATGTGGGCTCATACATCTTGATGCCAGATGATTAAAACTTCGAAAAATAAAGATGTAAAAAAATGCACAAATATAAATACGTTTCATATTTAGCTCTCCCCCAAAATGATACTATTAACATGAATAAACTACTCATATACAAAATACTTACATATGTATTTAGTTGAGAAACTTGAGAAACTGTTGTGCTTTAAGTAATTTGGCAATAAAACTCTGGCTAATTCCCCAGGCTGCCAAACATAAACGTTGTACCAGCTTCATTCCATGAAATTATATCATCCGTGTACGAATCATCCACAAATCTGTGACACTCTATTGTGACCAACGTTCCATCATTGTTTTGTTTCGCCGAAAGGGTCGTGACACTGTCCGATAGCTCAATTTCAAGTCTCAAGAATTGCCAACAGAGGGCCCATACATATTATCATTGAACATTACGGAACACGACTAGTAACATAGATTCAAAAACACTAATTCCTAAAACAGAGCCCTTCTCAATTTCACTGTACACAATTTTCGGGCCAATCCGACGACATCCCCTCGAATAACCAACAAAAGGTCTGAATTACGGAAAAACAAAAGGTCTAAATTACATAAAATTTATCTCCAGGACCACTTATTAACCACTCCACACCAGGTTTAGAGTCTGAGTAATTAACTTTACAGGGAAATACCCTAATTCAATGGGAGTTGATGCAGGAGGTTTATGAGTAGTCTGTGGTTTCACAACAGTAGCGAGTACTAGTGGTTTCACAGCCAACTGCAAGAACCAGAGATTCACAGATTGAAACAAGTACGAGCAACAAACATTAATGATTTCTCAATCTCAACAAACACCCAACATCTCTAGATTCAGTCTCTCTCGATACCCAAACTAGCAACCCAAGTAAAACTGATCACTGATCATCACTGCTGGACACTGCCAATGCGCTATATATATATATATATATATATATATACTAGTATTTGCACTGGGAGACGCAAAGTAACACAGATAGGCCATGTGAACCCTTACTCTATCCATGTTTGAGTGAAACAAATTTTAATAAAAGTGACAAGGGGCAGAGGAGTTGTCGTAGTCTTTCAACCGCGAGGTGTGGCACCACCCAACACTTTCTTTTCACCAACATACATGAACAAATCTCTATTGTATATGTATTTTTGTTAACAATGCTTTGGAAAGAGAACAAAAGAAATTGGTACCAAGCATTTAGAGGAATCAAATCTCTTTTCGCTCTAAAAAAGGTTTGCATGTCAAGAGATTTGACCCCTCTCATTTCTTGGTAGATTCCAAATTAAGACGGGTCTAGGTTAGTTTAATTATTAATTATGATTTAAATATAAATATAATTTTCATTTATTTTTTATTTTATTTTGACCGAGTCAAAATGTTAAACAAGACAATAAAACATACAATTAGGTAACAAATAAGACCATCTAATCTTTCCTAAGTAGATAAAGGTTGTATTAGACCTTTGCTTTTGCACTTAATAACATTTTCTTAGCTTAAATGAGTTCTTAGAAAACTTTAAAGGATTTATTATCCTTACGTACCTAATGTGATTATGATGCAGGATATTGTGATGATTTGGAATAGATCATGAGGATATCGAGTCGAAGAGATTTATGTGATGATTTGGAATAGATCATGAGGATATGAGTCGAAGAGATTTATGGGATGATTTGGAATAGATCATGAGGATTTCGAGTCGAAGAGATTTATGGGACTTTTCCCTTGCTACAGAAAAATCAAGGCCGATAAGCTTTGAACACTAAATACTCCTATGTGTAGTTGCAAGGTCACTTAGGGAGCATGAGCCAATTTTTTAGTATTTTTGGAGGGAAAACAATCCTCCCTTCAAGGTGGTTTCCTCTCGCTCATCTTATATAAATAGAGGGCTCAAGTAGCTAGGTAGCTAGCAAATAGTCAAAGTTAATGGAATTGTTAACAATAGAGAGCATTAGGAGTTTCCACAAGAGATTTTAAAGTTAATGAAAGATATCTTTGGTTCTTAGATTTCTTTTTCCGGCAAATTTATTGTTGAGTATTGTTTTATACAAGGCTAAGTAGATTTTTGGTGAATAATATTTTCTTACACAATATTTGAGAATTCGCTGGTAGCTTTAGGAGTTATTATCTTATTCAAATAACATCTCTTTTCAAGAATTAAAAGTCACTTTAGTTGCTGATATTTATTTGTTGTTTATCATTATTACTTGTTGCAATTGTATAGTCCCTTGCTTTTTTAGTGTTAAGTGAGACTCTACATCCACCAAATATAACGAGATAATGAAGTGTTCATGTGGAATCTTATTCATCAATATCAAAATCATTGTTCAAACCCCATAAGATATTATTGGTTTGCATGTTTGTTAAACTTATAAAAATTGAAATCTTTGTGATTTGATGTAGCCATTATATTTTTACAATGTTTCTTTAATTTTTTTAGAGTTTAATGCCTGTTCAATATTGCCTCATACGTTTTTAAATTTCTAATAATATTGATATTTTTATGAACTTGATGTATTCATTATAATTTTACAAAAATTTCATCATATTTTTAAAGTTTTAAAGGTGTAATAAAATCAAAATATTTGCAAACTTAATATATCCATTATATTCTTATAAAATTTCATAATATTGTTAAGTATTTAATACTTTTCAATATTATTTTATAAATTTATAAATTTATAATATTTTTTTATAAAAGATATTATTTTCCAATAATATCTATATTATATAAAATTGTGAATCATAAATAATTTATAAAAAATATAGCTTTACAATATATATCTGAATTCTTATATTTTGAATTTTATAATTATTCAAAACATTTTTAATTAAAAAAATTATTACATTTTCTATGTTCACATTCCATGCTCAAACTCTCCTCTTTGATCATTTTGAAACATTTCCATGCTCAAACTCTCCTCTTTGATCATTTTGAAACATTTTTTTTGAATCAATTAATACGTAGAATTATTAATTATTATTACAAAACAGTTATTAGTCCCTGCCTGGGACTATTAGTGTTCGATAGAGCGTTGAATGGATATTAATTTTTTGTTTGACCAGAAATATATATCTGCACCGAAGCTTTAACCAAAGTTTTAGTATTAAAAAAATAATATAAAATGTATTAAGTTTTTTTTTATTGGTCCATAGCTTTTGAGGTCTTATTGCAAGCCTCACGTATCCCAATGCAATTTAGTTTTGGATATCCTAAATTTTTCATTCATGCATCAATGAAAACTTTGGATGTTTCGACTTTCGCTGGCTAGCACATAAAAGTAACTTTGGATATCTTGGTTGGCAGGTAATTGCAAAGTTTGGATAAACATTTATATGAGTTAAAAAAATAACAAACTTTGGATATATAAACTCTCAAATTTTGGATATCTAAACTTTTGGCTGTCAAACCATTTGCAGGACGTTGACACCTGGTTCGCTAGCTGTCTCAGTGTCTTCATTGCGTTTCCATGACGTTGGCACCTGGCTCGCTAGTTGTCTCAATGTCTTCATTGCGTGACTGCTTCCACATTGTTGTCACCTCGCTGGAATTATGTATGCCACTAAAACATGATGACACTAAAAACTATAGATCATGATCCCTTCCCGTTTAACGCAACTTCCCATTTAACTCAACTTCCCATTTAACTGCTACTGCAAATTTTAGTATGTCGCTGCGAAAATTCTATCTCACTTCCCATTTATACACAGCTTCCCACAGCTTTCCATTTAGCCGTTGCTGCAAACTGAAGGTATGTTGCTGCTTCCCTTTTAGCAGCTACTGCAAACTAAAATTATTATGTCGTTGTTGAAAGTCTATCTAGATTCACATTTATATGCAACTTTCCATTTTGCTGTTTTTGCAAACTTAAAGTATGCTCTTACATATATCTTCCAATTTATCTGCCCATTTAGACAGTGATGAATTAGCGTTGCTGCAAATTGAAGGTATGCTCTTACTTTTGTTTATACAAAGTTATGGAGGCGTGAGCTGCCACCCTACACCTGCCTCGTTTGGGCTCAACACCTGCCGTGGTTTGAATTTCTACCTCGTTTGCACTCAACACCTGCATCTCTTGTTTACTGCCTCGACACCTATACCTGCCATGGTTGGGTAGGTTTGAATTGTATTGTCGCTCTGAAAGAAAGCTTTTCACAATAGAAAGCTCGGAAATTTTGAATATGGAAGGCCATTGCACTGAGTTAGAAGGCCACAAAGATGTGGAATCAAACTCGGATTACCTTAGCTCAGATTTGTTAGGCTTTAACCACAGCCTGCCTGCAATTCCATCTCTCCATGAGCGGAGATTGTCACGCACAACAATTGAAGAATATAAGGATGTTATGAGCCTGAATGTTACGCTGTCTCACAGGCGAGCGATCTTGTGTTCCTTTAGCCCTCGAGATCAGGAGGCAGCCAAGAAGAAGGAGTCGAATCGTCAACACTAAAGGGCATTTAAAGTTTTTTATTAGTCAAAGTTTTTCTACTAATGCATGTTTTCCTTTTTAATCTGTTAGAAAAATCAGTGTTAAGAACAAAAGAGAACTGCCAGTCATATCGGGTTTGGACTGCAAATTAAAGCGTTGCCATGGATGAATTTTTTGTGCCTCGTTTGTTATGCTTTCAATGTTACTAGCGACTATCGAAAGGCTTTCAAATAAAAATCGAAGATTTATAGATAAATTAAAATATTATTCTTGGATTATACATCTTCATATTAAAGAAAGCAGTGGGACTGTAACCAAAATAATCATATAGAAAATAGTAAAATACACTGTGATAAGCCTTCAAATATTTTTATTTTTAATAAAAATTGCGCAATGGAAACCCTTGGAACAGTAACTTGCAAGCAGCTTATATATGCAGAACATTGCATCACTAATGAAATCAGTACTTAACAGAGGTGAAATGCAGCCATTACAATTTTATGCATTTGAAACTGGACCAGTTGCAGAGATTTTGTCATAAAGCTGGATTGCGAGAAACATAAAGAAGGAAAGATTTTTTGTTATTTTCAAAATGGTCTTAATATTTCTGTTTAGGAACTGACATTTTTTATTTTTTCACTTGTTGCACGTGGTGCATGCATGGCAAGAATGCTACCAAATGTTCTTTAACTTTTTTTTACACAAAATACTATTTAACCTTTTTTCAATGTTATTTCATATAAATAACCTTTTTTCAATGTTATTTCAAATATTATTTATATGGTTATACATTTATTGTTTTATTTAAATAAATAAATAATTGAAATAAAAATCAATATAAATTTATATAAAAATAATATACATAAACAAATAATTGAAAATGATGCATGCCAACTCATTGCATGCAAGGCAGGTGTCGATGCCATTATCCGTACAGTTATATGTAAAATGTCAAGTTTGTATTTTCATCTTTGCCATATCTCTGAGTGCTTAAACAATGTAAGCCCTTTGTCCATTTCCACGTTGATTATCCTTCAATGTATCCGCACAATGTCAAGTTTGTATTTGCGTCTTTGCCATATTTCTGAGTGATTAAACAATGTAAGCTCTCTGCACCAGGAGGTAACATTAAATGTCAAATTTATGATTTCTCTTTTTATTTAATTTGATCCTCGATTCATGAGCCAGTTCGATATTTCTGACATTAAACGCTGGCATTAAATGCTTGGCAGGGATCCCCGGATGAGAAATTCATGCAACTGCACGACGAGAGCAATCCTGAATTCGTTTCTGAAGTGGTCTCACTTTTCTTTGAAGACGGCGAGAAACTTCTAGCCGATTTATCCAAAACGTTGTATGTTTTAATTCTCGATTAATTTTCCCTATTTTCTGTTAGACCTTTATGGAGTTTTGGGTATGGAGATTTCATTTGTATTTATTTCTAATGATTTTTTTCATATTTGTTTTGTTAAATAGATAGATATATGAGAATTGTTTGTAAGTGTACAAGAAAGTAGATGGCCATCTCAACCAGTTCAAGGGTAGCAGTTCGAGGTGATTTCCATAACATGGTGGTTGTGTTGGCACTGCTAATTTTTATGTTGATATATGAGTTCCAGGTTAATCTCACATGAATTAGAAGTGAATGAGGCAGAGAATTATTTTTTCACATTGCTACTTTGTTATATCGATTAATTGTAACATCACATCATATGAGATACTTGGGTGTTGTTACTCAGATTTTCTTTGGACTTCGTAGTTTCAGACTTTCAGTTATTTGGGTAGGGATATACAAATATTTTCCAATTTTAAAATGATAGACTTGATATTTTATGGCCTAATATAGATGTCTTTTATCAGATATCCTTTATCAAATATAGATGCCTTCATTTAACATTATCTTTCAATGATTGTTACCCAGAAATGCTTAAATTCCCTTTCTGTCATTATTATACGAAACTTCAGCCATTATTATACATAAATACTTACGAAACAGGGTAGGTTGTGGTTGATGATAGCTACTATAAGTAGACAACCATATCCTTCAATGGGATGTCAATACAGTCTGATGCATTAATAACTTCCAACTTCCAAAATGAGGCAACAGCATCAACAGGTTCCAAAGGTTTCTTTTAAAAGAAAAGTTTCTACAAAATCTCAATTACTTTCATTTTTCACACAAAAGTAATGAATAATATAAATTTTCACAAAATGAATGTATATTATTGTTTTTATAAGAAAAATGAATGCATAATATTCTTTTTATAAGAAAAATGAATGAATTAGGGAGATAGATTTAACCCGAAAGTCGGTGTTTGGCTCTGCAGTTGTGGGTTTCTCCCACTAAAAATTTGTACATAATATTATGAATTACTCAGATTCAATGCAGGATTCACAATCACAATGCAGTCCAGATGTTTTTAGTTTAATTTTTTTGGGTTAATTTTATTAAAAAATTAACATAGATTTCTTAAAATTATATATTTTAGCCGTGTCATCCCTAGAATCCTAGTACCAAAATTATCTTAAAAACTAAATCTATTTATAAATTAAAAAATTTATAATATAGCTGCAAATCCTTCAAATATTCCGAAAAGGGTAAAAAGATTTAAAATAAAAACGAAGATGAAGATAACTAAACTACACGCACATACCCTCACAAGGAAGAAAACTAAAAATGGAATATAAAGAATACTAATATTCGATGCACAGTTTTTTTTTTTAATTTCAAACATAGAGCTGACCTTTGCCTGGGATGTAGATTTTGGATCCCAGGGAAAAGAAAACTATAGATCCATGTTGCCACGAGATTTATAATGTTTTTTCGTACTGGTGGGATTCGATTCGGTTTTTTCCCATTGGTTTTAATAGGTTAAAGGATAAGAACAATCTTTGATAGTAAATACGAAACTAATAGGAGTAGATTTAATAAGAAGTAACATGAAATGATGTGCTTGTTTTCCTTTCGATTGGTTGAATTGAACGATTAATGTTCGTTTCAAATATCAAGAGAGGAGTAAATTGAATAAATATTAACATGAATTAAGTAAGAAATTTTGTCAACTTAGATTATTTTTTCATTATTTAATATATATATATAGATAAAAGAAGTTAATTATTTAATATTTAAACATATTTTAATTTAATTTTAAATTTATTATATATTAATAAAAAAAATCTTAATTATTCTCCCATTTCATTATACATTTAATATATATAATGTTATAATATTTTTTTGATATAATTATATTTATACATAATTATATATGTTTTTATATATATTTTTTATTATATTGATTCTTTTAATTTTATATATTATTATTATTATTATCTGTTTTTAAGGTCACTTTTTCCAAATTGGTGTATGAGACACTTTGTTTATGGAAAAAGGACCCACTTCCACGTAGTGATTTGACTGCTAAGTTTAAGAAGGCATACATACTCTATCCCTCTCGGTTTGAACCTGTCAACTATATATATATATATATATATATATATATATATATATATATAATAATAATAATATACATAGTCTACCTCTTTCTTTTGAACTTGTAATGTATATATATATATATATATATATATGTGTGTGTGTGTGTTTTTGTGAGGTGCTCTACAATGTAACATTACATATAACATTACATTTAAAAATTACATATATCAGTTCCATTCTTATTTGCATTTTTGGGCTAGACAACATAAATTCTCATCCGGGACGGATGGAAATCTATTGGAATGCATACTTGCAATGCTCACCAGGATATCCAAGTCCTATGCAATAACAAGGGGCACTAATGCTTTGTGAATGACCAGGTAGAATTTATGTTTATTGCTACTGCTAGCTTGTCTCTAATTGGAGCATTGCTTACTGATCAAATTTACCTACTCATCAAAATTACCTATTGCTCAAATTTACCTACTCATCAAAATTACCTATTGCTCAAATTATGATTGATCATTTAATGGTTGATCATTTACAATTGATCATTGTTGACTGTGCAAATTATGACTCATCAATCTTCTTTTTTTGAAACAGAGTAAAATAAATTGAATTAAGAGGATAGACATTTACTTAAATATATTGAGAATATAATATATGTCACCCTCATGTTGTTTCTGTTTCCCTGGTTACTACTTTCTCTTCTTCTGGGGTTAAGCTTTCAATGCTTAAGTGCTCCATTATATAATTTACAAGGGTAAATGTCATCCATTATAACAATATTTTCATAACAATAATTTCATTTAAGAAATATGTATAACAATAATTTCATTTATGAAAGATGAATGCCTATAATTTCTAACCCTATGATGGCCAAAGGTGTCAGTGGAGCAGAATCATTTTGGATACTAGGTTATCCCCACCTTGAACTCCTAATCTTGTATACTATGGGGATTTATGCCTATGGAGGTAGAGAACTCTTTCCTCTATGCTCTCCCTGGCACATCCTAATGAAGCGGTTCCATATCCCCACTCATGGAAGCTGGATTGTGTGTTATATATCACCTAATCAATATCTCTTTCAACATTTCCCAAACTGTTGGTTGGTATTTCTTTCCACACCAAGAAGTTTTTTTTTTCTTTCCCTCCAAATTCATTAAACAGACTTTGTCTTCCGCATTTAGGGTCCTAATTGCGTCCGTTCCTTTGACATTTGTCCACTCCTCTTCCCGTTCACCTTAAATTACTATGTTAAGTCTCGCAGATGAAAACGGATTTCCAGAACCCAAGTTATGCGAGCTATATTTTTATCTTGTCCCAAAAAGAATAAATATCCTCTGCTATCTTTATTTGCAGAACTTTGTTCTACACTGGAGGTTAAGATGGTCCCTTGATCCTTATGTTGTAGAAGTATAACTGAAAGCATTATGTCTTTGCTGCAGAAAGAGGAGAAAAGATTTTTCTTTTGCTAAAAGTTCTCCACGCAAAGAGGGATGGGAAAATAACTTCAGTCGGCCCATGGCCTCCAGAATTGATTCAATCATTGAAATAAAGATTGTTGTTGTTGACATAGCATGTAAGCTAGAAAGGCTATGACGAAGGCACCACCACAGAAATAGCAGCCAAGCTGGAAAGCCTATGAAGAAGGCATCGCCATTGAAATAGAGGCAACATTGTTGTTTGTTTGTTTAGGCGCATTGGGAATTACTTGGAGCCACAACTACATGGAGTGCATGGAATAAGTTTCTAGAATTGTCTTTTATTCCAATGTCGTGTCCTTTTATTCTCTTGTTTTAAGAGAGCATTTCAGAATTAACTTGTATTTGATGATTTGATCAACTTAAACCTGAATAGATGCCGGTATTAAATGTTGAATATTAATATCATTATATATTTTTGATATATACCATATATTTTTTAAATTGTTTTAAAAAATAAAATAAAAATTAAATTTTATTATTAAAATTTTGAATATTGATATATGGTTTAGATCATGTTGTTTTATATTTAATATATTGTTGCTAATTTGTTAAGTTTAATATAGCTATTACTATATCATTATTTTAAATTACATCTTGGCTGAACGAGAGGAGGCAACACTCCAGGAATTCAGGTGTAAGATTAAAACTTTAGTTTAAATGGTAATATGAGTTTTTTCGAGAAAAAGGGCACCTAAGGCTGTTAATTTCAACTAGCCAACTCTTCCAATTAGAGAAGAGTTAAAGTGGCAGAGCAACCCAAAGCACCACAGTAGCCAGGTGACTAGAGTATGATTGGAAGAAACTTGCTTTATTCTGGCTTAACTTGCTTGAGTATGATTTGATGCTACTTGCTTTATTGTCACTTAGAGTGAATTGCAAAATTTGCGGCATATGAAGAGAAAACAATGCATTGGTTTTAAAAATATATCTGAAGTAAGGGTAGATCTCATCGAGAATACAATGAGTAGACACTTTGTGTTGACCCTTCACCGTATTGTGGTTGCTAAAGCTTACTAGTATAGCCTTAGTGTTGTGTGTTTGTCATGGTAGATTGACTTTCATAAAATGTTTTGTGGTTTGCGATTTTCCTAATTAATCGGGCACTGTATTTGTATTGTAGTTTGTGGTTGTCTCATTGAGATAATAAATTTGTATTGTAGGGAACATTTTGTCGTTTGCAGTTTGCTTGGATTTGTATTGTGAGGCACACGCCTATTTAATTCTCATAATATTAGGGAAAGCACAGTTCCCCATATATATATATATATATATATATATATATATATATATATATATATATATATGAGTAAAGTTCTTCTCATTATCTATCCCTGCTGTTGCATGGTAATCCAGATTATATAATTTCATTCCCAATGGCCTTGATCCGATATTGGTAGACCGGAGTATTAACAAATGTGGAAAATGGGCGGTAGACCGGAGTATTAACAGATGCGCAAATGGTTATTAAAGCAGCGAACAATTAACTAGACTAATAATTAATTATAAATTATAAATTATTAAATAGAGAATATTTTTTTTTCCAAAAAATAAAATAAAATATTTATGTCTATTTCTATAATATAAATCAAATTCATATTTCTCATTATATATGTCGTCAAGTTATTCTCATTGCTATTATCAGTTCATAATAGCGTGATGTTTAATGGCCTCTTGCCAGACCTGTTAATTAACTGCGATTAATTTCTGCGATAGATCCAAATGAATGATTAATGAAAGAAAATAGGTGTCAACAAACAACCTCACTGCTCCTTCAGCCTAAGGACGTCGTAGGTTCATTGATTCTTCTCTCATGAGACAAGTTAGAATAATCACGTTGTGTTTGAAACTATGATGCATCCCACGAACAAAATTAATTTAATTGAAGGATTTCATCAAGCCTAAATAATATTAAGAACAAAATTTGCGTGTTTGCACAGCTATTTATTTTCTATAATTATTGATTTAGTACCTTCTTTCTTTGTTTCTTTGAATACCGAATATCCTATGTATATCTCTTATCGAAAATTTTCATTTCCTCATTCTCCAATTTTTCATTTCCTCATTCTCCTATAAAATTGGCAGGGACTACTGTTGGATTTAGAGATGTCTAATTACAAATATTAAGTTGGACATACGTGCATTGTGATTATAATGTCAAATACTGTCAGCGAGATTACATTTATGTAATGATTAAAATATGCCAAATAATGTGATTAATTAAATCATGGCATTATACGTATTTAATTAAGGATTTGGATACAAATACATATAGAATAATATTAAACAATTATAATTGTTAATGGACCGATTATAATTGATTAAAATAATAGCAGTAATAAATTTGAGCTGAATAAGGAAATCATAATCTATTCTGATTGATTGATTGATTGATTGATTGATTGATTTCAAAATCTGAAATTTCAGATTTCTTGACAGACTTGTTTCAGCTAAATTTCAACTGCCCTAGGATTGGGGTTTTGCACTGCTATAAAAGGGCTGAGTCTCCAAGGCTTGCAATCATCTCAGAAAAATTGTCTGCTCCATTGAAGACTAGATACTCTGTCATTTGGGATAGCCAGAGAAAAGGATTGCAAGTTCTTGGAAGGATTCAAGAGCCAATAACTCAAGTCAAGACCAGGAGCCTTTGAGGATGGAAAGTAAGTTCCGATGTGCATTAATTTCAATTTCTTACAAAGGAGTAGATCTTGGTTGGGGTTTAAAGTAATTAGGAAAACTCACAAATTAAATCTAACAATTGGTATCAGAGCTCCCTTATGTAAGAATTTGTGCTTGATTTTTGGAGATTAGTTGATTTTGTTTCGTATGTGAAGTTGTGAACTCTCATAACAATTTTAATCCAAATGCTCACGCAGAAGAGGATCGAATATGCAGACATATAACTGGAGAAATTAGATGGTTTATGTTTCAGCTCTTATTTCTCCTTTCACTTATGGTTTTCGATTTCTTGCATCTCGTTTTATATATGGCCAGTGCGAAATCGAAGTTGGAATTCGAATCTTGCATAACACAATATTGTTCAGAGATTTATTTTTCGATTCCTTCTCTACCCTTGTTTTAATTGCAGGTTAATTTCAAATCTCCCTTCATTTAAAGAGAATTTGGTTCACCAGTTTGTGTTTCGGTTGAGATGTATTGTAAATTTACAGTGGTTGGGATTGACTATTTTGGTTTCTCCGAACTATAATTTTTGTTAATAATTTTACCAATACAAATATATTGTTGAAAATCAGTCTCCCAAACAATGAACCTACTTTAAGCAATCTGTTGTATAAAATGTTGCCTTCTGGTTGGTAGTCAGTTGGAAGAAATAGAAAAATAGTCACGGGATTGTTTTAAAGATGAGCTAGGGAATGGCATGAAAAACATGTTATTCCTAATTTGTTGAACAGTTAATAAGCAACTTTATGATTTTGATTCTAAGTTGGTGTGGTTCCGCATTCAAAGGAAACCCTCCAGAATTGCTGTAGATGCATGTTGCTCTAACTTGGCTCGGGGCGTCTTTGCTAGCAGCCAAGGTTCTAATAACCTGTGGAGTCTTTAAATTGCTGTCAAGCACATTTATCTAATTTAGTACATGTATGTCTATCAGTGTTTACAAACAATAAAAACCCACCAGCGCCCTGTAAGGTTGGCTCTATCCATATGTGCATCAACTCTGGCCATTTTTATGTCTGAATTTTATTCAAATAGAATGTACATGTATATTTCTGTTTATTGGAATAAATTCTTATCATCGAGAAGAGTAATTGTAAGTAATTGTAAGTGATTGAGGTTATAATAATTATAATTACTATAATTACTATAATTACTATATCCTATATTTAGGCTAATTATTAGGATTTAGATATTATTTAAAATTGGTATTAACACCAATTAAAGGGTATAATACTGAATTCTAAATTGATCACAATAATGCTAATTATGGCATAAAAATTTGTAGTAACGTTAATTACTGATATAATACCAAATTCGGATTTTATCACAATAATGCTAATTATGGCATAAAATTTGTATTAACGTTAATTATTGATATAATACTAAATTCGGATTTGATCACAATGATGCTAATCATGGCAACCATAAAATTATTTAGTATTCTCTAAATAAATTATTTAGTATTCTCTAAATAAATTATTGAAGCATTTCTAAAAGGTAATCATTGTAGAAACTGCTAAAGTTTTACTAAAATCTAATAATTATTTTGATGAATATAGTTGACATATTAAATTTAAAAGTGTTATAAGATACTGTATTCTATATAGGACGAGTAGATTCTATAGGTACGTCCTAGATTAGGTTTTAGACATAATTTTGGAATCTAACTAAAGACAGTGTTTGGTATACATGTGTTGTTTTCACATGAGTCAAGCATTGATGTTCGCAAACGAACCACTCTCTGTAAGACAATTGCAAGGATGACTCGTGACAAGTTGAAGTAACGTGCTGGCAATGGACGTGGGTGTTAGCTTTCCCAAAGGAGGGTTGGCGCCTGCTAAGTTGTTTGGTGCATAAGGGTTGCCTGAAGGTAATGATTGCACCCAAAGGTGTTTCATTACTGAATGGTGTTTTTGGCTAAAGTTTTAATGGAGCAAATAGTTTTACACATGCCTTTAGATAGATTTTAGAATTATGATTAAGGATCAAATCGTGACACATCGTATCTAAATTATTTCCTTGTTCTTGAATTTTTCAGATCCAAACATAATGTCAAGTCTGAGTCAGATTAAGCCCCTCATGGGGAACAATTTCAAACAGTGGGAGGAAAAGCTGAAATTAGTCTTAGGGATCATGCAATTGGACACAGCACTGAGATTTGATCGCCCCAAGCCTAATAAAGAGAGTGAGGTAACTCCTCAAGAGAAGGCTGATATTGCTAGATGGGAACATTCAGATCGCATGTGCATAATGGTGATGAAGCAAACGATCCATGAGACCTTTCGAGGCATCATACCTGATACAGAGACAGGCGCTGTTGCATACCTTAAGGCCCTTGAAGAAAAATTCACAAAGAGTAAAAAGACTGATGTTAGTACACTCTTTGTGAAGTTGGCAACAATAAAATACAAGGGAAAAGAAGGGGTTAGAGAGCATGTTATTGAGATGTCAAGACTTCAACGTGCCTTGAAAGGGCATAATTATGACATCTCTGATGAGGTTCTCATTGAATTCATTTTTCTGTCTCTCCCGTCTAACTTTAGTCAATTCAAGATGACTTATAATTGTCAAAAAGAGACGTGGACATTACCTGAGTTTGAGGCTCGGTTGGTGCAGGAGGAAGAGAGACAGAAAATGACTAAGGGAGAAAGTGCTCATGTAGTAACATCTAATCCTAAGGGTAAAGGCAAGAAGCGCAAGTTTACTGCCAAGGAAAAGGGACCTACCAAGGTAGCTGCAAACAATGCCGCGCAGAAAAGCAAGAAGGAAGATACTTCTGCGAAAGCAAGAGAAAGGAACTGTTTTTTCTGCAAAGCGCCAGGACATACAAAGAAATTCTGCACCAACTATCATGCATGGTTGGCAAAGAAAGGTATGTCTCTTGCTTTGGTTTGTTCTGAAGTTAATTTAAGTTCTGTATCTAGATATACTTGGTGGATAGATTCAGGTGCAACGACTAACATCAGTATGTCGATGCAGGGTTGCCTAAGCCATCGCAAGCCAAGTGAGGCAGAGTGCTACGTTTACGTAGGAAATGGCAATAAAGTAGAAGTGGAAAGCATAGGAAAATTTAGATTATTATGTAAGACAGGATTTTATTTAAGTTTTGATGCTTTAGTGGTTCCATCTTTCAGAAGGAACCTAATTTGTATATCTTATTTGGACAAAATTGGTTATGTATGTTCATTTGGTAATGGAAATTTCAGTTTGTGTCAAGATTCTAAGCTTCTTGCTTCTGGTATCCTGTCTTCTTATGATAATCTTTATTTTCTAGATATAGACACTTCACATTCAGAGGCACTGCATATAGATAATAGAAAACGTAAATTAACTTGTGAGAAATCTGCAACATTATGGCACAAGCAATTAGGACATATCTCTATGAAAAGGATAGAACGTCTTGTGTCTAATGATATTCTCCAACCTTTAGATTTTACAAACTTAAGTGATTGTGTAAATTGTATAAAGGGAAAACAAACTAATAAACGTAAGTATGATGCAAAAAGGTGTAATGATGTCTTAGAATTAATTCATACGGATATCTGTGGTCCTTTTCCAAAGGCTACAAGAAATGGTGACCGTTACTTTATCACATTCATAGATGATTATTCAAGATATGGTCATATTTACTTAATAAAAGAAAAGGCGGAAGCATTAGACGTGTTCATAAAGTTCAAAACGGAAGTTGAGTTACAACTTAACAAACGTATAAAGTCCATTCGTTCTGATCGTGGTGGTGAATACTACGGTCGTTATGATGGATCAGGAGAACAGCGTCAAGGTCCCTTTGCAAAATACTTAGAGGAATGCGGAATTGTGCCTCAGTATACGTTGCCAGGTTCGCCTGCAATGAATGGTGTTGCTGAGCGACGAAATCGCACCCTTAAAGACATGGTGAGAAGTATGATTGCTCGTACAACTCTACCTGAGAATTTGTGGGGAGAAGCCTTAAAGACTGCAGCATACATACTTAACAGAGTGCCTACTAAAGCAACTAACAAGACCCCTTACGAGTTATGGGTTGGGCGCAAGCCTAGCTTGAATCATTTGAGAGTTTGGGGATGTCCATGTGAAGCTAGGCCTTACAAGCCAAGCAAAAAGAAACTGGACGAAAGAACCGTTAGTTGTTACTTTATAGGCTATTCTGAACGATCTAGGGGGTTCAAATTCTATAATCCAACAGAACATACAGTTTTCGAGTCAGGAAGTGCAAAATTTTTTGAGGATAATGAGTTTGTGGGGGGAGATATGACAAAAGATAGTATTTTTGAAGAAGAAGAGACGAATGCGAATGAGACTATGGACCAAAGTCCTAGTTTTGTTCAAATTCCGATTGCGTTTAGAAATACATCTTTTGACAATGTACAAACTTCATCATCCCAAACAACTCAGTTAGAAACTCAACAGGGAATAGAGAACTCAAATGGACCTGAACCCAACCCAAACCCTCACATTGACATGACAAATGTTGATGGCCTAGGGCCTGTGGGAGATTCAGAAGTTGGTAATGATGTTCTTCCTCCTGTTGAAGATCAAGTTGTAAATGAACCTCAAGAAAATCTAGAGCCTGTGCCAATTAGGAGATCTACTAGAGAGAAAAGATCTACACAATCAAAGGATTATGCATATCTTCAAGAACATGAGTTTGACATTGGCATGTTTGAAAATGATCCTGTTAATATCAAACAAGCTGTGGAAAGTTCTAACTCTCAAATGTGGATTAATGCCATGAATGAAGAGATGAAATCTATGTATGACAATGACGTTTGGGATATCGTTCCGTTGCCTAAAGACAAGAAACCCGTTGGTTGCAAATGGATATTTAAGACTAAGCGGGATTCTAAAGGCAATGTTGAAAAATACAAGGCACGTCTTGTTGCGAAAGGTTTCACACAGAAAGAAGGCATTGATTATAAAGAGACTTTCTCTCCAGTTTCATCGAAAGACTCTTTAAGGATTATATTGGCGCTTGTAGCACATTATGATTTAGAACTTCATCAGATGGATGTAAAGACGACGTTTCTCAATGGTGACATTGATGAAACGATCTATATGAAGCAGCCAGAAAACTTTGTATCAGGTGATGCAGGGTCTATGGTTTGCAGACTTAAGAAATCTATCTATGGGCTAAAACAAGCATCTCGACAATGGTATTATAAGTTTCACCAAGTTATTAGCTCATTTGGTTTTGAGTCTAACATAGTAGATGAATGTATATACCTTAAGTTCTGTGGGAGTAAATTTATTTTCTTGGTTTTATATGTAGATGACATATTGCTTGCCAGTAACGATAAGGACATGTTGCATCAAACTAAGAATTTTTTATTTAAGAACTTTGAAATGAAAGATCTTGGTGATGCATCATTTGTTCTAGGGATTGAAATACTTAGAGATAGATCTCAAGGTATTCTGAGGTTATCCCAGAGGAACTATATCGATAAGATTCTAACAAGATTTGGCATGCAAAACAGCAAACCAGGAGATACCCCTATATCAAAAGGAGATAAGTTTAGTCTGAAACAATGTCCCCAAACTGACTTAGATAAAAACCTCATGAAAGATATTCCCTATGCCTCAGCCGTGGGTAGCATCATGTATGCACAAGTATGCACGCGTCCGGATATTGCGTTCATTACCGGAATGCTAGGGAGATATTTGAGTAACCCAGGTATGGAACACTGGAAGGCAGCCAAGCGAGTGTTGAGATACCTAAAGAGAACAAGGGACTATATGCTCACGTATCGGAGATCGGAACAGCTCGAGGTCATTGGATACACCGATTCTGATTTTGGAGGATGTGTCAACAGCATGAAGTCAACATCAGGATACATCTTTATGATGGCAGGTGGTGTTGTGTCATGGAAGAGCGCTAAACAGTCATTGGTAGCCTCCTCCACTATGGCAGCTGAATTTGTTGCATGTTTTGAAGCATCTAATCATGGCGTATCGCTGAAGAACTTCGTCACAAGTCTGAAAATTGTGGATTCTATTCAGAAACCACTCAAATTATTATGTGACAACAATTCAACAGTGTTATACGCAACCAACAACCGAAGTTCGTCAAAGTCGAAGTACATTGACATTAAGTTTTTGGTTGTAAAAGAGAGAGTGCAGAATAATGAATTATGTATAAAACACATAGGTACAGACTCCATGATTGCGGATCCTCTTACTAAAGGATTACCACCCAAGAAGTTTCACCAACATGTTGCTTGTATGGGTGTAATATCTGTTTAGGATAATTAGAAAAATGTGGGAGTCTGAATATGTTTTAAGTTCTGTTTTTGATGTTCTATGTAATGCAATTGTAAACAATTTTGATGATATATACAAGTTGCATTCAGTTTCAGTTTCATTATTTCTTTCTTTAAAGTTTAAATTTTTTGGCCTCGTAAAGTAAAGTAAAGGTGACTCAATTAGAAATAGGCACGTCTAATCACACTTGCGTGAAATTTCTAAACTATATGTCCAAATCAGATTCATGTCATTCAGTTATGTTGGCAGCGTGATTTATGTCAGTTTAGTTGCGAATAAATGTGACAAATGCCGCTTAAGTCCTTTGTTAGCATAATTGATGGACGGAATTGTTTAAGAAATACGATAAGTAAAGACAGAAAAGTTGCATGCAATAAAGTTAAGGATATATAATCAAAAGGTTGCACTTGTCCATGTGGGAGATTGTTGGATTTAGAGACGTCTAATTACAAATATTAAGCTGGACATACGTGCATTGTGATTATAATGTCAAATACTGTCAGCGAGATTACATTTATGTAATGATTAAAATATGCCAAATAATGTGATTAATTAAATCATGGCATTATACGTATTTAATTAAGGATTTGGATACAAATACATATAGAATAATATTAAACAATTATAATTGTTAATGGACCGATTATAATTGATTAAAATAATAGCAGTAATAAATTTGAACTGAATAAGGAAATCAGAATCTATTCTGATTGATTGATTGATTGATTGATTTCAAAATTTGAAATTTCAGATTTCTTGACAGACTTGTTTCAGCTAAATTTCAGCTGCCCTAGGATTGGGGTTTTGCACTGCTATAAAAGGGCTGAGTCTCCAAGGCTTGCAATCATCTCAGAAAAATTGTCTGCTCCATTGAAGACTAGATACTCTGTCATTTGGGATAGCCAGAGAAAAGGATTGCAAGTTCTTGGAAGGATTCAAGAGCCAATAACTCAAGTCAAGACCAGGAGCCTTTGAGGATGGAAAGTAAGTTCCGCTGTGCATTAATTTCAATTTGTTACAAAGGAGTAGATCTTGGTTGGGGTTTAAAGTAATTAGGAAAACTCACAAATTAAATCTAACAACTACCACTGCTTGCAGTCCTTGTTTTCAATGCAAGCTATTATATCTACATTATTACATTTATTTTCAACCCAAACTATTATATTTTAGTTATTACATTCTATCTCTTAGGGAAAAGATTATTTAAAAAAAAAAAAAACTAAAAATTATTAATGATAAAACCAAATTGAATGCCTTCCACTATAAAGTATTAAATTTCTCAATTACAAATCAAAACGATCCAATAACCATTATCCACCTTAGGTGAAGCATACGTTTCCTTATATTGTTAACATATCTGCATTCGCGGAAGTTACAATCTCGTCTAGCGTTACTTCGTCTGGGCTTTTGTTCATTAAGAAATAAGCAAGGAATTGTACTAAGCAATAAGGATCGTATGGAGCCCAGGATTAATTCCATTGAAATCGATCATCAATAGTTTGTTCAATCAATTAGTGATTTTTTGGATTTCCAGGATTTTAAAACATTTAATCACGATGGGCTCAGTAGAGTTGAGAGAAACATGTTTGAAGGGGAGGCACTTCTAAGAACGGAGGTAGAAAATCTGGGTAAGTTATTGAAAGTTCTACTACCTTAAGCAGAGATAGAAAATCAAAAGAAGAAAGTGGAAAACACTAGCATAAAAGGAGACGCGAAGCAAAGCGAGTATTTTAGAGCACTAAAAATGCAATATGCACTAGAATTAAACATATCTCGTAGTTTTAAGCATGAGGGATTTATACTATAAACTCCAAGCGACAGTGTATAACTTGGAGAACTCAGTGCAAGTGGAGAGACGTCGCCTCTAGAATGTGGTGGACGAGAAGGTGGCCAGTTTGATCAGTGTTTTGTCAGATTAATATTTGCAGTGGTACCAAAACCAGTAATCCATCAATGCAACAACAACATGTCGACCCTGTATCAAAACCAACAATTGATCAGTGAAATAGCTATACTATTGTAGAAATACAATATACAGTAAAAAAAACCTGAAGGCGTAGTAGTTCAGCAACATCAAGGAAAAACACACCAGCAAGCCAATCTCCCTCGGTTGGGCATGGGAATGGGAATTCATGTAGTGATTTTCCTGGCGCGCTCCAATTTCAAATGTTGCACGTGGTTGTCACGGTTTTCTGGTTCCAATTTCAAATTTCAAATACACGAGGTATGTATCACTCAATGCTTGAGTCCTCCCGGCAGGACAATGGCGGCTACTCATGTTTAGTTGTCATATCTTCGGGAGATGCAAACGAGCGTTGCAGTGAAAATGGGACCGTCGGGGAATCAAGAGACTCAATAATAGCTGCCATGCTATGTATGAACATCATCCATGGCAACGTTCCATCCATCTCAAAAAACTCGCATTATAGACTACTCTTGTTTTGCAATACCAAAACTCTGAAACATAAAACATTGTCTCTTATAGTAATAAATGTATTATATAACCAAAGAACAAAGATTTTAAAGTGGCTGTAGTTTATCGCAAGTACAAGATCTTCCAGATTTGGCCCCGTGGATTGTATCTGTAATTAGAATAAAACAGATCAGTGAGTGTTTTATTATAAAGCACACATATTTTAACAAACCTTAGAGAAAACAGTATCAACAACGATCAAGCCATAGTGTGACAAGTGGCAAGCGCAGATAGGTATCGCAGTTTTTGCTATCGGAGGTGTAAAGTTTTAAACATGAGATATTTCACAAATTTGTGACACTGTAAAGTTCCGACACACTGGACGTGAAACCACATTAAAATATTATGGAAAAAATAATCACATCCACAAATGAGATTGACGATCGGTGATTATCAGAGGTGACACTATCTGAAAGTTGCGAAATGGGTGGATGCGACATGATGATGAATTCGTTTTAAGAACGATATCGAATCCGCCACCAAATCGGCAATCAGTAATTTTTAATGGTGACACAAAACATAAGCGTTAATATGAGAATGGTCACTATATTTCAATTAATCAAAATTTAAATTAAATCGGTTCAGCATATCTGAACTTTGATCAAACCAGAGATTTTTGTGAAATCGCACATGGGCGATCAAAGGAAATCAATATCGGAGGTGATTTCCCTCTGAGTACCGGATCTTCAGTCAACGGGTGTTTCTCCATGTTTTCCACTATGTAAGGCTCATGAAAGTTCCCAATAGGAGTTATAGACTTAACGTGTTATATATTCCTTCTGACAACTTCTTTATAGGAGATTGAAGGCCCAAGTCTTGTTCCTTTAAGTGATCCCAATACCCAGGATAGAGTGGAACCTTTACTGATATTGTATTCTTTGAGGGACCTCTTGTCCTAATGGAGTTTCCCTTCTAGCATGAGCCTTTGCTCAGTTACTGGGAGCCCCTCCTGATGTTGCACCTTGTGTTGGACATTTTCCACTGGATCCTCCTTAGTTACCCAAATCAAATATCTTGAAAATATTGTCCACTTTTATGCCTGAACAATGTTTTTCTGGTTGGTTATATCTTCTCGGAATTGGGGTTCTGAAGGTGGAAAAAAGGAGAAGATCCGGGCATGTAGAATTGGATCCACATCTGAAGGCTTTATGTGGTTGAAACAGATCCAATTGCCCCTCACTAGCCTTAACGATGGAGAGGAAAAGCTTATTTTATATATATTAACTTGAATTTGGATACCATGAAATGAAAAGGCGTGAGGACCGAAAATATTTAACAGTTGAGACCCCCTTGTAGTAGAACACAAAACCAAGGAAAATAGAAAAATAAAGTTCATCTCTAACAAGCTCTTTTCCCTTATCCACTTCTCAGATATCATTACAGAGCCCAATAGGCCTGATATAGGTCTTTGTGGCTTGATCTTGGTTACTAAATGAGGGAAGGTTTACATAGCATCAAAACTTCTTGGTCACTCCTTGACCACGAGTGTATGGACCTGTGGTCTGTGCGACGGACAGGGCGACTCCACCATGCGAAGGACATGCAAAATGTGAAACGAACTGAACCTTGGATGAGTTTATAAGGCATTGGGTGAGCAATGAGGGGGCGGTCCCACGAGTTGGGCGCGCTGACCCACCTCATGGGCGAGAGTTCGCATTATGAAAGAGTCGGTTGGGCGTTTGGTGTGGGTTGGCCGGGTGACACAACCCGTCACCAACCTGTATATATTGGAGGGTGTTTGGAGGCAAACGACCATCATTCGATCAACACTAATTCGATCAAGGAGTTCTGCAGTGCGTGGATGAGCCCGCATGATAGGCGGAACTTGGGTGAAAAACTCGTGCAGGAAAGTCGAGTGAGAAACTCGGGCAAAAAACTCGTGCAAGAAACTCATGCAGAAAACTCGGGCGAGGTTGTGGGCAGAACTCGGGTGAGGTCGTTCAGGGAGAACTTGAGCGAGGTCATTCAGGCAAAACTCAGGCGAGGTCGTCGAGTAGGAAACTCGGGCGAGGTCATTCGAGCGAACCGGGTGAAGTCGTTCAGGTGACCCGGGTGAGGTCGTTCAGGCGACCAGGGTGAAGTCGTTCAGCCGAGCCGGATGAAGTCGTGTGGTGAACCAGGTGAAGTCGTTCAGGCGAACCAGGTGAAGTTGTGTGGTGACTCGGGTGAAGTCGTGTGGTGACTCGGGTGAAGTTGTTCGGACGAACGAGTTTGGGTGAAAGGGTGGACGTGCGGACAGGCAGCCGGGTGAGGGCGCGTCGTGCACAACGAAATGAAGAATCATGCGGATGGGTGACTTGGGTAGGGGGCACCATGCACAATGAAACGGTGGAAACAGTGAAGTGTTGAGGTTGTGAATGAAGGTGTAACTAGTGCGGAGGTGCCCATGTGTGGTGACTTGGTTACGACAAGGCACGCCCAGTTGGGCAAACAACACAATCGTGCGACGAGGTGAACGAAGGGTTGGTGAGCCGTGCGGTGACCGTGCGGAGGCACCGACAAGCCGGGCAACCAAGTTTGCCGAAGTTGAAAATTGGTTAAATGTAACTTTGGGGTTTCTCAAGATTTAACTTGTACTTATGAAAGAAGAATATATATATATATATATATTGATTCGGGAATACTCATATTGCAAAGAGTTTCCCGTGCCTTTATACTATTGTGCATTTCTATTGTATAATGTTGTTTATGTGAATGTTATGAGCTTTCACTGTATAAAGGACAAAGATAATACTTGGTAATGAAAAATAAACTAAGTATGGAATGTTAGGAATAGTCTACAATCGTAAGTATTGGTGAAAGGAAAATGGTTGGTAGTGCCGCACCTCGTTATAGTGCGATTGAAAGATTTCCACCAGTACAGAGCTGGTGCTAGTGTTGAAGCGTTGAAGCTAATACACACCTGCACTTCATGACAGGTGGTATTAGAGCAAGGTTGCTCGTGACGGAGTGCAGGTGTGAATGCACTTGATAGTTGATGATAGTGGAAGCAGGTACTTGCAGGTGAAGGAAGTTGGTTTCACATATAAGTGGAACAAGGGTTGGGTCATGGTTGCAGGGAACTTGGTGAAGCTGGTGAATGGTGAAACATGTTTAGTAGAGGTGAAGCTTAGTGCTTGGGCCAAGTTGAACGATAAGGGATGGCAGGTTTGGAAGAATGCGAAGGAAAGCTCTTGCTTACCTTATACAGGTTGATGCGGATGAAAGAAGAGAATCCTCGGATTCAAAAGGAACTTGAAGTCTTGGAAAAGAATGTTAAAGATGAACTTCTTCAATTTGATTGGACAATGGAGAAAGATGAAGTTGCAGATTGTGTTAACAAGGAAAAGGAAGCCATGATAGTTGAGGATGTTGCAGATGTGACAATGATGGAGGATGAACTTGAGATTGATCAAGTTGGACTAGGATCGTGCAGTTTGCAGACATGGATGGATGAGGATAATAACATGGAGGAGCCTCATGATGATGATGTAAGTACTATTGATACTTGTGTTTCATTTCAGCTTTTGGGAGATGAACCATATGCAGGGAAGAGCAAAGTCAGTTTGCCGATGCAAGGGAACATCTTACCATGGATGTCTATGATGAGACCTTGTATGAAGAAGCAAGGATTGTTGATTGTTGCAGGACTTGTTGGGCTTGTTTGTGACCTTATGGTAGAAGGTACAAAGGCCCATGACAAGTGAGGAAGATGATGATCATTGCGGAGGATTGGGTCATACTTTAGCCACATGGAGAATTGGCTAAGTGCCCAGCATGACTCATGGACAGATTAAGCAGGGCACACACTTGAGCTACTTGGGTGGACTTTTCATGGTCGAGACCAAGAGATAGTCTTGGTGGAACCTTTAGTGGGGGAGCTATGATGGAAGGGACTCATGATGATGATGATATGGTTGAGTGACCGAGTTCACTAGACCAAATATTGCAGACTTGGATGGGGATGACCGATTGTTGTGGTGCGTCTACTTGGTTGGACTACATGGGCAACTTAGTCATGGACATTAGGTTGGAGATATGGAGCATGGCAGTCTTATGCAGGGACATTATGCAAGAGCACTTGTAGAGGTGTCATATGAGCATCCAATGAGGACTTCCAAGACAGTGATGTTATGCAGGTGGATTTGCTGGTGTGACATGGAGATGACTTATTTATGAGCCGATGGAGGGGTTGTGCATTTATGTACAACAAGGCCATGGACTTGGATGGAGTTGTGAGCAGACTATGGAGCATTCCTACTACATGGAGAGCTGAGGCATCTTGCAAAGACCTTTGGGCCGAGACTTGTATGCTTGCTGGGATGTTGGTTGGAGATGACACATGGAGCTCATGATGACATGAGGTTGTGACTTTGGGAGATGGAGTTACAATGATGATGATGCCTTGGTGGCAACACTTGGGCATGGGTTGAGCCGAGACTTAACCACTTTTGACACATGGGAGCTGATTGATCTATGATCACAGGCAACACATGAAGAGATGAGACAGGTGTATACTTGTTTCTATGGCATACTTGAGGGATGACACATACAGATATGATGGAGGTTGCTTCATGGACCTAGATGTGGCACATCGGGAGTTGGAGTTTGATGAGATGATCTCTTCACTTTGAGGAGATGGATGTTTTGCAGATGGATGATGATGTTGGGTAGAAAACATCATGGACAACATGTTGCAGATGGGATGGAGACTACTTCATGGACCTTAGCATGACTTACACTTGTATGGAGATGGATTCTTGATCGAGTTGATGATGTGACGGGATGTTCAGAGAAACAACTGATGGTGGCATGAGGATTTTAACTCTTATGGTTTGAGCGTGATAGTTGGAATGATCACCCGACTAATTCAAACACGGGGACCGGTAGTGCACATAGATGTGTTAGCATTATGTTGGAGTATCATGGCAACAGTTCCCATGAGGACGACACATGATGAGGTCGACACAAGATGTTGCAGGAAGCATGTAGTTTGAGATGGAGGGACCAGCCTTCCACGATGAGGAGCAGCATGTGGAGGTTGTGACAGGGTGGTTGATGGTCATGGATTGAGATGATTTCTGATATATGACATACCGATGGGTTGTATACCTTGGTATGGTGATCTTGGTGATAGGTGGTTCTTGGGATGAGATATTATCGAGGACGACAATGACTTCAAGTGGGGAAGGATGTATGGACCTGCGGTCCGTGCGATGGGCAGGGCGACTCCACCATGCGAAGGACGTGCGAAATGTGAAACGAAATGAACCTTGGACGAGTTTATAAGGTGTTGGGTGAGCGATGAGGGGGCGGTCCCATGAGTTGGGCGAGCCGACCCACCTCATGGGTGAGAGTTCGCATTATGAACGAGTCGGCTAGGTGTTTGGTGTGGGTCGACCGGGTGACACAACTCGCCACCCGCCCGTATATATTGGAGGGAGTTTGGAGGCAAACAACCATCATTCATCAACACGAGTTCGATCAAGAAGTTTTGCAATGCATGGATGAGCCCGCACGACTGGCGGAACTCAAGTGAAAAACTCGTGCTAGAAAGTCGGGTGAGAAACTCGAGCGAAAAACTCGTGCAGGAAATTTAGGTGAGAAACTTGGGCGAAAAACTCGTGTAGGAAAGTCAGGTGAGAAACTCGGCGAAAAACTCATGGAGGAAACTCGGGCAAAAAACTCGTGCAGGAAACTCATGCAAAAACTCAGGTGAGGTCGCGAGCAGAACTCAGGCGAGGTCGTTTAGGAAAAACTAGGGCAAGGTCATTCAGGCAGTACTCGGGCAAGGTCGTCAGGCAAGAGACTCAGACGAGGTCGTTCGAGAGAACCGGGTGAAGTCGTTCGGGTGACCCGGGTGAGGTCGTTCGAGTGACCCAGGTGAAGTCGTTCGGAAAAGCCGAGTGAAGTCGTGTGGCGACCTGGGTGAAGTCGTTCGGGCGAACCAGGTGAAGTCGTGTGGCTACCCGGGTGAAGTCATGTGGCGACTTAGGTGAAGTTGTTCATGTGAATGAGTTTGGGTGAATGGGTCGACGTGCGAACAGGTGGTCAGGTGAGGGCGCACCGTGCACGACGAAACGAAGAATCGTGCGGATAGGCTACTTGGGTAGGGCGTGCCGTGCACGACGAAACAGTGGAAACGATGAAGTGTTGAGGTTGTAAACAAAGGTGTGACTCGTGTGGAGGCGCCCGTGTGTGGTGACTTGGTTACAATGAGGCATGTCCAAGTTGGGAAAACAACATGATCGTGTGACGAGGTGAACGAAGGGTTGGTGAGTCGTACGGAGGCGCCGACAAGTTGGGAAACCAAGTTTGCCGAAGTTGAAAATTGGCGAAGTGTAAATTTTGGGTTTCCCAAGATTTAACTTGTACTTATAAAAGAAGATTTTATATATATATCTCTCTCTCTCTCTCTCTCTCTCTATATATATATATATATATATATATATATATATAGATATATTGATTCGGGCAGACTCATATTGCAGGGAGTTGCCCCTCCCTTTATACTGTTGTGCATTTCTATTGTATAATGTTGTTTATGTGAATGTTATGGGCTTTCACTCTATAAAGGACAAAGATAATACTTGGTAATGAAAAATAAACTAAGTATGGAATGTTAGGAGTAGTCTACAATTGTAAGTATTTATGAAAAGAAAACGGTTGGTAGTGCCGCACCTCGCTATAGTCCATTGAAAGATTACCACCAGTATAGGGGCGTGACAACAAGGATCAGACATGATAGAAAGTTTTTGTGCAACCCATATATTGTGAACGTCTTGCACATCCCTTTATCTTTGTCCAAGGGAGCATTGAGATACGCGTTTCTTAGTCATGAGGCACCTAAGAAACAAAGGCGAAACTCCACATCTACGTCAGTTTATGGGCTAATGGTATGGAAATAAACCCTAGTTCTCAGAGCGGCCTCCATCATCCTCAAACCTTAGAGAATTAACCAATCTTAATATTGTAAATCCTTTAATTAATCTTGACATTTGTGTGTAAAAGTTAAGATTATAATGATAATCATGGAAATTTATTGTAGTTAGTCTCCCGAATGACAACCATGAAAAATTCATTGTAGTTAGCATGGGGCTTCACTGGGAATAATACCATACCATGTGAGTTCATATTGGGGCATATATACCATACCAAATGAATTCATATTAGGGCATATGTACCATACCACATGAGTTCATATTGGGGGATATATAATGAGGAAAATTTGACATAATAGGGGTAAAGGCCGGTTTTAATGTTGGTAGCTATAAAAGAATGGAGCTCAAATTAATGAAAAAATAAAAGAATATATAAAATGTTAATGAAAAAATGGGTACCTACAATACGTAGTGAAGGTAGGATTTTTTTAAATTGGGAATGTGTCTTGGTTCGTATCATTATAGGATTAAATAATGTGATTGTTACAGGTATTTTTCAATATGTAGTCAACTTAAAAGTATTGTTTAATATGCCATGAATACACGTGATATCTCAGAGATTCATTGACAAAAGCCCAATGGTAATTAGCCTCCTAAATGATTTATTTTATAGTGTTTGTAAATCCTCTAATTAAGTTGTACAGTGTGTGTAAAGTTAGGATTATAAGAAAACTATCATACTGCTCATTAGAAAAACAAAAATATCAAAATGAGATAACTTCTTCTGCAATAAAGGAGATACCTACTGCAAACAGCTCAAACCAAGTTTCAAAAGCATCTAATAGTGTGAATCATGGTTGATAACCTTTTATTTGAATTCAAACCACTAAATAGATAACTCTAGTATTATTTGGTAGGATTAAGAAATGAAAAATAAAAATGGGACTGAGTATGAGAACCATAAGAAACTGAAATTGGTTTAAAGAGTGATTTTTTATTGGATAAATGGTAAAATTTTGAAATCATGTTTGCAAAAATCATAGAGACAATTTACCAGGGAATTACATAGTATAAACATATCAACTGAAAGCTATCAAATAAGAATGTGGAAGCATATAGTCGTAACGAGAAAAACATTGATATGTCCCACAACAAGTACACCATTTAGAGACAATATAATTACATAGCTCATGGAAGAACACCTCTACATAAGAATACTCTTATATTATTCAATTGAAAAACAATAATTTCAAGATGAAATAACTTAAGTTGCAATAAAGAAAATAAGTACTACAAACACTTCAAACAAGTTTAATAGGCATTTAAAAGGAAAACAATACAAATCATGGAGATAATAAACCTTCATGCAAAGTGAAACTGAAAACAAAAAATTCAAGTACTTTCTCTCAGATTGAGAAATGAAAATAGAAATATGACCAATGTGAGAACCTTGAACCTGCAAGAGATTTAAAGAGAGATATTTCATTACATTGATAATACAACATTCAAGCATCATAAAATACAATTTACCAATAATTAAGTTAAACAACTTGAGTCAAGCTTCTAGGACTTAAATACTATTATAAGATTGAACTGAAGTTTTCAAGTAAAAACAGATACCATTTGACTATCGGTAGTAGTCTATTTATGGTTCTTCGCACAGGGAGACACAATGGACAAAAGAAACATCTATAACACAGTAGAGGGAATGTGAAAACATGTTAAATAGGTCATTGCAGGCATAACAGAGGATTATGCAGAGGGGTTTGCAGTAGCAAAACAAAGGTTGACCAAACAAGTGGCTAAGCTAAAGCAACAACTCAAAGTCCACTGTATAATCCCAGAGTTCACTCTTAAGAGTCAAAACACTTGAACTTAAGAAGAATATGGATACGAACCACAACCAAAACAATGGAGACCAATGAGAAGCATATAAATGTCAGAGTATTTCCACCAAATCAACTTACTTCATGGCCAATCTAGATAAGTATTATGGTTTTATATTTCACGACTTTCCTTATAAGAACATTAATAGTCAGGCTAGCATTTTAAGAACCTCCTCCTTACTATTGGAAACTCAAAAGCTAGCATTTTAATTTGATGAGAGAATATGCTAGAGATTTTCCATGAACTAAAACAAGCAGATTCAATGATTTCATGTAACTATTGGTCTTAATGACAGAGACTGTGAGGATCAAATATCAAGATTCTTGAGGAAAACCTCGTATGTTGCACAATTATATAGCTCCATATACTTTGTCGATAGAAAAATATTTACTTATCAAACAGAAACAATAGTCACAAACCTTGGGAATTTTAGGTAATCTTCTAGTTTCATTGCTTTCTAAAATTGTCTTAATAACCTCTACTAGCATCTGACATTCTGAGTATTTTAGATCGAGTAACATATCCAGTTCCTTTTCCCATTCATCTGGTGCAGATAAACCCAAGTAGGTGTATTTCCTAGGTGTAATCTCTTTTGAATAATTTGAACAACGATCTTCTTGATATTAGCAGTTCCCTTCCCCAAACCAATTTATTGGCTCCCTTTCTACTTCTTTTTGCCTCTCGACTTCCCCTTATTTAAATGTGCCATTATATCATTTTCCTTTATGCTTCCCCCTCCATTGTCTCCCCCTTTAACATTGACATCTTGGACAACAATTCTTCCTAGGAAGCCTTTCTCGATAGTTCCACTTGCAATAAGCTTTTCATGCAAATTGAGCAAAGGGAGTGCACAAAACACCTCGCAATCCATAATTTATCTCGTCTCATGCAACAAGGAAAGAACGCCACTCATTGATCAACTTCCACAACCAATTTCATCGGCTCCGCCCCACATTCAAGTTGTTGCGGTGGCAGCAGCCGTTGCTTTCAATTCTACATCCGAAAGTGCACAAAACTCTCGAATGTCAAGCGATGTCAATAAACAAGAAAAGGGAAGCCCCAGAACCCCACCATTTCACAGTGAGCATGCAAGCAGGTCCTCTTCATATCATGTTAACCTGATCATATTATAAATCACAATTAAATTCCAAATCAGGTCCAACCTATTAGAGTTTACAACTTTTGAAATTATTAAAAAGTCCGACATAATGAGAGGATGTAATATGGATCATAAATCAAATTTAATTCTATATCGGGTCTAGACGTGAACCAACTATATCAGAAAACTTTCGATTAGAGAACCTATGATATATGACACAGTTGATGTGGGTCATCGGAGGTCAAGAGTATAATGATATTGGAGTTTTTCGTGACATACCATATATAAAACTCCGATAAATGGGATTCTCTGATAAAGGGGTTGCTGACTCGTCAAAATTTCACCCTCACTGCATTTCCTACCATGATTTGCCTAAAATGAGCTTCTTTTTTCATCGACCTTTACCTCAAAACCGGAGTACCAGAAGCCACAACAGCGTGACTCTTGAACACCCCTAAAATTGTCGAAAATGCTCTCTCTTATCGCCATCTGTTCTAGTGAGAAATCATGGCTACCCTGTCACATTTATCAATTCAAAGCTACCATAATAAGCATGTGGAGGCATTTGAAAGTAAAGAAATAACATTAGTATTCCCCTTAACAAGTACCCAACTAAGAGAAAATCATTACATAAGTCATGGAGAAACCCCTCTGAGTAAGAATACTATCATACTGCTCACTAAAAAAACAACAATTTCAAAAGGAGATAACTTTTGTAATAAAGGAAATGCCCACTACAAAGCTTGGTAATATAATCCTAATCCTACTACATAATTAGATTATCACATTTCACTATTGCTCCTCCCTGTCCTCATGCTTAGAAGTCTCTTTGATCTCCTCACCAACATCCTCCTAACAAAGGACACACACAATTCAAAAGATATGCCATGGCTAACTCTTAAAAATACTAATAATAATCACTGAACAGATAAACTTCAGATACAAACCTGCATGTCTGAGAACCTTAGTTTATGCAAGGATCTCATTTATTTTTTAGCTCTCGTTTATTTTTAAACTTTAATACATTGAAATAATAAATCGAATAGCCCCTGAGTCAAAAGCCTTTTGTGACTTAAATATTTTTTCATGTTAAATCGGGCATTTGAATGGTCAGAGTGAAATAACATTTTGCAAAATATTTAAACCAAAGTTTAATACATATAACACAAAAAATAGCGAAAACCATATTATAAACGAATATAATAAAACATATCAGGATTTTTGTCTATCCGAGGATTTACAACACATACATGGAAGAAACCATTTGCATAAGAATACTCTTATATTACTCAATTGAAAAACAATGATTTCAGGATGAAATAAGTTAAGGTGCAATAAAGAAAATAAGTACTACAAACAATTCAAACAAGTTTCACAAGCATTTAAAAAACAAACAATACAAATCATGGAGATGATAAACATTCATGCAAAGTCAAGCTGCTGGACAAAAAAATCGATTACTTTATCTGAGATTGAGAAATGAAAATAAAAATATGACCAATATGAGAACCCTAAACTTCCAAGAGTTTTAAAGAGAGATATTTCATTACATTGATAATACAACATTCAAGCATCATAAAATAAAATTTACTAATAATGAAGCTAAACAACTTTCAGAGTCAAGCTTCTAGGACTTAAATACTATAAAAATGAACTGAAGTTTTCAAGTAAAAACAAATACCATTTGACTATTGACAGTAGTCACAAACCTATCCATGGTTATTTTCACACGGAGATACAATGACCAAAAGAAACATCTATAAGATAGAAGAGGGAATGCAAGTACATGTTAAAGAGGTCATTGCAGGCATAGCAGAGGATCATATATAGGGGTTTACAGTAGCAGAAAAAAGGTTGATGGAACAAGTGGCTAAGCTAAAGCAACAACTGGAAGTCCATGGTATAATCCCAGATTTCGCTCTCAAGAGTCAAAATGCTCAAAATTAAGAAGCAGATGGAGACAGACCACAACCGAAACAATGGAGACCAATGAGAAGCACATCAATGTCAGAGTATTTCCACCAAATCAACTGACTTCATGACCAATCGAGATATTAGTGACCACCTTGACAGGACAAAGGGGTGTCTCAAGCATATTGAGATAGAACCCATCTCACAAAATCTCCTTAGAATACGGGACTCGATCACCCAACCTGGCTTCCACATATTTAAGATAAGCACAGCATAGATAAGCCTCTCGAGCATGTCGTCCCTAGATTTTATGGCATCGAAGAGACAGTTAGCAAAGGCTTTGTCCATTGCCTTCCCATCCCTTCTCCACATCCTGAACTACACCTTATCATCTCCCACAGGACCGTAGGCTTCTCGAAGCATCACCATGAATACACTCCCA
The DNA here is from genome assembly GCA_031772625.1 of Pinus tabuliformis. Lineage (NCBI taxonomy): Eukaryota > Viridiplantae > Streptophyta > Pinopsida > Pinales > Pinaceae > Pinus > Pinus tabuliformis. Next base: position 811,126,279 of record CM062817.1, on the reverse strand, counting down.
CAAGCCCCAACCCCAATTCCCACCACATGTAGGGGGTCTCCCTATGATTTTTTCATAAGCCTCTCGAGCTCTGATAGATGATCTTCAGCACAGGGGAGCAAGAGCTTCTTTTTTATTATGGTATGCTGCAAAAGCTTTGCACAATGTTGATTATAGTATCCATTAGTCGAAGGCGCCATTTTAAATCAATTCTGTATATACACAAAAGTTGTGTATATCTATGTATATCTCACAGACCTATTTCTGAAAATGAAGAATTATGATGTATATATATATATATATATATATATATATATATATATATATATCAATTGAAATATGTATTAACAATAAAAATATTTATTTTCTGAGCACGCGCAACATGGTTGATGCATGTTCGATCTTCTGAGAATACATGTTTGAATATCCCCTGAACTTCAAAAAGTGAAGTAAAGATTAGAATCATGAAAATTTCCCCACGAATCATGAAATCCCCTCTCTAAAACTGCAACCTATCTGTAACGGAATTTCCAAAATCGCTACTTGATATATTAGGTGCAATCTTTAGATATATGATTTGTGAGTTAAATTTCCTTCATTCTAATGGTATTCATGGCAAGAAAGAAGATGATGATGAAGAAGGGGAGACCGGTGGGAGCTCCATTGTATATAAGGATCTTATATACTCCTACTTACTTGAACAGTTAAGTAAGTTCTTCAATTCTTTGATTATGTAAGTTGTTTTGTTGATTTTTTATTCAAATCATCTTCAATGGTGAATTATTGGGGTTTCTTGTAGGGAAAGAGGGTTGTGCTTCTCCTGGAAGCTGCCACCACCACCATTCTAATTGTTGTGGTGTATTATGCATGTTCTTTTCAGCCATTCTATGCTTCTCCTTGTTGAAGATGTAATTTCAACTGCCAAAACCGCTTCAGCAAAACCACCTGAGCATATCGGACCGCCTTTGGTCAGTAAGCTCTTTCCGTGCAATCGACTCCGATGCAATGAAATGCCTCCACACGTCCTCTGTACCTTCTGCAAAACCACTGCTCCATCGAAACGTAACGTTCGGCAAACAAAGGTCTTCCGAAATCCACCTCAACCGTTCGATTCCATGAGAGCAAATCAACGGTTGTCGGACTTCACAAACCTACAGCAAATAAATTTTAACGTGGCGTAAAAGTTTTTTTTTGACCGCCGTAAAAGTATTTAATGCAAAGTTATTGTGATAGGTAAAAGGTTGGTCGAAACTTTTAATTATAATGTTTTTTTTCCTACGGAGGTATGGGGGTAGTAAACGCATGTAATTTTTTTTATTTTGTTGCATATGTATCGTATGCATTATGTTTTCTTTTTTCATGTGTTGACTTTTTGTAATGTGAAGAAAATGGTGAAATGCAGCAACGTAGGATGAGTCCAAGCTTTGGTATTGTATGTGAGGGAAATGAATCGCACCGTAGTGCGTAGAAGAAGTAGGGGAGAATTTTTAACAGGATTATATTGTATTGAAAATATTTGTGAGATTTTGTAATGTGCAGGAGCACATAATGTTTTTTTTGAGCAAGCATATGTAAAAATCATTTTTACAGCAGTATATGTAAAATGCTTTCACAGCAGTAAATGTAAATGAGGTTTTTACACACAGCAGTGTAAAATCTCAAGAGGAGACAGAGTAACTTTTCTTGAATTTCTTTTTGGTAAATCCCTCTGAGTGAAAGAGGATGAATGTTGTATCAGGCATTATATTTTAATGAATACAAATCTTTTTATGGGTGTGTAATACTCTGTTCTCAGAAATTTTTTTAAAACTTCCCTGTGCAAAAGATCTTGGAGAAAAACAGAGCATTGTCTCTGTGTGCAATTTGTTTGTGTGTTTTTGGGATTTTACCAGAAAAATCCCCAACACTCCTGATTTTTTTTTCTACGACGATAATTGGTACTATTTGAACTGTAATTAGAGTACCTAAAATTCAGCCTCACCTCTAATTAATAAACATGGCAGGATGTCTTAAACCTCCGTAGAATGATGCAATATGGAACCTTGTAGGTGGAATTGCGAATGAAAGATGGTTGCAAAGCCTCTATTGGTGAGAGGTTTGAAGTGGTAAATAAATGTAACCCTCAATGGGAGTGTCGTGACATTTCCCATAGCAGGGAGTTCCAATAGATAGGTTCCCCATGTAATCCTGCTCGCCATGGTAGGCCTATCCAGGTCCCAAGCGGTCCGTCTCGTCATCATAAAATGATCCATTCCATCCCAGAATGAAGAAAATCAGAGAAGAATTTCATGAAATGTGCAACCCTTGTATTGGTCTACAGTGTCATGAGGAAGGATTTCACCATAAAAATCCTATCGGCTTAATTAATAATTTAAGTAAAACGCACAAACTCTAATAACCATGGTGTAATTCGAGTGTACCAAGTTATATAACCATATCTTAACAATCAAATAAAGAAATAAGGTATGTATATATGATCAAATTGATGGTAGATTTATTTTAATTATATATGATCAAAATAACAAAATAAGGCATTCAAAAAAGATCTGATACGAGATTTATTGTATACAAATTTAAGGAATATAGTTATATAACCCTATCAAAATAATGAAATAAGAAATTCCATAAGATTGATGGTAGATTGGTTTAAAAATAATAATATATATATATATATATATATATATAAAACAAATTATATTATAGATATATGTATTTTTCTTGCAACTTATTGATATGTCTACAACTTTTTACCTCTACAACACGTTTTTTATGGATTTTTTATTTGCTTATCTTATTGTTGATAGAGAAAACATCTACATATTTTACTACTACATCATTCCTTTTTTCGGGTTTTCCCTTTCCTTTCCTCGTTATTGATGGAGAAAACTTAGATTAATATTAAGAAGTTAGCGCTTTATGGTTTTATCCATAAGAATTCTTTTAACACAAGCATGTTTTTCCTGGATCTCAATTACATATCAAAACTTATGTCTTGTCCCATTAGGAAAAAGGGTTTATTAAACATTTTTATGGAATATAAAAGATTAAAAAAATGCTCAGTTTCTTACACAGTGTGTTTGAATTGATTTAATTTTTGCATCACAATTTGTTGAAAATTGTAGCAAGAATGGGTTCCTTGTTTTGTGCCTTAATTCAGGGAGCCTCAACAAATTTCTCCTTGAGCATGCATGAGTTCTTATGAGTTAAGAGCTAATTCCTAAAAAGTAGGAGAAGTTCCTAAAATTTAGGGTAAATCCCTCAAATTTAGGAAGTGTTCATAAAGTAGTTAACTGATGTGTCAAAGTGGAAGGTTGAGTTATTAGTCTTCTAGTGCGAGTTGATTGAGGAAAATAACTTGTGGTTGAGTCTCAAGAGAGGGAATGAGTTACATGAGTAGTTAACTCATGCCAACTCAAACAATCACAAAATAAAACTCCTTAATTAGAAACTTACCGAATCTGGTCGTTGAAATTGCTTTAAAAGGAGGAGCAAAGGCTTGGTGAGCACGAGTTGGTGAGACTAAGCAATAGGAAGCACACTTTTGTACATGGAGCTTGTGAAGGAAGAGTGTGCAAGAGAATTTTGTGCATAGTTTGGTATAGGGCAGCAAAGATCAACATTCTTGCAAAGGTTTCAAGCTTAGATCAAACAGGAAAGACAAGAGTGTCTTTCAGATTGAAACAATTGTATTTTATAAGAGATCAATTGCTCAGTTTTTGCGATCAATACAATTCTCATCAAGCAAAGGGTTTTCCAAATCATTAGAAAAATTTTGAGGTCTAAAATGGGCCTCAAAACAAAAAAGTACAACCAAAATCAACTTTACAATAACCAATAGGATTCAAGATGATGATGTCAACCATGGGGGATGATTCACCATTTTTCGAATAAAAAAATAAAAATATTAAAAAATATATATAAACTACTTTCATCTCATATTTTCAACTTATCTTCTTACAATTTTACTCAAATTTTGAGCGTGAGCACTCTTTAGATTCATAATTTAAATCATCATCAAGAGTACCCATGTTCAATACAGTCCATAGAAAGTATGCAACATGGGTACTCCTTGGATTAGGAATTAAATTATGCATCCAATGAGTGCTCTAGCTCGAAATTTGAGTAAAAATATATGGAGATAAGTTGAAAATAGGAGTTGAAAAAATAGTTTTTCCATTTTTCCTTCTAAATTTTGATGATGTAATTTAATCTTATTTTATTATTTCCACTATTATTTTATAATATTCCTTACGAGACCCATTTTAGATCTCAAAATTTCTCTATGTGGATTCCCTAGACAATTTTGTGTTTTTGAATTGTGTGAATGTAGTTTTATTTATGTTCCTATTTGGCTACATCTACTAAAGAGATTTCGTATTTATGTGAGAGGAAAACTTATTTCAGATTGCTCATATTAGCAAATCAAAATTTTGTGGATTTTCTACTTGGTATCAGAGAAGAGAATAGAATAAATACTAGCACAAGTTGGGAGTAACACATCATAGGAGAAGAACTTCTTAAGAAACCTAAGAATAGTAAGTGTGTGGATTATTAGTGGCCAAATTTGCAAGAACTAGATCAATCAAAGAGTTGACTATGTGTGGGAAGTTTTGGATGCCCTGAGGAGAGAGAAAATAGGGATGATGTGTCAAAATGAAAAGTAAATTTGTGTGCCCTAGGAGCATCATTTTGGAGCAACCAGAATCTTGACAAGTGGGCAGTCCTTAAATTCCTCATGCAGAGTGATCATTGAAGGAATAATGAGTTGTTAGGAGGCAGATTTGTGGATCCGTAGTTTAGTGAGTCGCATATGGCCAAACCATTAATAAGAGGGAAAATCCAAAAGATCCAATGAGCAGACTTCCTAGTGGAGCTAGAGGCCTGTTAGTGGGAAGATCAGTGAGCCAAAATTCAGTGACATAAGGAGTTGTGATCACTGATAGTGGAAAATTGTGGAATCGCAAAGCATCGTGGGAAGGAAAAGGTATTCAAAGAAGGTTCCATAGAATAAAGAAGGGAATCCTTCCAGTTCAGAGGGAGCAGCTGTAGCGGCGGAGAACTTGGTACAGTTGTAGACAAGGTGGATGAGGTTCTTCCACAAACACCTTCCTAGCTAAGAGGAAGTGTTGAAAATTGTAGCGAGAATGGGTTCCTTGTTTTGTGCCTTAATTCAATGAGCCTCAACGAGTTTATCCTTGAGCATGCATGAGTTCCTATGAGTTAGGAGCTAATTCATAAAAATTAGGATGAGTTCATAAAATTTAGGGTGAATTCCTAAAATTTAGGAAGTGTTCATGAATCAGTTAAATGATGTGTCAAAGTGGAAGGCTAACTTATCGGTCTTCTAATGCAAGCTAATTGAGGAAAGGAACTTGCGGTTGAGTCTCAAGAGATAGGACTAGTTGCATTAGTAGTTAACTCATGCCAACTCAAACGATCACAAAGGCAAACTCCTTAATTAGAAACTCACCAAATTTGACCATTTGAATTGATTTAAAAGGAGGAGAAAAGGCACATTGTTATTCATTGTTTGGTGAGCACGAGTAGGTGAGACCAATCAATAAGAAGCATGAGTTTGTGCATAGAGCTTGTGAGAGGAAGAGTGTGCACAGGTTGGTAGATGGAAATATAGATCAACAATCTTGCAAAGGTTTCAATCTTAGATCAATAAGGAAATACAAGTTTCTTTCAAATTAAAACATTGTATTTTGTAGGAGATCAATTGCTCGGTTTTCTATCAATAAAATTCTCATCAAGCAAAGGGTTTTCTCAATCAATTTCCCTAGACAATTATGTTTTTTTGAATTGTGTGTCTGTACTTTTATTTTTGTTCCTATTCCACTGCATCTAGTAGAAAAATTTTGTTTTTATGCGAGAAGAAATTTTATATCACATTGCTCATATTAGTAGATGAGAATTTTGTGGATTTTGTACATAATCTGTAACTTTCATTGCTAAGTTTAGTTAGGATTTAGTAACAATTTGATATACAACATATTTATAACATAGATTATATACAATATTCATCAATATTGCACATAAAGTATCCAAGATTTGGCTTTCTTTGAAGATTAATTAAAGTTCTTTGCAATATTTGTTGCAACACTTTTGGACTTAGTTAATGATGAACTTCCAAGAATAACCTTGTAGTGATCTTCCATCAAAACCTTCTTAAGATTCCGCTGAACACTACAATTCGAACAGTTAATGGTATCCATAATTAGGGGCACTGAGAAGATTTTAGTTCATATATAATGGATTATAATATAGGGGTTTTTAGTATCAAACAAAAATAACTGTAGTTCCTAAACACAATTATGATAATTGATTAAAGCAGTCATTTTGAATTTTATAAAAGAACTAGTTTGAATCAGATGACACATTGCAAGCTATGTTGCCAGGAAACGTGGGTTCGGGGACGGGGATGGGGACAGGGACGGGAACGGGGACGACATTTTTGGAAATAGGGTGCGTGGGTTCGTCAGGTAATATAATAATATTAAATTTTAATAATTATATTTTATAAATTATAAATTTATAAATTATAATTAATAATATATATGAAATTTGAATTTGTATATTTTTTCAACTTTAAAGTTTAAACAAGAAAACTTTAATCATTTAAACATGCACATCATTGAACATTCAACATTCACCAAAAAACTATTCATTGCTTACATATTAACATGAATCATGATATATGTCCATTGTCATACTACATTCGAAATTTGCCTTAAGGCATCTTCAAAAGCCCCTGGTTTTGGGGTGAGTTTGCCACTTTCTTACATCTTGGTTTTTGGAGTTTACTAATAACTGGTTTTCATTTCAATCTTTATCTGGATGCCCCTACACAATTACCCTCTCCTTATTAGGAATATGCGAATATAAGAGTAAGCATTCTCTTTCTTTGGAATCTGCAATGTAACAGTGAGTTGGAAATGCTCTGGAGGTAGTTTCTAGACCTTGACATTAGTGTGATCCAAAAGTACATCATCGCTTGTGCCAACATATGAGTAAAAGTTGACAGGAGTCCAGCTCACTTAGAGAGTCATTTTAAAGTTAATTTGAGTCCAGGTCTCCAAAGCATCATTTTGAAGTGGAATGGTTGTAGTCAAATCTATGTCAACTGACAAAGGAAGGATGCTTGGTTAGCATCTCAGATCTCACTAGGAAGAAAAGTAAACACTAACAATGCCTGATATTGAATATGAATCCTAAGGCAATTTGAAAGAAGGAAGCCAGATACTCAGAATCAGGTGTTTTAATAATGTGCTAAGTTTCTCCTTTTAATCAACGAACAACCATCTGACTATAGTCATATAAACTGAAGCAAACACTCATATGCATGCTATTCCTACAGTTCGAGCTTCAGGGATGAAGCAGTGGCATGATTTAGACGATTATGATCTAGAGCAAAGACCCCCCCTTCAACCAATTCTAATGAAGTATGAGAATAAGTTTCACTGTAACTTCCACCAACCCTACATCATTCAATCGTGCAAAGATTTACTTCCCCCTACACACACATAAAATATTTAAGATCCTCAAATGAGAAGATGCAGTGTATATCAGTGATCTGTAGGCCACATTAGGCATAGTTGTTTTTAGCTATTTTGATTCAAACCCGGAAACCCAATTTTAAAAATCAGACACCTAATCTGGGTCTGTTATACTCACAAACCAAATCATGAATATTGTCATGTACATTCTCCATTTGATAATGTAATTCTTTGTTAATTTTATTGATTCAAATTTCAAAATCAAGATGTCATACAAATTACAATAAAGATTTTCCTTGGGATTGCCTAATCACTTTTTATCGAAGACACTACTTTATAAGAAAAAAACTGCCACGAATTTCTTGAGCAAACTGAAAGTATATGTATATAATAATATATTTAATGACACAAAATATACAAATTTTAAACAAATTTTCTTTTGCAGGCATAATTTTCGTCTGTTGACAGGAAAATCAAGAACAATATGAACATAGTTATTACACTGCAAAACCACATACCCTCAACTCAAAGCATACATTCTGGGGATGTCAAAAGGAAGTTGAGTGCGAAGCATTGAAAGATGAGAAGGATTTTTTCACAGAAGACGTCTCTGTTGACGGGAAAATAAAGAACAATATGAACATAGTTATTACACTGCAAAACTGCATACCCTCAACTCAATTCCATAGTTATTACATAGTGATTATGAAGAACCTGAAGAACCCAAAGAACCCAACCCGAAGAACCCGAAGAATCAAAGAACCCAAGAAAGGAAAAGAACCCAATTTTTTTTTTGAAGAACCCGGTTCTTCATGTAAGAACCCGGTTCTTCTAGGTTCTTCTTGGAAGAACCCGTACCCGAATCCAGTAGTTGGGTGCGGGAACCCAGGACGGGTTCGAGAACCCCACCCTCGAGTGCGTGAACCCGTGCAACATAGATTGCAAGTTACTGCAACAAGAATAAACCAAAATCCTATTTCTAATCCATATATTTTCATGATGCTAATGTTGGGTTTTTAAGATTTATTGATCTTAAGTTAGAAAAGCTCGAGCCTTAACAACACATTTTTATGGAACTCCACACAGGCCTCTTATTGCAATGAAATGAGAAACAATGTCTTTGCACAAAGTATTAGCACATAACATACCCTCTAGGCACTCCTAATTACCTAATTGATAGTTATCTCACCAAGTGGTAGAACACCATAAATAAATAGAGTAAAATATATTCTTACAAGGTCTAAGGTGAATTCCCATTAGTATGGGTAGTCATAACTGTAAAGATTATAACGTGAAGGGTGATAAGAGAATAACACTTATGGAAATGAGGAATGTTAGTGAGAACTTGGGTGGCTAATAAGTTTGAAGTTATGTTAAAGCCCTAAGACTGAGCCAACACAAAATAGAAATCAATTAGGTAAAGAATACGAAGAACACCTACAAGGATTTGTGGGGACTTTTGCAAAACAAAAAATTAGGACTATTAAGATCTACTTGAACCACTACTAACACCGAAAAAATAAGAGGAATGCCAACCAAGATTAGCAGACATAAGAAGAAGATATCCCAATAGACTGAGTAAGCACTATTGCAAAACAATAAGAGGAATGGGTATCATTAGAGAAATTTTGAGGTCTAAAATGGGCCTCCTAAGGAATATTATAAAATAATAGTGGAAATAATAAGAAAATGTTAAATTACATCATCAAATTTTAGAGGGGAAAAAGAAAAAATAAAAATTCAACTCATATTTTCAACTCGTCTCATTATGGTTTTTCTCAAATTTTGAGCGGGAGCACTTGTTGGATGTGAAATTTAATTCTTGATCCAAGGAGTACCCATGTTGCATACTTCCGTTGGACCCTACTATACTTCATGTACTTCTCATTTTTCTTGTAACGGGTCCATTAGAAATATACAACATGGGTATTTCTTGGATGAGGAATTAAATTTTGCATCCAACGAGTGCTCCTACTCAAAATTTGAGTAAATTTGTAGTGAGATAAGTTGAAAATATGAGTTGAAAAAAGAGTTATTTTTTTTTAATCTTTTTACCTTTTTTTTTCAAAAATGGTGAATCATCCCCCATCGTTGAAATCATTATCATGAATCCTATTGGTTCTTATAAAGTTGATTTTGGTTTTACATTCTTTTTAGACACATTTTTTACCTCAAAATTTCTCTAATGGTGAATAGAGCAGGGCATCCCTTTTTCATATAAGTAACGCATGTGATATGCAGAGACATAACAAAATTATTCATGTGAATGGTTTGGATGAAGATGCATCATTATGAGAGAAATCAAGTTAAGAATAAGAAAACACTTTATCCTAATATCAAGTGCATAATTCTACACTGGCCAATCATCCATGGGGACTTCACTCAATGAACCTTTGACATAGCATGTCGCGTTCATGGCATATTAAACAATACCCTTAATTTGACTACATATTGGAAAATACCTCAAAAAATCACTTTATTTAACCCCCTACCAATATGAATCCAATACACTTTCCCAATTTAAAGGACCCCTACTTTCACTAGATATTGTAGGTATCCATTTTTTCAATAACATTTTTTTATACCCCGTTATATTTTTTTCATTATTTTTAAGCTCCATTTTTTATACACAACATATAAAAACCATTTAATCCTTATTATATGTTCAATATACATGTCATTTTTTCTTCAATATATATCCCCCAATATGAACACAAATGGTATGGGATTACTCCCCATTGAGGCAATTTTGTGAAGCAATCTGAATCACCATTAAATTCACACTCTCCACACAAAACACAAAGACTTTATGGTACATTACCAATTTCCTTCAACCACATTTACCTTCATATTAGAGCAATAAAATTTACTAAAATATGCATTATTACATATCTTACCTTTTCAAACCAAAGTCTTCTTCTTCTTCAATTTCATTGTTGAGATATTATGATAACCCTCAAGTCTTCTTCTTCTTCAATTTCATTGTTGAGATATTATGATAACCCTAGTTATAATGTTAGTGCTTCACACTATATTGGCAACTAAACAAAGAGGTCTAGTTTTAGATTGATTAAACATGAACCAACAAAATAAAAAGGAGAGAAGAGATCACATTGGTTACATCTAATGATTAGATATAACCATCAGAAGATGTTGTCATTTGTGGAAGAAAAGAAAAATGATTCAATACAAGTAATTAATATTACAGTTTACTGCAACTTTCCTTTGAATATCTTAGTACAAATGTGAGTGCTTCCCTTTAAGATAAATTCGATTTTGTAATGAAGTTCATTGAGATTAAAAGTGTTACATGGATACTTTTGTGAAGTTTTTGATAAACAGATTATGGTTGTAAATTGTAATTACGTATTTTTTACTTAGAGATTTGTGATTGTTTTTTGCTAGCTAAAATTAAAATATTTTTGGTTTTTTTTAATGGAAATTCAAAGATATAAATTTTTTTGTAAGATTATATTTTTTATTGATTAAAATACATTTTTAAATTCATAAATAAATTCAGCATGCTAAAAAATCTATACGGCAGTATTTTATTTATAAACCAAAACACCAAATCTAAATTAGTGCACTTCTCCTCCCACAGAAAATTTGTTTCACAGCTACTTCCCCTCCAACGTCCTACATACTACACCACCCCTGGATGATATTGATAAGGATGTTCACTTTCCATAGTTTTTAATGTTCCTAGAGTTAAGACCCAGTTCTTAAAGTTGTTCAAAACTGCTACCAAGTTGAATATATTTTTGTTGGGATTTAGAAAGTTGACTAAACCTCGCATGGATTTGTAGTATCTGTGTGTCAAACATGGTATTGCTATCAACTCTTTTGTGCCAAATAAGAATAGATTTGTTGCTCTTAAATTAAAATTTGTGGAAGTATCATTTGTGTCTCTTTTCACTATAGATAATTCTAATGGTTCCAAGAGAATTGACAATAATCATGGGCTTCATGAGAAATGAGAGGATTATGATGATGGAAAAGGACAATATAATGATATGGATAGGGAAAATAAGAGAACCTAGGACATTGTTCAAAATTATGTCCAAAATATCAAGCCTCTTTATCTTATGATTTCACAGAGGTATAATGAGAAAATTAGGTTAAGAGATCTGGAGAAATTCAGGGAAAAAAAGGGAGTGAAAAATGGTAGAAGTCTAGGCTTGAAGAGAAAATTTGAGAAGCAGATGTCATTCTCATTTCTCTGCTAACTTAAAAATGGTTCTCAAGCATTTGGGTAAGAGGAAAGAATAACCTTATGATATGCAGCGAAAGATTTGAAACTACAATTGTGAGATCACATTGATGGAGATAGAAAGTTTCATTATTTAAGAAGTGGGGAAGACTTATAGTCTCAATATGCAAGAGTATGTTTACCTTCCATTGGATTGCAACATTTGGCCCAAGATTAGGAGTACAAAAGAGAGGTAGATTCTAGCTTGATCCCAGACAACCAAACTGGGGTCATGGTTTTCTGTGAAACACTCCACTCAAAAGCGACACTCGATTCTAGTGTGTTGGTTCAGATTGATGGTGAATATTTGAAAATTCCAATAGACCAAATCAAAGATAAATTACCAGAGGTTTGTGTTGGGGACCAGACATGATGTATCATCATCCAAATTTTGTAATCAATGAAATAGCCGAGGTTCGATCCAGTGAAGCAAATTTTTGGTTTCAAATTGGTTGTACAGAAAAAGAGTTATGCAAGGTTCCTCTTAATTCAATAACAATAAAAGAATGCACCAGAATCTTCTGTAGTGCAAGAGTTGTGAATTATCAAGCACCTTATATATGCTCATTTGGTAAACAGGCATACGTGAATTTGGAAAATGGGACAAATTTGTAGTGTCAAACATATTTCCTAGACAGAACATTGCCTAAGGATTCTTCCAGTATGGCAGGTTTGGAAGAAAAAATAATTTTTTTTGAAAAAATCATGTTCAAAAGAACAAGAATAAATAAGAAGCCTATTCTTAATTTATATTTTCATGACACTCATGTTGGGTTTTTAAGATTTCTTGATCTTAAGTTGGAAAATCGCAGGACTTGGAAGCACATTGTTATGGAGTTCCACACAAGCCATTCACTGCAATGAATAATGAGAAACAATGTCTTTGCGCAAAATATCATCAAATCACATACCTTGTGGGCACTCCTAACTACCTGACTAACAATTATCTGACCAAATGGTAGAACACCCTAAATAATTACAGGAGTAAAATAGATTCTTACAAGGTTTAAGATGAATTCCTATGAGTATTAGTCGTCATAACTTCAAATACTGTAAGAGGAAGGTTGATATTAAAATAATGCTTATTTAAATGAGGAATGTCAGTGAGAACTTGGGTGGGTAATTAGTTTGAATTTATGTTTGAGCCTACACACTGAGCCAACACAAAATAGAAATCAATTAGGTAAACAATAAGAATAACGCCTACAAGGATCTGTAAGGACACTTGCAAAACATAAGTGTATGACTATTGGGATCTACAAGAACAACTGTTAACACTAAAAACATAAGAGGAATGCCCATTAGGATCAAAAAACATAACAAGAAGAGATCTCAATAGAGTGAATAAGTATTATTGAAAAACAATAAGTGGAATGGGTATATGAATTTTCAGATATTCTTGGTATACAACTCCATGTCTCATGTCATGATGCTCACCTACTATATGTATATATAAACAATGGTTACCGATACACACTATGCAGTGTGTTTAAAAATATTGTTTTGGGCCAAGAATAAAGGCCTTTGGTTTCCATGGATTAACAAATGATCACACCGTTCAGTTAATGTTTTATTTCTAGGGATCTGATACATTTTTTGCATCCTATCAACCACTGGTGATGTCATCATTGCATGCATTAACCTTTTTAGTTCCACGGTACTTTTATGGTATTTGTCAAACAATAATTAAATTATTATATCTTGTCTTGGAATTGAAATGCCCGTAAAGAAGTGTGGATGAGATAGTAAATTCCTTCATGGTTTGTCATTCACTGTAAAATAAATATTTGAATATATAACAACAAACCACTATTTCTAACAAACGTTTATCAAAGCTCAAAAGAAAAATCTAAAGCATTAAACTAATATTTCATTTTTTTTAAGATAAAGTAGTTTCTCTTCACAACCATCAAAAAAATTTCTTCCAATTCAACTTCTAATATTTCTCGCTTTCAAAGTAAACAAAATGGAAATAAATAAGCCTTAATAAGCCCATCCCAAAACTAGCAAACAAATTTATGGACCTAGAACCACGAAACCTCATGCAACAACAAACAACATAGTATGATCCTACAGAAAAAATAATACATCAAAAAACCAATGAAATGTATAAATGCACAACCTGAGAAGAAGTTTCATGCAGTAAAATATTATTAATAGTGAAAACATTTATCCAAGCAAAAGATAGGATGAATATATTGATATAAAGTATCGACAGAACATACCTCCATTTCAATGCACTCTAAATGGAATGAAGATGGGCAATGATCACACAATATCAATGTTTTAACAACATGAAAGATGTTACACATTTCATCACTTTCAAATGCAGGAGTTCTTTTCTTCCACCTTTCTCTTGCGAAACTCTGCGCCCCTTTAACTTGTTATTGTCCAATTCCTACATATTTAATTGCAATAAAGATCTACCATCTAACAAAATGAGGTTTGCAGAAGGTCGGTGATTCTTTCTCCCAGCATGAGCTTCACATTTTGTTAGAGAGAACAAACTATTACAACATGTACACACAATTCCCTCACTGGTTATCAAGCCTTCTGGTTGTGGACAATTCTCCTTTATATTCCAATAAAAAATAGAAAACTTTATGTTTTGGGGCCACTATGCCATTTTCTATTATCCAGTACAAAACCCATCGAATAGTTTGATTAACCTAGCCTGAAGATGAATCATTTGATTTTCCCAGAGTAGTAGGAAATACATGCATTTGGTGTCTGGTTTCCCCTTTCTTCTGACAAGGTGGCATGGTCTTCCTTCTTCTGTTTCTGACCTTCAAGCAAATATTCCAAATCAAGCTTATGCTTTTTACTACCAAATCCAGAAACCGTTAATAGGCCTTGCCTTCACCTCTTGAGTTTCACTCAGAAAATAGAAGACTTTATGTTTTGGGGACAGTATACCATTTTCTGTTATCCAATACAAAACCTATCGAATAGTTCGATTAACCTAGCATGAAGATAAATCCTTTGATTTCCCTAGAGTAGTAGGAAGTACATGTATTCGGTAACCATTGTCTGGTTTCCCCTTTCTTTTCACAAGGTGGCATGGTCTTCCTTTCTTCCGTTTCTAACCTTCAAGCAAATCTTCCAAACCAAGTTTATACTTTTTACTACCAAATCTAGAAATGGTTAATAGACCTTGCCTTCACTTTTTGAGTTTCGGGAATTTTGTGCTTGCACTTGTCATTACATTTTCTTGGTCAAAACTCTCTTATTCAAAGGTACATTCCTTTACCATAGTAGTTTTTTCTGTAAGATGAAATATTTCCCCTGAAATATTTCTCCTCTTATTGACACAATTATGCATCTTATGTCTCCTAAATACCCGTCACTTTAGTCCTATGCCAATTTCAAAACATCCTCAACAATTTCATTATTTTTGTTTTCATGTTTTAATACTTCCATAGACCTATAAACTCTTCTTTACCTCTTTGGACATACATCATTTGAACACATGTTTCTTGCAGCCAATGCCAAAATTTTCTTCAGAGGAGGAGATGGAGTAACACCCCCCAAAAAAAGATTTTCTTGACTTGTCAACCTCCACATTGTTATCATGATTCCCATCTGTTACTCCCTAAATCTTCTGATGTTTCCTCCATGCCAAACATACCCATAAAGGAGTATAGTAATTCTGACCTGTAGGGGAAATATAATGAACATGATGACATCCCCTTGAATATTTAAACTCAAATCTCCATCCTATAGCTAAGAGATGCATTTTCACTTTTATGTGAGTTTGTTTCTTTACAGCCTTGTCCAAATTAAGATTATAGTTAAGGGTTTCTCGAGGTTAATATTTGGCATAAAAGGTTTCTCCTTTTGTAGGAAACTCCCATGTTTGAGCTAATATGCACCATGGCATGTTCTGTTGTGCAGGTTTTCCATGAATTCTTAAAGAAAGTGTCATGTCATTAGATATCCCTCTCTTATTAGAAGAGGCCATTCCATCCTCAAATACAGTGGCAAGATCCTTAAATAATATTCCATCAAATTCATTCTTTTTGGTCTTTCATGTGTTCCTCCTTGGCTGGAGACTCGGACATAATCTTCTTAATACAATATGTTTCATTTTTCAAATTTGCTTCACTGGCTAAAACAAGGGGTAGTTATGCTTGTTCATTTGAACCTGACTTCTTCAAACATTCTATTAGTTCTTCCATACTTTCCTTGTTGGAAGAATACCTAGGCAATGCTATGTCGAGGAAATATGATTGACCTTGCAAATTTGTACAATTTGCCAAATTATTGTATGAGAATATACCAACTAAGAATATTTAAGGTGATTGATCCTTCACAACTTCTCCAATGTGGAAGACTTTCAAGGTTATTGAATTACGAGGAACCTTTGATAAATCTTTTTATGTGCAACCAATTTGAAACCAAAAATCTACTTCACTCAATGGAACCTTAGCTACTTCATTGACTACAAAATTTGTCTAATCATACATGTTTGGTCCCCCAACGTAAACCTCTAGTAGTTTCTCTTTGATGTGGCCTATTAGATTTTTTAAATATCCACCATTAATATGAACAACCATCAAAGCATTTAAAGTAGCACTAGAATGGAGTGCCTCTTCTGAGTGGAGTGTTTCGCAAGAAACCATGGCCTTAATTTGGTTGTCTGGGATCAAGCTATAATATATATCTCTTTTACACTCCTAATCTTGTTCCAAATGTTACAATCCACTCGAAGCTAAATATACTCCTTTATATTGGTTCTGTAAGCCTTCCGCACTTCTTAAGTAATGGCACTTTCTATCTCCATCAATGTGCTCTCACTATTGTAGTTATGAAGCTTTCATTGCATATCAAAAGGTTGTTGTTTCCCCTTACCCAAATTCTTGTCAACCTTTTTCAAGTTACCAAAGAAATATGAGAACAACACCTTCTTCTCAAATTTTATCTCTAAAACTAGACTTATACCATTTTTCACTCCATTTCTTTCCCCCAGATTTCTCGAGATCTCTAACCCTAAATTTCTCATTATTCTTATGTGAAATATTAAGATAAGGAGCCTTGACCTTCCAAACATACTTTTGAATAATATCTTTGGTTCTCTTATTTTTGCTATCCATATTCTTAAATTGTCCCTTTCCATCATCAGAATCCTCGAATTTCTTCTAAAGCCCATGATTATTGTCAACTCTCTTGGAACCATTAGAATTATCTCTAGTGAAAAGAGACACCAACTGTACTTCCACAATCTTTAATTTTAGAATAACAAATTTATTCTGCGTTGGTGACAGGACAATCAATAGAAATACCATGTGCAGCACAGGAGACTACAAATTCATGCTAGGTTTAGTCAACTTTTTGAATCCCAGCAAAGATATATTCAACTTGGTAGCACTTTTGAGCAACTTTGGGAATTGGATCTTGAATTTAGGAACATTATAGGATTGTGGAAATAGAATAGCCTTATCCATATCATCTAGAAGTGGTGTAGGAAGTTGGAGGGGAAGTAGCTACCATTGGTGAATCAAATTCCCTGTGGGAGGAGAAGTGGATTTATTTGGGTTTTGGGGTTTTGGTCTACAAATAAATCTATGATTTTTCTAAAATGACAACAATTAATGTAAATGACGTAATTATCTGAGTAAATATATTTTTCTATTCAGTTAGTTTTTATAACGAAAGGAAGTTATATAACGAAACAACTCATATTAATTGGTGATTGCCAGAGAGGCTAGTTGTAACTTGGGGAATCATTTTTTGAGCAATACGATTTTCACCTATGGTGGAGTTGAGATTGTGTCAATAATTATGGTTAACAATTGTGGTTTATTGGGCACCTAGTATTGGTGACTCATGGTATTGATCTCATAGTATTACATGTAGTTGAAGTCGTTAAAAGGCTTTTGTATTCTCCATTGTATTGAGCCACGGTTGCGATTTTGTATTCTCCATTGTATTGAGCCATTGTTGAATGGTGAAAGCTTAGGGTTTTGGCCGGCTTGGGTGTGTTTTAGCCAAATACAATAATAGATCTATTGTTGGCTGGTTTTTCCGAATTGGGTTTTAAGGATAAATCATGGTGTACTTGGTTTGAATGTTGTTGCTATGTGTATTATTATTATACTTATTTATTTGATATTTTCTTTAAATAAATAACAATTTATGGATTCAAAAATGCATTTTAAACAACAACAAAAAATCACAATCTCACAAAAAAATTGTATCACAAAATTCTGATTAAAAAAAGCGAAAAATATACTAATTTGAGCTAGAAAAAAAACAAGAAATCAAAAGTCTTATAAGTAAAAAAAGTATGCCATTACAATTTAAAGCAATATTTTTTTATCAAAAACTTCACAAAAGTCTCCATGAAATGCTTTTAATCTCAATGAACTTCGTTACAAACTCGAATTTATCCTAAAGGGAAGCAATGTTATTTGTACTATTGTTCAAAATCTTCACAAACGTCTTCTGGAAACGCTTTCAATCTCAATGAACTTCGTTACAAACTCAAATTTATCCTAAAGGGAAGCACTATTATTTGTACTACTTCGTTACAAACTCGAATGTATCCTAAAGGGAAGCATTGTTATTTGTACTATTGTTTAATGGATTAGCTAAATATGACATTTTATTTCCTGTAGCAACTAACTTGCATTTTCTAAGAAAAACCATAAAACTAGGAAAGCAAGAGGACAACATCAATCGTTCAACCATTGAGGTCAAATATCATAGTTACAACTTTTGTTAAATGTGTTCAACATGATGGACCTCAAATATGCAAGAAAAAAGGTCAGTGAAACACTTCTTAGCCAACACGTAGCGGATGAAGCCTTCTTGAACCTAATACGGATGTTTATGACTACCAAAAATATGGGAAATATGGTAAATCACATGATTTCCAAAATACAAAAATTTATAGTAAATGCAATGAGTTTAAAAATCCCTAAAAAGTAATTTTCATTGAAATTTGAATTCTTTTCATTCCTAAAATCAAGTGTTATAAACTGGATAAGAAAATCAACTGTTTTTTTTACCCTAGTGTAGTCATGCCTGGTCTCTAGTCTCTTTTTTTGGTTATTTTTATATGATCAACAAAAAATAAATAAAACCAGTGCCAGCAAGCAAAAATCCATTTTTGTTACTGATACCATGGCCCAGATCCTGGTGGTCATATGGGCTCCTTTATTTTGATGGTTGGTAGTAGATCTAAACTTCAGGCTTCAATGTATTTTGTTACTAGTTCTTATATAGTGGCCCTAAGGTTGGTGACCATGTGGGCTCTCGTATCTTTATGCCCGATGTTTAAAACTTCGAAAAAGAAATATGTAAAAAATTACACAAATATAAATACATTTCATATTTAGCTGGCTCTCCGAAAATGATACTATTAACATGAATAAACTATTCAAATGCAAATTACTGGCATATGTATTTAATTGGCAAACAAAACTTGAGAAATTGTTGCGCTTTAAGTAATTTGGCAATAAAACTCTCGCTAATTCCCCAGGCTGCCAAACATAAACGTTGTACCAGCCTGATTCCATGAAATTGTATCATCTATGTTCGAATTATCAACCAACTACTATGTGTTAATCTGTGAGACTATTCTGACCAACATTCCATCATTGTTTTGTTTCTCCAAAAGAGCCATGGCACTGTCAAAGAGCTCAATTTCAATCCTACGGAATCGCCAACATAGGGCACATACATATTTTAGTTGAACATTACGAAACAGGTCCAGTAACATCCTTTCAAAATACAGGAAAACGTGTTCTTAAAACAAAGCCCTTCTCAATTTGCTTGTACAAGGGTCAATCCAATGAAATCCCCCTCGAATAACCAATAAAAGGTTTGAATTACATAAAATTCATCTCCATGATGACTTATTTGCCACCCTGTGCCAAGTTCAGAGTTTGAGGAATTAACTTCACAAGAAATACCCCAATCAAGATGGGGAGATGATATCATATGTTAGGGTTCAAGAGAAATAAATATAACAATCAAGAAACACACATTCAGACCATGTACACCATGATTGTCTAGAAAACCCCAATTGGGGGAAAAACCAACCAACAATATATCTATTATTGTCTTTGGCTAAAACATAGCCAAGCCAACCAACAACCTGACCTTTCATCGCTCAACCATGGCTCCCTACAATGGAGAATACATAAGCATTTTAAGGGCTTCAACTACATGTAATACCATGAGTCACCAATACTAGGTGCCCAAAACCACAATTGTTAGCCATAACTATTGACATAACCTCAACTCCACGATAGGGTCAAGTTTATCTAACAATCCCCCCTTTAAACTTGACTTTGGGTTTTCCTTGGCCAAATCTAGCCAAATCTGCCAAGTGAGACAGCGACCACTCATCTCCAGGCCCTACTTAGTCAATGTCAAGGTATTTGATAATCTCACAAGTTGTCCTAGTTCAACACACTTCATCATACCACCACATGCATCCACATATCACCCAAATGGACATTCAGACTTTACCAGTGATTTACTGGGGTATGCATGCCTTACCAAGTCTTAGAGTCATATACCCATTTACATGAAAATTTTCATTTTATTTTTATTTTTTTGCTATATTGACCCACACACAACTTGAACTACTGCAAGTTTAACCATTCATTTCACCCTGTAAGACTCCTATCCCACTATTTAACCCTTCTCTTGTAACTGAACTTTTATAAAAAAAATATGAAATTTTTTATAACTCCACAATGACAGAGACATGCCTTTACTAAACCCCTCCTCATCCTTTGGTTATAAGGAAATCAAATAGAGGGAGAGCACAGGTGGGCTATTAGTTATACCCTAATGAAATAAGTTGGCAGAAATGGTGCATACCAGATCGCCATGTCCATGCTCCTCCCCTGGCCATCGTGAACCCGAGGGTACTTCTTCCACGCGGAAATTCCCACATGATTTCGTCCAGCACTGCCCAGATCTCATCCCTTGGGTTCTCTGGGGGCAGAGGAATGAGCTCCTCTGGCGCAATGCTACTTCCTATCTCGGTGGGCAGGGTTCTTTTCCAATCACCTCTCTCTCGACCATGGCTTTGAACAATAGTTCCAAAATGCTGATATGCTGGACCTTTTGTTTTTTCATCACCCACAATTGGTGGTGTGGCTCTAGATGGCAGCAGGAGGCATGAGAACCATGCTCTTCCATTTTTCTGACTTCTGCTTTTTGCAGTACTCACAAATGATACAGGTCACCTTATCGCACCTCCTTGTTCTGCTGTCATTTGGTGACAAATTCTGCTACACCTCAAACAATTCTAGCCACCAAATCCTCTTGACCTTTGACACGATTCTCAACTCATCAATTTCTTGGTCAAGCAAACCACCACTCATGGATTGGATTCCAATGCAACCTGGAAGTAGGCAGCATGACATACCATTTTCATATCAGTAATTTGCATTCCAAAACAGAACTTCGTACTCCTTTAACAAACATTTTTATATGAGAAGAACCTCCATTAATGTCATTTGTTTAAATTCTGGTATCTAGGACTACGAAAGGGAGATTCCATGCAACACTCCCCAAAGGACTCAACTCAGAGGCATCACGAGAAATATCTTTTCCTCGCCCATAATTTCACCTCACAAGGAACGACTTTTGTTCACCCATAACTCGAACTAGCAACAACCCAATGTTACTGCAAAACTATTTTTCTATTCTTGTGTGAAACTTACTTACCCTTTGTTATTCAACACTAAATTCTGAAGTGCAGATCTTTGCTCACTTTTCCTTGTCTTTGGTCGATATATATAGCATTGTGTTTCAATCCACGATGCGCCTCCACCACGGCTTCAAAATATAATTTAAACTTTCAAAATTTAATTTAAACTTCCAAAAAACATTCCCAGGCCTTGGCAAAGGCTTCAGTCTTCATTTTCTTCTTGCTCCACACCAAACCATCACTCAATGGACAGTTGTGGTTTGTGCAACAAGCTATTGCTTCAACCAGCACCACCACTTCGTTGATGGGAACATTTCGAACAGCTAGCCAGGGCCCTTGCCAACCAGAGCTCTAATACCACTTGTTAGGGTTCAAGAGAAATAAATATAACAATCAAGAAACACACACTCAAACCATGTACACCATGATTTTCTGGAAAACCCAAATTGGGGAAAAAACCAACCAACAATAGATCTATTATTGTCCTTGGCTAAAACACACCCAAGCCTACCAACAACCTGAGCTTTCACCTCTCAACCATGGCTCCCTACAATGGAGAATACACAAGCCTTTTAAAGGCTTCAAATACAAGTAATACCATGAGCTCAATGTTAGGATATTCCGACACATAGGATATAGTTAAGTTCAACTTGGTCTAGTATAGAGTTAGGTTAGAGTTAGGTAAAGTTTGTTTCTTTACCATTATACATTTTGTAACTTACAATCCGATGGTCACGATATGTAGTGATCCGACGGTTCACTCTCACCTCGGTATTACCGACACTTGATCCGTGGCTTGACACCCGATTGGTCCATGAGTTCTATTTAAAGCGCATGGAGGGTCATTGTTTGGGTAATCCGTGCATGAGAGAAGCTTATGTAAATTTTCATTCTTTGATTAATAAATTTCCTGTAGTACCCACGTTGGGACAGGCCGTGGACTGTTTCCCTCCTTGCACTTTGAGGGTTTTAACCACGTCAAAAATACTGGTGTATTGATTTGAGATCTGGTTGTGAGCGGTGTCCTTTTGGTGTTCTTTCTGAAGAACTTACCCTGTAAATTCCTACATGGTATCAAAGCTATTTGAGGGCCGCGTCCGTTGGTGATCCAAATCTGAAGCCGGTAGAACTGCATGCGGCTGTCGTTTCCTAGATCTGCTGTTTCTGACTGCTTTCGGGCCGAGAGGACTTCTCTGTTGCGTTTGGAGCATCTGTTCCAGTGAGGAACCCCTTTCGTTTCACGCGAAAAGGTTTCCGGTAGCCCTAGCTGCGTCATTTTTCAGATCGGGAGGTATACAGTGTTTTTTTGCAATTTACTATTATTTTCTCTCTGCTTATTTCGGTCTCAGTTTATTTAGCCTTTTTTTTAACCGGATCTATACCTTTCATTTCTGCGTATGCTCTTTGCCCTGTGACTCTGTGCGATCTGGGCAAATCAGAAACAGAAAGGAAGGATTTTTCTCATGCGTATGCTCTTTTCCCTGCACCTTAGTGTGATCTCGGAAAATCAGAAACATTGAGAAAAATATTTAGTTTTTTGGCTAAAGCTAACTTTGAGATTTTTTTTTTTTAAATTTCTAGTTTTTTGGCTAAAGCTAACTTCGAGCCGCAAGGTTCGTTTTTCTTTGCATATTCGTGTTGGGTTTTGTGTTTTGTGTTTTGTAGAGAAAAAGAGCTTTCTCAAGGCAAGCACACAAACCAAGGCCCCGCCCCCCCTCTCTCTCTCTCTCTCAAATTTTTTGTATAGATCAATTGGTTCAAAGCTATTTTAAGAGAGTAGAGGTCTTGGGTTCAAGTCTCCATTTTGTGGGGGTGGATTTTTTTTTTTTCATTCCCGCACATTCGCGCACTTTGCCAGCAACGTCAACAATGTTTTTTCAAAAAGCCATAACTTCTTCATCCGGAAGCCTTTTTCAGAGCCGTTTTTTTTTAAACCGCCTATTTTTTCGAGATCTATCCATTGGAACACTTACTTTCAGCATCTTCAGCTTCAGTTTTTTTTAAAAATGGAAAGTCCATGCCAAGTCATTCTTGACAGCACTAACTACTTCCAATGGGTAGCCTACATGGAAGATTTACTTAGAAGTAAAGGTCTCTTCAGAATAGCCACAGACCAAGAGAAGAAACCAAAAGATGAAGACAAGGCTGCAAAATGGGAAAATAGACAAAATCAAGCACGTGGTTTGATAGGGATGTCTATTTCTCCTAATCTTAGATTCCACATTGCATAACTTGAGACTCCTCATGAAGCATTAGAAAAAATCGCTAAAGTTTTTGGGATTAAAAATGAAATTAGAGCACATCAACTTGAAAATGAGCTGCTTACTTTGGATCCTAATAATTTTTCTTGCATTGAAGATTTCTTGTCCAAATTCAAGACCCTTAGATATCTCTTGGAAGGTGTTAAAGTTAAGAAAGAAGATGGTAACCTTATTTATTCCATCCTTACTAAGTTGGGACCAGCCTACTCTGTATTTGTTTCCACTTTCCATTCTACAAGGGAAGCTTTCATTTGTCAAGGAAAAGACTACAAGGCCCCTTCCTTTGACTTCTTTTGTGATTCCTTAATAAGAGAACAAGAAAAACTCTTACACCTTGGTCTTCTTAATCTTGGAAACTCTTCCACGAAAGCGTTAGCTGCCCAGCAGCAACCAAATTCAAAGAATCCTAAGAAGTCATATCCTCAAAAGAATGGTCCTAAACCATCTCAGCCTCAAAATGAAAGATCATTTCAGCAAAATGATAAGACCAATAAAAACAAATGGAAGAAGACTGATAGACATTGTAACTTTTGTAATCGAGATGGCCACTTAGAATCTAAATGCTTTAAGAAGATGGAAGCCTTGGAAGCCGCAATGAAGAAACATAACATCCATGTGGAGCCTACTTCAACTTCAACTTCCGGAATGGCACTTTCTGCATGTCATTGTCAATCATCTCAGTCTGGTTATGCATTAAATGTATCTTCTTCTTCTTCTCATTCTCATGAGTGGCTCATTGATTCTGGAGCCTCTTGTCACATGGCCAAAAACCAAGCCATGTTTTCTTCTTTAAATGATTGTAACACCAAAAATATATATGTTGGTGATGATAGATCTCTTAATGTTGTAGGGACTGGAACTGTTCATCTAGACAATGGTCAGTTTAATGATGTATTATGTGTTCCAACCTTATCCTGCAACCTTCTATCTGTCTATCAGATAACTCATTCAGGTGAAGGTAAAATTGTTGAATTTTCACCTCATGATGTTGTAATCAAGGATCTAAAAGATCTTAAACAGATTCTAGCTACTGGTCTTGCTGATGATTCCAAAAGGTTGTATAAGTTTCACAACTTTGGGTCATCAAATCTTCCCTCAGTATTTATTGCTCATAATGATGAAGTGAGCAAACTTTGGCATGAGCTATTTGGTCACTTAAACTATCGCTCCCTTCAGCATCTATGTAAAGAAAATATGGTGACAGGTCTTCCTATGGTATCTTGCAGAGATGGCGTTTGTTCCGGATGTGTACTCGAAAAACATCATCGGGACAGTTTTGACAAATGTGCCTCTTGGCACGCCTCAACCCCTTTACAACTTGTGCACAGTGATTTATGTGGTCCTCTTCCTGTTGCTTCATTCTCTGGCTGCAAGTACTTCTTAACTTTCATTGATGATTTCTCCAGACGCACTTGGGTATACTTCTTAAAACTCAAGAGCGAAGTATTTAACACCTTTTTGGCCTTCAAAGCCTTTGTTGAAAAACAATCTGGACATCAAATTCTTAAGCTAAGAACTGATAATGGTGGAGAATATGTTAAAAACACATTCATCAACTTTTGCACCGAAAATGGAATTCAAATGCAACATACTGTTCCATACACTCCACAACAAAATGGTGTAGCTGAAAGGAAAAATCGCACCTTAAAGGAAATGGCTAATTGTATGCTGCAATCTAAAGGACTCAGTCTTAGTTTTTGGGCCGAAGAAATTAATTGTGCAAATTATATAATCAATCGCACTCCTACTAAGGTTCTAGAGAATATCACTCCAGAAGAAGCTTGGAGTTCCATTAAACCAGATGTAAGTCACTTTCGTGTGTTTGGAAGTGAAGCATGGGCCCATATTCCAGATGAAAAGCATAAAGCTTTAGAACCTAAGAGTGAGAAATGTACTTTTGTTGGATATTCTGAAGATGTAAAAGGTTATAGACTTATTCCATTTAAGTCCAAAAATGTTATCATTAGAAGAGATGTAAAATTTGATGAAAATAAATCGGCCTGCGAGCCTAGTCCGGCGGATGTGCCACCTCTTCCTATCTTTTCTACTTTTGAAAACATTTCTTCTTCAGATGATGAAAGCGAGGATGATAATCCTCCCCCACCTTCTCAGGATCCTCAACTTCCAAGATGGGTCCGTGCTACTCGGGATGCAGCAGGTGATCTTGCCGGTGATCCTACAGATCAGCGACGTACACGTTCTCAGTTTGAAAGAGCCTCTTCTTTACTGGCTCAAGCTCCAGTAAATCATGATCCTGACACTTTTGCAGAAGCTTCAGGCCATCCACATTGGGAAGCAGCTATGAATGAAGAATATCATTCATTGATGACAAATGATACATGGGATCTTGTTCCTCTACCAAAGGGACGCAAACTTGTTAGATGTAAATGGGTTTACAGAACCAAGTATGGACCAGATGGGAAAGTTGATAAACATAAAGCTCGTCTCGTTGCTAAGGGCTTTTCACAGGTTGAAGGCATTGACTACACTGAAACCTTCTCCCCTGTTGCCAAAATGAACTCTATCCGCCTTGTTCTTTCCCTTGCTGCCTCTTTAAAATGGGAAGTCCATCAGATGGATGTTAAATCTGCCTTCTTGCATGGGGACTTGCAGGAAGAAATCTATATGGAACAACCCATTGGCTTCATACAAACAGACTCCAGCCTTGTTTGTCGACTTAAGAAATCCCTTTATGGCCTCAAGCAAGCTCCTCGGGCTTGGTATGCCAAAATGGATAGCTTTCTTTTAGAATTTGGCTTTTCTAGGTGTCATTCTGACAATACTGTCTACACCAAGAAAGTGGGCAACTCTCTTATCATCCTTGTTCTTTATGTTGATGATCTTATTCTTACTGGTAGTGATCCCAATCTTATAAACCATGTGAAGTCCAGCCTTAAAAAGAAATTTGAAATGACAGACTTAGGACACTTACACTATTTTCTCGGTCTTCAAGTCTTGCAATCCCAGGAGGGTATTTTCCTTTCCCAGTCCAAGTATGCTTGTGATATTCTTCGTCATTTTCACATGGAAGACTATAAGCCAGCCCCTTCTCCCTTTCAGTCTGGAGTCAAACTTTCAGTCTCTTGTACTTCTCCTGAAGTTGATGCTACCTTATGCCGTCAACTTGTCGGAAAACTCTTGTATTTAACCCATACTCGTCCTGATCTTTCCTTTGTTGTTGGCCTTGTTTCTCGTTTTATGCAAAACCCCCGTGAAAGTCATTGGAAAGCAGCTAAAAGAATACTTCGTTATGTTCGAGGTACAGTACAGTTTGGGATTCATTACAGTGCCAAAGCAGCTCCTCTGTTAGTTGGTTTCACTGATTCTGATTGGGCTGGTGACCCTGATGATCGGAAGTCTACTGCCAGTTATGTCTTCACTCTTGGTTCAGGACCTATTACATGGGCTTGTAAGAAACAGGCTGCCATTTCTCTTTCGTCAGCAGAAGCAGAGTATCGTGGTGCCGTGGAAGCTAGTAAGGAAGCCTTGTGGCTTCGTCAGATCCTATCAGAGTTTGGCTTTGAGCAGCAGCATCCAACCACACTTTGGTGTGATAATCAAAGTGCCATTCAGCTATGCAAAGATCCAGTCCAGCATCAGCGCAGCAAACACATTGAACTACACATGCACTTCATCAAAAAGCTCATTCATGACCATGTTCTTGAAGTGCAATATTGTCCAACAGATGATCAGGTTGCAGACATCTTCACAAAGGCTCTCACAGAGGTGAAGTTCACTAAACTTCGATATATGCTTGGAGTTCAGGAAGTTGTCACTAAGGGGGGATAGGCTCTAGTGCCTCCTTCCTTCTCCTATTGTGTCATATTTGTAAATCCTTCAATCCTATCCCAAGTTGTTCTTAAGGGGGGATGTTAGGATATTCCGACACATAGGATATAGTTAAGTTCAACTTGGTCTAGTATAGAGTTAGGTTAGAGTTAGGTAAAGTGTGTTTCTTTACCGTTGTACATTTTGTAACTTACAATCCGACGGTCACGATATGTAGTGATCCGACGGTTCACTCTCACCTCGGTATTACCGACACTTGATCCATGGCTTGACACTCGATTGGTCCATGAGTTCTATTTAAAGCGCATGGAGGGTCATTGTTCGGGTAATCTGTGCATGAGAGAAGCTTATGTAAATTTTCATTCTTTGATTAATAAATTGCCTGTAGTACCCACGTTGGGACAGGCCGTGGACTGTTTCCCTCCTTGCACTTTGAGGGTTTTAACCATGTCAAAAATACTGGTGTATTGATTTGAGATCTGGTTGTGAGCGGTGTCCTTTTGGTGTTCTTTCTGAAGAACTTACCCTGTAAATTCCTACACTCAATACCATAAGTCACCAATACTAGGTGCCCAAAACCACAACTATTAACCATAACTATTAACATAACCTCAACTCCACCATAGGTTCAAGTTTATCTAACATCATATGTAGTAGGTTTATCAGTAGTCTAGAAAGCACCGATGGTTTCACAGCCAACTCCGAGAACAAGATACTCAAGGTATAGGTGGTTTCAAAGTCTTAGACAAGCACTAGTGATGTCATAGCCACAACAAGCATTATTTCACAGTGTAGGTGGTTTCACAGTCTAAGCATAGGCAGGAGGTTTATCAGTAGTCTTGGAAGTACTGGTGAAAGCACCAGTGGTTTCACAGTCAACTCCCAGAACTAGATATTCATAGTATAGGTGGTTTCGCAGTCTGAGACAAGAATTAATGATATCATAGCCACAACAAGCATTGTTTTTTACTTGTTTCATGGTATAAGTGATTTCACAATATAAATACTTTCACAGTAGGAAATAAGTACTAGTAATATCATAACCACAACAAGCACCAATGGTTTCTCAATCTCATCCAGCACCCAATATCTGTTAATTCAATCTCCCTCCCTACCCAAACTAGAAACCCCAAGTAAAACTGATCATTGGTGAGTGGTCCTAAACAGGTCGAATGCTCTTTTTGAGCATCACAGATCTTGCTTTCCACAAAGCTTTCTGAAATCTAATACAACCCTATCTATAATGCCCAACCTCTTTTATGGTCAGCATGCTCTATTTTAGGCATGGCTAAGGGGGTGGTAGAGGAACTCAGGATAGGCACCAGCCAACCGACTTTCACTTTCACAAACCCAATAGTTGATGGTCTGCCCATTTATCTAGTCATAGTAATCACCTAGATTTGGTATTTAATTTCTGAGGGTGCATTTGAACTAAGAATTCTCCATTGTACGCGTTGCATGTCATTCCTTTTCCAGTGGATTTAAACATCAATTAAAATAAATTAAATATCAATAAAATAACCTAGCCTGAAGATAAATCCTTCGATTTTCCTGGAGAAGCAAGAAGTACATGCTTTTGGTAACCACTTCCTCACTTCCCCCTTCTTTCCACAATATGGCATGGTATTCCTTTCTTCTGATTCTAACCTTCAAGCAAATCTCCTAAACCAAGTTTATGCTTTTTGCTACCAAATCCAGAAACTACTAATAGACCTTGCCTTGACTTTTTGAGTTTGAGAAACTACTAATAGACCTTGACTTGACTTTTTCAGTTTCGGTCCTTCTGTGCTTGCAGTTCTCATCACATTTTGCTAGTCAAATCTCTCTGATACATTCCTTTACCCTAATGGCTTTTTCTGTAAGAGGAAACATTTCTCCTCTTATTGACACATTTATGCATCTTCTGTCTCCAAAGTTCTAACTACCCATTGCTTTAGTCCTATGTGACAATTTCAAAGCATCCACCAGAATTCCGTTATTGTTGTTTTCATGTTTTACTATTTCCCTATACCTATAAACTCTCCTTGACCTCTTTGGGCATACATCATTTGAAGACATGTTTCTTGCAGCCCATGCCCAAATTTTCTTTAGAGGACACCCCCTTAAAAGCATTTCCTTAACTTGTCAACCTCCATATTATCATCATGATTCCCATCTCTTACTCCTTAAATCTTTTGATGTTCCTCCCATGCCAAACATGCTTGTAAAATTGAATAGTAATTGTGACCGATAGGGGAAATATAACAAACATGGTGACATCCCTCCAAGATTTGAACTCAAATCTCCATCCTATAGCTAGGAGATGCATTTTCACTTTTAGGTGAGTTTGTTTCTTTAGAGTCTTGTCCAAATTAAGATTATAGTTAAGGGCTTCTCAAGGACAATATTCACCATCAAAGGTTTTTCATTTTGCAAGAGACTCCCATGATTGAGCTAATATGCACTATGGCATGTTCTATTGTATAGGCTTTCCATGAATGCCTAAAGAAAGTGACATGTAATTACATATTCCTCTCCTCATTGAGGAGGTCATTCCATCCTCAAATATACTCGTTAGATCCTTCAATAATAGGCCATCAATTTCTAACTCTTCTTGGACTTTCAAGTCTTCCTCCTTGGCTCGAGACTCGGACAAAATTTTCTCAATGCAATATGTTTCAATTTTCAAATTTGATTCACTAGCTCTTCAAACATTTTATTTGGTCTTCCATACCTTCCTTGCCAAAAGAATACTTAGGCAATGTTATATCCAGGAAATATGCTTGACCCTTCAAATCTGTACCATTTGCCAGATTCTCCAGTAGCTTGATCCTTCACAACTTCCCCACGACATAAGCTTCTAGTGCATTCTTTTAAGGTTATTGAATTATCACTAACGTTGGATAATTTTTTTTTCTTCACAACCAATTTGAAACCAAAAATCGGCTTCACCGGATGGAACCTCAGGGACTTCATTGACTACACAATTTGTCTAATCATACATGTCTGGTCCGACACACAAACATTGACTACACAATTTGTCTAATCATACATGTCTGGTCCCACACACAAACCTATGGTTGTTAATTGTTCATGTGGTCTATTGGATTTTTCAAATATTCACCATGAGTATGAACAACCATCAAAGCATCTAAAGAAACACTAGAATGGAGTGCCTCTTTTGAGTGGAGCGTTTCACACGAAACCTTGGCCCCAGTTTGGTTGTGTGGGATCAAGCTAGAATATACATCTCTTTTGCACTCCTAATCTTGGGCCAAATGTTGCAATCCAATGGAAGCTAAACATGCTCCATATTGAGACTGTAAGTCTTCCTCACTTCTTAAGTAATGGCACTTTCTATCTCCGTCAATGTGCTCTAAGGATTGTAGTTTTGAAGCTTTTGTTGCATATCAAAAGGTTGTTGTTTCCCTTGAACCGAATGCTTGTGAACCATTTTCAAATTACTAGAGAAATGTGAGAACAAATCGTCTTCTCAAGTTTTCTCTTTAAAACCAGACTTCTACTATTTTTCACTCCATCTCTTTCCCAGGGCTAGATTTCTAAAGCTAATTTTCTCATTATACCTCTATGAAATATTAAAATAAAAAAAATTAATCTTCTGGAGATACTTTTGAACAATATCCTTCTCTCTTCTTTTCCCTATCCATATTCTTACATTGTCCTTTTCCATCATTAGAATCCTCTAATTTCTTCCGAAGCCCATGATTATTGTCAACTCTATAATTATCTCTAGTGAAAAGAGAAACCAACGGCACTTGCACAACCTTTAATTTCAAAGTAACAAATTAGGAGAGTCCATATATATACCATGTCCAGCACAAGGAGAGTCCAAATCCATGGGAGGTTTAGTAGACTTTCTGAACATTACAAGGAACAAAAGGGAATATGCTTATCCATAATACATATCATCCACAGGTGGTGCATGAAGTTGGAGGGAAGAAGTTGGTGTTGGTGAAATAAATGTTTTGTAGGAGAAGAAATGCATTGATTTGGTTTTAGAAGTTTTTGTCTACAAATAAACCAGTTTTTCAGAACACTAAATTTATTTATAAATTCAAAAATGCATTTTAAACAACAATAAATCATAATCTCACAAAAAAATTGTATCACAAAATTGGAATAAAAAAAAAAAGCAAAAATATATTAATTTAAGCTAGCAAAAAACCTAGCAATCAAAAGATTATAAGTAAAAAGTAAGCCATTACAATTTACACCAATAATTTTTTTATCAAAAAATTCACAAAGAATTCCATGAAAAGCTTTTAATCTCAACGGACTTCATTACAAACTCAAATTTATTTTAAGAAGCACTGCTATTTGTACTATTGTTAAAGGGATCAGTTAAATATGACATTTTATTTCATGTAGCAAGTAACTTGCAGCTTCTAAGAAAAATCAGAAAACAAGGAGAGCAAATGGACGACATCAACCATGGAGGTCGGATATCATAGTTACAACTTCTGTACAATGTGTTTAATAGGGTGGACCTCAAATATGGAAAAAAAAAAGAAAAGAAAAATTGTTACTAGTTCTGATACAGTGGCCCAGAATCTGACGGCCATGTGGACTAATGTATCTTGATGCCAGATGCTTAAAACTTCGAAAAAGAAAGATGTAAAAAATTGCACAAATATAAATACGTTTCATATTTAGCTCACTCTCCCAAAATGATACTGTTAACATGAATAAACTATTCATATGCAAAATACTTACATATGTATTTAGTTCGCGAACAAAACTTGAGAAATTGTTGTGCTTTAAGTAATTTGGCAATAAAACTCTGGCTAATTCCCCAGGCTGCCAAACATAAACGTTGTACTGGAATCATCCACCAACGTTCCATCATTGTTTTGTTTTGCCGAAAGAGTCATGGCACTGTCCGAGAGCTCAATTGCAAGTCTCAGGAATTGCCAACAGAGGGCCCATACATATTATCATTGAGCATTACGGAACGTAGCTTCAAAATGCAGGAAAACCTGTTCCTAAAACAGAGTCCTTCTCAATTTGACTGTACACAATTTTCGGGCCAATGCGACGAAATCCCCTCGAATAACCAACACAAGGTCTAAATTACATAAAATTTATGTCCAGCCTCCAGGACGACTTATTTACCACTCCACGCCAGGTTTAGAGTCTGACTAATTAACTTTACAGGGAAATACCCTAATTCAATGGGAGTTGATGCAGGAGGTTTATGAGTAGTCTGTGGTTTCACAA
The DNA here is from genome assembly GCA_031772625.1 of Pinus tabuliformis. Lineage (NCBI taxonomy): Eukaryota > Viridiplantae > Streptophyta > Pinopsida > Pinales > Pinaceae > Pinus > Pinus tabuliformis. The sequence goes on along the minus strand of CM062817.1, from coordinate 811,093,612 downwards.
TAGTAGCAAGTACTAGTGGTTTCACAGCCAACTGCAAGAACAAGAGATTCACATTATGGGTGGGTTCACAGTTTGAAACAGCCGCAACGAACACTAATGATTTCTCAATCTCAACAAACACCTAACATCTGCCCAAACTACCGGTGATACCCACCCATAAAATTTGAAATTTGGAATTGGAGCGCGCAAATCACTACATGAATTACCTAGTGTGTTTTTCCTGGGTGCTGCTGAATGACTAAGCCTTCAGTTTTTTCATTGTATATTGTATTTCCACACTAGTGTAGCTATTTATGTTTGGGATGGCTGAACTTCCAATAACTTATGCAGATTTTCTATTTATGTTTGGGATGGGTGAACTTCCAATAACTTATGCAGATTTTCTACTTCCGTTCTCAGAAATGCTCCCCCCTTCTGACAAGTTTCTCTCAATTCCACTGAGCCCCTCCCGGTTGAATATTTTCAGAAGCTGGAAATGCAAAAAAATCACTAATTGATTGAACGAACTGTTGAGGATCAGTTTCAATAGACTTAATCCTTGACTCCATTCAATCCCTTGGTACAATTCCCTGCTTATTGCTAAATGAACAGAAGCCCGGACGAAGCAATGCCAGACGGAATTGTAACTTCGAACCCAGACCTATTAGGGCTACAAGATTGAAAAGTATGCTTAGTGTATGGTGGATAATGGTTATTGGATCGTTTTGATTTATAATTGAGAAACTTTGTACTTTATAGTGGAAAGGATTCAATCTGGTTTTATGGTTGGTAATTTTCAGTTTGCTTTTTGATAATCTTTCCTGTAAGGGATATGATGGAATAACGGAGATATATCAGTTGATTTATACATCAGTTGATTTATACAAGTGTTTCAAAATGATAAAAAAGAAAGAAAGTTTGAATGGAATGTGAAAATATAAATTGTAATAATTTATTAATTAAAAATGTTTTAAATAATCATAATATGAGAATTTACACAAATATCTTATAAACATATAATTCTAAAAATTATATATGATTCACAATTTTGTATAATATTGGTATTATTGGAAAATAATAAATTTTATAAAAAAATATTAATTAATTTTTAAATTTATAAAATAATATTGAAGAGTATTAAATATTTAACGATATCATCAAATTTTATAACAATATAATGGATATATTAAGTTTGCAAAGATTTTATTGTTATTAAAAAATTGTAAATTTATAAATAAGTATTAAAAAGCTTTAAACCTTTTAAAATATGATGAAATTTTGTAAAAATATAATGAATACATCAAGTTCATAAAGATCTTAATATTATTAGAAATTTAAAAACTTACAAGGCAATAATGAAGAAACATTAAATTCTTAAAAATTCAAAGAAACCTTGTAAAAATATAATTACGACATCAAATCACAAAAATATCAATATTTATAATTTTAACAAGCATATAGACAATTATTGCCTTATGGAGTTTGAACATCAAATCACAAAAATATCAATATTTATAATTTTAACAAGCATATAGACAATTATTGCGTTATGGAGTTTGAACAATGATTTTGATATTGATGAATAAGATTCAATAAGATTCTACATAAACCCTTCATTAGTTCATTATATTTGGTTACCTCATTAGGTCTTGATACTTGGTTGCAAGTTTAAGTTTTAATTATAATTTAGTTATTTAAATTTCTAGCTTAACAAATGCTTGCATACAACTTTTTAGCTTTCAAATTGTTAATTTAATTTAAAGTTTGAATTAACATATAATAATGAACATAAATAGTAATTATAACTAGTTAATGAACATGAATACATGAACAAATCCCTAGTTGTATATGTATTTTTGTTAATAATGCTTTGGAAAGAGAAGGAAAGAGATTAGTACCAAGCATTTAGAGGAATCAAATCTCTTTTCACTCTAAAAGAGGTTTGCATCTCAAGAGATTTGATCCCGCTCATTTCCAGGTAGATTCCAAATTAATATGGATTTAGGTTAGTTTAATTATTAATTATGATTATAAATATTAATATAATTTATTTTTTTTATTTCTTATTTTATTTTGACTGAGTCTAAATGTTAAACAAGACAATAAAACATACAATTAGGTAACACATACGACCATCTAATCTTTCCTACGCACATAAAGGTTGTATTAGACCTTTGCTTTTGCACTTAATAAAATTTCCTTAGCGTAAATGAGTTCTTAGAAAACTTAAAGAGATTTATTATTCTTTATGTACCTAATGTGATTCTGATGCAAGATATTGTTATGATTTGGAATAGATCATGAGGATATCCAGTTGAAGAGATTTAAGCGACTTGTCCCTTGCTACAGAAAAATCAAACACGACTAGATTTGAACATTAAATACTCCTTCGTGTAGTTGCAAGGTCACTCAGGGAGCATGAGCCAATTTTTTAGTATTTTGGAGGGAAAACAATCCTCCCTTCAAAGTGGTTTCTCCTCACTCATCTTATATAAATAGAGGGCTAGAGTAGCTAGGTAGCTGGGAGATAGTCGAAGTTAATGGAATTGTTAACAATAAAGAGCGTTAGGAATTTCAGTACTAGAACTTTGGATGTACAAGCAATTTTAAAGTTAATGAAATACATATTTATTTGTTGTTTATCATTATTACTTGTTGCAATTGTATAGTCCCTTGTTTTTGTAGTGTTACGTGAGACTCTACATCCACTCATTTGTTATTTAGTTATTTATGTTCATTTTTATATGTTAATTGGAACTTTAAGTTAAATTACCAATTTGAAAGCTAAAAGGTTATGTGCAAGCATTTGCTAAACTAGAAATTTAAATAACTAAATCATAATTAAAACATAAAGTTGCAAGCAAATATCAAAGATCTACTTAGGTAACCAAATATAACTAGATAATGAAGTGTTCATGTGGAATCTTATTCATCAATATCAAAATCATTGTTCAAACCCCATAAGATAATATTGGTTTACATGCTTGTTAAACTTATAAAAATTGAAATCTTTGTGATTTGATGCAGCTATTATATTTTTACAAGGTTTCTTTAAATTTTTTAGAGTTTAACGCCTCTTCAATATTGCCTTGTAGGTTTTTAAATTACATTTTTATGAACTTGATGTATCTATTATATTTTTACAAAAATTTCTTCCTATTTTTAAAGGTTTAAAGTATTTTAAATATTAATTTATAAAATTATAAATTTTTAATAAAATCAAAATCTTTGGAAACTTAATATATATGTTATATTCTTACAAAATTTCATAATATTGTTAAGGATTTAATACTTTTAGATATTATTTTATAAATTTATAAATACATAATATTTTTTTATAAAAAAAAATTATTTTCCAATAATATCTATATTATATAAAATTGTGAATCATAAGTAATTTTTAAAAATATAACTTTATAATATATATGTGAATTCTCATATTTCAAATTTTATAATTATTCAAAACATTTTTAATTAAAAAAATTATTACATTTTCTATGTTCACATTCCATCCTCAAACTTTCCTTTTTGATCATTTTGAAACATTTTTTTGAATCAATTAATATATATAATTATTAATATTATTACAAAACATTTATTTTCAACTCAAGTTATTATATCTCCATTATTACATTTATTTTCAACACAAACTATTATATTTTAGTTATTACATTATATCCCCTAGGGAATGTTGGAATGGTAATTTCAACTTGCAGATTTTTCCTGCGATGTGATCCCATCGCATATCGCATTTTTCCCTCGTCACCCTTCGCTGCATTGTTGTATTGTCTGCGATGCGATATTTGCGATGCGATCGCATATCGCAAATCGCATGATTTAAAGGTTATAGAGGCGGTGGCACATCCTCTCTCTTGTTGCGATGCGATGGTGTGATAAGCCATGCATTAAATTCCAGCAAGATATTTTCAACCGTGTAATAAATGATATTTACTAGGGTTGGTAAATGTAGGTGAAATCTTAAATTTTACTATTTTTTTATTTTCACGGAAGTGGGGAAAAGCAACACGTATTGTAAAAGATATTTTGTATTGTTCATTGTTCAATATAAAAAGAAAATGCAAGAGAGAGACAGAGATTATTAGCAAGAAGAAGAGTTCTTTCTTCTCTGCAACGCACAGCAGTGCTGAACTTTTAGTTTTCTGTGATAAAATTAGTTTCTCGAACCGAAGTTCCTGTTGTAAATCCCTTTGAGTTGAGGAAGACAATTCTGTAACAGTTTTTATTATTATTTTATATGATTAAGATCCTGTAGAAAATCAGAGCGTTGTTCTCTGTGATATTTGTTTGTTGTGTGTTTGAAATCAACAGAAATTTTCAACATGGTATCAGAGCTAGTCTAGGCACTCAGTGAATAAAAAAAACAGAGGTGGTTTTTTCACTGCAGGAGCTGTAAGAAGCTTACTGAGCAGATTTTCTCCAGCAGAGAAAGTTCTTGCTTGTTTTTTTACAGTCAGTATCTCTTCTTTATTTTACACAAGTTAAGATGGCAGATGCTGGAACTGGTTTGACGAATCCCCAACTGCCACAATTTAATGGAAAAAATTATAGTTATTGGTCCATAACAATGAAAGCATTGTTTGCTTCTCAAGGAATATGGGAGCTGGTTGAAACTGGCTATGCTGAACCAGCAGATGCAACAGCGTTGGCCGCTTTGACAGCAGCAGAAAGAGACTAGTTGAAGAGTGACAAGAAGAAGGATGCCAAAGCCCTCTTTTTCCTCTTCCAATCATTACATGAAAGTGTTTTTCCGCGAATTGCAGCAGCGACAAAATCCAAAGAGGCATGGGATATTCTCCAAACTGCCTATCAAGGCATGGAGAAGGTGAAGACTGCAAAGTTGCAGATGTTGAGGAGAGACTTTGAAACTCTCAGCATGAAGGAATCTGAAACAATAGATTCATTCTTCACTCAGGTTATTGGCTTACTAACCCAGATAAGATCTCATGGTGAGATTCTTGAAGATAGAAGGATTGTAGAGAAAATCTTGAGATGTTTACCCTCAAGGTTTGAATCTATTGTCGTAGCAATAGAAGAAACAAAAGATCTCTCACAGTTCACGGTAGATGAGCTGAGTGCTTCACTTTTGTCTCATGAACACAGACTGAGTAGAGGAACAAATTCCTCTTTTGAGCAAGCATTCAAGACTCAGATGTCTTTTGGCCAAAGAAGAGGTCAAGGAAGGGCAAATAACAGAGGTCGTGGAAGAAGCCAAAATAGAGGCAAAAATTATCCTGCAAGCACAAGCGGAAGGAGCTGCAATCAGAACCAAGATGAAGGTTCAAGAAAACAACAAGCTCATGGACAAAGGTATGACAAATCCCAAGTCCAATGTCATTATTGTAAAAAATATGGGCACTATGCCAATGAATGTAGGAAAAAGCAAAGTGACATGAATAATAGGAAAAATGCTAATTTTGCAAATGAAGAAGATAAGAACCCAAAGAACGTGTTGTTAACATGTAACATAGCACAAGAAAAACAAGAAGATTTTTGGTTCTTAGACTCAGGTTGTAGTAATCACATGACTGGTAATATTGAAATGTTTGCCAATCTGGATGAAAATGTGAAATCTGAGGTAACAACAGGGACTGATGATACGATATCTGTCAAGGGTAAGGGCAGAGTCAGTATCCGAGCAAAAAATGGAGAACAGATGATTGTGCCAGATGTATACTATGTACCTGGTCTGAAATGTAATCTTTTGAGCATTGGACAACTCTAACAAAGGTTACAACGTGTTCTTCAAAGATGATTTGTGTACAATCAGAGACATACCTCCAAGTAAGAAGATCATTGCACAGGTGCAGATGACCAACAATAGAATGTTTCCTCTCAAACTCAGGGCAGATTTGAAGGAAGGCAGAACTATTGCAGCTGTAACACAAGAAGTCTTTCAGGAACAAGTGAAATATGTGAATTGGTTGTGGCATTTGAGATTTGGACATCTCAATTTCGGAGGCTTGAATCTGTTTCACAGAAAGGGAATGGTAAAGGGATTACCATTGATCGAAAAACCAGACAGCCTTTGTGAAGGCTGCATCTTGGGCAAGCAACACAAAGAAAGCTTTCCAGCAGGAAAGAGTATAAGGGCAAAAGCACCATTGGAAATTGTTCACTCCGATGTGTGTGGACCAATGCAAACACCATCATTTGCCGGAAATAAATATGTTTTAACTTTCATTGATGATTACACCAGAAAGACATGGGTGTATATGCTGAAACAGAAGAGTGAAGTGTTTGAGAAATTCCGCCACTTCAAAACTCTTGTTGAAAAACAGTGTGGGCATTATATCAAAGTGCTCAGAACAGATAGAGGAGGAGAGTACATCTCCCAAGACTTCCTGCGTTTTTGCAGAGAGAATGGCATACAAAAGCAGTTCACCACGAGGTATACACCTCAGCAAAATGGTGTTGCCGAAAGGAAGAATAGGACCATTCTTGACATGGTCAGAAGTATGTTGAAGGCAAAACACTTGCCGCATGAGTATTGTGCAGAAGCTGTCACTTGCGCAGTTTACATCTTGAATAGATGCCCAACTAAAGCTTTCATGAACAGAATACCAGAAGAGGCATGGAGTGGTCAAAAGCAAACTGTCACTCACATGAGAGTATTCGGTTGTGTGGCATATGCACATGTACCGGATCAGCTAAGGAAAAAGCTTGATAGTAAGGGGGAGAAGTGTGTCTTTATTGGCTATTGTGATGAGTCAAAAGCATACAAAATCTATAATCCATCCACCAAGAAATTGATAGTAAGCAGAGATGAAGCTTGGGATGGAAGCTTAGAGAAGACAGTGAATGTGAAGACAATTGTGTCTCACGAAGAAGAAGAGGAAGGGACAGAAGCAAATAATCCTTCCTTAATGGCTCCTCCTCCACCACAGCAAGTACAACAAACCACACCACAAACTGGAATCCGAACAGCCTTAAGAAGTCAAGGAAGTGCTTCTCCAAGCACACCACAGGGATCAGAAATACCCTCAAGTTCGGATGGAACTCCAAGCACACCAAGAAGACCAAGATTCAGAAATCTGAATGAGATTTATGAACAAGGAGAGGTAAGTAACAATACCGGTCTGAATTCATTATTCGCTTTATATTGTCATGTTGATGACCCAGTTCATTTTGAAGATGCTGTAAATGAAGATAAATGGGTTGAAGCAATGAATGAAGAAATTGGTGCAATTAAAAAGTGTAAAACATGGGAGTTAGTGGACCTCCCTGTAGGCAAAGACGCCATTGGAGTTAAGTGGGTCTATAAGACCAAAAGCAATGCTGAAGGCAAGATTGACAGGCACAAAGCAAGACTTGTTGTGAAAGGCTACAAGCAACAACAAGGAAAAGACTATGACGAAACCTTTGCACCAGTAGCAAGGATCGAAACAGTCAGAACAGTGTTGTCTATTGCGGCACAACACAAATGGAAGATTTATCATATGGATGTTAAATCTGCATTCCTGAATGGAGTATTAAAAGAAGAGGTTTATGTTGATCAACCTCCGGGCTACGAAGTTGAAGGCCAAGAGCATAAAGTCTGCAAACTGAAAAAGGCTCTTTATGGGCTGAAACAAGCTCCAAGAGCATGGTACAGTAGAATAGATGCTTATCTGATTGACAATGGGTTTGATAAGTGTGATGGTGAACCCACACTCTACATAAAGGATAATGACGGTAAGATTATTATTGTTGTTTTATATGTAGATGATTTGATTTTTACAAGCAATGATGCTTCTCTCATTGCTGATTTTAAAGCAGTCATGAAAAGTGAATTTGAAATGACTGACTTGGGCTTCTTAAGATATTTTCTTGGAATTGAAGTAGACCAAAGTGAAAATGGCGTTTTCATTTCTCAAGATAAATATGTAGAAGCAGTGTTGAAGAGATTTAACATGCAGAACAGCAAGGCAGCTGTGACTCCAACTGTAATGGGGTTGAAATTGACCAAAGAAGACAGCAGTAAGGATTTTGATCCAAAACTATACAAGAGCATAGTTGGCAGCCTTATGTACTTGACTGCAACTAGGCCGGACATTATGCACGCTGTGAGTTTAATTTCCAGATTTATGGAAAGACCAAAAGAGACTCATTGGCAGGGAGCCAAGAGGATTCTAAGGTATGTGAATGGAACGAAGGGGTTTGGTATTTTATACTCCTCTTCTGAAAGTTTTATGTTGACAGGTTACACTAACAGTGATTGGGCTGGAAGTGTTGATGATAGGAAAAGCACATCAGGATATGTGTTTCATATGGGATCGGGAGCCATCTCATGGGCTTCCAAGAAGCAACCAGTTGTAGCTTTGTCAACAGCAGAGGCAGAGTACGTGGCAGCAACAGCAGCAACATGCCAAGTAGTATGTTTGAGAAGAGTTCTTAGAGATTTGTGTCATGAACAGGAAAAGGGCACAACCATTTACTGCGACAATAGCTCAGCAATAGCATTGTCTAAAAATTCAGTTTTTCATAAAAGAACAAAGCATATAGATACCAAATTTCACTTCATACGTGAATTAGTTAACAATGGTGAGATTGTTTTGCAGCACTGCAGTACAGAAGATCAGATAGCTGACATCCTGACAAAACCATTGGCAAAGAAAAGCTTTGATCATTTCAGGAAATGCGTGGGTATGCAGAAAAAAACCCAGCAGTTAAAATTAAAGGGGAGTGTTGGAATGGTAATTTCAACTTGCAGATTTTTCCTGCGATGCGATCCCATCGCATATCGCATTTTTCCCTCGTCACCCTTCGCTGCATTGTTGTATTGTCTGCGATGCGATATTTGTGATGCGATCGCATATCGCAAATCGCATGATTTAAAGGTTATAGAGGCGGTGGCACATCCTCTCTCTTGTTGCGATGCGATGGTGTGATAAGCCATGCATTAAATTCCAGCAAGATATTTTCAACCGTGTAATAAATGATATTTACTAGGGTTGGTAAATGTAGGTGAAATCTTAAATTTTACTATTTTTTTATTTTCACGGAAGTGGGGAAAAGCAACACGTATTGTAAAAGATATTTTGTATTGTTCATTGTTCAATATAAAAAGAAAATGCAAGAGAGAGACAGAGATTATTAGCAAGAAGAAGAGTTCTTTCTTCTCTACAACGCACAGCAGTGCTGAACTTTTAGTTTTCTGTGATAAAATTAGTTTCTGGAACCAAAGTTCCTGTTGTAAATCCCTCTGAGTTGAGGAAGACAATTCTGTAACAGTTTTTATTATTATTTTATATGATTAAGATCCTGTAGAAAATCAGAGCGTTGTTCTCTGTGATATTTTTTTGTTGTGTGTTTGAAATCAACAGAAATTTTCAACAGGGAAAACATTATTAAAAAGCAAACTAAAAATTATTAATGATAAAACCAAATTGAATCCCTTCCAGTATAAACTACAGAATTTCTCAATTACAAATCAAAATGATCCAATAACCATTATCCACCATACGCGAAGCGTATGTTTCCTTCTTATACCTTCAGCAAATCTGCATTCGCGTAAGTTACAATCTCGTCTAGCATTACTTTGTCTTCTGTTCATTAAGAAATAAGCAAGGAATTGTACTAAGCAATAATGATCGAATGGAGCCCAGGATTAAGTCCATTGAAACTCATCATCAATAGTTCGTTCAATCAATTAGTGAATTTTTACATTTCCAGCATCTGAAAACATTTAATCACGAAGGGCTCAGTAGAGTTGAAAGAAACATGTTTGAAGGGGAGGCACTTTTGAGAGCTGAGGTAGAAAATTTTCGTAAGCTATTGGAAGTTGAGCCACCCTAAGCAGGGATAGAAAATCAAAAGAAGAAACTGGAAAACACTCGCATAAAAGGCGACGAGAAATGCAATATGTACTAGAATTAAACATATCTCGTAGTTTTAAGCATGAGGGATTGCTACTGGAAATTCCAGGCGATAGTGTATAACTTGGAGAACTCAGTGAAAGTGGAGAGACGTAGCCTCTAGACCGTGGTCGACGAGAAGGTGACCATTTTGATCAGCCTTTTGTCGGAATAGTATTTGCAGTGGTACCAAAACCAGTGATTCATCAATGCAACAACAACAATAAAAAAAGAAAAAAAAATTGAAGTCGTAGTCGTTCAGCAGCACCCAGGAAAAACACACCAGGAAGCCAATCTCTACGGGCTGGGCATGAGAATTCATGTAGTGATTTGCATGGCGGGCTCCAATTTCAAATTTCAAATGTCAAACTTGGTTGTCCCACTCCAATTTCAAATGCTACACGCGGTTTTCATGGTCGTCCCGCTCCAATTTCAAATTTCAAATACACGCGGTAGGTATCACTCAATGCTTGAGTCCTTGCGGCAAGACAATGGTGGCGACTCCTGTTTCGTTGTCAGATCTTCAGGAGATGCAAACGAGCATTGCAGTGAAAATGGGGCTATTGGGAAATCAAGAGACTCAGTAATAGCTTCCATGCTGTGTATGAACATCATCCATGGCGACGTCCCATCCATATCCAAAAAGTCCCATTATAAACTACTCTGTTTTGCAATACCAAAACTCCGATACATATAACATTTTCCCTTCTAATAATAAATGTATTATATAAACAAAGACCGAAAATTTTATAGTGGTAGTAGTTTATCGCAAGTACAAGATATTCCGGATTTGCCCCTAGATTGTCCCTGTGAATAAAACAAAGCAGTGAGTGTTTTATTATAAAGCACACTAAATTTTAACAAACGATAGCGTAAATAGTATCAATAGCCTTAGATACCTTGTAACAACGATCAAGCCATAGTGTGACAAGTGGCAAGGGCAGATAGGTATCGGAGGTTTAAACATGAGACACTTTGCAAATTTGCGATAATGTAAAGTTCCGACACAGTGGATGTGAAACCACATTAGAATATTATGAAAGAACTAATCGCATCCGCATATGAGATCGACGATCAGCGATTATCAGAAGTGACTCTATATGAAAGTTGCGAAAAGGGCGGATGCGACATCATGATGAATTCGTTTTAAGAATGATATCAAGTTTGCCACCAAATCAGCAATCGACGATTTTTAGTTGTGACACAAAACAGAAGTGTTGATATGAGAATGGACACTATATTTCAATTAATGAAAATTTAAATTAAATCGGTTTGGCATATCTGAGCTTTGATCAAACCGGAGTTTGTTGCGATATCACACATGGGCGATCATAGGGAATCGATATCGGAGGTGATTTCCCTGTGAGTACCGTATCTCCGGTCAATGGGTGTTTCTCCATGTTTTCCACTATGTAAGGCCCACGAAAGTTCCCAATAGGAGTTATAGCCTTAACATGTTATATATTCCCTCTAACAACTTCTTTGTAGGAGACTGAAGGCCCAAGTCTTGTTCCTTTGAGTAACCCTGATACCCGGGATAGAGTGGAACCTTTACTGATATTGTATTCTTTGAGGGACCTCTTGTCCTAGTGGAGTTTCCCTTCTAACATGAGCCTTTTCTCGGTTACTGGGAGCCCCTCCTCATGTTGCAACCTGTGTTTTACATTTTCTACTAAATCCTTGTTAGTTACCTAAACCATGTTTTTTAGGTTGGTTATATCTGCTCAGAATTGGGATTGTGAAGGTGAAAAAAAAGTGTAGATTTGGGCATGTACAATTAGATCCACATCTGAAGGCTTTATGTGGTTGAAACAGATCCACTTGCCCCTTACTAAGCCTAACGAGGGAGAGGAAAAGCTTATTTTTACAAAGATTGACTTCGACTTGGATACCGTGAAATGAAAAGGCGTGAGGACCGAAGATATTTAATACTTGAGTCCCCTTGCACTAGAACATGGAACCGAGGAAAATAGAAAAATAAAGTTCGTCTCTAATGAGCTTGTTTCCCTTATCCACTTCCGAGATCTCATTACATAGCCAAATAGGCCTGATATCGGTCTATGTGGCTCGATCTTGGGCACTAAATGATGATAGGTTTATCTAGCACCAAATCTTCTTGGTCGCTTCTTGACCACGAAGATCAGAGATGATAGACAGTGGTTGTGCGGCCCATATATCATGAACAATGTCTTGCACATCCCTCTATCTTTGTCCACGAGAGCATTGAGATGCGCGTTTATTAGTCATGAGGTAACTACGAGATGTAGGCAAAAATCCAGATCCACATCGTTTTATGGGCTAATGGCATGGCAAGAAACCCTAGTTCTCAGATTAGCCTCCATCATCGTCAAACCTTGGAAAATTGACGAATCTTAATATTGTAAATCCTTTAATTAATCTTGACATTTGTGTGTAAAAGTTAAGATTATAATGATAATCATGGAAATTTACTGTAGTTAGTCTCCCGAATGATAGCCATGAAAAAATTCATTGTAATTAGGATGGAGCTTCATTGGGAACAATACCATACCACGTGAGTTCATATTGGGGCATATATACCATACAACGTGAATTCATATTGGGGCATATGTACCATACCACATGAGTTCATATTGGGGGATATATAATGAGGAAAATTTGGCATAATAGGGGTAAAGGCCAATTTTTATGTTGGTAGGTATAAAAAATGGAGCTCAAATTAATGAAAAAATATAAAGGAATATAAAAAATGTTAATGAAAAAATGGATACCTACAATATCTAGTGAGGGTAGGGTTTTTCTAAATTGGGAAGGTGTCTTGGTTCGTATCGGTAGAGGATTAAATAATGTGATTGTTAGAGGTATCTTTCAATATGTAGTCAACTTAAAAGTACTGTTTACACGTGAATATCTCAGAGATTCATTGACAGAGCCCATGAATACACGTGATATCTCAGAGATTGATTGACAGAAGCCCAGTGGTAATTAGTATCCTAAATAATTAATTGTATAGTGTTTACGAATCCTCTAATTAAGTTGCAGAGTGTGTGTAAAAGTTAGGATTATAAGAAAACTATCATACTGCTCACTCAAAAAACAACAATTTCAAAATGAGATAACTTCTTCTGCAATAAAGGAAATACCTAACCCAAACAGCTCAAACCAAATTTCAGAAACATATAACAGTGTGAATCATGGTTGATAGCCTTTTCTTTGAATTCAAACCACTAAATAGATAACTCTAGTATAATTTGGTAGGATTGAGAAATGAAAATTAAAAATGGGACTCAATATGAGAACCCTAAGAAACTGCAATTGGTTTAAAGAGTGATTTTTTTTATTGCATAAATGGTAAAAGATTCAAATCATGTTTGCAAGCATCGTAGAGACAATTTACCAGGGACTTACATAGTATAAACATATCAACTGAAAGCTATCAAATAAGAATGTTGAAGCATATAGTAGTAACAAGAAGAACATTAATATGTCCCACAACAAGTACACCATTTAGAGAAAATATCATTACATAGCTCATGGAAGAACCCCTCTACATAAGAATATCTTATATTACTCAATTGAAAAACAATAATTTTAGGATGAAAAAACTTAAGCTGCAATAAAGAAAATAAGTACTAAAAATAGTTCAAACAAGTTTCAAGGGCATTTAAAAAGAAAACAATACAAATCATGGAGATAATAAACCTTCATGCAAAGTCAAAATAGAAAAAAAATAGAGTACTTTCTCTCAAATTGAGAAATGAAAATAGAAATATGACCAATATGAGAACCCTGAACCTTTAAGAGATTTAAAGAGAGACATTTCATTACATTGATAATACAACATTCAAGCATCATAAAATATAATTTACCAATAATGAAGTTAAACAACTTGCAGAGTAGGAACTATATACTATAAGATTGAACTGAAGTTTTCAAGTAAAAACAGATACCATTTGACTATCGACAGTAGTCACAAACCTAGCCATGGTTCTTCGCACAGGGAGACACAATGGCAAAAAGAAACATCTATAAGACACCAGAGGGAATGCAACAACATGTTAAAGAGGTCATTGCAGGCATAACAGACGATTATATAGAGGGGTTTGTAGCAGCAGAACAAAGGTTGACTGAACAAGTGGCTAAGCTAAAGCAACAACAGGAAGTCCATGGTATAATCCTAGAGTTCACTCTCAATATTCAAAATGCTCGGAATTAAAAAGTAGATGGATACGAATCACAACCAAAACAATGGATATCGATGAGAAGCACATAAAAGTCAAAGTATGTCCACCAAATCAACTAACTTCATGACCAATCTAGATAAATACTATGGTTTTATATTTCACAACTTTCTTATAAGAACATTAATAGTCATGCTAGCATTTTAATAACCTCCTCCTTACTAGTGGAAATAGGAAAGCTAACATTTTAATTAGATGACATAATATACTAGAGATTTTCCATGAACTAAAACAAGCAGATTCAATGATTTCATGTAACTATTGGTCTTAATGATAGAGACTGTGAGGATCAAATATCGATATTTTTGAGGAAAACTTCATATGTTGCATAGTTATATATCTTTCTATACTTTGTCGATAGAAAAATATTTACTGATCAAACAGAAACAACAGTCACAAACCTTAGGAATTTTTGGTAATCTTCTAGTTTCATTGCTTTCTAAAATTGTCTTCATACTCTCTAATAGCATCTGAAGTTTTGAGTCTTTTAGATCGAGTAACAAATCTAGTTCCTTTGCCCATTCATCCGATGCAGATAAAACCAAGTAGGTGTATTTCCTAGGTGTCATCTCTTTTGAATAATTTGAATAATGATCTTGGTGACAATATTAGTTCCCTTCCCCAAACCAATTTATTGGGTCCCTTTCTTCTTCTTTTCACCTCCCATCTTCCCCTTAGTTTCATGTGCCTTTATATCGTTTTCCTCTATGCTTTCCCTTCATTGTCGCCCCCTTTAATAGTAACATCTTGGACAATAATTTTTCCTAGAGAGATTTTCTTAGCAGCTCCACCTACAATAATATTTTCACGGAACTTGATCAAAGGGAGTGCACAAATTAACTCACAATCCATAATTTGTCTCGTCTCGTGCAACAAGGGAAGAATCATTGATCAACTTCCACAACCAATTTCATCGGCTCCGCCCCACATTCAATTTGTTGTAGCAGCGGCAGCCGTTGCTTTCAGTTCTACATCCGAAAGTGCACAGAACTCCGGTATGTCAAGTGATGTCAATAAACAAGAAATAGGGAGGCCCAGAACCCCACCATTCAACATTGAGCATGCAAGCAACTCCTCTTCATATCATGTTAAATCGATCATATATAAATCACAATTAAATTCCAAATTGGGTCCAGCCTATTGGATTTTACAACTTGTGAAATTATTAAAAAGCCCGACATAATGAGCGGATGCAATATGGATCATAAATCAGATTTAAATTCTATATTAAGTATGGACGTGAACCGTCTATATCGGAAAAGTTTCAATGGGAGTGATGAGCCCCAAAAATGGACAATTATTTGGGCTCATTCAACCTCCTAATTTGACTTAATCCACCATTCTCATTGGTTTATTGCATGTTTTGATTATTTTTATGTTAATAGAGTGAATTTGGTTAGTAATTATGCCAACAAGTCTAATGGGTGCTTTGTGTAGCCTTTTTGGTCAACTTGGAGACAAAATTGAAGGTCTTAATGAGCACTTGGCAGCCAAATTCGTGGGAGAACAAGCTAGAGGATTTGTAGGAAGGTGTCCCCTTCATTTATGGGCCCTTACCTCGAATTCTCCACCATCAGCTCAGAGTTCAAGGGCCACTGAATCAATCAGCACAAGGGCAGCCAAGCAAGTCAAGTAGGACTGCTGTTAACTCCAAGTTTTGGGCAGCCGAGTCCCTAAAGTTTAGGAGGACTGTTGGGTCCTCAATTTGTATAAATAAGAAGGCTTAGGGCCTCATTTTGGTTAGCCAGTTAGTCATTTTGTTAGCCAGTGGATGTTAGCTAGTTAGCCAATAGATAGTAGCTAGTAGTTAGTCATTTCATAGCCTTGTTGTAGTCATTTTGTAATTCGATTTGTATGCAATAGATTAGCTTTTCTTTCAGCTCATTCTCAAGCTCTCCTTGTGGACAGTTTTGATGTAACTCTTCATTCTTGATTAATAAATATGAATTCAGCTTTGCACCAGCTCTAAATCTCTCTTGGGAGGCTGTAGCTCTTGGGGTTGGGCCCATCTCAAGCGCCCAGTACCTCCCCTATTTATCTTTATGTGTGTTTGCTGCGTTCTTAAAATAAAATCTGCTCTTTAGATCTTGCTTTGTTATTTTGGTTGTTTTTGTTGGTTAAAGTAGCTTTTTATGTTTAGGATGGATTGGTAGGAGTTAGTCATGTGTTTATATCTCTTTGATAATGTTTTTTTCACATGCTGTACGTGATTCTTGTCATGAATAAGGTTGTTGTTCACTGATCTCATTAAACTGTTAGATAGATCATCTAATATTTTGATTGTATGCAAGACGTAGTTGGTTTGATCAGGTAAACACTATGCAGGGCAACTTCATCACCTCCTCGTTCATCTGAGCCTCGTCCAGATCAGCTCCTCCATCACCAAGTCTGTTTCCTCATCTCCCATCTACTCTTTTGCCACGTATCCCTACCTTCTTGCCTTTCCATTGCCTAAACCTTCTTTGATGCAAGCTAGACTTCCACACCCTCTCATCACCTCATCCCTCAGTCATTGGGTCATTCTAGGCCCCTACCCTACCTCCCTACCCATTCATGCATTCTCTCCCACTCACCTATCAGTCAAAAACCCAATCACGAAGCATCCTGTAGAAGAATTACAGAACTTCCTGTAGAAACCCCTGCAGACTTCCTGTAGAAGTTCATAAACACGGTTGCATGGCATCCAGACTTTGTGAAACTCTCAGAAAGAATGTTAGGGATCCCTTAGACCCTCTCTGTACCTT
This sequence comes from Pinus tabuliformis, assembly GCA_031772625.1. NCBI lineage: Eukaryota > Viridiplantae > Streptophyta > Pinopsida > Pinales > Pinaceae > Pinus > Pinus tabuliformis. Next base: position 811,076,815 of record CM062817.1, on the reverse strand, counting down.
CCTGACCTCTTCCATGCATTTCTCCTCCTTGATCCCCCTCTACACAGTGAAAAGCCAGTTAAAAGCACATGCATGATAATTCTAATAACTTAATCAAAAATACAAAAAGATGTTTTCTTCAGATAGTGATAGCTTAGACACATGCATTTTACCTTCCTAGAAGTAATGGCATCTCTTCTCGTAGTTTGCATTCTCATTTTTGCATCAGTAGGACTAGTTGGTAGAATTAGGGTTTGCTAGGGTTTGTATTTATTTTTGGCTTTCAGTTTCTTTCCGCAAGTAGATTAGCTTCCTTTGAGTTAGCTTTTGTCCATCAGTTAAAAAGCTTCTTCTAAGAGCCCATAGAAGTTGGCTTGAGCCCCTAGCGGACTTGTGCCAGCTGACCAAGTGACAGCTGCGACAAGAGCTAGTACTTGTGCATACAGCACCGTCGCTTCCAAGTTTGTTACGAACTACCGGGTTGATAAAATTAAAGAAGGGAGTTCCAGGAGTTGTAGCATTATTGCTACAATACTGGGGCCCACCATCTTTTTGGCGCCGTTGCCGGGGAAGCGCCAGAGTATTGGTGATTGTCGCTTTTCTTCTATTTTCCACTACAATCTTCTGCTAAGTAGTTTATTTCATTTCCATTATGCAATTTCGTTTATGCAAAAGTAGATTAGCATTTCCTGCTTTCATAGATTAGCTTTTCAATTCCGCAATTTCTTTTTTGCAAGTGTAGAGTAGCATTTCAATTCCGCAAGCGTAGCTTAGCATTTCATTCCTGCAATTTCATTTAAGCAAAATAGAATAGTCCTTTACTGCTTTCATTTCAATTCCGCATTTTCATTTCAGCAAGATAGTTAGCTGCAGTTCAATCTATTTCAGTTTTGCAAGTAGAAGTAGAAAAAAGCAAAAATCAACCAAAAATATTTCATTTCATGCCTTGTAGGAGTAGAGATAAGTTAGAAAAATGATTGCACAACACCCCCACTACTTCACACAGCCAAGATTCTCTCTTCTTCGATGGCTGTGATTGAAGAACCCCTGGGTGGACATCAAGGCATATTTAAAGAACCTCTAGGGGAGAAGAAGAAGAAAACATTCCTCTAAGCGAATGGCTACAAGCAGAAATGTTGGGAGCAACATCTTGTCCAAAGATGAATTTGAAAATCACATCAAAGATTTCAAGAGTGATATGAGGTAGTTTCTTGCCATGCAACTGGATACCTTGCAGATCCAACAAAAGCAAGAGGAAGCCAAGAGGGCTTTGGTCATTTTTTGTCCTAGATGCACTAGAAGGCATCCTAGGAACGAATGTCCATTGTACTCTATAGAAGTGTGTTTTGTTTGTGAAGAATACCATCCTACAGATCAGTGCCCTTCCTTGCCCGGAATTAAAGCTGCATATCAGAGAGCCAAAGGAGCCACTGAATCACTCTATTATATGAACCAAAGGAGGATGCATGGACCTAGATCTTACCAGCAGGAACTGCAAGGGACACCCGAGACCTATTATGACCCCTATCAAGCCACTTTCATGCCTTCTTGGGGTCCCCCTACTCATCCTTCCTGGTTCACACCTCCTCCTTGTTCCTTCACAGATCCATATTATGCCCAACCAGTTGCTCATTCATTTCACTCTTATGCTCAGCCACAGCCTCAATGGAATGCACCTTATCAGGAGTGGAGGCCCTAGTACAACTCTCATCCCCCTCATTTTCCTCCACCACCTGCTCATCCACAACCATCGCCTCCTCCTCCACCAAGGCAACCCCAAATGCCTACCCAACCACAATCATCCATCTCCATCTCAATTTCACACCTCCAATCAACTACCCATACCATTTCCAAAACCACACAATGGAGCAGCTCAACCCCATTGCAAAGCTGAGGCATGTTAGGATATTCCGACACATAGGATATAGTTAAGTTCAACTTGGTCTAGTATAGAGTTAGGTTAGAGTTAGGTAAAGTGTGTTTCTTTACCGTTGTACATTTTGTAACTTACAATCTGACGGTCACGATATGTAGTGATCCGACGGTTCACTCTCACCTCGGTATTACCGACACTTGATCCGTGGCTTGACACCCGATTGGTCCATGAGTTCTATTTAAAGCGCATGGAGGGTCATTGTTCGGGTAATCCGTGCATGAGAGAAGCTTATGTAAATTTTCATTCTTTGATTAATAAATTGCCTGTAGTACCCACGTTGGGACAGGCCGTGGACTGTTTCCCTCCTTGCACTCTGAGGGTTTTAACCACGTCAAAAATACTGGTGTATTGATTTGAGATCTGGTTGTGAGCGGTGTCCTTTTGGTATTCTTTCTGTGGAACTTACCCTGTAAATTCCTACATGGTATCAGAGCTATTTGAGGGCCGCGTCCGTTGGTGATCCAAATCTGAAGCCGGTAGAACTGCATGCGGCTGTCGTTTCCTAGATCTGCTGTTTCTGACTGCTTTCGGGCCGAGAGGACTGCTCTGTTGCGTTCGGAGCATCTGTTCCAGTGAGGAACCCCTTTCGTTTCACGCGAAAAGGTTTCCGGTAGCCCTAGCTGCGTCATTTTTCAGATCGGGAGGTATACAGTGTTTTTTGCAGTTTACTGTTATTTTCTCTCTGCTTATTTCGGTCTCAGTTTATTTAGCCTTTTTTTAACCGGATCTATACCTTTCATTTCTGCGTATGCTCTTTGCCCTGCGACTCTGTGCGATCTGGGCAAATCAGAAACAGAAAGGAAGGATTTTTCTCATGCGTATGCTCTTTTCCCTGCACCTTAGTGTGATCTCGGAAAATCAGAAACATTGAGAAAAATATTTAGTTTTTCGGCTAAAGCTAACTTTGAGTTTTTTTTTTTTAAATTTCTAGTTTTTTTGGCTAAAGCTAACTTCGAGCCGTAAGGTTCGTTTTTCTTTGCATATTCGTGTTGGGTTTTGTATTTTGTGTTTTGTAGGGAAAAAGAGCTTTCTCAAGGCAAGCACGCAAACCAAGGCCCCCCCCCCCTCTCTCTCTCTCTCTCTCTCTCTCTCTCTCTCTCTCTCTCAAATTTTTTGTATAGATCAATTGGTTCAAAGCTATTTTAAGAGAGTAGAGGTCTTGGGTTCAAGTCTCCATTTTGTGGGGGCGGATTTTTTCATTCCCGCACATTCGCGCACTTTGCCGGCAACGTCAACATTTTTTTTCTTCAAAAAGCCATAACTTCTTCATCCGGAAGCCTTTTTCAGAGCCGTTTTTTTTAAAACCGCCTATTTTTTCGAGATCTATCCATTGGAACACTTACTTTCAGCATCTTCAGCTTCAGTTTTTTTTTAAAATGGGAAGTCCATCAGATGGATGTTAAATCTGCCTTCTTGCATGGGGACTTGCAGGAAGAAATCTATATGGAACAACCCATTGGCTTCATACAAACAGACTCCAGCCTTGTTTGTCGACTTAAGAAATCCCTTTATGGCCTCAAGCAAGCTCCTCGGGCTTGGTATGCCAAAATGGATAGCTTTCTTTTAGAATCTGGCTTTTCTAGGTGTCATTCTGACAATACTGTCTACACCAAGAAAGTGGGCAACTCTCTTATCATCCTTGTTCTTTATGTTGATGATCTTATTCTTACTGGTAGTGATCCCAACCTTATAAACCATGTGAAGTCAAGCCTTAAAAAGAAATTTGAAATGACAGACTTAGGCCACTTACACTATTTTCTCGGTCTTCAAGTCTTGCAATCCCAAGAGGGTATTTTCCTTTCCCAGTCCAAGTATGCTTGTGATATTCTTCGTCATTTTCACATGGAAGACTGTAAGCCAGCCCCTTCTCCCTTTCAGTCTGGAGTCAAACTTTTAGTCTCTTGTACTTCTCCTGAAGTTGATGCTACCTTATACCGTCAACTTGTCGGAAAACTCTTGTATTTAACCCATACTCGTCCTGATCTTTCCTTTGCTGTTGGCCTTGTTGCTCGTTTTATGCAAAACCCCCGTGAAAGTCATTGGAAAGCAGCTAAAAGAATACTTCGTTATGTTCGAGGTACAGTACAGTTTGGGATTCATTACAGTGCCAAAGCAGCTCCTCTGTTAGTTGGTTTCACTGATTCTGATTGGGCTGGTGACCCTGATGATCGGAAGTCTACTGCCGGTTATGTCTTCACTCTTGGTTCAGGACCTATTACATGGGCTTGTAAGAAACAGGCTGCAATTTCTCTTTCGTCAGCAGAAGCAGAGTATCGTGGTGCCGTGGAAGCTAGTAAGGAAGCCTTGTGGCTTCGTCAGATCCTATCAGAGTTTGGCTTTGAGCAGCAGCATCCAACCACACTTTGGTGTGATAATCAAAGTGCCATTCAGCTATGCAAAGATCCAATCCAGCATCAGCGCAGCAAACACATTGAACTACACATGCACTTCATCAGAAAGCTCATTCATGACCATGTTCTTGAAGTGCAATATTGTCCAACAGATGATCAGGTTGCAGACATCTTCACAAAGGCTCTCACAGAGGCGAAGTTCACTAAACTTCGATATATGCTTGGAGTTCAGGAAGTTGTCACTAAGGGGGGATAGGCTCTAGTGCCTCCTTCCTTCTCCTATTGTGTCATATTTGTAAATCCTTCAATCCTATCCCAAGTTGTTCTTAAGGGGGGATGTTAGGATATTCCGACACATAGGATATAGTTAAGTTCAACTTGGTCTAGTATAGAGTTAGGTTAGAGTTAGGTAAAGTGTGTTTCTTTACCGTTGTACATTTTGTAACTTACAATCCGACGGTCACGATATGTAGTGATCCGACGGTTCACTCTCACCTCGGTATTACCGACACTTGATCCGTGGCTTGACACCCGATTGGTCCATGAGTTCTATTTAAAGCGCATGGAGGGTCATTGTTCGGGTAATCCGTGCATGAGAGAAGCTTATGTAAATTTTCATTCTTTGATTAATAAATTGCCTGTAGTACCCACGTTGGGACAGGCCGTGGACTGTTTCCCTCCTTGCACTCTGAGGGTTTTAACCACGTCAAAAATACTGGTGTATTGATTTGAGATCTGGTTGTGAGCGGTGTCCTTTTGGTATTCTTTCTGTGGAACTTACCCTGTAAATTCCTACAAGGCACAACATGTGCAAATGACTCCTTTTGATCTCAATGATGTTCACCAAAGCTCAGGAAGAGTGTTGCAAAACAGAGATTATATTGACAACATTGAAGGACCAAAGGAAAAACAAGATTCAAAAGAGGAGATCAAAGAACCATGGGCTGCACTTGATGAAGAGAATAGATCAGAATCAAAGATCGAGAGAGTTTCCTCATGGTTACCATCAAATCTTCCATGTATTCAAGAGAAAGATCAGCAAAAGGAGGAAGATGAGAAAGTCATGATAGAAGGTGACATGAAGAATGATCCAGATCAGCAAAAGGACCAAGGATATCAAAGCTATATTAAGACATGGTTCCAGACAGTCACTAAGTTGCAACAGTACTCTCTCCCTCAGCTATGTTTGATCCCTTCAAGGTCAGATCATTTGGTCTCTGAGATCTGGATACCTATCCAAGCATGCATTTCGAGCCTCCACATCATTTTGTCTCTAATCTTGATGTGCACATGGCTCCATTGGAAGTATTCTTATACTTGAGAACGTTTTTTTTTTTTCAAGTAGGGTAGGGTAGAAAAAAGAAAAAAAAAAAAAGAAAAAAAAAGGAAAAGAAAAAAATGAAAAAAGAGGAAAATAGAAATCTAAGGTGAAAACATCCTCGGAGGCGCCTTAGATTGGCTCATTGATTGAAAACCTCCATGAGGCGGTCAATGGGTTGGAAAAAAAAAAGAGAAAATAAAATAAGATCTTTGGGTGAAAACCTCCCTTGGAGGCGCCCAAGGCAGGCAATTAGGGTTAAAACCTCCATGAGGCGCCCTAGTTGTTTTTCAAAAAAAAAGAAGAGAAAAAGAAAAAGAAAAATAAAGCTAATCTCCATTGAATAATTTCATGTTGCAGCAATGACATTGCAGGTTGCAAGAAGGACGTTTCATTACAGGAGGAGCACTCAAATCAAGATCAAAGGAATTTTTCTTGTGCCTTCTAAAGGAAGCTCTGTATTTCTACAGGAAACATCCTGTAGAACCTTTGGACGAACCAAATTCAAATTCAAAATGGAATCTGATGGTGGGAATCTGTTGATTAGGCCAACAAGCACTTGTGTGTCCATCCCTTACCTTTCTCCATCATTTTTTCCACCTCATTGTGCTTCTCATTGTGCTTCTACAGGAACTTCCTGTAGAAATTGTGGGAAACTAGACATGGATTTCAAAAAGTGGTTTGGCGGACATTGTAGCTTCCTCAAGGGTTCAGAAGCCCTCATGCAATCTTCCAACTCCTCCTCCATCATCTCCATACTTGCATCACAGCCCAAGCTCAGTTTTCCCTTCCATGCAAACACTTGCAAAATGCCTTGAAGAAAAAAACACATGGAACAAAATTTGTTTTTGCCATAACTTGAAAACCATTCATCCATTTGACAAACCGTTTTATGGGGAATTGTACAAGGGTGATGGCAACATGCTTGAGCAGTTTCAGCCAAGTCCGGTGCACGGTTTCCAAGAAATCAACCTCCATCACCATCAGCCATTTTTGCATTTTCTCCATAACCGTGCATCCGTTTCAAAACCTGTTTCATGGGGATATGCATATGAGTGATGGTAGCCTACCCAAGCAGTTTCAGCCGATTCCGATGCACGGTTTCCGAGAAATCGATCTCTGAAATCTTCAGTGATTTTCCATTTTTCTCGAAATCCGTGCATCTATTGATCACGATTTTACTAGGGGAGATGCATAATGATGATAGAAACATGCTCAGCAAGTTTCAGATCGATCCGTTTTTCCGTTTGGGAGAAATGGCGAAAACAAGTTCTGGTTCTGTGACATTGCAGCAGCAGCAGCTTGAACGTGCAGATCTGAACGTGGAAACAAATGCATGCAGCTTAGATCTGGTCAGAGGACACCTGCACAAGGAAAAACAATCAAAAATCATCAGCCAAGCCCTCATGTAACCAAAGGATCCAAGCATGCAGCAGCAGAAAGCTTCACAAGCGGTCGTTTGACTTCAGGTACCTGACTAAACTTGTTCCTCTGTTTGCATAGATCTAATCTAAAGCATTGCATGAATGAATGAGATGGTGAGATTCAGTTAGAAAGGTAGCAAGTCTGATTGCACTCATCCAGGGATCATCAACGCATGTGTGTAGTCAGTCACGGGGAATTAAAAAAATTAAAAAAAATAAAATAAAAAAACAGACAGTGGTAACTCCAGTGCAACTGATTAACGGAAAGAGGCCATGCAGCTCATCACAGCACTGTCGTCTGCATGTGGCCACGTACGCTTGGCCACTGCACTCCCTCACCATGAATCACGCCAAAATTAAATGACACTCGGCTGACTCTCACACCCTCTGTTCAACTGCAGTTACAACTGGAGCACGCATCCACCACTTCCAAATCAGTTAACCAATGGTCCTCTACAAGTTTTCTTCCTGATTTCTTAGATTTCTATCCGTTTTAAAAAAAATCTCCCACCTATCACAATCTACAGGCGTTTCTACAGGAAGACGTTTTACACAGCAGAGTCTTCCAGAGAAGAGAAGCCCAAGTTTTTCTTCATCCAGTTCGAAGCTTGAAGAAAGAGCAGGATTACTGTAAGAAATTAGTCAGTGGTGGGAACAGGTCCTGGTTAAAGTGCAAATCAAGCTCAAAGGAAACTTTACCTTGGTCGTATTTCATATGACATGGCCAATGATAATATTCTAGAAGTTTTCTTCCAAATATGGAGAGATGGAAGAAGGTTCAGTTGCATATGATAAGAATACCAGCAAATCTAGGTTACAAATCTAAGATACATCAGATTTCTTTATGATGGGCCGTTTAAAATGTCTCTATTCTTAGAGATTTATGCATGTTTTTCCGAGGCCTAGATTGTTTGGTTGTATTTGTCTTGGTTAATGTTGTATGTATTTTTCACCAACAAGGGATTTGCATTTGTGACTCTCGAGACTGTGGAGGCTACTAAGTGAGCCCGGGAGGAACCAAACAAAACTATTGATGGAAGGATTGTTACTGTGAAACTTGCAGTTGAGGGACAGAGAAGACTGTGTATATATATTGCAGAAATAACAAGGGTTGCATCTCGGCTCTATATTCAGATCTGTTTAGACATATCACAACGAATATATGTGATACTCAGCATACCTATGATTAAAGGAAATATCTATGGATGTATAAACCTAGGAATATGTATGAACATCATCTTGTCAACCTGCAAGTGTTTTCATCAAAGAGATGAAGTTGAAGGATCTGTCCTAGGATCAAAGGTCTCAGCATTCAATTTATATTACCCTGCATACCTCAGTGTGAACTGTAATTTGATATCTCTCAATGGGTATTTGAATTAAAATTCCACAGTTGCAATCACAGTTTAGACACACATGGAGATCTAACCTTCAGGTAGACTTCATGGATATGATAAAGAAGCAACAGTGAGGGTCTCAATGATGATGTAACAAACACAAGAAAGACCACCACAGAAGGAACAGGTAGAGGAATGAGGGAAAAGGACAAGCTGTTGAGGCCAAAGCAGGGGGTGGTAAGATAACACAAATGCCAAGGGCACCATTTCTTCCATATGATTGCATATACTTGTGCACTCATAACAAGGCTGAGGATTCACTAAGAAAAGCAGCAGACAATGAGGAAGAAGAGCAGAAGGGAGAGAAGAAGAAGGCTGCCACAGCCAAGCTGAAAGGAAAATCACCCTCAGCCAAGCAGGCTAAGACAGTGCCGACTGTTTCTACAGGAAGACAGAGAACTGTTAGCAGACTATTTCTACAAGAAGACAGAGAACTGTTTCTACAGGAAGTTTGAAAAAAGGGGAGCCAAAGGAGAAATCAGCCGAGATGTTAGCCAAAGAAGCCACCAGGGCCATCAAAGATGAGGAGAGAGATTGGTTGCTCAGAGGATGAGCAACACTTTCAGTAGGGGGGTGATGATGAGCCCCAAAAATGGACAATTATTTGGGCTCATTCAACCTCCTAATTTGACTTAATCCACCATTCTCATTGGTTTATTGCATGTTTTGATTATTTTTATGTTAATAGAGTGAATTTGGTTAGTCATTATGCCAACAAGTCTAATGGGTGCTTTGTGTAGCCTTTTTGGTCAACTTGGAGACAAAATTGAAGGTCTTAATGAGCACTTGGCAGCCAAATTCGTGGGAGAACAAGCTAGAGGATTTGTAGGAAGGTGTCCCCTTCATTTATGGGCCCTTACCTCGAATTCTCCACCATCAGCTCGGAGTTCAAGGGCCACCAAATCAATCAGCACAAGGGCAGCCAAGCAAGTCAAGTAGGACTGCTGTTAACTCCAAGTTTTGGGCAGCCGAGTCCCTAAAGTTTAGGAGGACTGTTGGGTCCTCAATTTATATAAATAAGAAGGCTTAGGGCCTTATTTTGGTTAGCCAGTTAGTCATTTTGTTAGCTAGTGGATGTTAGCTAGTTAGCGAGTAGATAGTAGCTAGTAGTTAGTCATTTCATAGCCTTGTTGTAGTCATTTTGTAATTCGATTTGTATGCAATAGATTAGCTTTGCTTTCAGCTCATTCTCAAGCTCTCCTTGTGGACAGTTTTGATGTAACTCTTCATTCTTGATTAAATAAGATGAATTCAGCTTTGCACTAGCTCTAAATCTCTCTTGGGAGGCTGTAGCTCTTGGGGTTGGGCCCATCTCAAGCACCCAGTACCTCGCCTGTTTATCTTTATGTGTGTTTGCTGCGTTCTTAAAATAAAATCTGCTCTTTAGATCTTGCTTTGTTATTTTGGTTGTTTTTGTTGGTTAAAGTAGCTTTTTATGTTTATGATGGATTGGTAGGAGTTAGTCATGTGTTTATATCTCTTTGATAATGTTTTGTTCACATGTTGTACGTGATTCTTGTCCTGAATAAGGTTGTTGTTCACTGATCTCATTAAACTGTTAGATAGATCATCTAATATTTTGATTGTATGCAAGACGTAGTTGGTTTGATCAGGTAAACACTATGCAGGGCACCTTCATCACCTCCTCGTTCATCTGAGCCTCGTCCAAATCAGCTCCTCCATCACCAAGTCTGTTTCTTCATCTCCCATCTGCTCTTTTGCCACGTAGCCCTACCTTCTTGCCTTTCCATTGCATAAACCTTCTTTGATGCAAGCTAGACTTCCACACCCTCTCATCACCTCATCCCTCAGTCATTGGGTCATTCCAGGCCCCTACCCTACCTCCCTACCCATTCATGCATTCTCTCCCACTCACCTATCAGTCAAAAACCCAATCACGAAACATCCTGTAGAAGAATTACAGAACTTCATGTAGAAACCCCTGCAGACTTCCTGTAGAAGTTCATAAACACGGTTGCATGGCATCTAGACTTTGTGAAACTCTTGGAAAGAATGTTAGGGATCCCTTAGACCCTCTCTGTACCTTCCTGACCTCTTCCATGCATTTCTCCTCCTTGATCCCCCTCTACACAGTGAAAAGCCAGTTAAAAGCACATGCATGATAATTCTAATAACTTAATCAAAAATACAAAAAGATGTTTTCTTCAGATAGTGATAACTTAGACACATGCATTTTACCTTACTAGAAGTAATGGCATCTCTTCTCGTAGTTTGCATTCTCATTTTTGCATCAGTAGGACTAGTTGGTAGAATTAGGGTTTGCTAGGGTTTGTATTTCTTTTTGGCTTTCAGTTTCTTTCCGCAAGTAGATTAGCTTCCTTTGAGTTAGCTTTCGTCCATCAGTTAAAAAGCTTCTTCTAAGAGCTCATAGAAGTTGGCTTGAGCCCATAGCGGACTTGTGCCAGCTGACCAAGTGACAGTTGCGGCAAGAGCTAGTACTTGTGCATACAACACCGTCGCTTCCAAGTTTGTTACGAATTACCAGGTTGATAAAATTAAAGAAGGGAGTTCCGGGAGTTGTAGCATTATTGATACAATACTGGGGCCCACCAGGGAGAACCTGTGATATATGACATGATATGATGTGGGCCACCGGAGGTCGGGAGTATAATGACATTGGAATTTTTCGAGACATACCATATATAAAACTTCGATAAATGGGATTCTTCGATAAAGGGTTTTCTTTTAACTCGTCAAAATTTCACCCTCACTGCATTTCCTACCATGAGTTGCCATAAATGGGCTTCTTTTTTCCTCGACCTTTACTTCAAAACTGGAGTGTCAAGGGCCGCAACACCATGATGCTTGAACACCCCTAAAATTATCGAAATTGCTCTCTCTTATCGTCATCTGTTCTAGTGTGAAATCATGGGTACCTTGTCATATTTATCAATTCAAAGCTACCAAAATAAGCATGTGGAGGCATATGACAGTAAAGAAATAACATTAATATTCCCCATAAAAAATACCTAATTAAGAGAAAATCATTACATAAGTCATGGAGAAACCCCTCTAAGTAAGAATACTATCATACTGCTCACTGGAAAAACAACAATTTCAAAACGAGATAACTTTTGTAATAAAGGAAATACCCACTACAAAGCTTGGTAATCTAATCCTAATCATAATACACAATTAGATTATCACATTTCACTATTGCTCCTTCCTATCCTCATGCTTAGAAGTCTCTTTGATCTCTTCACTAGCATCCTCCTAACAAAGGACATAGATAATTCAAAAGATATGACATGGCCAACTCTTAAAAATACTAATAATAAGAACTGAACACGTAAACTTTAGATATAAACCTGCATGTATGATGTCCTCAGTTTATGTAGGGATCTCATTTATTTTTTAGCTCTCATTTATTTTTAAACTTTAATACATTGGAATAATAAATCGAATAGCCCCCAAGTCCAAGACCTTTTGTGACATAAATGTTTTTTCATGTTAAATCGGGAATTTGAATAGTTAGTGTGAAATAACATTTTGCAAAAGCTTTAAACCAAAGTTTAATACATATAACACAAATAATAGCGGAAGCCATATTATAAATTAATATAATAAAACATATCATGATTTTTGGCAATTTGAGTATTTACAACACATACATGGAAGAACCCCTTTGCATAAGAATACTCTTATATTACTCAATTGAAAAACAATAATTTCAGGATGAAACAAGGACTGTACGCAGTGGTAGTCCCTGCCGATTTGATAAGAGAATCAGGAAGTTTGATAGGAGATATACCTATTGTATTTTGTACGAGATATAACTATTGTATTCCATATTCTAAGATAGCGAGAAGGTGTATTCGGTACCATATTCTAAGATAGAGAGAAGGTATATTCTGTATTCAAAAATAATGAGAAGGTTGTTGTATTTTGTTATTCTAAGATAAGCAAACTGAAATAGTAAATTAAAAGGTGGCCTCATAAATTCACTACTAAAAGGTGGCCCAATTTCCAAGAAAACAGATGGCAAAGCAAACTGAAATAGTAAATTGTAAATTGGTGAAACCAGCCCACTATAGATTATTCTTGGCTGCACTTTGAAGTGTTGAAAAGTAAGATCAGTGTACAGATTTGAGGCTTCCCAATGAATTCGATTGTCAAGATTAACTTTTGTGAAGATTAACCTTTTGTGATTCACATGGACCAGTGTACTGATTTAAGGCTTTCCAATGACCTTTTGTGATTCACATGGACCACTGTACTGATTTAAACTTTTGTGAAGATTAACCTTTTGTGATTCACATGGACCAGTGTACTGATTTAAGGCTTTCCAATGACCTTTTGTGATTCACATAGACCACTGTACTGATTTAAGGCAAGCTTTCCAATGAATGCTATTGCATAGATTAATTTTTGTATAGAGTAACTTTTGTGATTTACATTATTTTTAAATTTTTAAATTTTTTTCAAGATTTATTTTGCGATTCACAAAATTTTGAATTTTTTTTGAATGCTATTGCATAGATTAACTTTTGTACTTTTGTACAGATTAACTTTTGTGATTTATATAATGCCACACCCAGTTTCCTCTATATAGCACATGAAATCTAATATTTCATAATGCCATGCGGAGTGAAGAGTTAAAGAGTTTAGATCTAAATAGGGACAGATAAGCAAACGATTTATGACTAGAATTCAAAATTGTCTATCTCAAAATGCAGTTTATGACAAGTAATAAAAAAATGATGATTTTAAAGACACTAAAATTTAGCGTTGTGCAAAGAGAATAATAGCAAAACATGGTAAAAGAATTATCTATCTCACCTTTTGGAAATTTGATAGCAAAATATTTTATTCGAGGGAAGTCTAATTTTGGATAGATCCAAACAATCTGTATTTGAACTTTACACAAATAATCAACAATCAGCCAAGATGTTGATGTTCAAAAGATAGTGTTTAAGAAATTTACAGGGGTTGAAACAATGATTAAATCAAGAATAAACCCTCCATTAATACTATAAACCTAATTTTAACGACACTATATATTTACATTTACTGGTAGAATACCACGACTTCACGCTATTTCAATGTTTCAAAACACACATAGAGATGACATCGGCCCTGAAGAATGATATAAATATGTTGTATGGGTTTTTCCAAGAAATATATTGCATATGATATATCCCAATATTATACAGAAATAATCAGACTCCTCTCCTAAGCATTTCCTGGTAGTGCTCGAGCGATCGTAGTCACTATGTTTCCCATTTCTGATGGAAATTGGCAATGAATTCTTCCGCTAATTTGTCAACATCCCCGTCCCCAAATTGATCAATATTTTTTCTCACATTATCTGCATTGCTAATTTGACCTGCGTGATTACCAATGCCAGCACTGGTCTCTTTATTTACATCTATTGTTTCCTCGTTCTTCCGCTAATTTGCAACATCCCCATCCCTAAATTGATTAGTGTTTTTTCTCACATTATCTGCGTTGCTAATTTGGCCTGCGTGATCACCAACGTCAGCACTGGTCTACTTATTTACATCTCTTGTTTCCTCTGTTCTCTATACTGTAATTACTTCTAGTTTTACTGAAGAAGAAAACGATGGAATTGCCTTTCAATTCAAAAATTTTAATGCAGAAGAAATTGATAGTGTCAAACGATGGTGGTGCTGACAAGAAATTTATTGAAGGCAGATGAATGCTAACGCTCTGCCTATCAGGGAGAGTTGTGCGCACAGTTATATATCCATCCTTGAATGAAATATTAATGGTGACAAACGTTATAAATAGATAAATATATGAATGAAATCTTAATGGCAATGAAAGCTATAAAATAGACTCAGATTGTTTACTAGGTATATATGTAATTAATTTATGTTTTATTGCTATTAGTCGGAATATATACAAAGAGGCTAATGCGTCAGTTAATTAATCATACTTTATAATTTGCTAACACCTGTTAAACCATGAAAAGTTGGAACAAAAGAGTACTCTATACCTAATTTCTTCCATCGAAGACTTCAACTACTAATCAACCACTTTTTTTAATATTTCCAATGCCAACGAATATTTCTTAATGAATTTGCCACAGCGTATGAACACCCGGCAAAATATTCAAGTTATTTAGGTAACACATGGAACTGCATTTATAGGTTGAAATCTAAGGCAAGCACGATTTTGATATCCAGTGAATAATATTTTCTGGTGAGTTTGTTGTGACGAGGAATTATATAGAGAAAAAGGGATGTAGCCCGTGCCTAATGCGCATCCAGGACTTGCCATATGAGCTATAGGGTACACCAAAAAGACGAAACACATTTTGAGGATGAGATTCATAATTCTGAAGCCAAAGAGAGGTCGTCAAACTAGTTGCCTTAAACATAGCTTCAATCCAACTATCTCAGGCAAGCTGGGGACTGTGGGAGAGGATTAATTGGCTGCTTCTGTTGAGAGAGGGGGTAAACCAACAACAACCCAAAACTCTCAAGGAACCGACAACAACCCAACGCTTTCTGATTCAGTTTTTCAAACCAAAAACACATTGTGGAAGCGATGGTCTGACATCTAGACCGGAAACAACATAGGAATTGCAAGTGGCCACACCAAAATGAAGCAGTTTCATGGTTCTTCATTCCAATTCCTTCCTGTTGGCCTTCTAGCTTTCAGTCTCCCAACCGCGGACGCTATGGCTTCAATGCCAAATTTCAAAATTGCATAGGGTTGAATATAGGTAAGGTATTTCCCCATATCTATGATCTAGTTAATATCTATGGTAAAATCATGAGAAGAAAGCCAAAATTCCAACTTATTTTGCATTCATAACTGAAGGGGTTTTAATTTTTTTTTAATGAAAAACAACTTTATATTTAATATTTCAAGCATATACATGGGTATATGCAAGGTTTAGAGGGTTCTGATTAAATTCATCCAACAATTACAGGAAAGGGCTTCCAATAATACTATTCAAGTCAACATTAAAACTAAATTAGTTTAGTTTTGAACTAACCCTGGAATCGTTCATGGCAACTTTTTAAATTCTTTCTAATATATATAGATTGTGAGTAAACCATACATTTTTAGCTTTGCATACCGCCATTGCTTTGTTCGGAATCTTCTCCGTAGATATCTTGATTCTGTCTTCCAAATTCCTGAACGCAACTGGTGACAACATGAAGCTTGCTCATGCCAAACTACAATCAGAATCTAGCCTCTCTAATGATAAATCAAAAACAGAGTTAAGCACTTCACTTGAAGATGAAAATCCATCACAAATTCTGAGATGAATCAACACAACACACTCATTCTATGGCTAAAAGGATTAAAATCCTTTCAATCAATAAACCAGAAGACAATGACCGACACTTGCGTTTGTGGAATAGGAAATTGAATCTGGCGTGACTGCGAGAGGGAAAATTGAATGGCGCTAAACATGAATCTGAATGATTCTACTTTTCTGAACACCCCATTGCAGAGTGTTGTAGTTGTTCTCAGTGTCATTAATGGCCACCATTATGGTCCTGCTTCCAATCTTCTACTCCTCCATGGACCTCACTTGGTATCGCAGATTACACCCACAAAACGTTAACGGTGGTCGTTTGGCAGGTGTCAACTATAGTGGTTTGGATGGTGGCAGGTGTAAACAATGGGCAGGTCTAAATGAGAGAGGTAGTCACCCATGCAGCTTTAGTTAAAAACACTTGCTCAACCACCATTTTAAAAACTTTGCATAAAAAAACTTGTTAGAAGCTCACTTACAAAACTTTGGATTAAAAACCTGTCCGCCCCAAAATAGCATCGGGGCACGTGAAGTTTGTAATAAGAAGGCAATTTTAAAACATTCGTTAAAATTTAATAAATGGAAATAGGCCATTTTAAACTTTGGTTAAAAACTGGAATGTGATGAAAATTTGCGATCAAAGAATCAATTAATAGCTGGTCAACGCTCCAGCGATCGCAATAGTCCCTGCTCTGCCGTAGGTAGGGACTAATAAGTTATGCTGCAATAAAGAAAATAAGTACTACAAACAGTTCAAACAAGTTTTACAAGCATTTAAAAAACAAACAATGCAAATAATGGAGATAATAAACATTCATGCAAAGTCAGGCCGCTAAACAAAAAAATCAAGTACTTTCTTTGAGATTGAGAAATGAAAATAGAAATATGACCAATATGAGAACCTTGAACTTCCGAGAGATTCGAAGAGAGATATTTCATTATATTAATAATACAACATTCAAGCATCATAAAATACAATTCACCCATATTGAAGCTAAAAAACTTTCAGGGTCAAGCTTCTAGGACTTAAATACTATAAGATTGAACTTAAGTTTTCAAGTAAAAACAAATACCATTTGACTATCGATAGTAGTCACAAACCTAGCCATGGTTCTTTTCACAAGGAGACACAATGACCAAAATAAACATCTATAAGGAAGCACAGGGGAATGCAACTGCACGTTAAAGAGGTCATTGCAAGCATAGTAGAGGATTATATAGAGGGGTTTGCAGCAGCAGAACAAAGGTTGACATAACAAGTGGCTAAGCTAAAGAAACAGCTGGAAGTCCACGGTATAATCCCAGGTTTCACTCTCAAGAGTAAAAACGCTCAAAATTAAGAAGACGATGGAGGCATACCACAACCAAAACAATGGAGACCGATGAGAAGCACATAAATGTTTTATTTCCACCAAATCAACTGAGTTCATGACCAATCTAGCTATTGGTGACCACCTTGATAGGACAAAGGGGTGTCTCAAGCATATTGACATAGAACTCATCTCGCAAAATCTCCTCAGCATACAGGACTTGATCCCCCAACCTGGCCTCCACATATTTGAGGTAAGCACAGTTACAGATAATCCTCTTGAGCATGTCCTCCCTGGAGTTTATGGCATCGAAGAGACAGTTGACAAAGGATTTTTCCACTGCCTTCCCACCCCTTCTCCACATCCTGAACTGCACCTTATCATCTCCCACATGACCGTAGGCTTCCCAAAACATCACCATGAATATGCTCCCCCAAGCCTCAACCCCAATTCCCACCACACATAGGGGTTCTCCCTCTGATTTGTTCATAAGCCTCCGGAGCTCCGAGAGTTGATCTTCGGCGCAGGGGAGTGAGAGCTTATTTTTTATCATGGTATGATGCAGAAGCTCTGCACAATGTTGATTATGGTATCCATTAGTCGAAGGCGCCATTCGAAATAAATTTTGTATATACACACAAACTGTGTCTATCTATGTATATCGCAGATACCTATTTCTGTAAATGAAGAATTATGTTGTATATATATCAATTGAACGGTGCATTAACAATAAAAATATTTATTTTCTAAGCACGCCCAGCATGGTTGATGCATGTTCTATCTTCCGTGAATACGTGTTTGAATATCCCCTGAACTTCAAAAAGTGAAGTAAATATTAGCATCATGAAAATTTCCAGACGACTCATGAAATTCCTTCTCTGAAAATGCAACCTGTCTTTAACGGAATTTATAAAATCGCTACTCGATATATTAGGTGCAATCTTTAGATATATGATTTGTGAGTTAAATTTCCTTCATTCTGATGGTATTCATGGCAGAAAAGAAGATGATGACGAAGAAGGGGAGACTGGTGAGAGCTCCATTGTATATCTCGATATTATCTACTCCTACTTGAACAATTATGAAAGTTCTTCAATTCATTGATTATGAAAGTTGTTTTGTTGATTTTTTATTCAAGTCATCTTCAACGGTGAATTGTTGGGGTTTCTTGTAGGGAAAGAGGGTTGCGCTTCTCATGGAAGATGCCACCACCGCCATTCTAGTTGTTGTGGTGTACTATGTATGTTTCTTTTGCCATTCTATGCTTCTCCTTATTTTCATTTTCTACGACGACAATTGGTACTACTTTAACTGTAGTTAGAGTACGCGAAATTCAGCCTCGTCTCTGATTAATAAACATGGCAAGATTCCTTAAACCTCCACAGAACGATGCAGTACGAAACCTTGCAGGTGGAATTGCGAATGAAAGAGGGTTGCAGAGTCTCTGTTGGTGAGAGGTTTGAGGTGGTAAATAAATTTAACCCTCAATGGGAGTGTCGTGACATTTCCCATAGCAAGGAACTCCAACAGACTAGTTCCCCAAGTAACCCTACTCGCCATGGTAGGCCTGTCTAGGTCCCAAGCAGTCCCTCTGGTCGTCATAAAATGATCCATTCCACCCCACAATGAAGAAAACAATAGCAGAATTTCATGCAACGTGCAACCCTTGTATTGTTCAACCTGTAAAGCATATTCTTCAAGCCGACGAATCTGCTACAGTGTCGTGAGGAAGGACTTCACCATAAAATCCTATAGGTTTAATTAATAATTTAACTAAAACGCACAAACGATGGTAGATTTATTTTAATTATATATGATCAAAATAACAAAATAAGGCATTCAAAAAAGATCTCAGAGGAGATTTATTGTATACAAATTTAAGGAATATAGTTATATAATCCTATCAAAATAATGAAATAAGAAATTCCATAAGATTGATGGTAGATTGAAATTCCATAAGATTGATGGTAGATTGATTTAAAAATAATATATATATATATATATATATATATAAATTATATTATTGATATATGTATTTTTATTGCAACTTATTGATATGTATATAACTTTTTACCTCTACAACACTATTTTTATGGATTTTTTATTTCCTTATCTTATTGTTGATAGAGAAAACATTTACATATTTTTATCACTACATCATTCTTTTTTCGGGTTTTCCCTTTCTTTTACTTATTGTTGATGGAGAAAACTTAGATTAATATTAAGAAGTTAGCGCTTTATAGTTTTATCCATAAGGATCCTTTTAACACAAGTATGTTTCTCCTGGATCTCAATTACATATCAAGACTTATGTCTTGTCCCATCAGGAAAAAGGGTTTATTCAACATTTTTATGGAATATAAAAGATTAAAAAAATGGTTAGTTTCTTACATGGTGTGTTTGAACTGATTTAATTTTTGCATCACAATTTGTTCAAAATTGTAGCGAGAATGGGTTCCTTGTTTTGTGCCTTAATTCAAGGAACCTCGAAAAATTTCTCCTTGTGCATCCACAAGTTCCTATGATTTAGGAGCTAATTCCTAAAAATTAGGACAAGTTCCTAAAACTTAGGGTAAACTCCTCAAATTTAGGAAGTGTTCATAAAGCAGTTAACTGATGTGTCAAAGTGGAAGGTTGAGTTATCAGTCTTCTAGTGTGAGTTAATTGAGGAAAATAATTCGTGGTTGAGTCTCAAGAGATAGAACTAGTTACATGAGTAGTTAACTCATGCCAACTCAAACAATCACAAAAGAAAACTCCTTAATTAGAAACTCGCCGAATTTGGCCATTCAAATAGCTTTAAAAGGAGGAGCAAAGGCACATTGTTATTCATTGTTTTGGTGAGCATGAGTTGGTGAGACCAAGCAATAGGAAGCATGAGTTTGTACGTGGAGCTTGTGAGAGGAAGAGTGTGCAAGATAATTTTGTGCACAGTTTGGTATAGGGCAGCAGGGATCAACATTCTTGCAAAGGTTTCAATCTTAGATCAAACAGGAAAGACAAGTATGTCTTTCAGATTGAAACTATTGTATTTTATAAGAGATCAATTGCTCAGTTTTTGCGATCAATACAATTCTCATCAAGCAAAGGGTTTTCCCAATCATTAGAAAAATTTTGAGGTCTAAAATGGGCCTCAAAACAAAAATGTACAACCAAAATCAACTTTATAATAACCAATAGGATTGAAGATGATGATGTCAACCATGGGGGATGATTTACCATTTTTGGAATAAAAAATTAAAAATATTAAAAAATAAAAATAAAAATAAAACTACTTTTTAACTCATATTTTAAACTTATCTCCTTAAGGTTTTACTCAAATTTCGAGCGCGAGCACTCTTTAGATGAAAAAATTTAATCCTCAAGAGGAGTAACCATGTTCAATACCTTCAATGGGCCCTGCTACTTAAAAATACATGAAAAACGTGGTTGCAATCACATTTTTCATGTATTTCTCATGTTTAATGTAGAAGAGTCCATCGAAAGTATGTGACATGGGTACTCCTTGGATGAGGAATTAAATTATTCATCTAATGAGTTCTCTAGCTCGAAATTTGAGTTAAGAAACATGGAGATAAGTTCAAAATAGGAGTTGAAAAAATAGTTTTTTCATTTTTCCTTCTAAAATTTTGATGATCTAATTTAGTTTTATTTTATTGTTTCCACTATTATTTTATAATATTCCTTGGGAGACCCATTTTAGATCTCAAAATTTCTCTAATGTGGATTCCCTAGACAATTTTGTTTTTTTGAATTGTGTGACTGTACTTTTATTTATGTTCCTATTCAGCTGCATCCAATAGAGAAATTTCATGTTTATGTGAGAAGAAATTTTATTTCAAATTTCTCATATTAGCAAATCAGAATTTCATGGATTTTCTACATGGTATCAGGGCAAAGAATAGAATAAAGACTAGCACAAGTTGAGAGCAACGCATCATAGGAGAAGAACTTATTAAGCAACCTAAGAATAGTAAGTGTGTGGATTATTAGCGGTCTATTTGCAGGACCTAGATCAATCAAAGAGTTGGCTATGTGTGGGAAGTTTTGGAGGACCAGAGGAGAGTGTCAATAGGGATGATGTGTCAAAGTGACAAGGAAATTTGTGTGCCCTAGGAGTATCATTTTGGAGCAACTAGAATCTTGACAAGTGGGAAGTCCTTGAAGTCCTCATGCACAGTGATCATTGAAGGACTAATGAGTTGTTAAGAGGCAGATTTGTGGATCCATAGTTTAGTGGGTTGCAGATCGCCAAACCACTAATAAGGGGGAAAATCCAAAAGACCTAATGAGTAGACTTCTTAGTGGATCTAGAGGCCTATTAGTGGGAAGATCAGTGAGTGATCCAGGTGGATGTTGGTGGCCACCCACCTATCTCATTTAGACCCCCAAAATTGTCTCATTCAGCTTTTTAGTTTCCTTAATTGCAGCACTGTTTACTATTTTTAGGAGTTTTCGGGTCCTAAACTTCCAGAGCCATTTTGTGGCCCTAAACGACGTTTTTTGGGAAATCTGGGAGCACCATGGGACCATGGGCCGATGTTTCTCCTCCCGAAGTTATAGTTCTCGGTTAGATATTTCTAACGAGCTATTGTACGCATCAAATGGAGATCGGGTGCCAAAGTTACAACCCCGGGAAGTTGATGTACTAATTTACCCAAAACAGAGCCCACAATTTGGTGTTTCATCTTCTAGGGTTAGGTTTTTGGATGCTTAGGGTTTTCCATTGTTTTCCAACAATAAATAGGCCTTCGAACCTCATTGTTACACAATTCAGAGGGTTGTAGCCGCTACATCTCTTCTCAGAGATAAGCTACCGTCGCCCTAGCTGATTTATTTCCATTTCTGTTTGTAAGCATATTTCAGTATTTTACAGTAATGAGATGAAGTATTATTTCCGTTGCATATCTGTATTTATGGTTATCTCTATAATTTGTTGCATTCCTATTTAAATCTGGATCAGTGGTATCAGAGTGGTCTGCTTTTTCTTTGTTTTTCTTTGCATGTCCCCAACGAGGTCGGAATATAAGGAGTTAGGGCTTGAACTGGTCGAACCTTTGCAAGATCAGCCTTATAAATCCTGACGACCTCCCATGGCAGATGAAAAGAAAGACAAGGGAGTTGGAGATCCTATCAAAATCTTGCTCGAAGAATCCCTCGAGCAGTAAAGGAACACGATGATGAACATCTTTGCCCAGATCTTTCAGTAGCTATCTAAAGGCGACGCATCGACTTTCAACAGCTACTCTAGAAACACCACACCCTTTAAGGTACAAGTTAATTTTGAAATCCCCATATTCGAGGGTCAAATAGACATAGATGTCATAGATAAATGGTTGAATCTGCTAGAGGGTTATTTTTTTGTTCATGATTTTTCCAGTAGGGAAAAGATTATTTTCTCTCTTCTCAAAGCAGCCCCCCACATCAGGAACTGGTGGGAAACCTATTGTGGACAAAAGGATGAAAGTACGGGCTCACTATTTTCAGCCGCACCAACTTGGAATTCATTCCAAGATGCCGTCAAGGAGCAGTACTACCCTGTCAAAAGCTGTGAGGAAAAATACATAAAGTGGACCACGCTGTGGCAGGGAAGGGACCAAGATGTGCTAGAGTTCGCAAAAATTTTTCATAACCTTCGCACATAGTTGGGTATCAAGGATTCTGAGCTACATTTGGTACTCAAATACCGCAGTTTCCTACACAGGTACATCCAGGAAGAGATGGAGTTCCTGAACATCTCCTCACTTGGCACAGTGTACCGATATGCTGTCAAAATCGAGCAGAAGTTTAAACAGAAGAAGTGAGATTTTGGATATGCAAATCCGAAGACCAAAGGACAAAGCCAAGGCAGGGTGATCCAAGACAACCCGTCGAAGCCACAAGAAAGGAACACCACGAAGTCGAAGAAGGACACAAGAAAGTGGTGTGAGTTCCACAAGAGCGCCACTCACAACCCAAGTGAGTGTCAGACCAAGCAGTTGCTGGTGGCCGAGTTGAAGGCTTCAGAATGAGATGCATGTTCTGACCCTAATTCAGAACTCGACTAGGGGAATAGCAAAGGGAAGTAGATCACTGATGCGGAGCCTGGCGTCATTGTTGCCACCACCAAGTTCCAGAAGAATGAGCCTGAAGACCTAGAGGAGGGGGAGCGTCTTTTCCACTCACAAATGTGGGTGAAGGGTTCGTCGTTACAATTCATTGTTGACAGTGGCAGCCAAAAGAACCTCATTTCAGTAGAGGTTGTGAAGTGGTTGGTCCTACTGACCACACCACACCCACAGCCATACAATATCGTGTGGCTTCACCAACGACAAGATCTCCGAGTTCACCACCAGTTTCGCCTTCCCTACAACAACAAACCCTTCACAGACGAGGTATTGTGTGATGTTACACCTCTGGATGTTTGTGATGTACTATTAGGCCAACCATACTTATGGTGGCAACATGTTGTGTATGAGTCAAGGCCTCGCGTTGTTATCATCACTTTAGGTAATTTGTTATATAGGATATCAGAGGTAACCCCACCTACCACCACCTCTTTGATCACTGCTAAGCAAGGCATCAAGCTCATCTCCTAGACTAGGAAATTCATTTTCTGTATGGTTCACTCCCAAAGTAAGGGGAAGATCGTTGCCACATCCATGACCCCCGCGAAGGGTTCCTCCATGCAGCAACAACGTCAAAGGGATACGGTCATGAAATAACACATGGGAATATCATTGCCACATCCTTGACCCATGAGAATGGGTTCCTTGTTTTGTGCCTTAATTCAGGGAGCCTCAACGAATTTCTCCTTGAGCATGCATGAGTTCCTATGAGTTAGGAGAGAATTCCTAAAAATTAGGACAAGTTCCTAAATTTTAGGGTAAATTCCTCAAATTTAGGAAGTGTTCATAAAGCAGTTAACTGACGTGTCAAAGTGGAAGGATGAGTTATTAGTCTTCTAGTGTGAGTTGATTGAGGAAAAGAACTTGTGGTTGAGTCTCAAGAGATAGAACAAGTTACATGAGTAGTTAACTCATGCCAACTCAAACAATCACAAAAGCAAACTCCTTAATTAGAAACTCACCAAATTTGGCCATTCAAATTGCTTTAAAAGGAGGAACAAAGGAACATTGTTATTCATTGTTTTGGTGAGCATGAGTTGGTGAGACCAAGGAATAGGAAGCATGAGTTTGTACATGGAGCTTGTGAGAGGAAGAGTGTGCAAGAGAATTTTTTTGCACAGTTTGGTATAGGGAAGTAGGGATCAACATTCTTGCAAACGTTTCAAGCTTAGATCAAATAGGAAAGACAAGTATGTCTTTCAGATTGAAACAATTGTATTTTATAAGAGATCAATTGCTCAGTTTTTGTGATCAATACAAGTATCATCATGCAAAGGGTTTTCCCAATTATTAGAACAATTTTGAGGTCTAAAATGGGCCTCAAAACAAAAATGTACAACCAAAATCAACCTTATAATAACCAATAGGATTCAGGATGATGATGTCAACCATGGGGGATGATTCACCATTTTTGGAATAAAAAATTAAAAATATTAAAAAATAAAAATAAAAATAAAAACTACTTTTCAACTCATATTTTCAACTTATCTCCTTACGGTTCTACTCAAATTTCGAGCGCGAGAAATCTTTAAATGAAAATTTTAAATCCTCATCAGGAGTACCCATGTTCAATACTTTCAATGGACTCTGCTACATGAAAAATTAAAAATACATGAAAAACATGGTTGCAATGACATTTTTTCATCTATTTCTCATTTTTAATAGCAGAGTCCATCAAAATTATGTGACACGAGTACTCCTTGGATGAGGAATTAAGTTATTCATCCAATCAATGCTCTAGCTCGAAATTTGAGTAAAAAATTATGGAGATAAGTTGAAAATAGGAGTTGAAAAAATAGTTTTTTCATTTTTTCCTTCTAAAATTTGATGATCTAATTTAATCTTATTTTGTTATTTCCACTATTATTTTATAATATTCCTTGGGAGAACCATTTTAGATCTCAAAATTTCTCTAATGTGGATTCCCTAGACAATTTTGTGTTTTGAATTGTGCGACTGTACTTTTATTTATGTTCCTATTTGGTTGCATCCAGTAGAGAAATTTCATGTTTATGTGAGAAGAAATTTTATTCCAAATTGCTCATATTAGCAAATCAGAATTTCATGGATTTTCGACATGGTAGCAGGGCAAAGAACAAAATAAAGACTAACACAAGTTGAGAGAAACACATCATAGGAGAAGGATTTCTTAAGCAACCTAAGAATAGTAAGTGTGTGTATTATTAGTGGCCGATTTGCAAGACCTAGATCAATCAAAGAGTTGGCTATGTGTGGGAAGTTTTGGAGGACATGAGGAGAGTGACAATAGGGATGATGTGTCAAAGTGACAAGGAAATTTGTGTACCCTAGGAGCTTCATTTTGGAGCAACTAGAATCTTGACAAGTGGGATGTACTTGAAGTCCTCATGCACAATGATCATTGAAGGACTAATGAGTTGTTAGGAGGCAGAGTTATGGATCCATACTTCAGTGGGTTGCATATGGCCAAACCATTGATAAGAGGGAAAATCCAAAAGACCTAATGAGCAGACTTCTTAGTGGATCTAGAGGCTTATTAGTGGGAAGATCAGTAAGTTATCCAGCTAGATGTTGATGGCCACCCACCTATCCCATTTGGACACCCACAACTGTCTCTTTCAGCTTTTCAGTTTCATTAATTGCGGTACAATTTACTATTTTTAGCAATTTTTTGGGTTCTGAACTTCCGAAGCCATTTTGAGGCCCTAAAGGATGTTTTTTGGGAAATCTGGGAGCAAAATTGGTCCATGCACCAATGGTGCTCTTCCCAAAGTTATATTTCTCAGATAGACATTTCTAACGAGCTATTGCATGCGTCAAACGGAGATCGGGTGCCAAAGTTACAACCCCGGGAAGTTGATGTACCAATTTACCCAAAACGGGGCCCACAGTTTGGCGTTTCATCTTCTAGGGTTAGGTTTTTGGATGTTTAGGGTTTCCCATTATTTCACAACAATAAATAGGCCTTCAAGCCTCATTGTAACACATTTCAGAGGGATGTAGCCACCACATCTCTTCTTAGAGATAAGCTACCATCGCCCTAGCTGGTTTATTTCCATTTCTGTTTGTAAGCATATTTCAGTATTTTACAGTAATGAAATGAAGTATTATTTCCATTGCATATCTGTGTTTATGGTTTTCTCTGTAATTTGTTGCGTTCATGTTTAAATCTGGATCAGTGGTATTAGAGCAGTCTTCTTTTTCTCTGTTTTTCTTTGCATGTCCCCAATGAGGTCGGGATATAAGGAGTTAGGGCTTGAACTGGTCGAACTTTTGCAAGACCAGCCTCGCAAATCCTGATGGCATCCCATGGCAGATGAAAAGAAAGACGAGGGGGTAGGAGATCCTATCAAAATATTGCTCGAAGAAGCCCTCAAACGACAAAGGAACGCGATCATGGATAGCTTTGCCCAGATCCTTCCACAGCCATCCAGAGGTGACGCATCGGATTCCAATAACTACTCTGGAAACACCACACCCTTTAAGGTACAAGTTAATTTTGAAATCCCCATATTCGAGGGTCAGATAGACGCAGATGCCCTAGATAATCGTTAGAATCTGCTAGAGTGATATTTTTTTGTTCTTGATTTTTCCAGACGGGAAAAGATTATTTTCGGACTTCTCAAAGCAGCACCCCACGTCAAGGACTGGAGGGAAACCTACTGCGAGTAGAAGGATGAAAGTACGGGCTCACTATTTTCAGCCGCACCCACTTGAAATTCATTCCGGGATGTCGTCAAGGAGTAGTACTACCCCTTCAAAAGCTATGAGGACAAATACATAAAGTGGACCACGCTGTAGCAAGGAAGGGACCAAGATGTGCCAAATTTCACAAACATTTTTCATACCCTTCGCACATAGTTGGGTATCAAGGATTTTGAGCTACATTTGGTACTCAAATACCGCAGTTGCCTACACAGGTACATCCACGAAGAGATGGAGTTCCTGAACATCTCCTCGCTCAGCACAGTGTACCGATATGCTGTCAAAATCAAGAAGAAGTTTAAACAGAAGAAGTGAGATTTTGGATTTGCAAATCCAAAGACCAAAGGACAACGACAAGGTGGAGTGACCCAAGACAACCCGACGAAGCCATAAGAAAAGAACAACACCACGAAGTTGAAGAAGGACACAGGAAAGTGGTGTGAGTTCCACATGTTAGGGAATTATATATTACAGAGCAATCAAACACATAAAATATTGCAGAAGTATAATCACATAAAACACATAAAACAAGAGAGACACAGATATACATGGTTCACCCAGTTTGGGCTACGTCCATGGAGAAACAGCCAGTCCTTTTTATATTATCCAGCAAACTGAAGAGATACAACCTACAGCAAATCCACTGTAACTCCCTCTTCACTCTCAATCTCCTCTTTGTTCCTCACTCAGAATATAGATATACATAGATGCAACACAATTCCCTCATATATAGTGAGGGGTTTCCTTTTAGGGAAAAAACCCTAAATTAAACATAACTTCTACAGTCAAATCTCCCCCTAATGAATGATCCAGATTGACTATGAAATTACAACATTTTACAAGGCAATTTTACATATATTATTAGCTTCGGGGGCACTACCCCCGATCCCCCCGCCAAGGGGGGCCTCCCAAAGGTCGCAGCCACCCCCCCTTGGACCCCCCTTGCAGCGAATATTTTATGGGCGGCATTACCGTCCCATTATGAACTGGGGTCCAATGTGGCGATACCTTTGAATACAGAAGATAATCAGGCTCCACACCCAACAATCTCCCACTTGGAGACTGATTATAGCAACTCCACCGCTGCTTCATTTGTTGGACAATGACTCCACTTTGGACCTAGCTATTTCTCATCTTCTTCATCATACTTGAAGACCAATTGAAACTGAGAAAATTCTCGGTTTCTCCCTGGTTAAAAATTTTGTTAACATATCTTTAGGATTCTGGCTAGTGTGCATCTTTTCCAGCATCAACTGTCTATCTTCCAATGCTGACCGTATGAAATGGTACTTGAGTTGTATATGTTTAGTCTTGGAATGAAATGTAGAGTTCTTTGCAAGATGTATGGCACTCTAGCTGTCACTATATAACTTGCCCAACTCCTGCTTCTTACCCAATTCATCCAGAAACCTTTGTAACCAAATCATTTCTTTACTAGCCTCTGTAGCAACAACATACTCTACTTCTGTTGTTGAGAGTGCAACAACACTTTGCAGTTTTGAGACCCAACTAACAGTTGTTCAACCTACAGTAAACACATACACTGTTGTGCTCCTCCTGTTATCTCTATCACCCACCATATCTGCATCAACATATCCCTGAAGAGCAATGTTTGAACCACCAAAGCATAGTGCTTGATTTGTGGTACCTCTCAAATACCTGAGAATCCACTTCACCACCATCCAATGTTATTTTTCTAGACTTTTCATGTACCTACTTACAACTCCCATTGCATGTGCAATATCAGACCTTATGCATACCATTGCATACATTAAGCTTCCAAATGTTGATGCATATGGAACTTTAAACATATTAGCCATTTCTTCCCGAGTCTTGGGACACTCCTCCTTACTTAATTTGAAATGGCTAGCCAAAGGTATACTAACCAGTTTTACATTCTGCATATTAAACCTTTTCAACACCTTTTCTATGTACTCACTTTGAGACAATGTTAATTTGCGATTCTTCCTATCTCTAGTTATTCTCATACCAAGGATTTGTTTT
This sequence comes from Pinus tabuliformis, assembly GCA_031772625.1. Lineage (NCBI taxonomy): Eukaryota > Viridiplantae > Streptophyta > Pinopsida > Pinales > Pinaceae > Pinus > Pinus tabuliformis. Next base: position 811,048,047 of record CM062817.1, on the reverse strand, counting down.
GCAGCACCCAAATCCTTCATTGCAAATGAGTTTGCCAATTTTCTTTTGAGCACATTTATTTCCTGCATGTTAGAACCCGCAACAAGCATGTCATCTACATACAATAACAATATACTATAGATGCCATAATTTTCCCTTTTGAGATAAACACAATGATCAGAGTGACATCTAGTATAACCTTGTTCAAACATAAACCTGTCAAATTTTAGATACCACTTCCTTGGAGCCTGTTTTAGGCATACAAGTTCTTCTTCAACTTGCACACTAGTTTCTCCTTCCCTTTTACCTCATATCCTTGTGGCTACTGCTTATATATCTCTTCCTCTAAATCCCCATGGAGAAAGGTTGTCTTTACATCTAACTGCTCAACATGCAAATATTAAGCTGCTACTAGACTTAAAATAGTTCTGATTGAAGTCATTTTAACAATAGGATAAAATATCTCATCAAAGTCTATATCCTTTTTCTGTGCAAACCCTTTCACCACAAGTCTAGCTTTATACCTTTTTCTACCTCCATATTCTTCCTTCAACATGTAAACCCATTTATTCTGCAATGTTGTTTTACCTGTAGGAAACTTGACTAAGTCCCAAGTCTGGTTATGTGCTAAGGAGTCCATCTCTTCCTTCATGTCTTGCTCCCACTTCTTCCTGGTTTCTACCTATACTGCTTCTTCATAACATTTTGGTTCACCAGAATCAGTCAACAATACATAATATAATGAAGGAGAGTATCGTTTAGGGGGTCTACTTATCCTGATAGATCTATACCAATTTTAGGTGTTTGAGGTGCTTGTTGATGTTGTGGTTGTTGTTCTGGCTGTTGATCATTATGATTTTCAGGCACCATCACTTTTCTTGTGATCTCGTCAAGCACTATGTATTCTCTGTTTTCTTTTTCTTGCAGCTGATCCTTGTACAAAACCTTTTCATTGAATATGACATCTCTGCTCCTAATGATTTTGTGTTTTTCATAATCATAAAAGCGATAACCAAAATCATTAACACCATATGCAATAAAGGTACATTTCTTTGATTTTGCCTCAATCTTTGTTCTATTTTCTTTATTAATGTGGACAAAGGCTTCACAACCAAAAGTCTTTAAAAAAGAGTAGTTTAACTTTTTACCTATCAATGCCTCCTCTGGAATACCACCATCCAAGGAACATGAAGGCCCTCTGTTTATTAGATAAACAATAGTATCTACAACATCTGCCCAAAATTGTAAAGGCAATCCTACATGCAATCTCATGCACCTTGCACGCTCCATGATTGTCCTGTTCATCCTTTCTGACACACCATTTTCTTGTGGAGTTCCTGGAACTGTCTTCTCTCTACGAATTCCATTCTCTGAACAGTACCTATCTAACTCTTTGCTACAATATTCACCTCCATTTTCTGATCAGAGACACTTCTACCTTTTTCCTGTCTCATTTTCAACCAAAGCTTTCCATTTCTTGAAAGTATCAAATACATACATCTGTATGCACAAGCTCTAATTTTTTGCTCTTCTTTTCTTTCCCAACTCTAAGGAATCTGACCCTCTTCTGTTTTCCATAAACACAATTCTCACAGAATTTTAAATCAACATGCTTCAAACCTGGCAAAAAATTTCTTGAGTGAAGAATCTGCATCCTCTTCTCACTCATGTGCCCGAGCCTATGATCCCACAATGTTGTATCTTCTCCTGTAGAGGTTAAAGCATTAACATAATTAGAAATACCATTGCATAAATACAATGTACCAACTTTTCCTCCTTTCTCTATTACCAGAGATCCTTTAGTGACCTTATAGGTTTTATCTGTGAAAGTAGTTATGCAACCTTCACCTCCCAATTGCCCTGTTGAAATCAGATTTTTCTTCAGATCTAGAACATGCCTTACTCCTTCAATAGCCACTGATTTCCATTTTTTTGTTTTATGAAAACTGTACCCATTCCAATGATTTTATAGGGCTTATCATCACCCAATCGAACCTGTCCAAAATCTCCTTGAACATAATCATAAAATGTTTCCTATCAAGTGTGGCATGGAATGAGGCCCCTAAATCTACCACCCAAGCATCAATAACATTTTCTAATGAAAGAATCAAAGCATCTTGCAACACATCACCTATTACATTCGCTTCATGATTAGTTTCTTGTTGCACATCTCCTTATTTCCATTTTGAGATTTGTAGTCTTTCTTCAGGTGTCGTTTCTTCCCGCATTTCCAACACACTATCCCCGATCTAGACTTGGATATGCCTTTTCTTGACTTACTGCGATATCCAGGGCTCTTTCCTCTTTCCAGTTTTCTTCCCCTAGTCTCTGCAGTCAAAGAATTACCTGACTGAATTTTTCCATCACATTTCCTTGCTAGTGATTGCACTGACAACATCATCAAACTTTAAGGTACTGGATCTAGAGATAGAGTTACTAATGGCCATAACTAAAGCATTCCAAATTTTTGGCAATGAGCACAGAAATAACAGAGCCCTAACTTCATCATCAAAAGTTACCCCTACAGAACTTAACCCACTGGTAACTGTATTAAACTCATTTAAATGACCAACAACAGATCCACCTTCTGACATCTTCATATTAAATAAACACTTCATAAGAAATACCTTACTTGAGGATGAGGGTTTTTCATATAGTTTGGCCAATGTCGACATTAAACCCTCCATTTTTGTTTCCATTTGAAATATCAAATGCTACCAATGCTGTCAGGCATAGCCGTATTGTTCCAAGTGCCTTTCTGTCGAGAATATCCATTTTGTGTCTATCATACTCGTCGGCTTCTTTGCCTTTCCGCTCAATGGTTGGTACAGATCTCTCTCATACAAATAATCTTTCATTTGCATTTTCCACAACCGGTAGTTTTGGCCATTGAATTTCTTGACCCTAAACCTACCATCTTCCACCATTGCTCTCACTTGATCCAAGAACCCTTCTCTCTGGTAAGTTTATCAGGCAAATAGACCTTCAACTCTGGTACTAGTTGTTAGGGAATTATATATTACAAAGCAATCGAACACATAAAATATTGCAGAAGTATAAACACAGAAAACTCATAAAACAAGACAAACACAGATATACATGGTTCACATAGTTTGGGCTATGTCCGCGGAGAAATAGCTAGTCCTCCTTTTTATATTATCCAACAAACTAAAGAGATACAACCTACAGTAGATCTGCCGTGACTCCATCTTCGCTTTCAATCTCCTCTCTCTTCCTCACTGAGAATACAAATATATATAGACGCAATACAATTCCCTCATATATAGCAATGGGTTGCCTTCTAGGGAAAAAAAACCTAAATTAAACATAACTTCTACCATCAAATCTCCGCCTAATGAACGACCCAGATTGACTACGAAATTACAACATTTTACAAGACAATTTTACATCTATTCTTAGCTTTTGGGGCACTGCCCCGATCCGCCTACCAGGGGGGGTCTCCCAAAGGTCACCCCCCCTTGGACCCCCCCTACTGCGAATATTTTACGGGCGATTTTTCTGCCCCATTACGAACTGGGGTCCAATGTAGTGATACCTTTGAATACAGAAGATAATCATGCTCCACATCCAACACTACAAGAGCCCCACTCACAACACAAGTGAGTGTCGGACCAAGCAGTCACTGGTGGCCGAGTTGAAGGCTTCAGAATCAGATGCATGTTTCAACCTTGAGTAAGAACCCAACAAGGGGAATGGAAATGGGAAGCAGATCATTGAAGAAGAGCCTAGCGTCACTGTTGCTACCGCCAAGATCTAGAAGAATGAGCCCGAAGAACTAGAGGAGGGTGAGCGTGTTTTCTACTCACAAATGTGGGTGAACGATTCGCCGCTACAATTCATTGTCAATAGTGGCAGCCGAAAGAATCTCATTTAAATAGAGGTCATGAAGCAGTTGGGCCTACCGACTACACCACACCTGCAGTCGTACAGTATTAGGTGGCTTCACCAAGGACGAGATCTCTAAGTTTGTCACCAGTGTCGCCTTCCCTACAGCATCAAACCCTTCACAAATGAGGTATTATGTGATGTTACACCTCTGGATGTGTGTGATGTACTATTAGGCCAACCATACTTATGGAGGCGACATGTTGTGTATGAGTCAAGGCCTCACGTTGTCATTATCACTTTGGGTAATTCATTATACAAGATATCGGAGGTAACCCCACTTACCACCACCTCTTTGATCACTACTAAGAAAGGCACCAAGCTCATCTCTGAGACTAGGAAATTTATTTTTTGTCTGGTTTGAACCCAAAGTAAGGGGAAGATCGTTGCCACATCCATGACCCCCACGAAGGGTTCCTCCACGCAACAGCAACAGTATAAGGATACGGTCATGAAAGAACACATGGATCCATGGACTGATGTTTCTCTTCCCAAAGTTATAGTTGTCGGATAGATCTTTCTAACGAGCTATTGTATGCGTCAAATGAAGATCGAGTGCCAAAGTTACGACCCCAGGAAGTTGATGTACCAATTTACCCAAAAACGAGGCCCACAGTTTGGCATTTCATCTTCTAGGGTTATGTTTTTTGATGTTTAGGGTTTTCCATTATTTCCCAACAATAAATAGGCCTTCGAGCCTCATTGTAACACAATTCAGAGGGATGTAGCCCCCACATCTCTTCTCAAAGATAAGCTACCATCGCGCTAGCTGGTTTATTTCCATTTCTGTTTGTAAGCATATTTTAGTATTTTACAGTAATGAAATGAAGTCTTATTTCCATTGCATATCTATGTTTATGGTTATCTCTGTAATCTTTTGCATTCCTATTTAGATCTGGATCAGTGAGCCAAAATTCAGTGACACAAGGAGTTGTGATCACTGAGAGTGGAAAATTGTGGACTAGAAAAGCATGGTGGGAAGGAAAAGGTCTTCAAAGTATGTTCTCCAAAAGAAAATAGGGAATCCTTCCAGTTCAAAGGGAGCAGCTGCAGCAGCAAAGAACTTGGTATAGTTGGAGACAAGGTGGATGAGGTTCTCCCAGGAACACCTTCCTCGCTAAGAAGGAGTGTTGAAAATTGTAGCGAGAATGGGTTCCTTGTTTTGTGCCTTAATTCAAGGAGACTCAATGAATTTATCCTTGAGAATTCATGAGTTCCTATGAGTTAGGAGCTAATTCCTAAAAATTAGGATGAGTTCATAAAATTTTAGGTGAATTCCTGAAATTTAGGAAGTGTTCATGAGTCAGTTAAATGATGTGTCAAAGTGGAAGGTCGAGTTATCAGTCTTCTAATGCAAGTTAATTGAGGGAAGGATCTTGTGGTTGAGTCTCAAGAGATAGGACGAGTTGCATGAGTAGTTAACTCATGCCAACTCAAACAATCACAAAAGCAATCTCCTTAACTAGAAACTCACCAAATTTGACCATTTGAATTGCTTTAAAAGGAGGAGCAAAGGCACATTGTTATTCATTGTTTTGGTGAGCACGAGTTGGTGAGACCAAGCAATAGGAAGCACGAGTTTGTGCATGGAAATTGTGAGAGGAAGAGTGTGCATAGGTTGGTAGATGGAAACATAGATCAAGAGTCTTGCAAAGGTTTCAATCTTAGATCAAGGAAGACAAGTGTCTTTCAAATTAAAACATTGTATTTTGTAAGAGATCAATTGCTCAGTTTTTGCTATCAATATAATTTTCATCAAGCAGAGGGTTTTCTCAATCAGATTTCTTAGACATTTATATGTTTTTGAATTGTGTGACTGTACTTTTATTTTTCTTCCTATTTCACTGCATCTAGTAGAATTTTTTTTATTTTTAATGTGAGAATAAAGTTTATTTGGGGTTGCTCATATTAGTAGATTAGAATTTCATGGATTTTCTACACAATTGTAACTTTCATTGCTAATTTTAGTTAGGATTTAGTAATAATTTGATATACAACATATTTATAACATAGATAATATACAATATTCATCGATCTTTCACATAAAGTATCCAAGATTTGGCTTTATTTGAAGATTAGTTAAAGTTCTTTGCAAGATTTGTTGCAACACTTCTGCAGTTAGTTAATGATGAACTTCCAATAATAATCTTGGAGTGATCTTCCATCAAAACGTTCTTAAGATTCTGCCGAACAATAGAATTCGAAAAATTAATGGTATCCGCCATCAGGGGCATTGAGAAGATTTTAGCTCATCGATAATGGAGTATAATATAGGGATTTTCAATATCAAACAAAAATAATTGTAGTTCTTAAACACAATTATGATAATTGATTAAATCAGTCATTTTGAATTTTATAAAAGAACTAGTTTGAATCAAATAACACATTGCAAGTTATTGTAACAAGAATAAACCAAAAGCCTATTCCTAATCCATATATTTTCATGATGCTCGTGTTGGGTTTTTAAGATTTATTTATCTTAAGTTTGAAAAGCTCGAGTCTTGGCAACACATTTTTATGGAATTCCACACAGGCCCCTTATTGCAATGAAATGAGAAACAATTTCTTTGCACAAAGTATCATCAGATAACATACCCTCTAGGCACTCCTAATTACCTAATTGTCAATTATCTCACCAAGTGGTATAACACCATAAATAAATACAGGAGTAAAATATATTCTTACAAGGTCTAAGGTGAATTCCTATTAGTATGGGTAGGCATAACTGCAAACACTATAACATGAAGCGTGATAAGAGAATAATGCTTATGGCAATGAGGAATGTCAGTGAGAACTTGGGTGGCTAATAAGTTTGAAGTTATGTTCAAGCCCTAAGACTAAGCCAACACAAAATAGAAATCAATTATGTAAACAATAAGAAGAACACCTACAAGGATTTGCAGGGACTTTTGCAAAACAAAAAATTAGGAATATTAGGATCTACATGAACCACTGCTAACACCAAAAACATAAGAGGAATGCCCACCAGGATTAGCAGACATAGCAAGAAGATATACCAATAGACTGAGTAAGCACTATTGCAAAACAATAAGAGGAATGAGTATCATTAGAGAAATTTCGAGCTCTAAAATGGGCCTCCTAAGGAATATTTTAAAATAATAGTGGAAATAATAAGATAATATTAATTTGCATCATCAAATTTTAGAGGGGAAAAAGAAAAAAATCACTTTTCCAACTCGTATTTTCAATTGGTCTCCCTATGATTTTTCTCAAATTTCGAGCAGGAGCACTCATTCGATGTGGAATTTAATTTCTCATCCAAGGAGTACCCATTTTGCATATTTCTTGTAAAGGATCCATCGGAAATATACAACATTGGTATTATTTGGATGAGGAATTAGATTTTGCATCCAACGAGTGTTCCTTGCTCAAAATTTGAGTAAATTTGTAGGGAGATAAGTTGAAAATATGAGTTGAAAAAACTTATTTTACTTATTTTTCACTTTTTTATTTCAAAAATGGTGAATCATCCCACATGGTTGAAATCATCATCATGAATCCTATTGGTTCTTATAAAGTTGATTTTGGTTGTACATTTTTTTAGACCCATTTTTTACCTCAAAATTTCTCTAATGATGAACAGACCAAGGCATCCCTTTTTCATATAAGTAACCCATGTGATATGCAAAGACATAACAAAATTATTCATGTGAATAGTTTGGATGAAGATGCATGAGTATGAGAGAAATCAAGTTAAGAATAAGAAAACACTTTATCCTAATATCAAGGGCATAATTCTACACCGGTGAATCATCCATGGGGACTTCACTCAATGAACCTTTGACATAGCATGTCATGTTCATGGCATAATAAAAAATACCCTTAATTTGACTACATATTGGAAAATACCTCTAAAAATCACTTTATTTAACCCCCTACTAATATGAATCCAATATACTTTCCCAATTTCAGAAACCCCTACTTTCACTAGATATTGTAGGTATCCATTTTTCATTAACATTTTTTATACCCCTTTATATATTTTCATTAATTTTAAGTTCCACTTGTTATACACAACATATAAAAACCATTTAATCCTTATTATATGTTCAATATACATGTCATTTTTTGTTCAATATATATCCCCCAATATGAACACACATGGTATGGTATTTCTCCCCAATAAAGCCTAGTGAAATTATCATTATTGTGAAGCAATCTAAATCACCATTAAATTCACACTCTCCACACAAAACACAATGACAACTTGGACAGTATCAATTTCCTTTAACTACATTTACCTTCATATTAGAGCAATACAATTTTCTAGAATATACATTATTACATATCTTAACTTTTCAAACCAAAGTCTTCTTCTTCTTAAATTTTGATTGTTGAGATATTATGATAACACTGGTTATAATGTTAGTGCTTCACCTTCCACTATATTGACAACTAAACAAAGAGGTCTAGTTTTACATTGATTAAACATAAACCAACAAAATAAAAAAGAGAGAAGAGATCATATTGGTTACATCTAATGATTAGATATAACCATAAGGAGATGTTGTCGTTTGTGGAAGAAAAGCAAAATGATTCAATACAAGTAATTAATATTACAGTTTACTGCAATTTTCCTTTGAATATATTAGTACAAATGGCAGTGCTTCCCTTTAAGATAAATTTGATTTTGTAATGAAGTTCATTGAGATTAAAAGTGTTTCATGGAGACTTTTGTGAAGGTTTTGATAAACAAATTATGGTTGTAAATTGTAATTGCTTCTTTTTTACTTAGAGATTTGTGATTGTTTTTTGCTAGTTAAAATTAATATATTTTGGTTTTTTTAATGGAAATTCGAAAATATAATGTTTTTGTAAGATTATATTTTTTTTATTGTTTAAAATACATTTTTAAATTCATAAATAAATTCAACACCCTAAAAAATCTATAAACACTATTTTATTTATAAACCAAAACTTCAAATCTAAATTAGTGCACTTCTCCTTCCTCGGGAAATTTGTTTCACAGCTACTTCCCCTCCAACTTCCTACATACTACACCACCGCTAGATGATATTGATAAGGATATTCACTTTCCATAGTCTTGTAATGTTCCTAGAGTCAAGACCCAATTCCTAAAGTTGTTCAAAAAGTGCTACCATGTTGAATATATTTTTGTTGGGATTCAGAAAGTTCACTAACCTGGCACGGACTTGTAGCCTCTCTGTGTCGAACATGGTATTGCTATCAACTCTCATATGCCAAATAAGAATAGATTCGTTGCTCTTAAATTAAAATTTGTAGAAATGTCATTTGTGTCTCTTTTCACTATAGATAATTCTAATGGTTCCAAGAGAATTGACAGTAATCATGGGCTTCAGGAGAAATGAGAGGATTTTGATGATGGGAAAGGACAATATAATAATATGGATAGGGAAAAGAAGATAACCTAGGAGATTGTTCAAAATTATGTCTAGAAAATCAAGTTGCTTTATCTTAAGATTTCACAAAGGTATAATGAGAAAATTAGGTTCATAGATTTGGAGAAATGCAGGGAAAGAAAGGGAGTGAAAAATGGTAGAAGTCTGGGCTCAGAGAAAAAATTTGAGAAACATATGTCATTCTCATTTCTCTGCTAACTTGAAAATGGTTCTCAAGCATTTGGGTAAGAGGAAACAACAACCTTATGATATGCAGCAAAAGCTTCCAAACTACAATTGTGAGAGCACATTGATGGAGACAGAAAGTTTCATTACTTAAGAAGTGGGAAAGACTTATAGTCTCAATATGCAAGAGTATGTTTAGCTTTTAGTGGATTGCAACATTTGGCCGAAGATCAGGAGTACAAAAGAGAGCTAGACTCTAGCTTCATCCTAGACAACCAAATTGGGGCCATGGTTTTATGTGAAACACTCCACTCAAAAGAGGCACTTGATTCTAGTGTGTTGGTTCGCACTGATGGTGAATATTCGAAAATTCCAATAGACCACATCAAAGATAAATTACAAGAGGTTTGTGTTGGGGACCAGACATGATGTATCATTATCCAAATTTTGTAATCAATGAAGTGGCTGAGGTTCCATCCAGTGAAGAAAATTTTCGATTTCAAATTGGTTGTATAGACAAAGAGTTATCCAAGGTTCCTATTAACTCAATAAAAACAAAAGAATGCACCAGAATCTTCTGTAGTGTGGGAGTTGTGAATTATCAAGCACCTTATATATGTTCAGTTGGTAGACAGTCGTACGAGAATCTGGAAAATAGGACAAATTTGTAGTTTCAAGCATATTTCCTGGACAAAAAATTGCCTAAGGATTCTTCTAGTATGGCAGGTTTGGGAGAAAAAATAAAATGTTTGAAAAATTCAAGTTCAAAAGAACAAGAATAAATCAAAAGCCTATTCTTAATTTATATTTTCTTGACGCTCATGTTGGGTTTTTACGATTTCTTGATCTTAATTTGGAAAATCGTAGGACTTGGAAGCACATTGATATGGAGTTCCACACAGGCTAGTCACTGTAATGAATAATGAGAAACAATGTCTTTGCACAAAATATCATCAAATCACATACCTTCTGGGAACTCCTAACTACCTAAATAACAGTTATCTCACCAAATGGTAGAACACCCTAAATAATTACATGAGTAAAATAGATTCTTACAAGGTTTAAGATGAATGCCTATGAGTATTAGTGGTCATAGCTTCAAAGCTTGTAACAGGAAGGTTGATAATAGAATAATGCTTATTGCAATGAGGAATGTCAGTGAGAACTTGGGTGGCTAATAAGTTTTAATTTATGTTTGAGCCCGAATACTGAGCCAACACAAAATAGAAATCAATTAGGTAAACAATAAGAAGAAATCCTACAAGGATCTGCAGGGACACTTGCAAAACATAAGTGCATGACTAGTAGGATCTACATGAACAATTGTTAACATTTAAAACATAAGAGGAATTCCCATTAGGATCAACAGACATAACAAGGAGAGATCCCAATAGACTAAGTAAGCACTATTGAAAAACAATAAGAGGAATGGGTATATGAATTTTCAAATATTCTTGGTATACAACTCTATGTTTCATCTAATGACGCTCAACTTATCTATATGTATATGTATATGTATATGTATATGTATATGTATATGTATATGTATATGTATATGTATATGTATATGTATATGTATATGTATATATATTATATATATATTATATATATATATATATATATATATATATATATATATATAAACAATGGTTACCAACACACACTATGCAGTGGGTTTAAAAATATCGTTTTGGGCCAACAATCAAGGCCTTCGGTTTCCAGGAATTATCAAAGGATCACACCATTGAGTTAATGTTTTATTTCTAGGGATGTGATACATTTTCTGCATCCTATCAACCAATGGTGATTTCATCATTGCATGCATTACCCTTTTTAGTTCCACAATACTTTTATGGTATTTGTCGAACAATAATAAAATTATTATATCTTGTCTTGTAACTGAAAATGCCCACAAAGAAGTTTGGATGAGATAGTAAATTCTTTCATGGTCTGTTATTCACTGTAAAATAAATATTTAAAAATATAAGAACACACCACTATTTCTAACAAACGTTTATCAAAATTCAAAAGAATAAGCTAAAACATTAAACTAATATTTCATCATTTTAAGATAAAGTAATTTCTCTTCAAAACCATAAAAAAAAAAAATCTTCCAACTCAGCTTCTAATATCTCTGGCTTTTAAATTAAACAAAATAACAATAAATAAGCCTTAATAATCCTATCCCAAAACTGATAAACAAATTTATGGACCTGGAACCACGGAACCTCATGCAACAACAAACAACATAGTATGATGATCGTGAAAAAATAATACATCAAAAAAAACCAATGAACTATATAAATGCACACTGTGAGAAGTAGTTTCGTGCAGTAAAATATTATTAATAGTGAAAACATTTATCCAACCAAAAGATACGATGAATATATTGATATAAAGTATCGACAGAACATACCTCCATTTGAATGTAATCTAAATGGAATGAAGATGGAAAATGATCACACAATATCAATGTTTTAACAACATGAAAGATGTTACACATTTCATCACTTTCAAACGCGGGAGTTCTTTTCTTCCACCTTTCTCTTGCGAAGCTCTATGCCCCTTTAACTTGTTGTTATTGTCAAGTTCCTAAATATTGCATTGCAGTAAAGATATTCCATCTACCAAAACAAGGTTCACTGAAGGTCAGTGTTTCTTTCTCCTAGCATGAGCTTCAAATTTTGTTAGAGAGAACAACCTATTAAAACATGTACACACAATTTCCTCACGGGTTATCAAGCCTTCTAACTGTGGACAATTCTCCCTTATATTCCAATAAAAAATAGAAAACTTTGTGTTTTGGGGCCACTATGCCATTTTCTATTATCGAGTACAAAACCTATGGAATAGTTAGATTAACCTAGCCCAAGGATAAATCCTTCGATTTTCATGGAGTTGTAGGAAATACATGCATTAGGTAACCATTGTCTGGTTTCCCCTTTCTTTTCACCAGGTGGCATGGTCTTCCTTTCTTCAGTTTCTGACATTCAAGCAAATCTTCCAAACCACGTTTATGCTTTTTACTACCAAATCTAGAAACCACTAATAGACCTTGCCTTCACTTTTTGAGTTTTGGTTAGAAAATAGAAAACTTTATGTTTTGGGGCCACTATGCCATTTTCTATTATCCAGTACAAAACCTCTCGAATAGTACAATTAACCTACCCTGAAGATAAATCCTTTTATTTTCCTAGAGTAGCAGGAAGTACATGCATTCGATAACCATTGCCTGGTTTCCCCTTTCTTTTCACAAGGTGGCATGGTCTTCCTTTCTTCCATTTCTAACCTTCAAGAAAATCTTCCAAACCATGTTTATACTTTTTACTACCAAATCTAGAAATGGTTAATAGATCTTGCCATCACTTTTTGAGTTTCGGCATTTTGTGCTTGCACTTCTCATTAAATTTTCTTGGTCAAAAATCTCTTATTTAAAGCTACATTCCTTTACCATAGTAGTTTTTTCTGTCTGAGGAAACATTTCCCCTGAAACATTTCTCCTCTAATTGACACAGTTATGCATATTTTGTCTCCTAAATACCGATCTCTTTAGTCCTATGCCACTTTCAAAACATCCTCAACAATTTCATTATTATTGTTTTCATGTTTTACTACTTCCCTAAACCTATAAAGTCTTTTTGACCTCTTTGGACATACATCATTTGAAGACATGTTTCTTGCAGCTGATGCCAGAATTTTCTTCAGAGGAGGAGATGGAGTAACACCCCCTGAAAAAAAATTTCTTAACTTGTCAACCTCCACATTATCATCATGATTCCCATCTGTTACTCCCTAAATCTTTTGATTTTGCTTCCATGCCAAACATACCCATGAAAGATAATACTAATTCTGACCTGCAGGGGAAATATAATGAACATGATGACATCCCTTGCAATATTTGAACTCAGATCTCCATCCTATAGCTAAGAGAAGCATTTTTTCTTTTATGCGAGTTTGTTTCTTTACAGTCTTGTCCAAATTGTCCAAATTAAGATTATAGTTAAGGGTTGCTCAAGGTTAATATTAGGCATCAGAGGTTTCTCTTTTTGCAGGAAATTCCCATGATTGAGCTGATACGCACCATGGCATGTTCTGCTATGTAGGTTTTCCATGAATACTAAAAGAAAGTGACATGTCATTAGATATGATCCCTCTCCTATTAGAAGAGTTCATTCCATCCTCAAATACAATGGCAAGATCCTTAAATAATACTCCATCAAATTCAATCTTTTTGGTCTTTCAAGTGTGCCTCCTTGGCTGGAGACTGGGATATAATTTTCTTAATACAATATGTTTCATTTTTCAAATCTGCTTCATTGACTCAAACAAGGGGTAGTTATGCTTGTTCATTTGAACCTGATTTCTTCAAACATTCTATTTGTTCTTCCATACCTTCCATGTTGGAAGAATATTTAGGCAACGCTATGTCCAGGAAATATGATTGACCCTGCAAATCTGTACAATTTTCCAAATTCTTGTATGACAATATACCAACTGAGAATATTTAAGGTGATTGATCCTTCACAACTTCTCCAATGCAAAATCTTTTGGTGCATTCTTTCAAGGTTATTGAGTTACCAGGAACCTTCGATAAATCTTTGTACATGCAACGAATTTGAAACCAAAAATATACTTCACTGGATGGAACGTCAGCTACTTCATTGACTACACAATTTGTCTAATCATATATGTTTGGTCCCCCAACATAAACCTCTAGTAGTTTATCTTTGATGTGGTCTATTGGATTTTTTAAATATCCACCATCAATATGAACAACCATCAAAGCATTTAAAGTAGCACTAGAATGGAGTGCCTCTTTTGAGTGGAGTGTTTCAAAGGAAACCATGGCCCTAGTTTGCTTGTCTCGGATCAATCTATAATATATATCTCTTTCGCACTCCTAATCTTGTTCCAAATGTTACAATCCACTGGAAACTAAATATACTCCTTTATATTGCTTCTCTAAGCCTTCGCGACTTCTTATGTAATGGTACATTCTATCTCCATCAATGTGCTTTCATTATTGTAGTTATAAAGCTTTTGTTGCATATCAAAAGGTTGTTGTTTCCCCTTACCCAAATGCTTGTGAACCTTTTTCAAGTTACCAGAGAAATATGAGAATGACATATACTTCTCAAGTTTTCTCTCTAAAACCAGACATCTACCATTTTCGCTCCATTTCTTTCCCCTGATTTCTCTAGATCTTTGAACCTAAGTTTCTCATTATTCCTATGTGAAATCTTAAGATAAAGAAGTTTGACGTTCGAGACATACTTTTGAATCATATCTTTGGCTCTCTTATTTTTGCTATCCATATTCTTAAATTGTCCCTTTCCATAATCAAAATCCTCAAATTTTTTCCGAAACCCATGATTATTGTCAACTCTCTTGGAACCATTAGAAATATCTCTGGTGAAAAGAGACACCAACGGTACTTCCACAATATTTAATTTTAGAATAACGAAATTATTTTGCTTTGGTGATACGACAATCAATAGAAATACCATGTGTAGCACAAGGAGACTACAAATCCGTGCCAGGTTTAGTCGACTTTTTGAATACCAACAAAGATATATTCAACTTGGTAGCACTTTTGAGCAACTTTGGTAACTAGATCTTGAATTTAGGAAAATTACAGGGTTATGGAAAGGGAATATCCTTATCCATATCATCTAGAAGTGGTGTAGGAAGTTGGAAGGGAAGTAGCTGCCATTGGTGAAACAAATTCTCTCTGGGAGGAGAAATGGATTGATTTCGGTTTGGGGGTTTTGGTCTACAAATAAATCTATATTTTTTTTTTTTAAAGTGACACAATTTATGTAAATGATGTAATTATTTGAGTAAATATATTTTTGTTCAGTTATTTTTTATAAAGAAAGGAAGTTATGTAAAGAAACCGCTAATATTATCATTTTTTGAGCAATAAGATTTTCAAATATAGTAGATTTGAGATCGTGTCAACAGTTATGGTTAACAATTGTCATCTTTTGGATACTAGTATTGGTGATTCATGGTATTGACCTCATAGTATTATATGTAATTAAAACTTTTAAAAAACTTTTGTATTCTACATTGTATTGAGCCATGGTTGAGACTTTGTATTCTCCATTGTATTGAGCGGCCAAACATAAACGTTGTACCAGCTTTATTCCATGAAATTCTATCATCTGTCTTCGAATCATCAACCAGCTGATATGTGTTAACCTGTGAGACTATTCTGACCAACGTTCCATCATTGTTTTGTTTTTCCAAAAGAGCCATGGCACTGTCAGAGAGCTCAGTTTCAATCCTACGGAATCGCCAACAGAGAGCCCATACATATTTTTGTTGAACATTACGAAACATGTCCAGTAACATCCTTTCAAAACACAGGAAAACATGTTCCTAAAACAAAGCCCCTCTCAATTTGCTTGTACAAGGGTCAATCCCACGAAATGCCCTTCGAATAAACAACAAAAGGTCTGAATTACATAAAATTCATCTCCACGATGACTTACTTGCCACCCCGCGCCAAGTTCAGAGTCTGAGGAATTAACTTCACAGGAAATACCCCAATCAAGATGGGGAGATGATATCAGATGCAGTAGTTTATCAGTAGTCTGGAAAGCACCGGTGGTTTCACAGCCAACTCCCAGAACTAGATATTCAAGGTATAGGTGGTTTCAAAGTCTGAGATAGGCACTAGTGATGTCATAGCCCCAACAAGCATTGTTTCACAGTGTAGGTGGTTTCACAGTCTGAGCATAGGCAGGAGGCTTATCAGTAGTCTGGGAAGTACTGGTGGTTTTACAACCTTAGAAAGCACAAGTTTTTTCACAGTCAATTCCCATAACTAGATATTCACAGTATAGGTGGTTTCACAGTGAGACAAGCATTAGTGATATCATAGCCACAACAAACATTGTTTTATACTTGTTTCACGGTATAAGTGGTTTCACAATATAAATGCTTTCACAGTCTGAAATAAATACTAGTAATATCATAACCACAACAAGAACCAATGGTTTCAATCTCATCCAGCACCCAATATCTCTTAATTTAATCTCCCTCCCTGCCCAAACAAGAAACCTGTTGAAAATGTAATTTCAACGCAGCCAGACCACTGCCAGAAAACGTTCAGCCAACCAGCCGGAAAGCTCTCGGGTTGATTTCAGGCAAAGGTACTTTTCCGATGTTTGAACCCGAGAAATTTTGGTGATGACACGTGGTTCACCCCTGACGTAACGCAACGTAAGAATCTCGGGTGATAAAGTTCAGCACTTGTTGGTCTTCCGATATGGTTATCCACCGTCGGATCTGCTCCACTTTCCTCCGCTGTTGATCACCGGGAGCTGCATACGAACCCACATCAATTCAATGTTTTGCGTGGAGTAAAAGGTTTATGGTTGACCGCCGTAGGTAAAAGAATTTAATAGTGGTACGAAGATTTTGGTGAGGCTCTTTTAATATGAGCATGGGCATGTTATAATATATGTTTTTATATATATTTATATACGGCATGTATTAAATAGGAAATCGTATGTAATAAGTTTAATGTTTTGTGTGTTGAATTTTAAAATATAATGTATGGCACATGGGAGAAAAATACAATCTGGTGTTTCCCAGCAGCGTGAAGAACCAGAGGGTGTATGCACAGCAGTGCACAAATATGTTGTAATGTTTTTGTGTGGGTATTGAAAAACAGAGGTGAAGGAAAACCATGTGTGGTTTTACAAGTGCATAAAGAAAATGGTGGAGCGCATTTGTAAGTTCGTGTAAATTTTGTTTTTACAGCAGTATGTAAAAAAATAGTTTCACACCAGTAAATGTGAATGAAGGTTTTACACCAGTAAGTAATATGTTTTCACTGCAGTGAATGTAAAAAGGGATTTACAGCAGTTAACCCAGTAATTTCTCAGAAATCTTTTATGATGTTGAAATACTCTGTCTCTCAGTGAAATTTTTTTAAGTCTTCCTGCATAAAAGATCCTGGAGCAAAGTAAAAACAGAGCATTGCCTCTGTGTGTTTGTTTATTTGTTTTTTTGGTATTCTCCCCATCGAAACACACCCAACAGTGGTATCAAAGCAGGCTTAGGCTCTTTAAAGAAATTAAAGAAGCTGAAGGGAGAAGGTTGTTGCTGCAGCAAAACTTCTCAGGCAGATAGAAGACTCAGACAACAAAGGATTCAGGTATTTTACAAAGTTTTTTTTGTGTTGCTGAAGAGACAGTCAGTTTTTAAAATACACAGTCAAAGAATGGCCAGCACAAGCACTGGTATGGGTTTGTTTAACACCCAGCTCCCACAATTTAATGGGAAGAACTATGACTATTGGGCAATAACCATGACAGCCCTGTTTGCCTCTCAAGATTTATGGGAAATAGTTGAGGAAGGTTTTGAAGAACCAGCAGATGAAACTGAGTTCAACGCATTAACTCAGGGAGAGAGAGATCAGCTGAAGAGCAATAGAAAGAAGGATTCAAAAGCCCGTATGTTGTTGTATCTAGCAGTAGACCAGAGTGTGTTTCCAAGGTTAGCAGCAGCTAAGACAGCCAATGAAGCATGGGAAACCCTTAAGACAGCCTATCAAGGCATGGAGAGAGTGAAGACAGCAAAACTACAATTGCTGAGAAAGGATTTTGAGAATCTGTGCATGAAGGAGTCAGATAACATTGACTCATTCTTCACTCATGTGATTGGTGTAATCACACAAATGAGAACTCATGGAGAAACCATTGAAGATAGAAGGATTGTGGAGAAAATATTGAGGGTCTTACCCTCAAGGTTTGATGCCATAGTCACCACCATCGAAGAGACAAAGGATCTCTCAAGTTATTCAGTTGATGAGCTACATGCATCACTGATAACTCATGAGCAGAGGTTGAGTAGGAATGAAAACTCATCTCTTGAGCAAGCCTTCAAGACCCAGATGTCCTTTGGAAGAGGAAGAGGTCAAGGAAGAGGAAACCGAAGAGGAAGAGGCAGAAGCCAAAACAGAGGTGGTAGGAACAGCCCAGCAAATGCACAAGGAAGAGGCAGCAATCCAAATCAGAACCAAAGCCAAGGCAGCAGCCAACAAGGGGGACAGTATCATGCTCAAGGACAAAGGTATGATAAATCTAATGTTCAATGCTATTATTGCAAAAAGTATGGACATTATGCAAGTGATTGTAGAAAGAAACAACATGATATGAGTAATAGACAAAGTGCAAATGTTACTAGAGAAAACAGCAGTCAAAGTAATGTGTTGTTAGCTTGTAACATGGCTGAAACACATAGTGAAGACATATGGTTTTTAGACTCAGGTTGCAGCAACCATATGACAGGGAATATAGCCCTCTTTTCAGCCTTAAATCAGAATTTGAAATCAGAGGTCACACTAGGAACTGATTGTAAAGTGTCTGTTATGGGAAAAGGGGAGATAAAAATATTTACAAAACAAGGAGAAAGGAAAACCATAGCAGATGTCTACTATGTCCCCGGAATGAGATGTAATCTATTGAGTGTTGGACAGCTCATCCAAAAGGGTTACAATGTTTACTTTGTAAATGATGTGTGCACCATCATGGATATACCACCCAGCAAAAGATGCATTGCTGAAGTGAAGATGACAAGGAACAGGATGTTCCCTCTTCGGATCCGGGCAGACTTGAAGAACAAGAAGGAAATGGCAGCAGTCACCCAAGAGGCCTTCCAAAGCGTGCCAAAGGATGAGAACTGGTTATGGCACTTGAGATTCGGGCATCTAAATTTTGGAGGTCTAAATTTATTGAGCAGAAAAGGAATGGTAAAGGGATTACCATTGATAGAGAAACCGGACAGCCTATGTGAAGGCTGCATTTTGGGAAAACAACACAGAGAAAGTTTTCCATCAGGGAAGAGCATAAGGGCAAAGGCACCCTTAGAGATTATCCACTCAGATTTGTGTGGACCAATGCAAGCTCCATCATTAGCTGGCAGCCTATATTTTTTAACATTCATTGATGACTGTACAAGAAGGACTTGGATATATTTCCTTAAGAACAAAAGTGAAGTGTTTGAGAAATTCCAAAATTTCAAGGCATTTGTTGAAAACCAAAGCGGGCTGCACATTAAAGTTTTGAGAACTGATAGAGGAGGTGAGTATATCTCCAAAGAATTCCTAAGATTTTGTAGAGAAAATGGAATTCATAAACAGTTTACAGCAAGGTACACTCCGCAGCAAAATGGAGTTGCTGAAAGGAAGAACAGGACCATCATGGATATGGCGAGGAGCATGTTGAAGGCAAAGCATTTGCCAAATGAGTATTGGGCTGAAGCTGTACATTGTGCAGTTTATATATTGAACAGGTGTCCTACAAAAGCAGTCTTGAACAAGGTGCCAGAAGAGGCATGGAGTGGGAGAAAGCAAGGAGTCACCCACATGAGAGTTTTTGGGTGTGTGGCCTATGCACACATTCCGGATCAGCTAAGGAGGAAGTTGGACAGCAAAGGGGAGAAATGCATCTTCATTGGATACAGTGAGGAATCCAAGGCATACAGGTTGTATATCCCATCTACCAAGAAATTTTTTGTAAGCAGGGATGTTCAATTCATTGAAGAGGAAGCTTGGGATGGAAGCATAGAGAAAACAGTGAATGTCAAGAACTGTTTGTCTCATGATGAAGATGAAGAGGAGGTGGCTGAAATGCATCCCCAAACAGCAGCGCCAACACAAGGACAGCAAGGGACACCATTGAGGACAACACAAGGACAGCAAGGTACACCATTGAGGATCAATGAGAGTGCTTCTCCAAGCACACCACAAGGAGGAAATTCAAGTGCATCTTCAAGCACTTGCACACCAAGTGAACGAGGTAAGAAGTTTAGAAATCTAAGTGACATTTATGAAGAAGGAATGAATTCCTTATTTTCCTTGTATTGTCACGTTGATGATCCTATTCATTTCGAAGAAGCAATCAAGGATAGGAAATGGATAGAAGCTATGGATGAGGAGATGAATGCCATAGAGAGAAACAAAACATGGGATTTGGTTGAGTTACCAAAAGGCAAAGAAGTCATTGGTGTGAAATGGGTCTACAAGACCAAGAGCAATGTTGAAGGCAAGATTGAAAGGCATAAAGCAAGGCTGGTTGTCAAAGGCTACAAGCAGCAGTATGGGAGAGATTATGAGGAGACTTTCGCACCGGTTGCAAGAATGGAAACCGTGAGAGCAGTGCTGTCCATAGCAGCTCAAAATAAATGGAAAGTCTACCAAATGGACGTGAAATCAGCATTCCTAAATGGAGTGTTAAAAGAAGAGGTTTATGTGGAACAACCTCTCGGATATGAGAAGAAAGGTGAAGAGCACAAAGTGTGCAAATTGAAGAAAGCTCTTTATGGGCTGAAGCAAGCGCCAAGAGCATGGTACAGCAGGATAGATTCATATCTATTGGATAATGAATTTGACAAATGTGAAGGAGAACCCACAGTCTACATCAAGGAAAAGGATGGTAAGATTTTAATAGTTGTCTTGTATGTTGATGATGTGATTTTCACAGGTAATGATGATCAGCTCATTAAGAATTTTAAATCAGTCATGAAGGATGAATTTGAAATGACTGATATGGGTTTCTTGAGATACTTCTTAGGCATAGAAGTAGAGCAAAATGAAAAAGGAATTTTTATATCTCAAGCAAGATATGTAAATCAAATTTTGAGCAGATTTAAGATGGAAGAATGCAAGGCAGCAATCACTCCCACAGTGATGGGATTAAAGCTCAGCAGAGAGGACGCAAGGATTTTGATCCTAGCTTATATAAAAGCATTGTGGGCAGCCTTATGTATTTAACAGCAACTAGGCCTGATTTAATGTATGCTGTTAGTTTAATTTCCAGATTCATGGAGAGGCCGAAGGAGGCACATTGGCAGGCAGCAAAGAGATTTTTGAGGTATGTCAAAGGTACCAAAATGTTTGGAATTTTATATCATGCCTCAGAACATTCAGATTTGGTTGGATACACTGACAGTGATTGGGCTGGAAGTGTAGATGATCGGAAGAGCACTTCCGGTTATGTTTTTAATATGGGTTCAGGAGCCATTTCATGGGCTTCTAAGAAGCAATCCATTGTAGCATTGTCTACAGCAGAGGCTGAATATGTGGCAGCTACAGCAGCAGCATGTCAAGGAGTTTGGATGAGAAGAATGTTGAGAAGCTTAGGCCAAGAGCAGGCAAAAGCGACAGTGATCTTTTGTGACAATAGCTCTGCTATTGCATTGTCAAAGAATTCAGTGTTTCATAAGAGAACGAAACACATTGATACAAGGTTTCACTACATCAGAGAATTGGTGAACAATGGAGAAATTGTCCTAGAACATTGCAGGACTCAAGAACAGGTTGCAGACATCTTGACAAAGCCACTTGATCAGAAGAGCTTTGAATTTTTGAGAAAGTGTCTGGGTATGACTGAATGCCCAGCTGTTGAAATTAAAGGGGAGTGTTGAAAATGTAATTTCAACGCAGCCAGACCACTGCCAGAAAACGTTCAGCCAACCAGCCGGAAAGCTCTCGGGTTGATTTCAGGCAAAGGTACTTTTCCGATGTTTGAACCCGAGAAATTTTGGTGATGACACGTGGTTCACCCCTGACGTAACGCAACGTAAGAATCTCGGGTGATAAAGTTCAGCACTTGTTGGTCTTCCGATATGGTTATCCACCGTCGGATCTGCTCCACTTTCCTCCGCCGTTGATCACCGGGAGCTGCATACGAACCCACATCAATTCAATGTTTTGCGTGGAGTAAAAGGTTTATGGTTGACCGCCGTAGGTAAAAGAATTTAATAGTGGTACGAAGATTTTGGTGAGGCTCTTTTAATATGAGCATGGGCATGTTATAATATATGTTTTTATATATATTTATATACGGCATGTATTAAATAGGAAATCGTATGTAATAAGTTTAATGTTTTGTGTGTTGACTTTTAAAATATAATGTATGGCACATGGGAGAAAAATACAATCTGGTGTTTCGCAGCAGCGTGAAGAACCAGAGGGTGTATGCACAGCAGTGCACAAATATGTTGTAATGTTTTTGTGTGGGTATTGAAAAACAGAGGTGAAGGAAAACCATGTGTGGTTTTGCAAGTGCATAAAGAAAATGGTGGAGCGCATTTGTAAGTTCGTGTAAATTTTGTTTTTACAGCAGTATGTAAAAAAATAGTTTCACACCAGTAAATGTGAATGAAGGTTTTACACCAGTAAGTAATATGTTTTCACTGCAGTGAATGTAAAAAGGGATTTACAGCAGTTAACCCAGTAATTTCTCAGAAATCTTTTATGATGTTGAAATACTCTGTCTCTCAGTGAAATTTTTTTAAGTCTTCCTGCATAAAATATCCTGGAGCAAAGTAAAAACAGAGCATTGCCTCTGTGTGTTTATTTATTTGGTTTTTTGGTATTCTCCCCATCGAAACACACCCAACAAAACCCCGAGTAAAATTGATGATTGGTCAGTGGTCCTAAACAGGTCGAATGCTCTTTTTGAGCATCACGGACCTTGCTTTCCACGAAGCTTTCTTAAATCCAGTCCAACCCCTTTCTATAATGCCCAACCTCTTTTATGGTCGGCATGCTCTATTTCAGGCATGCTTAAGGGGGTGGTAGAGGAACTCAGGATCTGCGCCAGCCAACCGACTTTCACTTTCACAAACCCAATCTGGTATTTAACTTCCGAGGGCGCATTTGAACTAAGAATTCTCCCGTCGTACGCTGCATGTCATTCCTTTTCAAGTTGATTTAAATATCAAGTAAATAGCTTTTATAATTAATGATTTTTATCATTAAGTAAACAGAACGCTGACCCATAGTATCAAGACATAATATAATGCGACTTTTTCGAGATGGATGGGACGTGGCTATGGATGATGGTCATATGTAGCATGGCAGCTGTTACTGAGTCTCTTGATTTTCCGGCAGCCCCATTTTCACTGCAATGCTCGTTTGCCTCTCCCGAAGATCTAACAACGAACAGGAGTCGCCTCCATGGTCCTGCCGCGAGGACTCAAGCATTGAGTGCTACCTACCGCGTGTATTTGAAATTTGGAGCGGGACAACATGAATTACAATGCCCAGCCCGGTGAGATTCTCTTCCTGGTGTGTTTTTCCTCCGTGCTGCCGAACGACTACGATTTCAGTTTTTTCTGATTGTATACTGTATTTCTACAATAGTATAGCTATTTCACTGATCAATTGTTGGTTTTGATAGAGTTGACATGTTGTTGTTGCATTGATGGATCACTAGTTTTGGTACCACTGCAAATACTAATCCGACAAGAGACTGATCAAATTGGTCACCTTCTCGTCCACGGTCTGGAGGCGATGTCTCTCCACTTGCACTGAGTCCTGAAAGTTATACATTATCGCCTGTAATTTCTGGTAGCAATCCCTCACGCTTAAAACTACGAGATCTATTTAATTCTAGTACATATTTCATTTTCAGTGCTCTGAAATACTCTCTTCGCTTCTCGTCTCCTTTTATGTGAGTGTTTTCCTCTTTCTTCTTTTGATTTTCTATCTCTCTGCTTAGGGTGGCTGAACTTCCAATAACATACGCAGATTTGCTACCTCTGTTCTCAGAAGTGCCTCCCCTTCAGAGAGTTTTCTCTCAACTCTACTCAGCCCTTCGTGATTAAGTAACTAATCCTCAACCGTTCGTTTAATCAATTAGTGATTTTTTGCATTTCTAGCTTCTGAAAATATTCAACCGGGAGGGGCTCAGTAGAATTGAGAGAAACTTGTCAGAAATCTGCGTACGTTATTGGAAGTTCATTCATCCCAAGCATAAATAGAAAATCAAAGGAAAAAAATGGAAAACACACGCATAAAAGGATACGAGAAGCAAAGCGATTATTTCTGAGCACTGAAAGTGCAAGATGTAGTTTTGAGCTTGCGAGGGATTGCTACCAGAAATTCCAGGCGGCAGTGGATAACTTGGATGACTTAGTGCAGGTAGAGAGATGTCGCCTCCAGATAATGGTGGACGAGAAGGTGACCGAATTTGCAATGGTGCCAAAACTAGTAATCCATCAATGCAACAACAACATGTCGACCCTGCATGAAAACCAACAATTGATCAATGAAATAGCTATACTATTGTAGAAATACAATTATAAAAAACTGAAGGCGTATTCGTTCAGCAACACCCAGGAAAAACACACCTGGGGAAGCCAATCTCCCCAGGCTAGGCATGGTAATTTATGTAGTGATTTTCTTGGCGCGCTACAATTTCAAATTTCAAATGCTGAATGCGGTTTTTGCGCTCCAATTTCAAATTCAAATGGCCCACGCGGTTGTCCCGCTCCAATTTCAAATGCACGGTAGGTATCACTCAATGCTTAAAGTCCTCCCAGCAGGACAGTGGCGGTGGCTCCTGTCGTTGCCAGATCTGGGGAGATGCAGCCAGGCATTGCAGTGAAACTCAATAATCGCTTCCATGCTATGTATGACCATCATCCATGGCCAGGTCCATCCATCTCCAAAAAGTAGCATTATAGATTACTCCTATCATATATATATATATAAAATTAAGACGTTAATATTTGACGTTAATATTAAAACAAATATAGACATAATTTTAATATTAAAATATATATATATATATGAGATCAATAACTTAAATATTAATTAAACAATCAATATACCTTATACTTTATAATAGATTTGAACCTAAATAATTTTCATTATATTTTAAATAGATTTTTTTGCTCGCGGTAGATATTACATTGTCATGCACAATTATATAAATGGTTTACAGTTATAATATTTGATGAAGAAAATGTTGAAAACCCTTCTCTCTTAGAAGGAACACCATGCTCAATGTTCTAAAAAAATTTAAAAAGACAAGAAATTTTGAGATTTATAGATAATGTTTTTTTACAAATGGAGATTCTCTTTCTGGTGTGTTTTTTCTCCGTGCTGCCCAACGACTACGATTTCAGTTTTTTCTGATTGTATACTATATTTCTACAATAGTTTATTTCATGTTCATTTAACTTTCTTGATTCATAGAAGCCTACATGTCCTTGCATTAGCACTTTTCCCAAGCCTTCTTTACTAGCATCCATGTAAACTAAGAAATCTTTCAATAGGTCAGTTACACTCAAGATGGGTGAATGTGTGAGAAATTGAGTTACTCAAAGTTAGTAGAACACTCTGATGTCCATTGAGATTTTACCCCTTTCCTCTATAGGGTTATAATTGGATGCCCAATCTTTGAAAAGTCTCGAATGAATCACTGATACTATCCATTCAACCCCACAAATGATCTGACTTACGTGACATTCCTAGGAGTGGGCCACTCCATGATGGCCTTGATCTCCTTTGGGTTCACAAACACACCTTCTTTTGAGATTACATGCCCAAAATATTGAACTTGTGTCTTAAAGAATTCACATTTAATGGGTTTAGTGTATAACTTGTGTTCCCTCAATAACAATAATACAAACTTCAAGTGTTCCTCATACTACTCTCAAGTTTTTTAGTAAACCAAAATATGATTTACGAATAATAGCACAAATTTGTCTAGGTATTGGATGAGAATATTCTTCATTAAGCACATAAACATGTTTGGAGCATTTATAAGTCAAAATGGAAACCCCTACGAACTCATAGTGCTTATATCTTATTATGAACACAGTCTTATGGATATATTCATCCTTAATACTGACGTGGTGCTAGTCAAACCTTAAATAAATTTTTGAAAACACGATAGCTCCTCTTATCTAGTCAAATAAGTCATTGATTCTTGACAGTGGATATTTATTCTTGATTGTTTCTTTGTTCAATTATCATTAATCGATGCATAATCATAATTTTTCGTCCTTCTTCTTCACAAACAGAGTTGGTGCTGCCCAAGATGATATACTAGGTATGATATACCACTTATCCAACACATTCTTTAGCTGCAGCTTTAATTCCACCAATTCGGGAGCACTCATGCAATATGATATCTTAGAAATTAGCATTGAACCGAGAATACATCAATAGAGAAATCAATGTCTCTCTTAGG
This sequence comes from Pinus tabuliformis, assembly GCA_031772625.1. NCBI lineage: Eukaryota > Viridiplantae > Streptophyta > Pinopsida > Pinales > Pinaceae > Pinus > Pinus tabuliformis. The sequence goes on along the minus strand of CM062817.1, from coordinate 811,021,592 downwards.
GGTAACCGTGATATATCATCTAGGAATATATCATTGAATTGCTGCAAGATGGGGTGATCCTCAAGTTAATTCTTACTTCCATTTGCTTCATTGTTTACCTAGATCATGAACGAGGTACACCCTTTCTAACTAAATTTCTTTGCATACAATGTTGAATTCTATATAACAAAAATAGGTGTTTTCTTCCTTTGTGATTTCCTTTCCTTTCCTTCATCATCAAGTCACTATAATGATTTATTGTAACAATCCACTTTGGTCTTGTGGGATTCTAGCCAATCCAAACCAATTAATACATCATACGAACCCAACAGAAGGATCTTGAGGTTTGTTAATGTAGGCAAGCCATCCAGTTCTAAGTGGCATGATTCTACCATCTTTGTTACTTTCATCTTGGACCCTATGGTGAGTTGGACCAGCTACAACTTGGTGTGCTCCTTCTTTTGCAACTTTAGGGCTAATATAAATAAGGTTAGATCTTGGATCAATTAAAATTGAAATTCATTGGTTAATGATCTTACCTTCCATCTCGATAAGTGAGGCTTAATGATCCGCTTCCCAATTGTCCTGGAGTGTTGTGTAAATTAAAGGCATACTTTGAGCCACATCATTTACTAGCATTGCCTCTTCTACATTGCATAACATTTTATCGTTATACTTATGTGGTTGAGGACGATCCCTTTGCATGTGGCTTCCTCCACATATCCAACACTGAAGTGATGGTTTTTTGTACCCCTTGGCTTCTTCTCTTACATGATTAGAAGATTGATCTTTGTTGGTGGGGAATGTTCATTGGAAATTGCCTTTGATATGGCTGGTGAATTTACCACCTTTTCCTGTATAGTTATGCCTAAATGATTTTGACAATTTTCCTTTGAAATTGTTTTGATCCGTCTTCTTCTAGTTAATTTGGTTCTTTGTCATGCTTGGATTGCTTATGATAGTAACTAGATTTTTGGATCGTATCTTCTAATATTTTGGGCTCATTGAACTCAGTGCTATCTCTGAATGATTTAAGTGACCCACTGAGGTACCTTCAAATATTTACTTTTTAATCCTCGATGAAAGGTACATACCTTAGTAGTTCTATAATTTTATTTGTATATTCATCAACATTAAGTTGCCCCAACTTGAGCTAGTGAAATTCATTGATCTTGTTGTCACAATATCTTTCTAACATGTACTTCTCCCATAAATTATTTTAAAACTCATTCAATGACATCTCCTTTTCTCTAATGTTTTTAACATTACTTAAGTCCTCCCACCATATATCAGTCTTACCCTTCAAATTGAAAATTGTTACCTTAGCTTTGATGTTTTCATAGTAGTCATGTACTTGAAGTATTTCTTCATCCCTGATAACCAGGCCTTCACCTCTTCAGCCTTCTTATTTTCTCCGTCAAAGGTGGGGGGTTTTTATTTCATAAACTCCTATGGTATTTGAAATTTCTCACTCCTTCCTTGTTGATAATGTATTTTAGTCGTAGTCCTTGACATTTGATCAAGGTTGTGTGCCCTTCTCTCTGCAATTCTCAATGGAGTTTCTCTTCTTATAATATATTTGTTAGCTTGCATGTGCCTTTTTCTTGAGTTATTTCCTTCCATTATGTTAGCATCAAATCCATGCCTCTCTACTTCAATTGGGATTTTCCTATAATTTTGTTTGTCCAGATAGTTGGCACCAAGATCATATTGTTTTGGATTTTGTAAGTCTGGAAAACTCTGCAATATTATCACATTCACTTCTACCTATTTCTCCTATACTAACAACCCTTTTATAGTCTACTTTGAAACTCATTAATTTAACCTTCACACTTCTGAGGGTGTCCATCCATTCAGGGGAATTCTCCTCCACCCTCTTCCTAATTGATTCTTCCTCATAATCATGCAGGGCTTGTCCATGTTGTATTGCACCATCCTGCTACTCATCCTTACTTTATGACTTAGACGTATGTTGCCTTATGTGTTGTTACACACACATAACCATCAGTTAAATCTGACATAAATATGTAAATTCATCAGCTTAATATTGAAGCTTATTTAGATTTCATGTTAACCAAAATTTTACAAAACATGGCAACATGATAGCAAGAGTATTCATTCATAATAAGTAAAATTGAAATTGTTAAGATATTAATTGAAGTTTATATGTGAATGTGTCTAGGTCTATTACTGGACCTCGGCTCTCATTCATCTGTGTTAGGAATATAAATTTCATTTTCAAGGCCAATTCAATCCAAGTGATGAATTTGGGAATTGATACCACTTTTTAACTAATCCTACCACCCCTCTTGTACCAATGTGGGATGTTGGAGGTGTTAATAAGGTATTTAAATCTTATTTCGACACTCTAGTACAATAATAAGATCATAAAATTTTCTCCTTTTTTTTTTGGAATTAGAAACTAAGGTCTCCATTATATCTAGCTTGGTGAGAACTTTCCGATGATATAAATTGTTACTCATTCCAAGTCTTGAATTAAAAGAAAATTATCTTATTAACATTGGCCCATCAACTTTATATTTCCGTGTGGCACCTTTGCGAATTTGGGATTTGGTCCACATGGCGATGCCACGTGGAGCACTAGGTCTGCTGCACTAACTCAAGGCGCATTGCACATTGGTAGTTATATATATATATATATATATATATATATATATATATATATATATATATATATATATATATATATATAGGTAAAATCCTTCATAGGAGATCGTGTTTCACTTCTAGTGGAGTGTCTAGAGTAATTATAATTGTGACTCCGGGGATGTTCGTAGCATGGTGATTTTATATTGTGTTGATCATTGTGTAGCTGTGATGGTGTTTTTTTTCTATACTCGAAACATCCACCTTAAAATTGTTTTGGCTAAATCTATTAGAGTGCAAAATCAAGGCAGCCAAGCAACCTTCAAATATTTTACGCACCATAGAACCATAGCAGTTTTTTGCTCTCAACAAAAGATAATTCATTATTTTGACTCCACACAGACAAGGTCACACTAGGAGATCAATAAGCAATCATGTACACAAGATTAACCCTTAGATGTTTTTAAATATGTTATTAGCCTTTTGATTTTTTGTACAGAGGGAGGATTATAGCCCCGGGAGTTATCAATTTCCATTCTTTTTTATTGAACAATTTTATTTTTGGAATATTGGGTTGTATGATAGCCGATGCTAGGAGTATGACTTCAAACCTGGCTAAAGGGTTTGATGTTTTCATGTCTATGTTTGAAATTTTGGACAAAAATGGTGTTATAAATCTAGAGGTCCATGATGGGTTAGCTTGAGAAAGTTCATGAATCTATAGCATTGAATAGTGTAGTATTACTTGCGCAAATAACATGATTTTAAGAAATTTCATCTTTAGAATCAATGAAAGGAGCAACATGACAAAGAAAAAGCATGCGTGTAATGTCCACGATTAGAGATATTATATGATCCATTGAAAGGGATAGCACTAATAGATAACAAATAATTAAGGAGCTTCAACTTGTGGTCTTTGAAACAACACATGGTTGTTGTAAGGCTAGAGCCAACTCTTCTAGTTGGGAGTATCCAAGAGAACATTGTGTATGGTAAATGGAGGGTAATTGAGGTGGAAATAATAGAGGTTTCCAAGGTTAATGCCCATAAATATTTAACTACAATAAACCAAATGAACCAACAACACATGCATATACTTTGTCGTGCGAGAACAATATTGATAGGGATATAAGAGTACAAGAAACATGTCAATTTTTTGTTGGAACTTCCTCTTTACAAGCGTAGTCATTAATTCATGCTTCTAAATGCTAACACAAAGAATTTGATACATGTAATGACCATTATGATAATTCTCTAATTGATGCATATACTACGATAAATAATGAAATCCAAATGAACTAACAACACATCCATATACTTTGTTATGTGAGAACAATATTGATAGGGACATAAGAGTATAAGAAACATGTCATTCTTTTATTGGAACTTCCTCTTTCCAAATGTAGTCAACAATTCATGTTTCTAAATGCTAACACAAAGAAGTTGATACATATAATTACCATTATGATAATTCTTTAATTGATGCATATACTAAGATGCCTATGAATATGGTGCACCTTCCATTGATAGTCATTGTGGTATTTTAGTCACATGACAAATGTTTCCCTAATAGTAAATGGTTACCATGTAAATTACATCTATTGTATAAGTGTTTACTAGGTTTAGTTCAGCTTCCGCTTGTGAAAATAATAAAGTTTTTTGGTCTAAGTTTGTATTATACTTGTTATTCTATGATTTTATAGAGATATAGATATACAACCAATGACATCACACAATACTAGGAAATCTTTCATTACAACCCTTAACATGTTGATTGAAATCCAACACTTTTCAAGGGTGCACCTCAATTTGAAGATGAGGATGAAGATTTTTCAAATGTTCAAAGATTCTAATCAACATGAGTGGGACATATCAGGTTTGTATATAAATGCCAATCAATTTAACATGATTAGATTTAGGGACCACAATATTAGGGAAATTTGGAGGTCTAACTTTGTGGATGAAGGAACATCAAATGGTGTAATGAACTTCATATAAAAGTAAATGTAATTGTTACTACTTAATGTGAACAATTATTTATTTGAAGGTTTAGATGGGAAATAGAGAACATCATAGAGGAGGTGGTCATAGAGAACCTTTGTGTATGAATATCAAAGTGACTACATATACTTGAAAGCCTTACTTGATTGGCATGCTTGCCTTAGAGATTGATTATATTCCTTATAATAGCCCATTGCTTTTATTGGCCCTTAATAGTGTTGTGGCATTCAATATATCTATATAAACAATACACTTTGCATTTCGTTAACGAGTAAGTGACATGACCAATTAAAAGGGTTGTGTTTTATTACCTTACAAGAGGGAAATTTATGCTTTATTAAGCTTATCCTAGGGAGGATTTTACACTTCATAAAACTTATCCTAAAAAATATATTGTTCCTTTTATAGGTAGATCAATTATATTGGTCAATGGTTTGGGACAACTACTTCCTAATATAGATAGTCCTACATATGCATTTTAAGATCACGTGAAAGAATAATAAATTATCCGCAATTGTTGTAACTCTTGATATATTGTTCAAACGAGATGGACAAAGAAAAGATTGAAAACATCTTTTTCATTTGGTAATAAATGTTAAAGATGTAATTCCAATTGTAAAACACCCAAAAAATTACTAATGACACATGTGGATACAAATATGGATGATTCCCAAAACTATTCATCAATAAATTTATGGATTTGTTTGAAATAAATGATTGTGTCCAGAATCATGATAAGCATTGTTGGAGATACCTAAATCACCTTATTAGACGTAATGTTGCTACAAGAGTCAGTAACAACTACTCTATGTAAGTAGATGAGGAAAATTTACAATGAGTGGATTGCTATTATTGGAGTTAGGGTTATGCTTACTTAAAACTTATGGACTAATGGAGGACTTCTTAATTATCCTCTTCGGCTAGTTGAACATAATGTTTATAATCTTGAAAAATCCCCTCCTAAACCTCCTACATGTATTGTGCCTATTATACATGTTGTAAGATGTATTGATAGACAAATTCCACTGAGACATGTTGTAAGATGTATTGATAGACAAATTCCACTAAGACTTCTTTGGGGATTAACAATCCACAAGTCCTAGGGATTTTCATTACAAAAAGAAACAATCAATATTGGAAAGATAGAGTAGATAAGTGCTATTTTTATTGCAATATTTTGATTGAAAGCTTTGTACATGGTCTTCGATTTCAATCTCCATTTATCTATAATCTAGATGAAAAGATGAGAAAGTGTGTAGATATATCTAGGAGAAAAGTTAAAGAAGAGAAATTGAAACCAACTACTATGTAATATATGGGTTATTGAATATCTCCATCATATCACTTTCTTATTATTCATCTTATTTCATCCCTTAATGTTATTACTTTGTTTGTTGAAGGATCATAGCTCAAGTGGTTTGGTGAATCATTTGTTTCCCCAATTGTGTGGGTTGAAATCTTCAGAAACATGTTGTAATTGACCCATTTGTGGCATTTATCTAGTGTAATAGTGGTATTGGAAAGATCTTGTTCTAGTTTCAAAAACAGAAAACAAAAACAAAACAAAAAACATTATTAATTTTTTTATTTAACTTCCTAAAAATATAATATAATATAAATAAACATTATTCGATTTCTTCATCATTTCACATTTTTATTATTTAGAGTCTTCATCACATCACTAAAGAATGTTACGTTTTTATTTTTCACTTCTTTATGATGTAGATTTCTTCAACATTAAATTTATCTTCTTATTAAAAATATTATTATGAATAATACTTCGTAAATTTCAACTATAATCATTATTAATTAAAAATTTCATCACCAAACAATGTTTCTTTTTTATTTTGGCTTAGTAAATTTCTTCAACATTAAATTTATTTTTTATTGAAAATATTATTTTGAATAATACTTAGTAAATTTCAAATATAGTCATTATTAATTAAAAATTTCACTTAACTGCTATCTATTTTTTCTAGGTACAAATACTTCCTAAGATTTTACATTCTAAAAATAGACTTACCTTTTGAAGAATTTGATCTTTTAAAACCATGATAAATTCAAAATTAAGATATAACCATATATTTTTGTTATTCAAATTATGATAATAAAAAATTATAAATTTTATCCTTAATAGGCTTTATCTCTTGAAGAATTTGACTTTTTAAATAAGGAAAAAATTATAAATTTTATTTAACCCTTTTAAACCTATGAAGTTGAGATATAAGTATATATTTTTGTTATTCAGAATAGGATAGGAAAAAGATAAGCAAGGCAAAGTAGAATAACATAATATATACCTAGTGTATATTTTTGTTATTCAGGATAGGATAGGAAAAAGATAAGCAAGGGAAAGTGAATAACATAATACATACATAGTGTATATTTTTGTTATTCAGAATGGGATAAGAAAAAGATAAGCAAGGCAAAGTGAATAACATAATACATACATAATATGCATTGAGCGTGACGGTAGAGTTCTCTCTATCAACTTGATTTGCATACCGATGTACCAATTTTGTCAAATCGATACTCCTTCCATTGAAACTAACAATCTGTCATCAAGGAAGGAATAAGATGTCGGTAACACTGAAGGCTCATTACAGATTCCTGACATTGTTCTTAGCCCACCAATTATTTGACTTAGCTCCTTATTTTAATTGCATTTAACAAAGTTGATGGTTAAGATTTTGACTTCAGACATATGCATGAAAATCTTGAGAATAGTTTGAAAACTACAATGAATTATGCTGGAATGCTTTTAAATCACACAAAAACTTAAATGCAACTAGATTCCTTCCTTCTGCATTTAATAAAATATTTCCCTACTAATACCCAAATCACCGAGAATGAGAATTGACAATCTCCTTACTTGAGGTGAAAATGTAGCTATATTCAGGAAGGCTGGCAGATCATGTGGCAGGCTGGGGCTGCACACAGACATCGCCACAAAATAAGAAACCTGCAACGTTAAAGGGTATATAAAACCTGAGGAGTTCGAGTTCGCAGAGCTGGAGTTCTTCTTTATGGGAAGCTTTTGTTGTTTACCATTGGTCGAAGAGGAGTTCGAATTCGCAGAGCTGGAGCTCTCGTTGATGGTAAGCTTTTGTTGTTTACGCTTCTTATGGTTGAAATGTTGTCAGATGATCGCGCTATTGGATGTATCTTCCTAACCACAAGTTATGGTTGAAATGTTGTCGGATGATCGCGCTATTGGATGTATCTTCCTAACCACAAGTTAAAATATAAACATGTCAGCTGCTATTTCTTTATTCATAAAGAAATAGCAGCTGACATGTTTATATTTTAACTTGTGGTTAGGAAGATACATCCAATAGCACGATCATCCGACAACATTTCAACCATAAGAAGCGTAAACAACAAAAGCTTACCATCAACGAGAGCTCCAGCTCTGCGAACTCGAACTCCTCTTCGACCAATGGTAAACAACAAAAGCTTCCCATAAAGAAGAACTCCAGGTCTGCGAACTCGAACTCCTCAGGTTTTATATACCTTTTAACGTTGCAGGTTTCTTATTTTGTGGCGATGTCTGTGTGCAGCCCCAGCCTGCCACATGATCTGCCCCTGCCACATGATCTGCCAGCCTTCCTGAATATAGCTACATTTTCACCTCAAGTAAGGAGATTGACAATTCTCATTCTCGGTGATTTGGGTATTAGTAGGGAAATATTTTATTAAATGCAGAAGGAAGGAATCTAGTTGCATTTAAGTTTTTGTGTGATTTAAAAGCATTCCAGCATAATTCATTGTAGTTTTCAAACTATTCTCAAGATTTTCATGCATATGTCTGAAGTCAAAATCTTAACCATCAACTTTGTTAAATGCAATTAAAATAAGGAGCTAAGTCAAATAATTGGTGGGCTAAGAACAATGTCAGGAATCTGTAATGAGCCTTCAGTGTTACCGGCTAAACCAAAATCATAAAAAATGTTAAAAAGAAAAGCATAAAATGATGCGATGGAAACTAAATTTACAAAATCTTATTACCTGGATGCGAAGCAGAATAAGCTGTAATTATTGACCATGGTCCATCATTATATATAATTGGAAAAAGAGAAGTTCAAATTTGAGATGCAAGTGCAGACTGCTGCAGGAAATGGAATAGAATTACAACAGCAATCGGCAACAACAGTGACAGATGATTGAACAACAGCAGCAAGTAAGCACATTGAATAATAGGAGGACAACGTTAGGCTTTGTGGAATACAAAGAATATATTGTTTGCAGTTATGCGTTCCAACTCAACTCAATTCAACTCAATCGCTTCCGCTTCCATAGAGTATCTTTGTAACTGTGCGTTCCAACTCAATTCAATCGATTCCCAATAACACTACACAAAATGAAGATCGAAGAAGCCTCAAATATACAATATGGAACAAGCTGGAATTTGAAGAATTGACCATTTGATATTATTGATATTGTGTCCTTGGATTTGAGAAAAATTAGAAATAAAATTTTGTGTGCATATCTAAGATTAATCTCGAGAACCATATAACCACAATCTGAATTTCAATATAGTTTTCAAACCATTTTTCAAGAATAAGTTGACTTTAAGCGGAAAATGTATAATATGAACAACTGTCATTCATGTGGATGCATCCTAAACGATAATTTTAGATTAATATGCCATTTATGTGAAAATAAAATTCCAAATAGCTTTTAAACCCGATCAGTGCGCTTATTATAACAAAGTGCATCGATGTGTTTAAATAATACCAGCACCGGGGCATTCAAATAATATATGCACTAGTTTCTAGCATTCCAAATATGTGTGTGTGTGTGTGTGTTATCATATTGGTGCTCTTATACAAAAATGCATCGATACGTTTGAAAAAAAACAACACCGGTAGACCCCTGTTTTTGGATTTTAGAAAATAAAAACGAATTCAACCATCTCAGTGCTCTTATAACAATTACATCACTGATGATTTTAAATATAAACTGCACTATTGCGTTAAAAAAATTAATCGCACCATTTTGGGATTTCGAGAATAAAAAAAGAATTGTATCATGTTTGTGCGTTGAAAATTTTTGGTGTCGGGGCAATGTCAATGTGTTTTTCTTATAAACACATCAATTCTCTTGACTATCGAATGCACTGATGTTCAGATAAATTTAAAAAAAAACACTATTTTTTTCTTTTCTTTTTTAAACTAGAAAATGAGTGGCTATTTATTTTTCGAAATCTAATTTCATAGTCTTTTAAATAGTACCAAGTTATTCACCATTTCATTATTTTTCCCAAAATTTAAAGGGACAAATTTGCAAGAGAGACATACCGAGAACATTGTGCAACAACATAACTATTCAGAAGATCAAAAATTGAAAGGTATGGTGATTCACTCAAAACTATGCATAGTACAAATATAAAATTTTATTGTTTATTTTACTAATAAATTTTTTTACAATTTATGTTAGAGTTTAATTAAAAGAGAGATCATTTGCAAGAGAGACATACTCGGAGTACTGTGGAGCAGCAAAATATTTTGGAACCGCAGAAACATCAAAATTTGAAAGGTATGGTGATTCACTCAAAACCTTGGATAGCAAAAAATTAAATTTTAATGTTAATTTTTTTTACAATTTAAGTTAGATTTATTCACAATTTCAAAAAAAAAAATTCCTTGTGTAATAAAAGACTTACTTTTAATTTTACTAGTAAAAACTTTTACGATCTTTGTTCCTATTTAAATTTAATTAAAATTGAGAAAATAAATAAATAAATTTAAAAAATATATAAATAACTAAATAAATTTAATTTAATTTATAAAAAAAATCTAGTACTTACCTTAAACCCTTGCTTCTTCTTGCAAAATTTCACCTTAGGGTTTAACTTCCTCTACCACTTCACAATTAGGGTTTCTCATTTTAGGGAATTTAGATTTAATGGGTTTGTGATTGAGGTCAATGTTGGTGGCCACCCACCTATCCCACTTGGACTCCCACAACTATCTCTTTCAGTTTTTTAGTTTCCTTAATTGTAGCACAATTTACTATTTTTAGCAGTTCTTCAGGTCGTGAACTTCCGGAGCCGCTTTTAGGCCGTAAACGATGTTTTTTGCGAAAACTAGTAGCAACATGGGTACATGGACCATTTTTTCTCTTCCTAAAGTTGTAGTCCTCAGATAGATCTTTTTAATGAGGTATTGGACGCATCAAATGGAGATTGTATGCCAAAATTACGACCCCAAGAAGTTGATGTACCAATTTACCCAAACTAGGCCCACAGTTTGGTGTTTCATCTCCTAGGGTTAGGTTTTTGGATGTTTAGGGTTTTCCATTATTTCTCAATAATAAATAGGCCTTTGAGCCTCATTTTAACATAGTTCAGATGCATGTAGCCGCCACATCTCTTCTTAGAGATAAGCTACCATCGCCCTAGCTAGTTTATTTCCATTTCTATTTGTAAGCATATTTCAGTATTTTACAGTAATGAAATTAAGTATTATTTCTGCTGCATCTCTTTATGTATGGTTATATTTGTAATTCGTTGCATTCCTATTTAAATATGGATTAGTGGTATCAGAGCGATCTCCTCTTTCTCTGTCTTTCTTTGCATGTCCCCAACGAGGTCGGGATATAAGGACTTAGGGCTTGAATTAGTCGAACCTTTGCAAGAACAGCCTCGCAAATATCGACGACCTCCCATGGTGGATGAAAAGAAAGATGAGGGGGAAGGATATCCTATCAAAATCTTGCTTGAAGAGGCCCTCGAGCGATAAAGGAACGCGATGATGGACAACTTTTCCCAGATCCTTCAGCGGCTACCCAGGGGTGACACATCTACTTCCAGCAGCTACTCTGGAAGCACCAGACCCTTTAAGGTACAAGTTAACTTTGAAATTCCATTATTTGAGGGTCAGATAGATGCAGACATTGTAGATAAATGGTTAAATTTGCTAGAAGGGTATTTTTTTGTTCATGATTTTTTTGGCCGGGAAAAGATTACTTTCACCCTTCTCGAAGTTTCCCCCCACGTCAAGGACTAGTGGAAAACCTACTATGAGCAGAAGGATGAAAATACGGCCTGATTGTTTTCATCCGCACCCACTTGGAATTCATTTCGGGCTGCCATCAAGGAGCAGTACTACCCTGTCAGAAGCTATGAGGATCAATATATAAATTGGACCACACTGTGGCAGGGAAGGGACTAAGACGTGCCAGAGTTTACCAATATTTTCCATACCTTTCGCACAAAGTTGGGTATCAAGGATTCAGAGAAGCATTTGGTACCCAAATACCGCGACTTCCTGCACAGGTACATCGAGGAAGAAATAGAATTCCTGAACATCTCCTCGCTCAGCACGACATATCGATATGCTGTTAAGGTTAAGCAAAAGTTTAAACAGAAGAAGCAAGACTTTGGATCTTCGAATCTGAAGCAAGGGCAAGGTGCCCCCAAACCATAGAACAAAGAACAAAGCCAAGGCGGGGTGGCCCAAGACAACCCGCTAAAGCTGCAAGCAAAAAACAGCACCACGAAGCCGAAAAGGTACACGGGAAAGTGGTGTGAGCTCCATAAGAGCTCCACTCACAACACAAGTGAGTGTCTTGCCAAGAAGTTAGTGGTGGCCGAGCTTAAGGTTTTAGAATCAGATACATGTTCTGAATCTGAATTAATACCCGACAAGGGGAATGACAAAGGGGAGCATATTATCAATGCAGATCACATCACCACCATTGCCACCATGAAGATCCAGAAGAAGGAACCCGAAGATCCAAAGGAGGAGGAGCGCCTCTTCCACTCCCAGATGTGGGTAAAGGGCTCCCCACTACACTTAATTGTCGATAGCGGGGGCCAAAAGAACCTCATTTTGGCAGAGGTTGTGAAGCGGCTAGGCTTACTGACCACAACACATCCACAACCATACACCATTGGGTGGCTTCACCAAGGACGGGATCTTCGCATGAGCCGATAATGTTGCCTTCCATACAACATCAAGCCCTTCACGGATGAGGTATTTTGTGATGTTGCTCCCCTTGATGTTTGTGATGTATTATTAGGCCAACCATACTTGTGGAAGCGACAGGCTATGTATGAATCAAGGCCTCGTGCTGTTATTGTTACTTTGGTAAATAAGTTGTACAGGATATCAGAGGTATCACAACCTACCGCTATCTCTTTAGTTACTGCAAAAAAATATAATAAGCTCGTTTCCAAAACCAGGAAATTTATTTTCCTCATGATACACCCTAAAGGAAAGAAAAATACAGTGGCCATGACCTCCAAACAAGGCCCCTCCACATGACAACTACAAATGGACAAGGTTGTGGAGGAGTACGAGGACATCTTCACCTCCCTTGCAAGGGTTCCTCTTCACTGTCATGTTAAGCAGTCCATTGATCTGACCCTAGGTGTGCCGCTGCCCAATGGACCAATCTATCGGTGCTCCATTCTTGAGAACGAGGAAATCAAGAGGCATATTCAGGAGCTGCTGCAGGAAGGTCACATCCATCCGAGTTCATCGCCCTATGGGAGCCCAATCATGTTGGTAAAGAAGAAGGATGGGACTTGGAGACTGTGTATTAACTACCGGGCGCTGAACAAGATCACTGTCTGTGATAGGTACTCGATCCCATAGATTGATGACCTCTTGGACAAACTGAAGTGGGCAAAATATTTTAGCAAGATCGATTTGAAGTCAGGATATCATGAGGTACCAATCGAACCCTCTGATGTGTGGAAAACTGCCTTCAAAGCCAAGGATGGCATTTTTGAATGGTTGGTTATGCCTTTCGGGTTGAAGAATGCTCCTGCAACCTTCATGAGGCTAATGGATGATATCTTGCGGCCATTTACCAACTCATTTGTAGCGGTATACTTGGATGACATCCTGATTGTCAACCAGAGTTGGAAAGAGCATCTCCACTACATCTGACAGGTTCTCCAAACACTGAAGCAACACAAGTTATGTGCCAATTTGGAGAAATGCACTTTTGGCATGACCTAGGTTCAGTATCTGGGATACCTTATTGATGAACGTGGGGTGCATGTGGATCTAGCCAAGATCCAAGTCATTCACGATTGGCCATATCCAACCACTTTGACAGATCTTCGTAGCTTTCTGGGTCTTGCCAAATTCTATCACAGGTTTGTGTTGGAAATTTCTCATATCACTTGGCCCTTGAGCTAGGCCACTAGGGGATGAGCAAAAGTATAGAAATTCCCACTGTAGATCAATTGATTATGCAATATACTAAAGGAAAATCCAAGATCTACTTCTACAACAACTTTGCGGAAGCTTAATTGAATTGTGAAAGATCAATGAGAACACATATAACTGAGAATGAGAAATAAATCACACATAACACAGAAGAAATAACCCGGGGAAAGCCTCAACCTAAAACCCCAATCTCTGTATTATCATACAAGTGGAATATGTTCAAGTTACAAAAAGAATCAGCTCTCAAGCTATCCTTCTCCCTCTGCAATCAAACAATACAACTCACAAACTGAGTAGACAAGAGATATGCCTGTCCTCATCCCTCGAATCCTCCTATTTCCTTGTGCAATTTTTCTTGGGGTCCAGTGATGTCACATGTGTGAATGGCCTCATCACACTAAAAAAAACTGAAGAAGTAACTATGCAATCCTCAAGAAAAGAATTCCTTCTGCATGCAAGAGATATTCATAATGGAATATTCCTGCAACTAATAGTACATTGTCCCTCCATCTAATCTCAACTGCATCTCTATCTGAACTAACATGCATAAGTTATTTAAGAGATAATATTCAGTTATCTGAAGTGCAGTAGTTACATGCATGCATGCATTCATTAACTAACTGAACTCACAATTAATTCAACAAACTATTTGAATTAATCTAACTGGACTTGAATCAGTTAACTGAGCCAACTAATTACAACTCAATATTACAACTCATCCTTATTTCTTTAACTGATGGATAAATTCCTCAATCAATGGAGAAACTGTTGCATGTCCCCACATAGAATTCATGTTTTATTTTCTAGAACTAATTAACTCATGGTGAATTAATTAATTATTTTACATATCGATGATAAGATCAAATTCGAATTTTTTGATTCTCTATTTTAGTTCAGGGACTAACTAAAATAGGAAGGTATCCTGAAATTCTATTTATAGAAGTACTAAATTTAGCACTTCTATATTTAGCATTTCTTTTTGTTATTTTCAACACTCCCTCTCAACAAGAAAGGGATTATCAGTAACACCAATCCTATCTCTATGGAACTCGAACTTGCATTTTGAAAATGCCTTCATAAAAAATATTTGCATCTTGTCCCTCAGTCAAAACATACAACAACAATATGATCCTCTTGACCACATAGTCTCGAAGATGGCGATACCAGATATCAATGTGCTTGTGCCTATCATGTAAAACTAGATTCTCAGAGAGTTTGATACAACTCTGATTGTCGCAGTAGATCACGGTTGGATCCATCCTCTTACCAATCAATCCCACTAGAATCTTCCACATCCAAATGGCCTCACATGCAGCCTAACTAGCATCCATGTATTCAACCTCTGTTGAGCTAAGTGAAATTGATCTCGGTTTCCTGTTGTACCAGGAAACTGCAGCTGAACCAAGGTTGAAGATTCCTCCAGAAGTTTTCTTCTAGTTTGATGGAATCCCTGCCCAATTTTCATCTATCAAGCCCTGAAGCTTCACTCCCTCTTTCCGTTTGTACCACAATCCGAACTGAGATGTACCTTTGAGGTGTCTCAACACATGCTTTGTTGTCTTCCAAAACAGCTTGGTAGGATGAACCATAGCTTGACTTAGTTGGTTCACCACAAAGCATAAATCGAGTCGTGTGTTCACCAAATACATAAGCGAACCCACCAGCTGTTGATAAGTAATAACAGCTACTACCTCACCTAAATTAGCATCCTCCTTCCTCTAGTTCCCAGCTAGATGAGTCTGCATTGGCTTGCACTTCTTCATGGGAAAGCGCTTGAGTATCTCATTGGCATACATTCCTTGCGACACAAATACTTCACCATCTTTCTGTCACACCTCCATGCCTAGAAAGTAGTGCATAAGACCCATGTCTTCCATTTCAAACTCTCTTGCAAGGTCCTCCTTGTAAGACTGTATCAACTAATCATCACTTGTCAAAATTAGATCATCGACATAAAGAACAATGATCAATGGTTTACCTTCTACCATGATATGGTAAAGGTTCGCATTTGATTCACTCTTGATGATGCCTAACCTGGTGAAATAGTTGTCGATCCTGGTGTACCAAGAACGGGGTGCTTGCTTCAGCCCATACAAAGCCCTCTCGAGTCAACCCACATGTGACTCATGATCGAAGGTCTCGAAACCCTCTCGCTGCTCAATGTACACCTCCTCCTCAATCTTCCCATTAAGGGAGTTGTCTTCACATCCATATGATGGATCTTCCAACCTATCTAACCTGATAGTGCCAACATCGATATGATAGATGAGTACCTTGCTACGGGAGCAAAGGTCTCATCGTAGTTGATCCCCTTGACCTGTGAGAAACCACGGGCAACAAACCTTGCCTTATGTTTCTCAACACTTCCATCAACTGCGTAATTTACCTTGTAAAGCCATGTGGAACTCACCACTGATTTTCCCTGAGGTCTTGGGACAACATCCCACACACTGTTCTGAATGATAGAGTCCTACTCCTCTACCATTACATCAACCCAGACTAGTTGCTGCACTGCCACCTCGAATGAAGAAGTTTTGATATCTACACACTCCCCAACCAGAGCCATGTACCCAGTGTAACGCTGGGGCGACCTCCTCTACCTGTACTCTGAAGATGGCTGTCCCACATTCTCCTACACATCCAGCATCAACATGTCAGCTTCCCTTGAGTGTTTCTGCCCATCTCTGGAAGTCTCAACATGAGTGGATGTTTGCACTACCGGATCCTCTTCATGCAGCTGCTCTGCAACAATCTAAGGCTCCTCCTCCTTAGGAACTGAAAGATCCTCCTCTGCGTGCAACTTGAGCTCCCTCTCAAGTGATAATCGCATGGATTTCTGCTCATCGAACTGCAGATCCTTGCATACCACTGTCCTCTGATTGGTAGGAAAGTACACCCAATAGTTGTGGGGTGTATTCGTGTACCCCACAAGTATTCCCAACTCAGCTGTTGGATCTAGCTTCTTCCAGGAATCTTTGGTCACATGACAGTAATTGATGATCCAAAGATTGGGAAGTGACTCACATCTAGTCGCTTCTCGGAAAAGGCCTCCATAGGTGTCTTCATTCCCAGTATACGGCGTGGGCTTCTGTTCTGCACGTATACTACTGTATTGCATGCCTCAGCCCACAAATGCAGTGGTAGTCTTTGGTCATGCAACATCGCTCGAGTTGCTCCCAAATTTGATCTGTTCTTCCTTTCAGCCACCCCATTCTGTTGTGCGTTATGGGGTGTCGTCAACTCCCATTTAATTACTTCTGTAGCGCAGAAGTCTTTAAACTTTTGGGAGACATACTCTCCACCATTGTCGCTATGCAAGGATTTTATTTTCTTTCCAGATTCTTTCTCTGGCAAGGCTTTAAACTGACAAAACCTCAAGAAGGTCTGATCCTTCTTTTACTTAAAGTAGATCCAGCATCTACGAGAAAAATCATCAATAAAAATAACATAGTACCTTTGTTTAGTAGTGGAGGTTGTAGAGAATGTTCCACAAACATCTAAGTGAACTCGCTCTAGGATTGCTCCAGCTCTACTGTCTCAATCCGGAAAGGAATATTTTGCATTCTTACCTAAGGTACAACCTTTGCATGTATTCGACTACTCCAGTTTTCCCTTGGGTAGCCCAGTAGAAATTTGTTACATGATCTTCAGGGCTACATGGTGCAATTCACCCAATATTCTATGCCATAGCTCACCAACATCTTGGCTTTGCACCATCTCAGCTTTGGAACTCAATGTAGCATAGTCATTTACCTCCAGCTTGTAGAGATTCTTTACTCGAATCCCATTTCGCTTTGTCTGTCTAGTACTGATATGCCTCAGGAATACCTTCCCTTTACTGAAGACTACATCATAGCCTTTATCTTCTAGCATAGCGACAAACACAATATTCTTCTTCAGAACTCGTACATACTTTACATCAGTCAGGGTGAGGGGAGCTCCATGCTCCCTCTGAAACACAACCACACCTTCACCTGAAACACGGTACTTTCCATCATCACCCATCTCGATCCGCATCTGGAGATCCTTCTCCTCCAAGGTACTGAAAATATTCTTGTCACCTAACACGTGGAATGAAGCTCCACTATCCAGGTACCACACACATCCCACCATGGATGAAACCATGCATGCGATAAGTGAGAAATCCAACTCAAACTGTGAGGCCAATGCCTAACCATCAGATCCCTTCGAGGAACCCTTCTTGGATTTCTTCTGTGGACAATTCGTAGCATAATTTCCCACTTCATGACAATGAAAGCATCGCACTTTTGATTTGTCAAACATCTTCCCACCATGGGAAGAACCGGATTTGGGATGGGATGCCTTCCCTTTCCCTTTCCTCACCTTACTCGTTAAGGCTAGATTTTCCTCATCATCTTGCTTTCATGAGGATCCATCTCTGGTTCTTCTTCTTATCTCCTCCTACATCAGATCTAACCAAAGTCGTTCCCAATCTGGTAGTTTTTCTCTTCCATTAACCAAGTTTTGGTAGTTATACCAACTCTTAGGAAGAGTGAGGACTACAAGACTCACCATGTCATCATCAGCAATTGTGATCCCTACACTTCCAAGCTCATCCCTGCAGGTGGTGAGCTTGTTTAGATATGTAGAGATCGTGTCGCCCTTTCCACACTTGATTTTTCGAAGATTTTCTTTCAGCGGCAACTTCCTTTGATTGTTGTTGTTCTGATATAGATCTTTCAATGTTTTCCACATCGAAAAGGATGTCTCCTTCGCATGGAGACTCGAGACTATGTGGTCTCCAACTCTGTCCAGAAGGATTCTTCTTGCTCTAGCCACACATTTCTTCCATTCCGCTAATTCTGTAGCATCAGTCGGCTTGGGCACTTCTTGATCAATGAAGTCCTTTAGACCATTATCCTGTAATACTAATTCCATGCGATCCTTCCAGGCTATATAATTTGAACTACCATTAAGAGTATATTCGAGTCTTAAATAGTTGAACGCCATTGGTGAAATTGAGATGTGATAAGAACTCAATTTCTATATTCAGGAACCTCAAACTTCGAACTTCTCCCTTCTTGTATACCTTTCTTCACCTTGATCACCTTTTCTCTGATACCATGTAGAAATTCCCAATGTAGATCAACAGATTATGGAATATACTAAAGCAAAATACAAGATCTACTTCTACAACAAACTTTGTGGAAGCTTAATCGAACTGAGCAAGATCAATGAGAACACATATTATTAAGAATGAGAAATCAATCTCACATAACACAGAATAAATGACCCGGGGAAAGCCTCAGCCTAAAACCCCAATCTCTGTATTATCATACAAGTGGAAATATGTTCAAGTTACAAAAAGAATCAGCTCTCAAGCTATCATGCTCTCTCTGCAATCAAACAATACAGCTCATAGACTGAGTAGACAAGAGATATGCATTTCCTCAGCCCTCCAAGCCTCCTATTTCCTTGCGCAGTTTTTCTTGGGGTCCAGTGATGCCACATGTGCGAATTGGCCTCATCACACTCACAGAAAACTAAAGAAGTAATTGTGCAATCCTCAAGGAGAGAATTCCTTCTGCATGCAAGAGATATTCACAATGGAATATTCCTGCAACTGATAGTACACTGTCCCTCCATTTGATCTCAAGTGGGTCTCTATCTGAACTGACACACATGAGTTATTTATGAGAGAATATTTAGTTATCGAAGTGCAACAGTGACATGCATGCATGCATTAACTAACTGAACTCACAATTAATTCAACAAACTGTTTGAATTAATCTAACTAGGCTTGACTTAGTTAATTGAGTCAACTAATTACAACTCAATATTACAACTCATCCTTATCTCTTTAACTGATGTATAAATTCCTTAATCAATGGAGAAATTGTCGCATGTCACCACATAGACTTCATGTTTGATTTTCTACAACTAATTAACTCATGGTTAATTAATTGATTATTTTACAAACAACTGCTAAGATCAAATTCGAATTTTTTACTTCTTTATTTTAGTTCAGGGACTAACTAAAATAGGAAGGTATCCCGAAATGCTATTTATAGCAGTACTAAATTTAGCACTTCTATATTTAGCAGTTCTTGTTGCTATTTTCAACAGAAAGAAAAATTCTTTTGGTTTGAATCTCAAGAGAAGGAATTCACAAAGTTGAAACATCGCCTCTGCTCAGCACTAGTGCTCACATTACCAGACTTGTAACAACCATTTGAGGTCAACACAGTTGCCACTGACTATGCTATTGGGGAAGTCCTTACTCAACACAAGCATCCAGTGGCATATCACAGTGAGACACTTTAGTTGATACAGACCCAAGGGAAATTGCAAAATGATCACCATCAAAAGTGTTCCACATACCTACGATAGTTCCATTTGAATATAAAGTATAAGAAGGGCAACACCAATAATGTTTCATATTGCCTCAGTCGATCACCGATCATGGTGTTAACCACCATGCTCAACTCTTGTGGGCACGAGACTTTTGATTGGCCATTTCCTTACAAAAGCAACCTAGAATCTGGTCACACATACTAGACACTCTTGGAAGGTCATCATGTTCCATATTTTCACCTCCAGGTTGCCCTGTTATGCGACTTGGGTCACCTTTGTGTTCCTTCAAGCGAGCGTACCAAGATGATTTGGGAAGCACCCTACAGTCCGACTGCTGGGAATTTCAGGGTCGAGAAAATGGTGGCAGTAATGTAGAAGTATTTCTATTGGCCGAATATTCGATAGGATGTTGCAAAGTACATCAGATCATTCACTGCATGAGCCATTGCCAAACCTATCATCAAGAAGCAAGGCCTCTCTACCCCGTTGCCTACCCCTAGTCAACCTTGGGAATCCATCTCCATGGATTACATGTCGTGCCTTCCTTCTACTAAGCATGGAAAGGACTATGTTTTTGTGGTCATCGATAGGTTCTCAAAGATGGCCATTATGGCAGCCTGTAAGAAGAATATCACAGTAGAAGCCACTTCTAAACTCTTCTTTGAACGAGTGTGGGTACACTTTGGGATCCCACAGTCTATCATCCTATATCGGGACAGCAAGTTCCTCAATACATTTTGGTCTAGTCTCTCGTCGATTCTAGACACCAAACTCACTATGTCCACAACCTTCCATCCCCAAACTGACGGCCAAACAGAGGTTGTCAACAGGATGATCATTCACATTCTGCACATGTACAACTCAAAGCATCCATGCACATGGGATGAGAGCCTCCCTTGTGCTTAGCACAGCTATAACCAGGTTCTCCACAACTTGACTGGACACAACCCTTTTCAGGTGGGCTTGGGATTCCAGCCACTATGTCCCATTGATGTGGCCATGCCAATTGCATCTACTCAGGCAGATTCATCCCATGTCCAATAAAGACAAACAACTTCATTGAGAACATCCAACAGATGCACCAGTAGGTCCACAACATTTTGGAGAAATCAAATGCCAAGTACAAGCAACGACATGATCAACATTGGGTGCCACACAAGTTTTAGGTGGGCAACAAAGTCTGGTTGCATTTGCAAAAGGAACGTCTTACCGAAGCCTATCAGAAACTCAGACCACTCTAATATGGTCCTTACACCATTACTAAGGCTATTAGAGATAATGCATTTGAGCTCAGCATTCCCCCATTCCTTGGCCTGCACCCAGTGTTCAATGTGGACCACCTTTGGCCATACTTTCCACCATTACCAGACACATTCGACATTGCAGAACATCTCACACCCACAAAGTTAAATTCAAATTGCATGGAATAAGCTGCAACTGATCAGATCATGGACACACATATCAAGCACACTTGCAAGCAGAAGATCCAACTATATCGAGTTGTCAAAGTAGGCCAACTCCTTCACTAGGGCAAGTGGCTCACCAGAGACCAAGTTCAGCAGAAGTTTCCTCATCTATTGGAGGAAATCAATGCAATGGCGACCATTTCTTCCTAAGGGGGGAGGAATGATCCAGGTGGATGTTGGTGGCCACCCACCTATCCCACTTGGACCCCCACAACTGTCTCTTTCAATTTTTCATTTTCCTTAATTGCAGCTAAATTTACTATTTTTAGCAGTTTTTCGGGCCCTGAACTTCTGGAGCTGTTTTGAGGCCCTAAATGATGTTTTTGGGAAAATTGGGAGCAACATGGGTCCATGGAATAATGTTTCTCTAACCAATGGTGTAGTCCTCAAATAGATATTTCTAACGAGGTATTTTGCGCATCAAATGGAGATCGTATGCCAAAGTTACGACCCCGGGAAGTTAATGTACCAATTTACCCAAACGAGGCCCACATTTTGGCATTTCATCTCCTAGGGTTAGGTTTTTGGATGTTTAGGGTTTTCCATTGTTTCTTAACAATAAATAGTCCTTCAAGCCTCATTGTAACACAATTCGGAGGCATGTAGCCGCCACATCTCTTCTTAGAGATAAGCTACCCTCACCCTATCTAGTTTATTTCCATTTCGTTTTGTAAGCATATTTCAGTATTTTATGGTAATGAAATGAAGTATTATTTTTGCTGCATCTCTTTATGTATGGTTATATCTATAATTTGTTGCATTCCTATTTAAATCTGGATCAGTTTGTGTACTTAATATATATAGGGCGTTTGACATCTAAAGTAGGGGAATCACATATTGAATTAGATCCAAACCCTGTAGGTCCTGTTTGTTTGTTTTAAATGGATATATGTTTCGTGGTGCGCCCTATGTAATATAACGCAATGGTTTGCCTTTTTTAATACAATACATTGGTATATTATAACACTGTCAATTTTGTCCAGTCTGTTCATTGTTGCTCCCAGTGTAATATAACGCATTGTGCGCGCCTCTTCCAAATAACACTATTAAATCATTGCAGTGTGTTTAGCATTACAACTTGCATCATCAGAATTTAAAATTATTTAAAAATAATAAATTTCCTTGACGGTGTTGAACAATTAAACACCATATGCATTTAATGGGATAAATGCATTAGTGCATTTAGGTGTGTTTATTTAGATAAATGCACCGATTACCAGAGCTCTTTTTGGCTAAAAAATATTTGATTTATTTATAAAATATATTTAGTAGCTTCTGTATTTAATGGTACATGTTGTATATTGATAAAAAAATTGTCTTAGAAGGTGTTAAGTAACAAAAATATTGATCGACACAATGATAGCACATCGAAAAAAATAGAGAAAGAAAGTTCTTTGTAAATTGTTTACAAAATTAATATGTTTAAACAATATGTAAGTTTAACTAATATCTTTTGGTTAGTGTTTTTCATGCAGAGCCACAAATGAAGAAGGCGGATAAGATTATTTCTAATCTAAGTGTAGAAGAGCGTAAAATCTTGATAGAAAAAATGCAGAAGGATGAATCAAGTGAATGAAAAAATTCTATTCAATATGGTTTTTTTTTTCAATTTTCATTAATAATATACTTGAGAATATTGGGGGAGGTTGGAGCAAGAGGGGATATTTTTAGCCCCGATGGAAAAGTATGGAAAAATTTCACTTGGGGACTGGGAATAGCCACAAACAACTAGGCAGAAGAATATGGATTACGGCAAGGGTTGAGGTTGGCAACAATCGAAGGAATAACACAAATTTTAGTCTTTAGAGATTCTATTATTACCATTCAGAAATGTATAAAATGGCCTCAAAACAAGGACCACGACACAAATCCAACTTTACAAAGAATATATTTATTGTTGGGCAAGACTGAAAAAATCAAATTTTATCACATTAAAAGGGATAATAATATGATGGCGGATGAATAGGCGAATTGGGCCGTCATTCTAGAGCAGAGTGAACTTAGCTAGGACAGGATTGCACTAACCAAATGTTAAATCCCACTAGTACAAAATGAGAGATTAGCGTATACGACTAAAAAATTTAGTCACCACAATTATTTCAAGTGAATTACTACTAAAGTTGAGCAATTTTAAGTGACCCAACTAAAAACAACTAACTTAAATGTCTAATTTAGTTTAAGGATAAAATATATGACTAGAAAATAAGTCACCCAACTAAAAGCGACTAACTTAAATGAATAATTTAGTCCATGACTAAAATATATCACTAGATAATAAGTGACAAAATTAAAAAATTATTAACTTAATTGACTACTATAGTCCAAGAAAAAAAATATGACCGACTCCATGTTTACACTTAAGTATAGCCTCAAATATCAATATTGGCTTGCTATAAAGTTAGAAGAAAAGAATAGCGGAGAAGCATTGTCACTTATTAATCTATACAATAGACTTGTAAGTTACAGTGATAAGGAGGAATTTTGGGACTCCCTAATTAGATTAAAGGAGGATCAATGGCATCACGACTCAATTGCCGAGGGTGACCTCAACATGAATATGTTCACATCGAAGAATTGAGGTGGTTCAATAGTCAGAGACGTATTCTGGGAACGTATGGAGGATCCCATTAGTGAATGGGACCTCATGGACATGGTGCCAAAGGAAGGAAAGTTCAATTCAACCAACATAAGAATTAGGAGTGAACACAGACAAGTCTAGATAGGTTCTTAATCCACAAAACTACTTACTGAATGGAGCACAAAAAATTTCGTGAATACTAACTATAGGAGAGTCTAACCACTAACCTGTCGATATCATCATTGACCCTTTGGAGGATCTAGGCCCTATGCACTTTTTTTCAACCTTGGGTGGATTCTAAAAGACGAGATAAAATATTTAGTTTCCCAAACCTGGTCCCTTCCAATGAGGGGATGTCTTGCTCATTTTTGGGAAAGTAAGTTAAAAAATGTCAAGAAGGCATTGAGGGAGTGGGAAAATGTAAATTTTAAACCTCCTTACCAAGGGAAGAAAGATCTCCTCAGAAATTTTTATGCCCATTAAGCTTTAATGGAATTAAGGAAATAATTGAGTGCCACATTGAGGAAGAAAAAAGGATTAGCAAGAAAATTTCAATACTCAGTCAACAGGAGGAAGAATTAGGGTGCCTCAAGTACAAGAACCTTTAGCTAAATTCAGGTGATATGAAGACGACCTTCTTCTATAAGCAGGTGGAGGCAAGGGAACTAAGGAATTGTGTGAAGTAGATATTCCTGAAGATCAACCAAAGTTGACTACGCTCGAGGAGATAAAATTGGAGGCTCACAAATTTTATAGAATATTAAACTCAGAGGAAAAAGAAAATGATATAGATGAAGTCCACTATTTTATCTTTTCTCCTACTTCAATTTTTTATTAGTTAGATAATTCCCATTTTAATCAGCCGATTGTAGAAGAGGAAGCAGTTGCCTCTATTTGGTCTCTCTACATTGATAAAACCCTTGGCCCTGACGATTTTCCCATTTTCTTTTTTAGACTATTACGGGAAATCATCAAGAAATAGGTCTTCCAAGAATGATGAATGATTCTATACTAAAAGGGGGTTGGGAGGTAGCACTAATTCCTCCTTCCTAGCCCTTATCCCTAAGGAAACAAAGCCAACCTCTTTCTCTTGATTCAAGCCAATTTATCTTTGTAATTTTGCATACAAAATCCTTATGAATATAATAGCCAACAGGCCCAGAAACATTCTCCCAAAAATCATATCTAAAAATCAAGGAGGTTTCACATAGCATAGGCAAATCATTGGCAATGTCATCTTGGTCAAAGAAGCCATTCGTTCTAGCAAAAAATGTGGAGAACTAGGTATGGTTATTAAGTTGGATATGGAAATTATTTTTGATAGAGTTCATCATTCATATATTTTTGATGTAATGAAGAAACCAAAATTCGAGGAGGTGTTCATTAAATGGATTGAAGCATGCATTGGGGGCCCTTGGATCACCCCTCTAATCAATGGTTTCCCTTGCAATTTTTTCCAAGCCTCCAAGGGATTAAGGCAAGGAGGTCCTCTATCTCCCCTTTTATATAATATAGTGGTAGAAACATTGAGTATAAATGTGGATCTTGCCAAGCTTGAAGGAAAACTAAAAGCATTAAGTATACCTCCCAATACAAAATATGTGAACCATTCACAATTTGTTGATGACACCCTTTTCCTAGGTCGCACATCAAGGCAAACTTCCAAGAGGTTAAAGAACTCCTTGAGTTTATACTTAAATCTCTTTGGAGGATTAGTCAACAAGGGAAAGAGCTAAATTTGTGGATGGAATTTCCCCCTTTTAGTTCTTTGGGTGATATCAAAAGATATGGAATTTCCTCGTGTTCATAGTTGGAAATTATTCAAAAATTTGGGCATACTGATGTCATTGGGTTATTTGAATAGTGGTTGTTGGGTTGATACTATGAATAAATTCAAAAATAAAATACAAGGATGGGGATAAAACTAGTTAAATACTGTAGGTAAGATTACATTGGTAAAATTTGTGTTATCTTCATTTCCAACATATCTTTGCTCAGGCCTGCTAGCTCCCAATTTTGTGCTCTCCCAAATTATCATTTTGATAAGGAAATTATTATGTCAGAACGGGAAAAGAATGAGAAAAAAAATTCTCTTGGTCAAGTGGAACATAATTCATCTCCCTAAAGTAAATGGAGGATTAGTTGTCAAAGACCCTCTTCTCATGAATATATCTTTGGGAGCCAAAATAATATGGATGCTAATATCTGACTCCAATGAATGGTGGAAGATGGATTTTATCTGTAAATACTTAAAGAAGAACAGAATTTCAAGAGAAGAGGAGGTTCAGTCAACCAACCCAGGTTTTCAAATTTGGAAACTTTGTAAAGAGGTTCCCCCTTAATTATCAATCATCTCAGTTGGAGATTGGGTAACTAGGCCTGAATTCATCTTTGAAAGGGTAAATTTTCCATATTTGGCCCATTAGGTGCACTTGAAGACTTGAAATATTTATCTATCTAGACGCAGGAAAAGGGGTTGAGAAATTTGACTGATATTTCCCTTTGGGCTGAGGTTGCTCATTGGAAAGGTTGATATATCCCTCCCTTCCTGAAAACCTTCGTATGCAATGATATAAGATATTATATTTATTGAAAGGACTGACACCTATCTCCTACTTCTTAATTGATAATCACCTGTAGTCCCTGAGTCCTTTTCTCTCCTATTTAGTTAAGCATGGTTACTCTTTGTTATTCAAACGAATCATCCATCCTCATCCTTGCTGAATTTGGTCTAAAATCTGGAATTATGATTGCTGGTCAATGGTGCATCAAAAAATTCTTATGACTAAAAACCTTTGGAAAAGAAACATCCTTGGTCCCTCATGATGTGTCTTGTGTCTTTACTCTCAGGAATCCATCCCCCACCTTTTTCATCATTGTTCCTTCTCCCTTGAGGTCTGGAGAATTTCCCTCTATCCAATCCTTTCCCTTGATCACATTCTAATATCTTGAGTAGTCATGTTTGAAAAATGTAGATTTCATTACCCCTAGAAACACAAAGCCTCCTCTCTTCCTATGCATTATTGGATTGCCTTACTGAAATTCGTTTGTTGGGCCTTATGGATCATGCAAAATAAGGTGATTTTTAAAAACATGAGGCCTTCCCCACACACGGTTGCGGATAAGGCTTGCTCCATGTTGTTTGAAGTTATCTCAGCTCATGGTTTCAGGGACAAGGACCTGAAAGATTTGAATGTGGAAGAATGATATTGGATTAGTGTTGATAGGAAATTTTATTCATACTTTATGGACATGAGCAATCCAAATAATATTTTTTTTTCCTTTCTTAGGCTAAATCAAGAATATTTCCTTAATTGGAGAATGGAGAAAGCCCAATTCTCTCTTTTATTTGATAGTGAATCTAAGGTAACCCTATGGAGGCAAGAGCGGGAGGGGTTCTCTTTAGCCCCGAGGGAAAAATTGTGTACAAATTTGCATGGGGATTAGGAACAACAACTAATAATAGGGCATAGTTTCTTGCCTTTTGGAAGAGTCTAGAAGTGGCCTTAGAAAAGAAAATATATAATTAGGTGGTGTAAGGAGATTCTTTGATCGTCATATGACAAATGGCTAGGACTAAAGGTTCGATTAGTTTCCCATATCCTCCTTTGGTTCAAAAGGTTCTCAACTTTTCTAAGTAATTTGAAAAGATCGAATTTTATCATATTCTCTGGAAGCTAAATTCAGAGGTGGATGACCTCACAAAAAAAGATTCCAGTATGAAACAAGGGAAACTTTAGTTGAGTAATATAGTATTTATTTTCCCTATTACTTAATTATGGCTATTGTTCATTATTTTTCCAAGTTAAGGGGTTCGTTTATTCTCGAAGGGTTCAATTTTGAGTTATGGTTTACACGTATTCAAAGGATTATTGTCATGCTAAGTTACACTACCCTCCCTATGTTTGAAACATGGATTAACATGCGTTCCTTTAGTTGTAAGGGGGTCGATCCCATTAACCTCGATTCTCACTGATCACTTTATATTAAGCCTATTTATTTTATGTCCTTCCTTATTAATTAGTAGTGTGAGCGCAGGGGAATCATCATTATTCCAAGGAATTGGTGTCAAATATATTTATGCTTCACATGGTGGAAGGAGGTTTGCTTCTTCTCGGTTGTGATGATGGGCATTGGGGATGATATCATGAATTTAATGGCTCTGTCTAATATTCCATCAATTTTTTGTCCAACCAAGCTTTGGAATATGAATTATGTATACCAATGGTTGCCTGGCTCGTGTGAGAACAAGTTTCATTTCTATATATTGGTTTCACAGGTCATCCATCATCAAATAATTTTTGAGGTAAAAAATAGGCATCAAAATAAAAATGTAAAACAAAAATAAACTTTATAAGAAACAATATTATTCAATATGATGATGTCAATCATGGGGGATTATTCACCATTTTTGGAGTAAAAAGGTAAAATGATAAAAAAAACTACTTTTTCAACTTATCTCCCTACGATTTTACTCAAATTTCGGGCGAGAGTAATATTTGGATGAAAAGTTTAATTTGTGGTAATTCAATGAAGGTGGTGGGCATGCATGGCTCTAATGTAGTTGTGGGAGCAAAGAAAATGCATCGTTATAGGGATGATGGGTCCACTAAGCCCATCTGAGATAATTTGGTTTCCTGTTTTGAGGTTCTTCCTATGTACATTTTTCTATGGTATTTTGTAAATGTTTCTACTTGTTGGGGAGTTTTTGTATAGTCTATAGTGAAAATATATTTAGCATAATGTGGAAATGTTCTCTCAAAATATGTCGATTTCCTGAATATCCTTTGTTCAACAAAAAATTTGTAAATAAAAGCTATGTAAGGGTCATGGTCCCTCATCCAAATTTGTTAATATAATCCTCCTAATAGTTCTGTTTATAAAAAAAACCATGAAATTTTATGATATGAATGAGTAGATAAGATAATAATTTAATGACATAATATTTATGTAATATTTAGATAACATGTTATGAATTAATTAGATGAAATGAATGATCATGATTTTATTATTTTGATGATTTAACTAATATTTTGGATATATTAATTGCAAATATTATTAATGGTTTGCCCATTGGGACAAGAAACTATAATGGTGCATCGATGCAAACTTTTATGATTAAATGTTAGACTCCAAATTGATTTAGAAACATTAATTAATTTATGAATATGTTTCTATATTGATTTGAATTACAAAAAATATTGATGAATTAGTTGATATAATGTAGGTGCACGGAACATGATTTTTTATCAATCCACACATAGGTGATGGGTTGTATGGAGGTATACTTAATATTATTAAGAGAGATGGAGAAATTTCCATTTTCAAACCTACTTAGGTTGAAAAATGTGTGACAATTTTACCTTTAGGTTACACATTTCCATAAAGGTAGGCTGCAGATTTGGTCACTCACAAGGATCAGTTGAGGAGCACATAGTAATGTGAAAAACTTATCCATCAACAACCATTATTCCCTTAATAAGGACAAGAATGAGAGTTGAAAGTTATTTTTAATCTTGCATTGTTTCCACATCAACAAAGTTAAGTACTTGAAGGGCATGTAATCATGACTCCTTTGGAATTATGATGAGAAATTATTGAAGAGTATGATGTGCCTAGAACCCTTAGCATCATTGGGTAAATATGTACTTAAAAAAATTGAATAGTGAATTAAAAAATATCCTAAGAAAACTAGTAGTTATGTATTTTACTGTAGGATAGATATTAATTTTATATTCTAGTACATTTTAACTTAAAAATATATACAAGTTTATTATATCTAAATAATTTATTAGACCCTCAACAAAAATATCATTGAAAATACCTTATTGAAATAACAAAATAATACTACATATTAAATAATACATATAGTAGAAAAATTGTTCATGAAACTAATTTAAGTCAATAATTTATTTTGAGAAAAATTATTTCATGAGAACTCTTAAATCATATAGAGAAAATATAAATGGGAATCCTAACTAAATTTTGAAATTGGAGATAGAAACCAGTAAGTTGAGTCAAAGTAACGAGAATTACTAGTTAAATTCACATATAACTACCAATGTACGACAAAAATAGGAAACTCGAAGAAAATCTAAGGAACAAGTAGAAGAGAAAATAAGAGATAAAAAAGAGGAGGAGTAAAATGTTTTACTTTTAATTTTAAAATTGGTAATTACATGTGTTATAGGCCATTTTGTCATATAACACCAATAGGCCTCCTAAGGGGATCAATCAACATCCTATTCCCCATTTACATCATCATTACACAAAGCCCTATGTATGTCTCCTTTATTTCCTAGAGTTTCTGCCCTAAATTGCATCTCTAAGCTAGTTTTAGGACCAACGCTCCTTGTCGTCTTGCTGGAAAACGTTCACCTATAGGTTGCTCCACTGTGGTATGTGTTGATCACCTACAGGTTGCTCCACTATGGCATGCATTTATCACCTACAAGTTGCTTCCCTTTGTACCTATGTTGGTTCTGGAAATTCGGGAAAAAGAGAGAGAATCTTGATTCCTCCATTTCCATAACCTTGCAGGATCTATTGTAACCATTTACCTCCGATAAAAAATTTGGATCCTATCCTATCCTACCTTTGAGTTTCCATCCCTTATCCTTAGATCTCATCCTCCCATCAAGAGTGGATATCAATCCCACGATTTGTAAAATGATAAGAACACCAAACTTACGCCACTCCTCTATATATTTACAACCTTCCATATGCAAGAGGTTGGCGTTTGAGAGTATTTATACCCTTATGATGATGTTGTGAAAATGATATTTTCATTCATTTGGGGTGATTGGAGGTAGACTTTGTGACAAAGGAAGGACAAGTCAACAACTTGGAGGATCTCTTCTACAAGATCAACACCTATTTATGGTTGTAACTCACTCCATTTATATTAAAACAAATATTTATTGTTTTCCTATATGTGATGTCATTATTTCATGTATTTCAATACTATGTTGATCTATTGAAAAAAGTAGATAGATGGTGCTACATAGATCTCATAGTTTCTTGGCTTGTGTTTCTATTTGTGTACGTTCTAATTTTTGCAGTTGGAGCTAGGATTGGAGCATTCAATCCAAAGAAGGAGTGAAACATACAACATATTCCAAGTAGGTTTCATCCCTTCATCTACTTACTTTAAGGAAAACATTGGGTCCTTTGTATCTCTGTTGTTCTAGGTTAGGCACCAAACCTAGGGGAGATAATTTTGTCCGCAATCATAAATCCCGCATAACATATTGGAGACCATAATAGGGAACTATGTATTCCCTTAGTGGTTTATTTCTCCATTGTGTTTTCTTTACCTCTTTGATAGACCTTTGTTGCTTTAACCAGCCAAGAAAAAACCTAGGAAGGGACTTCATTGTGTCTTATTTACAATTTTTGTGCCAGAATCCTCTTCCCCTAGACCAACACACCCTCTCGTCTGCTAACAAAGCGTTGCACCCCACCAGGGCCCTCTTTGTGCATGCATTGTAAAGCATTGGTGCCTCTTCTGCACGAGTAATGGCCCCTGTTTTCGTACAAAATTTTCCTTGTTTTCTAAGTGTTCTTTGATCAGCCTACTTCCAGCTAACCTTCCCTGAGTCTTTAGTGTCTTGTGGTCTCTCTAAAGCCTCCATTTGGTTTAAATTTGTGTTTGATTGCCTTTGGTAAGAATTTATTTTGATTTTTCTTTTTTCTTATCATTTCGTCGCTTGCAAATTGATTTTTGTTTGGTCATTGATCACTTGGATGAATTGTTGTTTTAGTCCTCATTCTGAAAAGTTCATTTGAATCAATGATTAAGAATTTGTATCTTAGTTTTGTTTATTTCAAAAATTAAGTGTGTTGAAAAGAAAAATCTTTACATTTTGATCTAGGATTTTGTGTGTGAAATCAGAATTTCCTAGTGTCGAATTGTGTGTTTTTTCTTTCATTTTTCAAAAACAAAATCCACCCTCAATTTTCCGAGGGGGTGGTCAATTATGTATGAGTGTTAATTTCCTTTTAATGTCATATCCTTTAATTTTTTTGAATTTTCACCCAATTTCAGTTTGAGCCCTATGTTCATGAAATCTCGGAGTTCGTTTGATTTCGTTGGAATCCTCTTGTGTTTTTTTTTTGAATAATTCTCTTGCATAGATCACATTTGCATAGTTAGAATTCTCATTTTCATAGTAAGAAAGGAAAATGTGTATATATTAAATTTGCATAGTTTTCAGGGGAATCATGCATATATTAGATTGCATGGTTTGGTATATTTTAATGCTTTGAGTTGAATTGGAATAGTGAAATTAGAAGATCTAGTTAAGAAGCTTTTGTTTGCTGCATATTTGATTATGCATCATTGTTTGCATGTCTTCCCTACACTAGATAGCCTTCAACGAAATTGAAAACAATTATTTTTCTCATATTAGTTTCATCATAGGTGTGTTCATGTCACATCGAATTTTGAGCCTTGAAATCAAAGTCTAATTCAAGATAAACTCTAAAATTCACCTTAATTAACCTAAGGAGCATTTGTAACATTAACGCAAACATTTAGAGGTATAGGCTAGAGATGGGTTCCAAAGTCAATACATGTAGGTGTTGTCATTGTTTTCCAGCGTTGCATCCTAGAGGTGAAATATTGTTCCACATATGTGAGTGTATAGGATCGTTCTCCATGGACCTTTGGGTATATTAGACGACACTCCACGCATTTAAATTCTATGGGAACAGTTTCATCAGATGATTATGCATTAGAGAACACTACTTTTGGGTCTTGAAAATGTCATTCATTTCCATTACACTCACTATTATGTCAATTATATCACCTCCGTTTCACCTCCATTTCACTACTATGTCACTACATTCATCCCACTTTCATTATCATTCGGCCACATTTATGTTTTTCCAAAATTTATTAATTCTTAGCCTTTTTAAGTGAATTTGTGGTTAAAAATTAGAAAATAATGTGCATATGCTTATACCTAACAAGTGGGTTGAGATTGTTGATATGTGTAGGTCAAAAGGAGGCTTCTAGAAGACCTTTATGTGGCACCCTAAGGCCAAATTCGAATTTGGGTGGAGAGAATCATGGGATCATGAGGATATGTGTCACATCTCCTAATTGTATTGAAACTCTAAGAAGACGTGTTTTATCAATTCCTATTTTGATTAGGACTCTAGAGATAGAGGGAGAGATTCATGGACTGTCATTAATGAGATGGCTTCTCATCTTTTTGTATAAATAGGAGATCTCTCTCCTTCATTTTTTGGCTTAGGTTTTTAGTTCTTAAGCTTGTAGCTTCTTGGTAGCTCTTTAGCTTGGAACTTGTAGTTCTTCTTTGATGGCTTTGGAAAGCTTTAGAGAGCTTTGTTGTACTTTGTAATTTTGAAGAATTTGAATAAAGCTTTGATGTTCTCAACATGGAAGGAGATGTGAAGTAGATGTCATGGAGCACATTAGAATGTAAGGTAGAGTAGATTTTATTTTGTAATTTTGCTTTGATTTCATTCAAGTATGTCATTTTATTGCTTTCAAGTTTGATAGTTTAGATTTTCCATTCATGCAATTTTAATTCATGCAAGTGCGTTCAACCAGTTGATTGTAGATTAGTTTTTCTTTACATGTTCTTGTATTTTCTTATTAGTTTTTGCTCGAGCATTTTAATGTAGTTTTTGCATCAAGTGGTGATCTGAGACTTGCTTCCTCTACTGAACTTTAGTTTTTAATTCCAATTGTTATGCTTTTATTTTAGTGAGATTTGTTTACTGCTTTTAGATGATTTAGATATCAGTTCTTCATGCTATATGACGATATCTCTGGTGCCTTTAGCTTAACCCCATTTTAGAAGTTAATTGGCGAGCTATTGTGATTATAGGTGAAGTAATTTGATTTTTCTTTCATTAGCCTGCAAGTAGATAGTTTAGATATCAGTTCTTCATGCTACATGACGATATCTCTGGTGCCTTTAGCTTAACCCCATTTTAGAAGTTAATTGGCGAGCTATTGGAATTGTAGGTGAGGTAATTGATTTTTTTCATTAGCCTATAAGTAGATAGTTTAGATATTAGTTCTTCATGCTACATGACGATATCTCTGGTGCCTTTAGCTTAACCCCGTTTTAGAAGTTAATTGGCGAGCTATTGGAATTGTAAGTGAGGTAATTGATTTTGCTTTCATTAGTCTGCAAGTAGATAGTTTAAATGTCATTCTTTCATGCCATATAACGATATTTCCAGTGTCGTTAGCTTAACCCCGTTTTAGAAGTTAATTGATGAATATTGTGATTATGGGTGAAATCAATGACTAGTTTCTAGCTTCTTTATTCTTTGGTTTTGAGTACAGTAATTTATTAGATTTCAATTTTGTAATTAGATGGACAACAGAGATAGTAACCTCATTTTCAGTACTTCATCATTAGCTTGATTTATGTAGCTACATGTTTACACTTTTGTTCAAGTTCTGATTTTATAGATAACATGTTTTGAGATCTTTGAAGTGCTAAGTTTGGAAATTACCATAAGAGGCATAAACCTTGTCTTCAATTCTACATCCATACTTGATCTTTAAAAGTATTCTTAAAACCTTAGACTAGGATTGCCATTTGACATAAACACTTTAGGAGACCAACAATAACAAAAACCCCAAAACAACATAAACTATAAAACAACGAAGTAAGAAAAAAGGTTAACTAAGCACATATGGTGCACCACAGTTCATCAGTTTACAATACCCAGATTGATAATTTATGTAGAGCAATTTAAGACGTTAAATTGACTAGATATTTTGGCGCCATTGCCGGGGAAGTGTAATTAGGAGACCTTATTTCTTACATCAGAAAAAAAAAAAAAAAAAAAAAAAAAAAAAAAAATAAAAAAAAAAAATAAAAAAAAAAAAAAAAAAAAAAAAAAAAAAAAATAAAAAATAAAAAAATCTTGAGTAAGCTCTCCTCTTGCACTTTTTGTGATCTGGAGGATCAGAAAAAGAATTGTTATGTTAAAAAAAAAAGGAGAAAAAGGGGACAAAATAAACTTCATCATTTCATTTGATTCAATAAAAAAAAATGAAAAAAAAAATCCAATTGCTTTTATAGGTTCAATTGTCCAAGATTGACTGGTTATGGTTTGTAGTGACCCTCAAAACACTGTGTCCTATTTTAATAAGGTTTTGCAAATTAGCTGCGGAATGCAGCCTGATTCTGCAGCTAACTGTGAAATCCACAGCTAATTCCAAGGTTTAGCAGGTTACAGGCATCCAATGAAGAAACCGACCACATGGGCATCTCCGAAATTGTTCCAAAATGGATCTTATCCTAGTCACCCAGCCCAGATTGATAAAAAAACTAGCTTAAGACCTCAGTCAAAGTCCTGTTTTTAGCACATTTACTTTGAAGCCTTTGCTGCCTGAAATTGGGAGCCATTACATTCTAATCCATTGTTGTGATTAGGACTTCATCATAACCTTCGTTATTATGATTAGGACTTCATCAAAACCTGTCAATGAAAAATCCAATTGTGCAAATCATCTGAGCTTTAGTTCAATAGGAAAACATTGATTTGTAAATAAGAATGGTGAAAGACAAATCCATTTTTCTGTGTAAGCAAGACAAGTTTCATTTGTGCGGTGGCATTTTAACAAATTCCCAAGTATCATTTACCAAATTCCATGTTCAATTTGTTGGATTTGTTTGTTGGCTTTGATCTCTTATTTGTGACCACGTCTGATATCAAAACCAAACTTCAAAGTATGCGTTCAACCGGGCTTCAAACGACCATCCAGAGGACTCTCTAAGGTCTTTGCGGGAGTTATCAAAGCTGTAAAATCTCTGCAAGAATTTCCCGAGACTGGCTAGATCATTCGGTATTTCCGGTGCTGTGATTGCATCTAGAAAATTCGAAATTTATTTTACAGCCGAATGCAGTAATTCACAAAAAAACGCAGAATAGTAAAAACATCAAACTTTAACTGCACGATTCGGCCAAATGAAAAGGAATTAGGAAAAAATAAAACATGAGTTTTTTCGGGGATAGGGTCAATTAGATAACCCAGAAATGGTTTTAAGAAATTCACGACGGTTTGGGAGAATTTCTTGGTTCTCTGAAGCCTCTTTTTGCATGCCGCGTGAAAAAAAACCGATTTAAATTAATGAACAGGCTGTTGATTTAATTCAGCATGCTTGGAGAGGGGAATTCCAATTTGGGAATCAATTGTGCGGTGGCATTCAAATTCTAATTACACGCCTCCCGTCTTTAATAAACTCATACTTCATCACACACCTGTTTAACAACAAGACGTATCCCAATTGAATATGACTCTTCCTCGAAGCTTTTCACGTCTGTTGGCTGAACAGTTTGGATCTGAATTCTATCATGCGAAATTTTTATGTAATTTGGATGTGTGGTTAAGTCGCTTGAAAGGGAATTTCTTACACACTTGCTAACTTGTAATTAAATTCCTTGAGACATTCATGAGAATAGATTGTTGGCTCGTGCTTTTATTGTGATTATCATGGTGGTCATATGCTTACACTGCAGGAGAGAGCACAATATTGGGACGGAATCACCTTACATGAGTTAGAAATGAGAGGAGTTTCCAGCAATAAAATAAGCAGTTTTATGGTGATATTGTTGTTCTCCTCCTTGTTTTTTTGTGGACAGAGGAGAGTGCCACATTCAAATGAGCTAATTTGATCTTCTACCTAATTTGTAAACTTTCCTTTACTTTGACCAGAAGGGCTTGTTACATCATAGATGGATCTGCATGTTGGCTCTGCATTTTTCGTATTCTGTGTTAATTTTAATTGCAAATACAGACATTTTCTTGTTACCATCTAAAATCGTTTTGCTTCCACATAACCACTCTGTTTTCATATATCTGTCTTCTACATTGGTGTTTATGTAGTATAAAAAGGGAAAAATGGGTCTCATTGTGAGGACAGAGCCCGAAGGAGTCATCAAAGCTATTGAAAAGATCATACATTTCCATTACTCTGATATATTTTCATCACTAAAACTATTTTGCTTCATATACCATTTACAAAGTTTTTTATTTTTCAGGCAGACAGTGAAGAAAATTAAAAAGAATATAGCAGATCATGAATAATTGGTCTTGTGCACCAGCTGTGATCTTACGCTCTCTCTCCTTCTTACTTGGCTGCATAAAATCTCTTTTCCAATAACTTAAATTAGAAAACTGATGGTTAGTTGTCTTTTAGCTATGGAATGCAGCTTTGTTCCACAGCTAACTAGCAATTCCGCAACCATTTTCATACTTCTATAGGTTATAGGTGTCAAGAGATGAAACGAACCACATGGGTAGCTGGGAAAATGTCAGTACATGGATGGTTTCCTACTCATTTGATCCAAGTCAATGAAAAAGACCCCGGTCAAAGGAAAGTCATGATGTATGTTATCACCAAGTCGCCACACTAAGTCGTCACTCTAAGTCGCCGCATGTCAAGAAAAAAAAACAATTTTGAATCAATGAAATGAATAAGTTATTTGCTCACTTTTTTGAAGGTATTGATTAATTTTGGATTGATGATGAAATATGAATGGCTAACTTTTTATTCAATATTTTTAGCTATAAACATTGTGCACATTCTGCAGCTAAAGTCATTCTGCAGCTAAAGCCATTCCGCAGCTGAAAATTCTCATTGTTCAAATCAGCCTAACTTTCTCATACGAAATCAGATTTTGATGATTCAAATGTCATTGGAAAGATCTCAACAATATATACACAATGAGAAATCCATCATTATAGTTTGAAATGGTAAATAATAAAATAAATTTCTGAAAATAAGCAACATCAACTTGAGGCACTAATTCTAAAACAGGTATAAATTCTTTTGATTTTTCCTTTGATAACTTGTTTCATTAATACAAATTCTTAGTTTTGTGTGTAAATATCATAACTAGAGAGATTGACCATCTCTCTCCTTTGATAATCCTACATTCCATTGCAAAAGAAGTATTAGTTTTTTTGCAGGTTCTAGGGGGAAGGACAAATGACTACAAGTGAATGGTGTCTCTCTAAGAGACCAATTTGTTTCATAAGAGGATGATCAACAACAAAGAGGAAATATGTTAATGCAAAATTAGATCCAAATACTTGAAAAACTTTCAGATACCATTGTCTCCATCACATCCATACTTCATAATAAACCATTCACCTCATTTCCCTCCATATTTTCCATTTACTTTCCATTACTTTTTCTCCGTTCATAACCCACAAATAAAAGCAAGAGGCTCATTCACATGCTTATTGCATTGCCATTTCTACTCTCCATTGCCATCTTCCATTTTCATCTTTCATTTCTTGTCATTTTCATTTCGCAGATAAGCCCTGCTTCAATGCAAATTATTGAGTCCATAGTCCTTTGAGTCTAAGTTCCTTGTAAAGACACCTTGAGGTTTGCATGCCTTAATGGCAAGTTCTCATGCTGAAAAACAATGGGAATACATTAATGTCCCTTGTTCGTCAGATTTTCTAGGTGACTCGACATCAGCAAATTCATTCGTACCTAGCAAGATGTGTTTGGGCATCTTGACTCTCATTGTCATCAATGGTGAAAGTTCTCGTGTTGACTAGTGGCATCCATTAATGGTCACTAAGTCAACAATTTATTGCTATGTTCAACATCAAAACATTTTTTTCACATAGTAGAAATTGTGCCAACGAGTTTTGAAGACATGAAGACTATTATTTTCAACATTTTGGAGCAGATTCAGCAAGTTTTAGTAGAAGCAATAAAAAGTCATCTTGACTCTTTATCCATGACTCTTCTTTTTCAGCCACTTGAAGAAGAATATGATCATAATTTTTCAGCCACCACACACATACAACTCATCCATTACAAAGGGTAAGTTAAGGTATTTCATTTTCTAACTTTTGACCATAAATTCCATAAAAACCTAGAATGATAATTGTTGGAAAAAAATTTCTCTTCCTCATTTCATAAAATTGCCAATACCATCAGTTGGGGGGGGGGGATACATTCATATTCATATCTTGCCATGTCCATATCATATTCAGGAGCCCACATACTTCCAAAATATATTAACTATTACATTGTTATTATGAACATACAGTGGCTTTTCAAAAAGTGCTTAAAGGATAAATTGGATACAAACATAATCATGGTTGTCACACAAGAACCAACCATCATGCAATCCAATAAAGATATACTTTTCAACAATAATCAAAATATCATTATGCAAAGTTCAAAGATCAAAATAGAATGCAACAACAAAATATGGTTGTTACGCAAGAACCAACCATGTACTTTGCGGAAGTATGAAGTTATCAAATGATATCATGCAAAGTTAAGCCAAAGCTCAAGGATCAAAAGAATTAATGTAATATATATTGCATGAGGACATGGAATAGCTTCAGTTGGAGGGTATGTTGGGTCTCGAAAATGTCATTTATTTCCATTACACTTTCACTATTATGTCCATTATATCACCTTCGTTTCACCTCCATTTCACTACTATGTCACTGCATTCATCCCACTTTCATTATCATTCGGCCACGTTTATGTTTTTCCAAACTTTATTAATTCTTAGCCTTTTTAAGTGAATTTGTGGTTAAAAATTAGAAAATAATGTGCATATTCTTATACCTAACAAGTGGGTTGAGATTGTTGACATGTGTAGGTCAAAAGGAGGCTTCTAGAAGACTTTTATGTGGCACCCTAAGGCCAAATTCGAATTTGGGTGGAGAGAATCATGGGATCATGAGGATATGTGTCACATATCCTACTTTTATTGAAACTCTAAGAAGACATATGTCTTATCAGTTCCTATTTTGATTAGGACTTTAGAGGTAGAGGGAGAGATTCATGGACTCTCATTAATGAGATGGCTTCTCATCTTTTTGTATAAATAGGAGATCTCTCTCCATTTGTTGTCTTAGGTTTTTAGTTCTTAAGCTTGTAGCTTTTTTGGTAGCTCTTTAGCTTGGAGCTTGTAGTTCTTCTTTGATGGCTTTGGAAAGCTTTATAGAGCTTTGTTGTACTTTGTAATTTTGAAGAATTTGAATAAAGCTTTGATGTTCTCAACATGGAAGGAGATGTCAAGTAGATGTCATGGAGCACATTAGAATGTAAGGTAGAGTAGAATTTATTTTTTAATTTTTCTTTGATTTCATTCAAGTATGTCATTTTATTGCTTTCAAGTTTAATAGTTTAGATTTTCCATTCATGCAATTTTAATTCATGCAAGTGTGTTCAACCAGTTGATTGTAGATTAGTTTTTCTTTACATGTTCTTGTATTTTCTTATTAGTTTTTGCTCGAGCTTTTTAATGTAGTCTTTGCATCAAG